>OV788325.1:14901981-15639481 GCA_928718305.1 Tetramorium bicarinatum
GTGACCCGGAAAGAAAGGGTGGCCTAAGGGAGAGACAGAGAGAAAGAGAGCCGCTTAAGGATGTGTCGCACGCATGTGTGCAGCCGATCGAAGGCATGCACTTTTCGATACGGCCAATGGAAGGGTCGTCGACGTTAGATTCCCCATCGTTCCAAGTATCGAGCGGGCAATTCTTCTTCGACCTTCTTCACCGATGAGGTTAATGACAAATCGATTGTTCCGCCAACTTCGGATTGGACAAAGTATCCTTGAATAAAGGAAAGTGAGGCAGCCCTACGTAATTCTTTCAATTCTCCGTAATCAATTTTACCCCCGTTCTTTCTTCTTACGAATATACTTCGTTATTTCCTCGATGCCGTTCAATCCGATTGAGATTTCAAGACGATACGGCGTCTAGCGAATCTCGCGAAGCAGTCTGTTACATCGACGACTGGCGTGATTCCAATTCTGAATTATTACACGCGAATTTGACATGCACAGGAGCGCGGTCTCGTCGAGTCCGTCGTAGCGGGGCTACCTGTATTACACCTGCGTCCAAGCACGCGTGTAATGTCGAGCAAGAATGCGAACAAGCGAGCACGATCATGCTCGCGCGGCTACGTCGCATTGTTGCGGGAGGAAACTTTAATCCGACCGCCCGCGCCGGTGCAGCTGCGACGCGTTGCATCGCTTCGACCGAGGGCTCCAGAATGCATCTCGGATAATATAATGGCATACAGGCGGTGAGAGAGGCGCACAGACACGAGAGAGAGAGAGAGAGAGAGAGAGAGAGAGAGAGAGAGACTGGGAGAATGGCAAACTGGGGCAAATATTCGATGACTCACTTAAAGAGAAAGCGCCAGCTCGGTGGAAATTCGAAAATCAAGACGCGAAAGTCTGGAAAAGGCAGTAAATCAAAGTGTTCGCTGTTCTTGCGAACGAAGATCCCGCATCTTATGCGTTTCGAAGTAGGTGAAATAAAGAGAGTGTCGAGACGCCCTTGAGCTGGGACGACGACGAAAAAGAGATAATAACGACGGCGTCGTAAGGCGGGATTAATGAGCCACTCATTTGGCGAGTTAGACATCGTCGCCTCGTGCGGGACCTCGTGGAGTATCACTTGCCGCGCGATTAATCGCGCAACTACGCGAATATAACTCACTTGGGGATGATTCTATCTATATATACAGTCAGATATTTACGGCTAATTCCGTTGGACGCGTTATAAATAATTCTGATAATTGCACGCTTAATCGCGGAATGCTATGCCGCGGGGGTGATTGCCGGTTAATATCGTATTAACACGTCGGCCAGCCCCGACGGCCATAATCGTCACGCCATTTCGTATCTTGGGCGAAATCGCGTTAACGTCACGGCGCGCGCGCGCTAATAAAGGGCTGTAATTAGCGTGGAAAAATTAGATAACGGCCATATAATTACAGCCTAGCTAGGTGAAACCGTGAATGTTAAATTAACGATATATTTTTACGCATCCTATCAATTTACGTTAAGAGAAAGAGCAAATATTTATTCGTACGTTGACTGACTCTGACGGGTATAATGTTTATACAACTTACTTGTTAGCCAAATATCACGGCCGGACATCGAGTATTTAATATCGACGATTACAGCTCGCTCGTTATTTTCATGATATTTCCAGGCAATTCCGGCGTAAACGTCGTGCATGGGATTGATCGAAAGACTAAAGGCAGATGGCGAGGGATAATTAAATATTGATTTTGCATTAGAGCGTGCTAAGATAGAACGACCATTCATTAACGTGTTGTAACGAGTCCCGTCGCTCATTGGTCGATCCATTAAAATCAAAGACCGACTGGGACCCCCTGGCATATTACGCGACTATTCCCTCTCTTCGACCTTTTCTTCATCTCCCTTTGAGGTCGCCCGATTGTTCCACCTAGACAGTGATCTGTCGCGATCACGTCGCCGGCAACAAACTTTCTTCCGGAATAAGAAAGAACTAAAGCAGGACGTCCCCGCTCTCATTAAGTCTCTGTCTAATTGATTTGACGGAATTATTACATATTTCGAAAAACACGATTTAGAATTATTAAAGTTAAAAAAACATTTTCAATATAAGAATAAAATATTACTTTATAAAATGGATAGTAAGTCGACGAAAGAGTTATCATTACGGGATATTCAGTAATTTCAATATTTTTTATACACTTTATAACTCAATCCGAAGAGTTTTCTTACCAATAATTAGCAAAGAGAAGCACTCGATTTGTATTCTATTAAAGTAATGTCTTTAAAAACTTGAACTTAGAAATTAAGTGTGTTTGCCTTACAACCATTTGCTGTTAAGTTGTTGATATTTTATTTACGTAACAGCTGAGTATAGATTAATAGATTGTCGTATATACATATAACAGGTATATTCTTTCCTTTTGTTACTTCTTGCTACTACTTCGTGCCGTTTCTAGAGCACTCAAGGGCACTGATTATTTTCAATTACATTCCTTTTTCTGATAATTACAAGGGGACTGACTTATCGAATTCGCTTGGATAAAAGGGTTTTTGAGTATATTAACCGTTTCCTCGCATCGTAACGATCATTGTTGTAACTGATTTCGGCGAAAGAAGTCTATGGTCTTTTACACCGTTCTTCCGAGAAATTGTGCGAAGTCGTTGATTTTGTAGGGCACTGCACTTTGTTCTCGGAAGGGTGTTTCAATATTTACGCGCTCGCAGAAGCATAGCCGCGAGATAGATAGCTTTACGGATAAACGAAGGATAAGTGAATAGATAAGTGTTTATTGCGGCTCTCTGCCGCGAATTGAAATAATAATGATTGAGCGGCAAAGCGTGAACGTGAAATGCTTGCGGTTAATAATCATAGTCAAAGGAAGAAAGAGTTGGCGAATCACGCGATCAAATATTCAAGGACTTTAAAATGGACGTAATCTAGGCGAATCGGCCGGAAAGAGAGATTCCTCACGATTATATTCGCATTCGCTGGATGTAATACAGCGCATTGCGCTTGCTTTTCACATCTCCCGTCGATGTTTCTGCAGCAATCCGAAGAATTCTAGGCGTAACAAATATTCCCGAGATGACGGAGTGAAGAAATTACATCTTTGACATAAATATTTATCCGTGTAAAATCCCGAGATTTTCTGTCGTTATCGGATTACATCGCGATTATTTATTTGTAAAATTCAATCAACTTTCTTTGAGAATAGACAATCACTCAAGTTTCACCTCATTTGCTTTTCTAAAGCTAATTTATATGAACGATAAACGCACACACGTATTACTCACACCGAAGGTGAAAATAAAAGGACTTCTGTAATTTAATTGAGATTTAAATTTAAATATATCGTGTAATCCTTAAGTTACTTCTCCGAACGGATTATTCAACATTGATGAAATACAATTATTTTAATTTTCTAATTTTAAAGATCTTTAAAGAAGAATAATAGACATTTAATATTCGTTGAATTGTTAAATTATACACAACCAATGAAACGATACGTAGCTGTCATGAATATGTAATGTGTAACTCATATATCGCTTTTATAAAACTGTCATCTACGTGGCGTAAAGTAGTACAAATTTCCATTTCCCATCCTCTCTAATAATTATAATAAAAACGCTATTATATATATGTATATATATATATATAAAATACACACAATTATTAAGCTTTAAAATTACATCGTAAATTTATTTTTGGCTTCTTTTCATCTCGTTTCTTTTTATTAATGAGTTGTGCATTAACGAAAAGGACTGTGAGATTAAAGTTTGAATGATCATTCGCCGCTCCGCGCGCAAAAGTTTTATCCGCGGACGGGAATACGAGCGCTGGGTTCATGCGTAATTAAACTTCGCGTAAGCTCGCGTACATTGACGCGAACGTACAATTGCGTTCTCTCTCTCTCTCTCTCTCTCCCCCTTCTCCTGTCCCTCTCTTTTGTCGAGCATTCGATTTACGTCAGTCCGAATTCGGGTCACGCTGAATGATTTATTCGATCCAGTAGGTCGCACCTATATTTGCAAAATGCCGTTTGTACTACGAGCGCGCGCGCGCGCGCTTCGAAAGCGTATTTCCGAACGAAACGTCCGAATTTCAGAATTTTACGCCGGCGAAACCGTCGTCCTCGTGCTTACGCGATCGATAGCCGGCTAATCCCGGATCGACGAAACGTTTTCGTTTTCCATCCGCGAAGCAGAGCTCTCACGACCGGTGTTCAATGGATTATTAACGCTCGAAAGTTAACGACGTGTACATGTGCGAGAAGTTAAACTAATAATTAATCGGTGTATAATTAACGAGATAGAGTCCCTCTCTGCCGGCAGAAGTGCAACAGGGGAAGTCTTGCGAACTTTTGAGAAAGTAAAAAAACAACATTAAGCTTCATTAAATAACATGTCGCGGCGCAATTTATCATCGAGGATACTTTCGTAATTATTTATGGATATTAACGTCACGATTCCCTCTCTCCCCCCTCGTACGGCACCGTCTCTGTCCCTCTCGCGCTCGCAATCGGGACGGTTCTCTCCCGAAAAGAGGCACCGTACTCGCAGCACTGCGGAATAACAGCGGCGCGATTTTGACGAGGAATAATTGTTTCCGCGGAAGCCGGGGCGGGAGGAGAAAGGGCGAGATACAATTACAATTCAAATTAGCCTCTTGTAACAACGAATCATGCCGCTTCTGTGACACCCGTTATGCATGAGCGGTTCGCCGCGTCGTCCTTGCCGAAACATCCGGTTTGCGTGCACGTGGGGAGGACTCGATTGCACGTAATGCACTCTCCTTCTCTCTCCCTTTCTCTCCGCAAGGGAGACTGGAGGGGAGGGGCAATTTTCGCAGAAGCATGCAAAATATCCGGCCGGCTGTGCCGACACGTGTGATACGCGGAAGGAGCGTAAAGCCGAGTTCCGGAAACTTATATAACCGTCCCCTCCCGCTTATGGTAATATCGAATCGGAAGTTACTTTTTACGATACGCCGGACTCTTTTCTTGGCACGTTGTCGAGCAGGATGTACACACAAAGAGAACCGTAACCGATATCCTTACGGTTTCAGGCAAGATCTGTTTTATCGTGGTTCATTTAGCGCGCGGCGCCAAATTTCGTCGGGGCCGCAAACAAGGTCGGCTAACAACGGAAACGAGTTGTATAGGGAAGAAAGTCGGGTAAAAGTGGATGGCGCGACAAAACCGAAGATACCACGGTTACTTACTTGGAAAGTAAATAATACTACGAAACACTAAAAGATCTATGAGCTGTTTTCCTTGAAAAAACACGTATTGTACTGAAGAAGGTTGAAAGTCTTTTACCAAGTTGTTCTAACTCTTAATTAATAACGTAAAAAAACTCAATGTAATTGGTAAATAAGGATCTCTTTCTTTCTCTCTCTCTCTCTCTTTCTCTCTCTCTCTCTCTTGAAGATCTTTCATTCACTTTTTAGAATAATTTTCTTCTTGAATGATATTTAGATCAAATCTATTTTTACAGTAATTCAAATTTACATTTTTCACATTTTCATTTTTATATTAATTTCAGATAACATATATATAAGTTACATTAATAGCTAAAAACCTTGTAATAATTTATATTTCAAACATCATCAATATTTTGATTAAAAATTGAATTCTTATTAAGAGTTAAAAGAATCGATTTCAAACTAAACGAAGAATAGATGAAAATTATTAAATGTCTGTGTGAAGAGAAAATGAAATGCATGCACATTGCTTCACGCTGGATTTGGCAGTCACGTAATCGCAAATCGGGAATACATGTAACTTCTGACTTGATTCGTTGTCTTTATGCGTCGAACTAGTCGAGCGTTCGAGTATCGGACACCAATAATCGGGACGCGGTGGCCGGAACGGAATTCGTCGCATCGACGGAATGAGAACTTTTCCGATTTCCGAGGATTTCCCGTGTCGCGAGTACGGAGAGTACGTCGCGGCCGAGCGTGCCTCGAGCCGGCGCATTCTACTTTCTAAACGACGTCGTTTATTATTTTAATGATGTCATTAGTGGAATTTAAGTTAAAGTTGTCAACTTGCCCTCCCTCTCTCCCCCCCCTCCCCCCTCCGTCCGGCTGGCACGGTGTAAGTTTCGCTAAGCCGCGTCGGCGCTTCGGGCTGGCTGACATATCGCCGGTGTAATTTTACCATTTTGCGCGAAAAAATATAAGTTCATTATGCAGCGCTATTTTTGTTTGTCTAAATTGATATTTTTTGTATTATTCGAGTACGCAGTAGCGACGATGGAGAGGCGAAATGTACCGAGGAAATTGCGGCATTCGTTTCAGCGCGCGAGAGAAAGAGTTACGCTACTTACATGATCACTTTTATCTTTAATAACGATTTGCAACAACTGCGAATTATTAAATCGATTTCTTCCACCCGATGAGAGCGGCGATAAAAGTGATTTAGGAGCGCGAAACAGAATCGGTGATAATAAACGACCGCAGATTACGCAACGTCTCGGAGATAACGGTAATTACACGGTCGGCTGGATTTAAGCGGTTCGCAGCTAAATTAGCCGTGATACTACTAAAAATTCACACAAACGGATATCTTTTGTTCTTCTTTCAATAGATATGTATATAGACTAATATATCTCTGTGAAATATATAGAAATGATATTGTGTGTGTGTGTGTGTGTGTGAGTGAAAAAAAATCGATATTTTTACATGAAATTATAATATAATAGAAATTATAAGGAAATGGGGAAAGGAAGATGTAGAATTTATAAATTTCACAAAAAACTCATAAATATAAAATAAAGCTTTTATTTATGTACATAAATAAATAGCGTATTCTTTTTCAATTTATTATACCTATATTATAAATTAATTCATTATAAATTTATATTCATCTGCGTTTTTTTTTAATTAACTATTGCTCTAGCATTTTTATTTTATAAAATAAAAGTGTTATAACACATCACAGTGAAACAGATTAGAATACATAATAAAAAATGTAATACATAAAAAATAAAGAAGTTATAAAAACATTATTGTAAGGATTACGATAGACTGGACAGTCGAGAACACAGACGCATCATCGATAATCTGTTAAAAATCACCGTAGCAGTCAGGGAAAAAAGAAGACACGTGTTTTTTTCATTACGTCCTCGGCGTATTTAACAAAGAGCGTAGCGACAGTAACGCAAAGGGCAGCGTGCGACGCCCGGCGTCGCCGTTTCTTTCACGACGCGTCTCAACCATCCACCTCTCTCTCGCATCCCTTGAACTTGCACGATGCACAAGGTTCGCTTTCAAAAGACTCGCTAGCGTTCCCTCGTCGGCATCCACGGCCAGACGTCAGCGGAAAGCGACGACGGGGGCGTATGCCAAGGGCCGTGATATTTCATGATAATCCGAGCCCGGGCATCCCCGAGTATACCCTCGTGCTTTCTACTCGCGTACTTAAACGAGTACCACCCCGTGACAGATAGAAGTGAAGATTTCTTGAAAATTCAGTCTTAGTGATCCGATTATTGTTTTTCTTTTTTAGAATATTAATATGGCTTCTGGGAAATGGTGGCTTGTCTTTTCTGTTGAGAAATTAAAATTATTTTCGAAAAATAATAATGTTAAAGTGCAACGTTTAATATTTGAACATCTTTTTCGGTCTTATTGTTTTATATTATATTAATTGACACAAAATTATACTGATTAATATGAAAGGGAAAAAAAAGGCTTTCTCATCCTTACTCAGTCGAATTTCGAGTGGATTGTTATATTAAATAACAAAAACGTACGATGAACGCTATAAACAAAAAGAGGATCTCTTAGGATCGAGTGCCTTTCGAAGCGAAGGTAAAATTGAATTTTATGAGACAACTTATTGAACGACGACCGTAATCGAATATACATATGTATGTACGCGAAACACATACATTACAGAGAATATCGTATTGAGAATATCGTATCACAACGTAATAAGTCCTTTAGAACGACGATTCGATGAAAAATATCACGTTAATGAAGGAAAATATCAAGTGTCACGGGAAAAGGCTTCCCATCTTTTTATTCGTGCAGACTTATTATTAAGACCTACGTAGTTTGCCATAGGTCGCTTTTATTTTTCGCGACTACATCCCTCGTCGCATTAAGTGTGTTAAAATACAGATACGTCTCACGTTAGCCGTATTTGAAAGATCAATTTTCAAAAAGCAGAAAATTAAAAATGTTACAATGCAAAATAAAAATTAATATACAAAGAAAAAGTCTTATTGAGAGAAAAGAAATTTATTTGTAGCAGAAATTTCCTAAATAATTAAGAAAGAGAGAAATCGGAGAACTATTGTGAAAAATTATTCCCTAGAAATGGGAAATCCAACGGTAAAGGGCGCGAGAACAAATTATGCAGATTATGTCAGCTTCTTCGATGCAAATTTAGAGTCAATCTCTCCTCGATGAGACGCTTGGCAATGCATTTTGACGTGCCAGTCTCTTTCCCTCTCCCCTCTTTCATCCCTCCCTGCGAAACGACCATAATCCGCACGAGTGTTCGTGTTTTAATTGCGTTCGGCAATCACGTCGCGTGTACGTGTATATAAATAAATTCCCTCTCTCCCCCCGTCCCGCGGGCTCTCCGCTATTTTCGCCGACTTTCCGGCCGTGCTAACCGAAAACGCGCTCGACCGTGCCCCCTAACCCCCTTTCCACCCCCTCCGATAGAACGGAGCCCAGGGCCCGGATAGAAAATGTATGCGCGTTTATTTCGTCCGGGCTCCGGGCGCCGATAGAATGCAAAATAATGGCAACCTGCCGGATATTTGCGGGCGCAACTGTGACAAATATATCAGATAAAGCCACCCTCTCGCGTCGCCGCCGCCTTCTCCCTCGTCCAACGTCCTGCGCGCCGTCCCGTCCCGTCCCGGCGCCGTGCCGCGTTCCGTATCTCTCTATATTGATTTACCGCGAACTGATATTCCGCCGGTATCATATTTTCGATCCCCGCGAGCGCGTACCCCGCGATGATATCAATTCGAGGACACCGCCGCGCCGGTCACTGACAAGAGCTCTACTTTCAAGTTACAAGTGTTTTCTCTCGAGGGGGGTTCAAACTGGACGCATTCTCGCGTCGCGTATTGATTCATGACTCGGGATTTGGGTTTAAGATCGACGATATTTTTACAAGTAATAGCTATACGTATAATATCACGAGAGAGATCTAATGTAGGCGTATACGAAAGTATAGTGTACAATATAATTTCAGGTTTAAATTTCTTTGCAAGAAAGCAAAGATATTTCTAATTTCTGCAAAAATCACTCGACAAATTTTTTTCCTGGAGAATGTCAGAATTACAGAACGTCTTACAGAACGCGATCATAATATCGCAGTTCAGATTCGCTTGCTAAATTGCAAAATAACATTTATAAACGGAGAAATTCCCTGAAATATTACATTGAGGAAAAAAAAAATCGTTTGTACGAACTAAATTTGTATAGTTGTTTAACCCAATGGTTGATTCAACACTTTTAGTTTTTTTTAGTTGCACTAAAAAAAGTCTAGTTCATTCATATAATACTTTATGTCATTGTAATAATATTTTAGTTAGATGAAATATATTTTGCGTTTTTCAACAAATTTTTTTTCTCAGTGTAATGTGAATACTTTTTACTGAGTCTCACAAATCCACCAGGTGTATATTTCTAGACCTAAGTAGCAAATTATTAATTGGTCATAATCATAAATAGATGTATTATTTTAAACAGTTAGTATTTATATCTACGTGTTCCGAGGTACAATCTTTTTTTCAATCCAACAGCGCGGTTGATTGTTCACAAATCAAGTAAATTTTTAATTAGGATAATAATAGTCGCTCGACGTGGCCATTGCGGGGGCTCACAATGCATACGTTCCGAGATCCGACACTATTCACAAATGAACTTTCGAACTAACCCTCGACATATCGGAAAACGTTAGCCTCTTTCAAGCTGATTGATAGAACATATCGTTCCCACCTATTAAATCATCGCAGCCTCCACGGTGCGCGTGCTGTGCAATGATTGCCGTATATATTATATATTGTTAAATTTTAATACAGTTTACTCGGGAATAAACCTGCGTGATTCAATTAAATTATTAAATTCTCGTTACGCCGACCAGTGTCGGCCCACTGCGAAATGGTGCATTATAATTACAGAACAATCGAGAGTGATATATGCAAATGCTTTCGCGTTTATATAATTATATCGGCAACTATAAAAGTGATCCGCCCTAAGTAATCTTTTCTAATATCATATATTTAAAAAAACCAAGAAAGAAGTGTTGGAGAAAGAAATCGGAGCCCGAGCTTTTAAAAATTTTCGTGGACGGAATCCGTAAACTTTTGACATTAATTCCGCGACTGTATTTAGAACGATATCTATTAATGCGATACCGTGCATGATGCGACAGTATTTTATGAAGTTTACACGGCGCGACACGGCGTGATAAATCCAGTTGCAACGCTATCCTCAGAACGTCCGCCGGTATCGGGTCTGCGGATACACGTGGCGGCCGGCGCGTCGGTAGCGTCGGACGCGCACGTGAAAGCGCGTGACATTAACCCGATTAATCTCGACTTTGCGAACCGTTCGACGCGCTCAGACGGTATAAATCGAGCTCGGCGGCACTTGATCGCGAGAAGCGTGCGACGAGAGGGTATGACCTATCTTAGATAAACCAGACGTGTTTCCGGCGCCGCATTAAATCCGATAAGAGCATTAACAATACTTTCTTCTTCTAATAGCACATTTCTCGCGTCGTCCTCGCTCTTTTCATTAGCGCTTTTCGAAGCGAGAGCCATCGGAGACTCGGACTTTTAATATACTTTACGATTAGAATAACGGTGTTAATTTTAATCCTCGGGGAACACACAGAGTCATATTGACCCTGCAGTCAACTTTCAAATAAAAAATAGTTTTAGACCCTAAATTTTTAGTCAAAAATATTGAAAACGAGAAAAAATATGATTTTTTATTTAAAACGTCTTTTGCAAAATTTATTTTTTGTTATTTTTGCAACATTTTTTACAATGTTCATAATTATACCATAAGTATGCATTAACGTCACATATAAATTATCTAGGCATATTTCATATTTAAAATATTACCAAAAATTTTTTTCAAGACAATCGAACAAGCGTATTTTAAATGAGAGCATCTTAAAATATGGACAGAGTCTAATTGATCCTGTGTGTTCTTCTGTGTGATTGAAAAAATAGATGTGTTTTCCCCGAGGGTTAAGAATAATATCTTGTGCACGTAATTCTGTGGGAATTAATTCTTATATGTTAAATCGCAGTGCAAACTTTTTACTATTAATACGATGTGTTTTGCTTCAAGTTCGAGGGTAAATCTTGTGAAAGGGAAAATCGCGTGGCCGACCGTCCGGCCTGACACGATGGAAGCCCACCAGACGATTTATCGAGACAAATTGAATGGACGGCGATGCAAAGCCGGCGGTGTGCTCGAACGACTTCGGCTTCGTGCTTCCGGCGCCGCCGTTTCTCAATTCGCGGTATACAGCAATGAGGGGGATGGGGGCGATAGAGTCGAAAGCGACTTCGATTAACCCCTTCGCTCCCGGCGCCCCATCGCGTGTATATAAACGTACTTTTTCTTCATTTCTAATATCGCATCAGAATATCCTTTTAAAAATGGTAATGGAAGACGTAAGCCTCAGTTCGAGAGAGGCAGGAAGATAGTCCCTCCCTCACGGTCACATCGTACAACCATTTATGTTCCGCGATTGTAAATGAATATAAAGCTCTTAGAAAACTTTAATATGTAATGTAAATAATGCAAGCGTATGATAAAAATGATAATTGAAATATTAAGCAAATTTCGGCACAATATTGTATTATTTTTATTATTCTCACTGTAAATGATAACTATACTTGCCACCTAATTTCGTTACTTATTCAAAATTTGATAAAATGTTTCTCGGCAAAATTAAACTTCGCATGCGGAGCGTGGAAGATCTAATATCGAGAAGTGAAACTTTCGACGGATTTAACTTTGGGAGTAGATAAAATCTCGCTCTTTACAGATGATTCCGAGTTATTTTAACGGAAACTGGATTTAACGCTTGAATAGTATCAATTACATATTTGACGTCGAGATTCAAGAGTCGCAAGTTTTCCCATCGGATATAAACTTACAGAAAGTAGAACGCGGCGAATGACGGCGCCGCCCTGCGTAGAATATAAAATTAAATGTATGCTCATACGAATAACTTCTGCATCGTTGGCAGCGTAATATTATATCGGATGAAAGTTGCGCGATGAATGAACGCGTGATGGACATGCCAGATGATTCACGTTTGCTCTTTAATGTATGTGAAATGCAATTCAAGTACAATATGATCCTCGCGCGGGAATCAAGGATGGAAATGCACGAGGGGAAATTGCGCGTTCTTAAAGGTCTCTCTTTTACGAAATCACTGCAAAGACTACGCAATCTTTAACGAACGATGGCGCAGGAGCGAATTCAGCTCGATCGCCGGAAACGAACTCCGACGCATTCTGATTTGGCTCGAATCCATTTATCGACAAGATCTAAGCTCGATCTTGCGCACACATACACCCAGGGCTCCTAGCGATAACTTGTCCTGTCGATATTTTCGCTGAGTCGACTTGGAAGCTCTCTGAGGCGTCTCTAAGCGGTCTATGATATTCGAATACGCGACTCTCTCGTGGAGAAGGAGAGAGAGAGAGACTCTCCCGCAGAGAGATTCGATTGCGACCCTCGGGGGGTTTTCCGAGGAGGAGTATCATCGCCGTTTATCGCGCGCGATCTCTCGTACGTCTGCGTGTGTCATACAGTCGTGCGCTCTACTGCACTTACTTTCCTGCGGCCGCAGCAGAGCATGGCTGCTGCGCTGCAGCTGCGGCGAGCCGTCGACGAGAGTTGAGGCTGATGACAGACGTAGCTGAGTCGTGCGCCCCCTTCCCGCTGCAGCTGCACCACGCGCACCTGCAGCTGCCCTTGCTCCCGCTCCCGCTGTCCTTGACCGACACCGACTCGACCACCGTACTTGATGCGCACGTGTTTTCGCCACTGCATGAGTTCGGTGCGTCATGCCCTCTTCCTGAAATCGTAGATCGGGTCAAAATATACGAGTCCACCGGAAGGTTCTCTCTTAAAGAAGGGAGATCAGAAGTTTCCTTCTCTACTTTATCATAAAAATAAAAATAAATTTTACAATGTTTTTCTTTAGAACGGTGACTGCCGCGCAAACTATGCAGTAGATAGGGAGAAAGTAAGGGCGGAGAACGCGGGCAAGTCTATAAGTAACAGTGGAATTACAAATTTGAATAGTTTAGTCGCGCAAGTATTCCAAGCATAATCATCCGCGTATCGTATAGACGTCGTTCTTAGGCGGTTAATTTACGGCGACGTTAATATACGGGGAGTGGGGGGGGGGGGTTAATACTGAAGCGCGCGCTCGTATTTTATCCATGGACGAATCATAAACTTGTAATGGATCCCCGTAATAATCCCCACGTGTCGCTCTTCTCATTTTCCTGTTCGCCACCCCTCTTCCCCCCTTCGCCGCAAAACTGTTTCCTCCATCGCGTCTCATTAACCTATTTTCCCTCTCGTTCTCCGATCCGCGGTTATCTTAATTTATTAACGGCCGGCCTGTATCCGCGCGATCGATTACCGATTCGCGCACATGCAGTTGATTCCCCTCCGTTCTCGCTCACCCGTTTTCTCTTCCTCCCTAGACCGGCGACAGTTATATAAATCCGTGAGAACGCGTGTACCCTCTCTTTCTGGCGCTTTCTCTCATTCTACCCTCTCTCCCTCCTGGTCCCTCTCCTCCCTTGTTCCCGTTCTACATTTCTATTATATCCTCCTCCGGCCACGCGAAATATCTCTCCTCTTTTTTTACCTCCCCAGAAATAACCGTGACACGTGATGTTGGCATTAATAATTGAAATACACGCCCCGAGATGCATCGGTGTCGCGATTTCGCTCGATAAAACGACAAGCTTCGTCTCCGTCCTGAATTTGCGAATATATCAGTACTCTCTAATTCGCTGCAGTTCGTCAAAAATTGACGAAAATGATTAAAAATCTAATTATTAAAAAAATTGAATATGCTACAGCTATACGAAGCGTTTTATTTGAAATTCTCTGATTATAGAAGAAATTTAAAATAGTCAACAAGCGTTCTGGTAAAAATAGAGAGTTTGATCAGTGTATTCCACATCGTCGACGTATTATAATATTCACAAACATATAATCGATTAAAATATTAATAAATTAATAAATATTAAATTGTAGGACCAAATCGACGATATAATTTCGGCTGTAATTCGATTGCATACGTAATTAATGTATAAATTAAGCATTTTGGCCGAATTGTGATCGGCATATTGCTTATAGCTTCGCATTCAGATTTAATAATTATTTCCGATAGTTAGTACGCGCAACACGAATCGAGGTAAATATAATTTTGTCAAAAGATACAGAGTGTGAGAGAAAGAGAGAACTTGTCAAATATTTAAACGCCACCCGCTTCATTCGATTCTCAGGGCAAAATACAAACATCACTGATTGTTTCAAGACAATCTCGATCGATACTATTACATGTTATTACGCACTTACTGTACCAATAAATCGTCATTCACAAAAGTCGCTAAAATTAAATCTTTCGTCCGTGAATCTTCGTTTTTCTCATAAAAGGACGAAAATTAAATTCCATCGGGATACAAGTGTCACGAGAGTCCATAACGTTAAAGATCGATCGTCTCTTATCCAGCTTGCCAAATTTAAAGGAAAAATAATAATCTAATGAACAGTTTTCTCGTAATTAAGAAATAAAAAATTTGATTTTGCGATTTTATTACAATATAATTCGGAACATCACAAAAATAAAGTTTCTTAGAAATTTTATAAATTTTGTTAACCTTTACAACTATTCATTGAAAATCTTATTAAACATTAATTTTTTTATGATTTTTCAGTTTTCCATATTAAACATTATACATAACTAATGAAAGAGACAGAAGAAAAGAGTTGAAAAGAAAGAATTAAATCCAAATTATTTAAAATTATACATATAAAGGAAATCATTTAATCGTCGAATTAATTAAATAATAAAACTTTTTAATTAATTCCCAATTTTAACAGAATTAATATGCCAAATTCATCGACTTTTAAAAATTTATTTTTATCTCAATATAAAAAGTATATATATATATATATATATATATATATAAAGTGAATATCACTTCTCTCGGAGTTGGATTTCTAATATTTGCGACCTGAGATGGGTGACCCATTTCTCGGACAACCTATATCGAACATGATCGGATAATCTATGGTACATGCCGACACGCGATCACGGTTGATCTGGGGTCATAGTATGGCATGACAGGAATCTCATGAGCCACGTCAGTCGCGACTGGCTATGCCAAACCGCTCGGTTTACTATTTCTACGACATTCTGTATCAGACTCGCTCATTAAGATTCAATGAAATCCCGAACCACGTGTCGACGATCTCTCTTTCTCTCTCACTTTTTCTTTTTCTTTTTTGTCTCTGCACGTCGCAATTCTTGACTCTTTATTGGTATCTCGCCCTAAAAAGGATCTCCCTTTCGTTTGTCTTTTCTCGTACAAGTCCAAGGGATTTCGCGAACCCTCCGTATAATTCCACCAAATCGTTCTTTAATTCTCTTTGGCAATAAAAGTAAAAGCAAAGGAAACATCCTTCATGAAATGAACAATGCTATATTACCTTGTAAAAATTTGCACAGTATTTTTGCTTTCCTTCCCGTAGAATTTATAGCAAAATTACTTTTAGCAATGATAATATTTAAAAGATCGATCAACAAAATTCAGAATCTGGCTGTGTATTTTTTATTGAAAAATTATTTAATAGATTGTTATCTTTATAATAAATGTTGTGATATTTTATGGAGGAAATTTCTACTAGTCAACGCATTTTGCGGATTAACGGGCTGTGTTTGCGGCAAAGATAGGTTTGCAAGAGATCTTGCCGTTCGAGGCAGAATTTAAATAGCCGTGCTGAAAAAAATACAAAAGTACCGATAATTAAAAGCAAATTAACACTACGATTAATGGTGTGCAACGATAGCGTATCGCGGTAAATTAAGAATAAACAAAAATATTGTATTATTAGCGAAGAGACGAAGTTTTTGTCACGTGTCAATAGCCAATGATATATTACTCGTGATATATGAGCGTCTGACCAAACTCCTGTCCCAACTCCTGACGGTATTACTTCGCCCGCATCGCAAATAAATCGACGATACTTTTGAAGTTTGATCCTCCTGCGAATTCCCCTCTCCCCTCTGACATGATAGGTTTATCTTTTCGGTAAACTTTATTATCCTTGACACTTTTGTCGACGGCCCCGCCTGCACTCATTCACGCAATTTAATTAGTGCCACAGACAAACTTCATTCATAGAACTTATTTGAAACGAGCACATGTCGGGGAAAAGTGGAGCACGCCGAAGCGTGATTGCGAGAAAACGCAGATGTCGTCCCGGCTTGAAACGGCCGGCGTTCTTACTCGCGTAATTGAACCGTTGAATAGAAGAGCTAGTTATTATCAGTCTCGTTCGGAAAAAAAAAACAAGAGAACCCGCAAAAACGAGTTCTACAAAAACTCGAGCTTATTAAAACGTTTCTTCTATTTTTACAAAGTAAAGGGCTAAAAATTTTCTTGTTACACAGGCTCGTTATGTTGTTACTGTGCACTTTCAAGAAATACAAGTAAACACTTTTAAAAAGAAAACGTGCATTGCGTGCGTCGTTGTCCCGTAAATTAGTTTACCGTAGTAGCAGACACGTGAATTGTGGAACTTTGCAATGCCGCCGTGTTCTCCCTCGGTGTTCCTTATCTCGTTTCAGTCCATTCGATTTATCGCTCGCGTGCCTCGGCGATGGATCAACGATCTCTCTCTCCCGCGAAATCCGCCGCGCGGACGGCGAGAGGTCCGCTCGTACAACGAACGCTGACCGGGGAAAGGCCATAATCGCCAAGAGGTCGCGCCGCAACGTCGCTTATCCCGCCGGCTATTGCACTATGCATCGTAATGCGGAGTCGTAAACAGTGTCGCTATAGTTTGCGAGAGTAAACGGCCAATCGCTCCCCTGCGAAATTCTTTCGAGCCGGCGCGCCGTTGCAGGGAAGCGTTCCGTAGCGAGGGGCGGCGGGAGCGAGCGGCTCGGAGAAAGAACGAACGGCATAATGATAATAATGCACATGCAACGGAGGAAGATAAACCGTCACGCGCTCCCGAGGGTGCCGTGCGCCGATTTTGTATCCCCCTCCGGCCCCTCCCGTCCCCGCCGCGCCGTCGCAATCGCGTAAATCTTCGGGAACGCGCCTCGTTCGTGCTTTATGGGGCCTCGCCGTAGCTGCCCGTGATTAAGCTTAAACACTCCTCGAGACCGGTACTGATTACGCGCCGGAAAGCCGCGCCGCGCCGGCGGGATGCACGACGGAAGCAGCGGCAAAAACAGCGGCCTCGGCGAATCGGGGCGAGATCATTTTTTTTTTTGGTATTTTGAGAAGCGAAGGCGGATGCCTAACGTTACGGTTGCTTGCCACGGCAGTTTCTCGCGATTTTAGCAAAGAGATGAATTTACGCGTTTCCACGTTCATGTAGAAGAAAATAATTACGCAGAGAGAGATATTACTGTTACCCGTTTCATCCCGTTGCTACAGCTCGGACAAGATTACGCCAAATGGCGAAATTTACCGCGACGTAAAGGCATATTATTGCGGCGATGGTGTGTCGCCGTTGATATATTTAACAATAATTGAAGCATTTTGGGCTAGAATTATATTGTATAAATGTCATAGTGAATTTATTAGTATCACCAAATTGTAGTCAACATCCTCTACGGTTTCTGCGGGCAAGCAGAGCTTCATTTAATGCGGCGGTTCAATTTATTTTTGCGAGCAGAGAAAGAATCCGGCGAGAGATTTTTTTTTTATATTCAGATCTCGTGGTTGCCACGTGACGATATACGTACAATGAAACTGCCATCTTATTTGAGAAACATCGACTGACACGAATTTTCTGTCATGCTCAATCGCCAATTCTTTACGTGACTTCGTGGAAGAGTGTTATTACAGTTTCACGACACGTTACATGCAATTCATATTTCCAGAGTAAGTCGGAAACAAATAACTCTGGGCACACGATTTCCGACTGACAGAGAAGAAGATTTGCTAAAGGAAGTAGAAAAAAAAAGCGGAGAAGGAAAGAAATTGAACTGCCGCAGAATTGTAACCGGCGCGGAAAGAGATGATTCCGTAAAATACCGTGCTCGTATTCATGCTGCACTTTCGAGACGGTGGGGAAAAAAAGAGATGCAAAATCGGAAATTACGTTCTCTTTTTTTTTATCTTTTTTAAAAAATGTTTAGTTCATCTAGTTTCGCGTCCGTATAGTTTTCTATTACATGCTTTCTATTTCTATCCTAATTCAATAACTCGCTTTTATTCTCCCGCTAAATTTGCTCTCATTGTCAGTTACTATTATAAATTGCTTTACCGAATAGAGGTCGAATATGATTATTCACTTTCCTGTTGGACTGGATTAGATCTTTAAAAAAAAATGCGCGAGCACGTGTGTCTTGTTCCGTTTTACGTACCTTCTAAAAACCATCTCTCGTGCGAAGGGCCGGCGGGTCCCTGCTCGATCGGTGACTGACGATCTCTCTCATTCTGCCGGGCGCCGGTTCTCACCCCGTTCCGTCCTCCTGAAAGATCACAAAGCGACCACCGTTTACTGCCTCCGCGAGTCGCCACGTGACTGCGGCCAATAAATAATATAGCTGTTATCGAGAGGCGCGATTACCCCCGGGGATGCGAGACGACCGAGGCGGAGAAGGAGGCAAGGGAGCGTACTATAATTTTTTCCTATAAGTAAAACACCGGCATTTTAAACGGCGCCACTCCGCTAATGGCGTATCGAAGGCGCAAAGAAAGCGGACCGATCATTTCTACGCACACGCGAGATTAACTACGTCCTAACACGCCACGGATTACTTAACACCCTTACACACGCCACTTAACACTTAACGATGCGAGTTTTTCTCGCAAATGTTATTTCGACTCGTTCCTGCAGCACCATATGTCTCTCTCTCTCTCTCTCTCTCTCTCTCTCTCTCTCTCTCTCTCTCTCTCTCTCTTTCTCTCTCTCCCTCTTTATCTCTCTTTCCCTTCGGGCTACCTTCCTTGTAACGTTACACTCGCATCGCATGCAGATTAGCAGAGATCTGGCATTTGCTCGATACCCAGCAAACGCGGGAATCCGCTGGAAATAACCAGTTGAATGCGCGAGCACCTAAATCGCTTGGCTGTTTGCGGTATCAATAAACGATCTCTCGATTTGTTTGCCGCGCGATGTTTAACGCAAAAATCACGTGCACGCGCGTCACGCCGACAAAGCCGGAGCTGTTCAACGTAAAAGAATAATGAGGATCAACGAGAGAATTGCGCGTGCCGGCATTTGTTTGTTGCAAATACATTTAACCGTTAGCGCTTCTCTGTTAAAGGGCACAACGCGGCAGCATTCGCGGGAGAAACTTTCGGTACACGGGGAGATCACAGTCGAAGAACCTATTTGATTTCTAGCTCGTCTAACTCGCTCGCATTCCGCTCGCCTATAGGGATCTAATTGGATTCTTTCATGTTTGATCATCCGTCGGAATTTAGGCGTTTACTCCGATTTGGCATCAAAACTCATATTTTTCGCGTAGAAGAACAATCGTATATTGAAATCTAAAATATATTTTAGATTTCACTACTTATTTATTTTCTGACAGTATAACAAAATTGTAAAAATTCTTCTATGCAACGAATAAAAACTGAAAATTAGAGTAACATCAATCATGCACAACAGTACATTTCTCATCTTCTTTTTAAGGCATAAAAAGAAACTGACCAGGAAATATTTTGCTTAAATTTCGGGAGGGTAAACGAATGTATCGAAATAGCAGTAATTCGAAATCTCGTTCCCCGGATCTATGGTAATTTTTCTTCGGAAACGAGGCGGCACGGAACGCTAAAGATGCCTAGCGAACAAAGTAGAAACGGACGAGGATGTAGCCGACTACAACGGACAAGACGTAGCGAAACCTCACGAAGACCGTCCCACCGGCGTCGCTCGCACATCGAACGACGGCGCCGCGTCACCAGCGCGACGCCGTCGGCATAACCATTTACATAACCGACATTCAACTGGTTCTTGAACTTCGCTCTTCGATTCCTTTCTCGCCGTGGCGATCCTCCTACGCTATATCGATCCACGGCCACCACGCTGAAAGGAGGGGACCTCACTGGCGCGTGCAAGACGGAGAGGCCGACAGCCGGAAAGGGCGGCGGGGTGAAGACGAGGGGGTATTTTATTGTACATGCCGGGTATATTTGTTTTTTTCTCTTTTCCAACCGCTGTACACGCACTCGCGGCGAACCGAGGCACGCGAATGCACGCAAGAACACGCGTTAATTCATGGTTCAGAAACAGCGACGAGGAAGACAGATAACTATGTCTTTTGCAACGATCACTGTGTAAGAAACGCGAGTGACAGTCCCTAGGGTCTGTAGCGATGTTAAAGGGCATTTCGTTATGTATGTGTCTGAAGAGAAGAAGGACAATCACGTTTCTCGCAAGACGTCTCGCGTTACGCGTGGAAAGATGTAATTCATTCCAGATGAAAAATTTTTGACGTTTCTGCAATATCGTGTCATTCCCCGCGTTACCATCTTATCCGCTAACGTCCATTAATGTCCACTTTTACGCACGCGAGAGTAAACCGTGTATGTACTACTAACGATCTGCGCGAATTACTGACGTATAGCGATTCATGTCGAGAACGAGGACTTAGCGAAGCGATCAGTCTCTTCCCGATGAATCCGTCGACAACTGGTCCGATTTTCTCGAGAACCATCACTTCCAATAGCCTCACAGAGATGATCGTCGACACAGATATGACTGTCGCGAAAAGAGCTTTTCTATCGCGCCGGACGAAAGCGGAGACCGCCGGATCCGTTTTCGAGGGTCATGCACTGACGAAAAATCGCTCACCGTTAAAGACGAGTTTCTTGAAGCGAGACGATACATTCGAGATAACGTACGACGGTCCTTACGGAGAACCTACGGAGGAATTGTCGATGAAACCACTAATACCGCGCACGAGCGAGGCACGCCGGAAAGGGGAACCGCGCACGCCGAATCGAGTGCGACAGGGACTCACCGGGGACCGCGGCTGTCCCGCGAGGAAGAGGCACCGGCGCGTCGACGTCCGAGGCGCGCAAGGAGCTTTCGAGCGACACCTGTGCCGTCTCGAGGTCGGGTCGGATCAGGTAGGAAAAGCGAGCCGGTGGCGCGTGGGAAAAAGCGATGTGCACACGATGCCGGTGGTATATTGGACAAAGAGAGATAAAGAGAGAGAGAGAGAGAGAGAGAGAGAGAGAGAGAGAAGTGGGAGAAGAAGGCAGTGGAGAGAAGGAGAGAGAGGAGGAAAGAGAGAGAGAGAGAGAGAGAGGACGGAGCCACCACGAAAATCGTGTGGTGGCGTGCCAGCCGATGGTCCCGGACCAACCCGATCGATATACCCTTTTTTCGAGAGTGCCTTCTCTCTCCGACTGTCTATCTTTCTCTTTCTCGATCCCTCTCTTGCTTACTCTCCGTCTCTCTTTCATCCATTTCACTTGATCTCTCGCTCACGCTTGCGAACTTTGCCTCACCCTCGGGACGAGAGGGAGGGAGGGAGAGAGAGAGAGAGAGAGAGAGAGAGAGAGAGAGAGACAGTACGTCGACCTGTCTGTCTGCTTGCCTGTGTCTGCCCGTTTCTCCTCGAGAAAGACGAGCGACCTGGCAGCGCTGAAGGGAAACGTGAAGGAAGACACAAGACGCGGATAAATCGCGACGCGTTAAGGACGTCCCTCTCTCGCGAGCGCGTAAACGTACCTGACGAGAGCGGGAGCACGAGAGCGGGAGACGCGAGAGAGCGGTGTGTCCCGGCGAGCGGCTCTCTTCTCCCCCTTTTCTCACACTCACGGCCCGCTCTCCTATCCGGCTATTTTTCTCCTCGCTCCTTCTCCTCGCGGCGGCGAAAGGAGGCAGGAGGAATCTTCCGGTTGCAGCTTTCTCACCTCACCGTATACGCCACGCGGGAATCAATACGCGCGCCTGCCTCGAGCCTTTTTCCCTCTCTCTCTCTCTCTCTCTCTCTCTCTTCCTCGCTCTCTTTCTCTCTCTCCCTGTCGCTCGCGCACTAACCACCCACCGTTCTGTTCTTCCCTCTCGCACTCGCTCTCGCACCCCCCGTCTCCCCGTCTCCACGCATTCACTCGCGCTCCCTCTTTCCCGCACGTTCTCTCTGTCACCCACCCTCCGGCTGGGCCACCCTCGCCGTCCGTCCGCACTTCGCCCCGCGATGCCTCCGCCTCTCCTCTCTTCCTCGCGCGCGAGCGCACCCTTCGTGTGCTCGTATACGCCACTCCGCCGTACGTCGCTGAAGAGCAGTGCCCCTTCACCTCCCCGTTACTCCCCCGTCCGTACGCGGACGGTGCACCGTGTAAGTCCGTCCTTGTCCTTTCTCTTTCTCTCCTCTCGCCTCGAGCACGAGCCTCGAACGGGGCTGTTCCTCTTCGTGGAGGGTCGGCGAGCGAAATAGCACCTTGACGATGACGACGATGACGACGACAGTGTCGACGGTGGCGTTGACACGAGGACCGTGATTACGACCTCGCTCGAATACGCATGCACGCTCGCATGCACGCACGCACGCACGGCACGGCACGCATGCACGCACGCACGCACGGCGACGACGCGGACGAGGATGAGAGTGCGTGGGGCGCGTGAGGAGCGCTTCGCGCGGGAATTGCGAGCCGCCCCTGCGTCAGGGAACTGAGGACTACCGGCTCGCGGGGTGCAACGCGCCCCGCCGCATAGCCACGACTATACGCTCGGCCGCCGTCGCGCGGACATGTTGAGGGCTGCGAATACGCACGCAAGCGCGCAGGCGAGCGAGCGTACGAGTGAGAGTGGCGACGGGCGCGACGACGACGACGACGACGACCACCACCACCGTCGTAGTCTTCGTCGTCGTCGTCGTCGTCGCGCGCAGTAGCGTATATAGATGCCAGAGCAGACACGCCGCCGGTCTTCTTCCCTTCGCCGGCCGGACCTTCGATCGCGAATTGTGCCAAAAACCCTATCGATCTCGCGCGTCGCCGAGGAGAGTTTCCTGGGTCTCCCATATGTTAGTACAAATCCGTAGAATAGATTTAGCTAAATATTTTCAGATTTTGACATAATATTATGATCAAGACTCTTCTTTGTCTTTTGTGAGGCAAGAAAGAAATAAACGCCTTGTTAAAAATTGATAAATTCAAAATTATAGATTGATTAATAACCTCCATTTCTGTATTCTATGTTCACCTCAGAGATAAGAAATTTAGTAATGGTATTACCTTCAGAGTGTCTTAAAATCTTCGTCGTTCTCTTCGCGGGAAGACACTAGAAGCGTAGCGTCAATTATTGCATACTGATTACCGGGAACATCTTAGAAGGTCGCCCACTACTAAGGTGGATGCTTAAAGAAACTTTAAGGTTTGTCGAACAGACTCTGACGTGGGGGTGTTCCAAGTTTTCACCATAACTGACGTCCCAGAGAAAGAGAGAGAGAGAGACTGGCGCTTAAAATTCACATTTTCAGAGAACTTACAGGACATAAAATATTATTCTTTCGAAAATTACGTTTTCTGCAGAAAACAATCCAAGCTTAAAGTGGGACAGTTTCATAATTTATATCGCGATATACGATTTCGAAAATAGTTTCCTTGCCCTTCTTCGCGCATGAAACTCACTTGAAACTCATAAAAGCACTTGTCATATCTTATTTAACGAGACGTCACGTTATTTTATTCCGGCAATGTACCTGAGAAATTATGTATGACATATAATGCACTTACATAAAGCCACATTATATACGCGCAAATAAAGCACATGCGTTATGAATTTTATCTAGATTTATCCGACGATAGTAAAGGGAAAGAAATCGAGCACGAGGCTTCGTTCTGTCGCGGGGATGTGCTGGGATCGCTAAAAGAGATCGATGACACTTGCTTACGTTTTAGGGGGTATATCAGTTTCACAGCAAAACATTACGAAACTTGAGCGCGAGGTGGGTAGACATGCTAATCAAGCCGAGAGTTGTGTGCACATTTTCGCAGATCGACGAATGTCATACACACGACTACATTCGTTCGCTCGGGTTTTCCCAGCGCGATTAATTCGCACGAGAGAATTTTTTTCCGGCCGATTATAGCCGTGATTATTACGTTACGATTAATTACCTACTTAGGTAAAGTGTCGAAACCTTTGTCCACGCGATATCGTATTAATAATATCGCCCGACATTCAAAATAATTTCAACAACACTTCAGAGTATATGGTGGATAATTGTACAGTCAATAAATATAGAGAGGGCAATAATGATCATTTTGACCGGCTCAATTCGCGGGATTATTAAATTATTTGAATGCACGAATCGATGAGGTTTATTTTCGCGACTCGTTACACTTTGCCACATCATTTATCACCGATTAACGAAATGAGAAAATTAAATTTTTCGTTGTCACAAAAGAATTCATTTTTTATTTTTAGCGTCTACTCTCTTTTATAATGTATTTATTTTTTAACAGTCTCCCTGAACAAAAAAATAATTTACGTGCACACAAAAAATGATTAATAAATTTGGCAACTATTTATTTAACCGCCGTTTATGCGCTTTTTAAGGCTATGCGGAAAAGATATCTCATTTAGTTCACATTTTCTCTCGGTGAAGGAGTTGAGTGACTTCCTTCTGAAGCGAGTGACGACTCGAGAGATCTAGACTTAAGTCGGTGGCTTGATCCTCCCCTGTCTCTTCCTCTCTTCTTCTGCCTTTCTTGTCGTTGTCGATGGGCCTAAATGTCCTACTTCCGGTTCGGCTATTTCAACCTGGGATCGATTGGGTCGACCACCTCGTGTCAAAAACACTCGGCACGAAAGACGTCACGCGTCGATTCTTCGCCGTTCAAAGCGGCAGTCCGATTGTCAGCTCATAAATTTTACGACGAAGCGTAACGGTCGGCCGCGGATTAAATTTTCGCAACGATGGATTATAAACCCTTCGAACTCTTGTAACACATCGATCATGTAGATTGTAGCGAAAACGAGACGAGACACTATAGATCGCGAATTTTAATCCAGTAATGGACCGCTAATTAGATAATTATCGTATATGTTGTCTGTCGTTATACGTGTATTACGTATATCTATTATTAATTTAAAGTACTGATTTTAATACAACAGCCATGCACGAAGATATTAAATAAATTTTCCACGAATTAAAGAATTAATATTATTTTTATTTCATTTTATAAAATTTTTTAATGAATCTATTTTGTTTTACGTCAGACAAATATATTTTTTACTGAAATTTTGCGCGGTGTAGTAGATTTCATTGTATTTCAAAATTGCATGTTTCAATTAGCACGTCGAAAATAATCATGATAATTGACATATAGTAATAGATCGACATATACACGATTACTTTGTCGATTATGTTTTTTTTATTATATAATTATTTTGATGTATGTATGTTTATTTATATCTTTTTTCTTGCAGTTTGTTTTGCATTACGTTAACAATCTTATTGCAATATACAATATTAGTGACATTGATATATCTGCATTAATATAATCTTTATATATAATCTTACATATTATATATAATATAATATAATTATATATAATACTATAATCTTTTTCCAACTTTATCACTGTGCCAACTTGCGTTTGTGAATATAGCTTTCACAATGATATTCGAGAGCGAAGTAATTACCATAAAACAACTGTTAGAATAACTGATTATCCATGAACATTAAACTGGACTGTTAAACGCGCGCTGTTAGAAACCGCGATGATTGAAAATCTCACAGTTCAAATTTTTCAAACATGCCGAGACGTATCACGTCTCCCGTTGGGTGTCAAAGGGTCAGCTTGCGAATCGGCGCGACGGCCCGCCCGGCCTGGCCGCGCAAGTGGAACAAGTACGTCACTGGTCGGCCGCGTACGCACACGTCGAACTCGAACGTGCGGCTTAACGTACAAACGCCGCGCCGATGCGCCGGCCGACAGCAGCCACGTTACACCCCCACATCCCTTCCCTTACCCCCCCCACCCCCATCCTTCATCAGCACGTACTACGGGGGAATACTACGTTCTGTGATGCGGTGCAATTAAGCCCGGAACCACCTCCCTCGGTGCCACCCCACCATCGTCGTCGTCGTCCGACCGGCACAGACGTTCGGACCCGCTGCCGGGGCGCAAGTCTCTGTCTTCTTTTACCACCCCCTCCCCCGCCCCTGCGGCCGTTTATCCATTCGTTCATTCATCAGAAAGAACACACACCTTGACCAGCCCGACCGGGCTTCGGTCAACGCGGCCCCTCCCCTCCCCCGAATCGGGGAGATCCAGAAGTGCTCTGTAAACCGAAGGGGTGCGATACCCCGCGTGCGATGTAACTCGAAACCCACACGGCACACGTTAACGATAGCGTCCGCGACGAGGCGTGGTAACAATGATTTATTAATCTAAGCAAGATATTTTTTTACTTAACAAATATGTCATGTAATTTCTTAAGCGCGTGCATCTTATAATATGATAATGAGACTCTGTAATTATTTAAATGCATTTGGTACAATTCAGAGACAATATTTAAGAGAACATTATTTTTCGTTGTCTTTCCGAAAACTCAAGTAACGATATAAATGTATAAGGACGTGTATAAGGACATCATTTTAATTTATCATTGATTTTGCCATTCATTTTGCAATTAACGATATCCTAACATTTAGATATTAAGTAAGTACAAGTCAATCTAACGTATTCTGTGTGAATTCCTTCTTTCTACATTTTCTTCTATATTTCAGTCTGAGTTAATTTTTCTGACTGCAATAATAGCCAAAATAGTATAAGTGAGCTATTTTTTACATTGTTCGAGAAAACGACTCTCTGTCTCCTGTTTCTGTTGAACACTTTATCGATTCATGCTGCAATCTTAATATAAAAATAATTAATATTATTTCTTTTATTAAAAGAAATTAAATACGTATTAACGTTCAATTTATTTATCTGTTTGCAAGATTACACCCCCACACCCCTTCCCTTACCCCCCGCCCCCATACATTAATATTGTATATTGCAATAAGATTAATTTGTACTTTAATATCCCTTATCTTTATTTCTATCAATGCATATTAACTTCAGTCTCGATTTAATTTACTTTTTATCTTTTTTTAATTCTGAAGACTAGAAAAAAGTAGGAAGTAAATTAAACTGAAATTAAAGTTAATCTGCATTGTGTGATAGAAATGGACATTAAATAAGTAATTGCACATCTTAAAATTATATTTAATTATGAGATACAACATATGATCTCTTAAACTTGATTTTAAGTATGAAATTGAATTGAGTACTATTCAATTTTTTAAATTGAAAGAAATAAATTAATAAAAGTAGATGGAACTCTTATTATTGAGCCGAGCTTAGCAACACATTGCTTAACAGCACATTGCACCTTTTAAAACTAGAGATTCGTCCAAATGCAGAAAAAAAAGGAAGCTGTTACAGCCCCAGATAGAATAAAAGTTGTAATGACATTATATTGACATCAAAATAACGCTAAAGCAGTGATAACATGACATAATAATAACATTTTAGAGTTATTTTAATATCTTTGTGATTTCTTGTTTTATCTGGGGCAGATAGAACAGAAAGTCATAATAATGTCAAAGTGACTTCAAATGATGTCAAAATGGCAAAAAAAAAAGATCAAATTATGATTGAAAGGTGAATTTTGTAATCATATCATCGTCATTTGGACATTATTGTCACTTTGACATTATTATGAATACTTCCTGTTCTATTTAAGTAATTTATGCTCGTGAATCACCTCGAACTAATCCTCCGCAAAGCGGATTTCGGTACACGTGGCGCCATCTAGGCGCCGACGCGGCAAGCTCGGGCGCGGAGTTTGACGGTTTTGCCTCCATTCACCCGACGCACGTGTGGGTTCGCGTGTCACACGGATCGTCCGCATTTTGGCGCACAATTAGGTACGCATAATTGTCCCCGAGCGATTTTGCGCGGTCGGAGGGTTCGCCGGACGGGTCGCGCGACAAGTTGGTAATCCCGGGCGACGTCGCGACCGCGTAGAGTCTCGTCTGTTCGCCGAGGTGAGTTGACGAGTTCCGTCGCTGCTTCGGCAGCCGTTGGCTGCTCGTCGTCCGGTCTCGTCCCATCTTGTCTCGCGTCGCGTCGCGCGAGACCGTTTTGCGCGGCACGCTGAGCCGCGTTTTCACCCATCGCGACGAATTTCTCTCCGGCGAGTAACACACGTGTCCGCGAAATCGCCCTAACCTCTTGCCTTACGTAACGCGCGAAAACGCCACGGCCCGCGCTCGCTGGGCCGCCCCACGGCCACGGAGGCCGCAGCTGTAACCGTCGATTGAATTCCAGGTGAAAGACAATGCCGTCCGACGCGAAGAAGAAGCAGCAGCAGAAGAAGAAGGAGGCCGCGAAGGCGAGGCAGTCCGGCAAGAAGCCGCAGAGCAATAATCAGGCGAAGCCGGCCGAGGACGGCAAGGAGCCGAGCCCGACGGGGGAGCTGCAGAACGGCACCAACGGCACGGCTATTAGCGTCGAAGGTGAGATAAAGGAGTATGCCGTTTGCCCCTCGCCCTGCAAGATGCACACACGCTAACTGACAATGAGCTGCTTTTTAATTTTTTTTTTGGTGACATGACCAATGTTTTAAACAAAAGTAAATTATTAAACAAGTAATAATTGAAAATCTCAAGATATTTTTAAATATTTGGAAAGAATAGTATGCTCACGAGGATTTTTAGTTTGATATTTTAATATCCTTATTTTAATGGATTGTACATGAGATTCGTTCATATTACTTGAAATTTTCAAAAATTCTTGCACTTGAAGTGAGATAAATATACATTAATTATTGGAGAGAGAAAGAGAGAGAGAGAAAGAAAGAAAGCGAGGATTCTAAATGCAAAAAGTGCAAGCGATATGATCAGACTTATAGATATAGGACTTTCGATATTCAACTTTCAGTACTATTTTCCATTTTATTAAAATTACATGCACATTTTACAACAAAATAAATTAATTTTGAAAACATGGAATAAGATCATTTTAATTTTTTTAATGTGTTTCAAGAATGTGTTATAGAATTTAATATTTGTGATTTTTTAAATAATTATAATAAAATATATTTATTATTTACATGAGGGATTATAAAAGTTCATATGTGCATTATAAAAATATGCTTTATCTTTGAAACACTGTTTGTCTTGTGCGTTACACCTATAACACGCTTATTTCCTGGAACTTCATAACATACGCGGAATAACATATGTTTACAGAGGCATTATGTCTGAAATTGGAAGAAGACGCCAGATTAAATGCGGATGCGCGTTCTTGCACGGGTTCGCTGGCTTCACACCCGCGCAGCCGGGATATAAAGATATCTAACTTTTCTATTACTTTCCATGGCTGTGAACTGCTGCAAGACACCATGTTGGAGTTGAATTGTGGTAGACGTTACGGTTTATTAGGTCTAAATGGCTCCGGGAAGTCTACGTTGTTGGCGGTGCTAGGTAACCGCGAAGTTCCTATCCCGGAGCAAATAGATATTTTTCATTTGACTAGAGAAATGCCCGCAAGCAATAAAACAGCTCTGGAATGCGTGATGGAGGTTGACGAGGAGCGCGTGCGATTAGAGAAGCTCGCCGAAGAGTTAGTGGACTGTGATGAGGAAGATGCTCAGGTTTGTCTAGGATTCTTATCGAGAAATCTGTATCAAAGATAAAGAATTATTATTATTTTTACTTATATTCATGCTTAATAGGAGCAACTCATGGATGTATACGAGAGATTAGAGGACATGGCTGCCGACACGGCGGAAGCTCGTGCTGCCCATATTTTACATGGTTTGGGTTTTACTGCAAAAATGCAACAAACTCCTACCAAAGACTTCTCAGGAGGTTGGCGAATGCGTATAGCTCTCGCTAGGTATATAAAAGTTTCAAGTACATTTAAAAAGTTTAAATGAATACTAAGAAGATCCTCTTGAAATGATATAAAACTTTTTGGTATTTCTTTTGCAGAGCATTATATGTAAAACCGCATTTGTTACTGCTTGACGAACCAACTAATCATCTTGATCTCGATGCTTGCGTATGGTTGGAAGAAGAACTCAAAACTTATAAACGGATTCTCGTTATAATCTCGCACTCTCAAGATTTCCTCAATGGCATTTGCACCAATATCATTCATGTTAATAAAAAGCAATTGAAATACTATACCGGTAATTACGAGGCATTTGTGAAAACAAGGTGAGCTGCGTAAAATATAATAGCATATAACTTTGATAAGATATTTTTTGCAATATTACGTCATCACTTTGTATGTTCTCTTTTTTCCAGAATGGAATTACTTGAAAATCAAGCAAAGCAATATAACTGGGAACAAGATCAGATTGCGCATATGAAAAATTATATTGCGCGATTTGGTCATGGCTCGGCAAAATTGGCCAGGCAAGCACAATCGAAAGAGAAAACTTTAGCGAAAATGGTTGCGCAAGGTTTAACTGAAAAGGTTATTAACGACAAAGTGCTGAACTTCTATTTTCCTTCGTGCGGAAAGATTCCACCGCCGGTTATCATGGTTCAGAACGTCAGTTTTCGTTACAACGAGGACGCGCCTTGGATTTACAAGAATTTGGAATTTGGAATTGATTTGGATACTAGAATTGCGTTGGTTGGACCAAACGGAGCAGGGAAGAGTACTCTGCTAAAACTATTGTATGGTGATGTACGTTGTGATTGTGTATTCTATTAACAAACGTGGCACTCGACATTTTTTTCTTCACAAGATAATTTCACGTTACAGTTAGTACCGACAAGTGGAATGATTCGCAAAAACAGTCACCTCCGAATTGGTAGATATCACCAACACTTGCACGAGTTGTTGGACTTAGATATATCGCCTCTCGATTACATGATGAAGGCTTTCCCTGAGGTCAAGGAGCGCGAAGAAATGAGGAAGATTATTGGCCGCTATGGTCTAACTGGGCGTCAACAAGTATGTAATTTCTAAAGTAGTAGAAATTTAAGAACGATAAGTAATCAAATATGCCACGTTACATCTTATATTTTATTTAGATTTGTCCTATTCGTCAATTGTCCGATGGACAACGTTGTCGAGTTGTATTTGCCTGGTTAGCTTGGCAAGTGCCTCACCTGTTGTTGCTCGACGAGCCGACCAATCACTTGGACATGGAAACGATCGATGCGCTCGCTGACGCCATAAACGATTTCGACGGCGGCATGGTTCTCGTATCGCATGACTTCAGATTGATTAATCAGGTACATGCATCTCCATTTAGCTTTGTTGTTGTATGTTGAAGAAAACTACGGCTCTATGGATACATTCTGTAATACTTGATGTTTAGGTCGCTGAAGAAATCTGGGTGTGTGAAAATGGAGCGGTCACAAAATGGAGCGGCAACATTTTAGATTACAAGGAGCATCTCAAGGACAAGGTCCTGTCCGACAACCAGAAGAGGCAGAAGGACCTGACGAACCGAGGAAAATAATGGAGGCAGCGCTGCAATTCGCTTCTCTCTTTCCAGTACACGCCTCCACATAGGAATCTATTTTTTTTTTTTGAAAATTGTAACATGCTAATCGGCACTGTACGCTGTTTTGTAGCGCATCAGTGATCGGTCGGATTACTTAGTTAATTTATTGAAGTATTAGATCGAAATTAATCCTTTACTTAACAACCCGCAGGTTGTTGTAGCGCATTACTCAACCACAGTAGGAATCTAGGAATTTGAAAATTTGTGCATATTGCAGGAGAGTACAGATTAAAAATAAATCACTGACGAGCTATTTATAATGATAGGTATATGAAAAAAAGAATGGACGAAAAGACCCAGTGAGTTCTCTTTAACGATCATCTTCATTATAAATTCCTACTATTAATCTATAAAACAATTTGATTATCTTCAGGAATATAAAATATTGTAACGTGTACAAACGTATGCAGGTACGATTGATTATATAGTCCCAAAATACATTTTTATCCGTGTACGTATATAAATAACTATGATAATATAACATGGAAGACGTCATTTTCGTATATCTCTGTGTATTACAAAAATGTTGGGAGAGATGTCTTGGCGAATTTTCACCGCGTTTTAAAAACGATTATTAAAATATATTCCTCACGATACTTCTAACGTGTGCTGTATATATTTATATATCTAATATATATTTATATGCATTCTTTTTATAGTAACGATAATTGACATAAAGCACTGATGAGTTCTTTCCTCATCAGTAATCTCGAACTTTAGTTTATTTTGTGCCTTGAGATCAGCGATGACCTGTCTTTGTTTGCCGCCCGATACATGGCTGGAAGTGTACTTAACGTGTACGATATATTTACAAATTTAGCGACCATATTATGTATATACAGCTTTTGCTGCTGTCATGATGATATTATTGTGATAAAACAAAGCCGCGAGAAACTAGAAATAATTACAAATACTGTGACGAGAAAGAGATTCGATTTCATCGCGAGATCACAAGCGACGTACTATACTCAAACTGGCGTAGAGGCTGGGATGGAGCAGGCCACTTCTTGGGCCAGCGCCGCGTTTCTCAGCACCAGCAGATGCGTGTCCATGTCGTTCAGAGCTTGATCGATGAATGCCAGTTTTCTGGCCTGGCTCTTGGGCACACCGTGCTTGGTCACCAGCGCCAAGTGGGTCACAGCCAATACCAAAGCCGCCACCCTGGCCTCCAATAGTCTAGCGTCCAGCGGTGGATACAGACTGCGAACGACGTCGTCTACGCGAGGCGGTATACGTCGAGCAACCTGTGAAGAAGAATAAGAGAAATAACATGGAATAACAGTACAACTGTATAATAGTCGCACTTACATCCACTATCTCCAGCGGGACAGTATTACTATTGACAGTTCCAGCGATAGTGGTGAGGCTGGCTGCGAGAGCGTGACAAGATCGGAGCACTGCTATGCAAGGCGGAGCCAGACCGGTCGCATCATCCACCCATCTGAAACACAAAAATATTATCTCTCTGATGATATATAATATCTAAACTTTCAATAAGTAAAAGAGACGCGGATGTTGGTGCATCTTGCTCACGTTTTTCAAGCTTTAGTTATCGCAACGGATACCACAAGCTAAATCAGAGATAAAAGTAAAATATTGCATGTGACATTATTTAATACTTTTACTTAAAATTCCTTTTACCTTTCAGCACCCGCCAGCCACTCTTCGCTCTCCCACACATCTAATCCCAAGCCAGTGATGTTTTCTCCCTCGAGCAAGTCAGAGCTCAGCTCCGCGGAATCCTTCTGATTCTGAAAACGAGCAAAATCATTATATTCCTCGCCGACTGTCTATCATCCTCGTCTCCCCGGGACTCACGTAATAGCAGCGTTGTCTGCGGCAGATAACCAGGAGCACCAGGAGGGCGCCGAGGAAGACCGCGGCGAGTGCGCCCAGGGCGACCGCCACCACTGTCTCCATCCCAGTGGCGGTGGCCGGTGGTCCAGCGTTGCTCATAGATATCGGCGAGCTCATGATCATGCGGGGCGAGTCGCAGGATGATCCGGAATCGAAGCGTCGCGACGAGCCCCTGGGCAAAGAGACAGCGTCAAAGATGAAGCGGATTTACATTGGCACGCGAAGCGAAATGTCAACAATCGCGCAGCGTCGCGATCCACTCTCCCGGTGATGGGCGACGACGGTGGGAGGCGGCGACTGTCACGGATCTTAAGCCCCGTTCACCGCGCGAGATTAGTGATTGTTATTTATGCGAGGAATTCAGAATGACTTCTCGACCCCCAAACTCCGATTAACTTAATCAGTAAAGCAATATCTGCATTTTTTTAAATGTTAAACATTAATGTTGAGAGATAAAAATTAATTGCATGTGCATAAAAAATGATTTGTTTCTTGTTAATACATATGGAAAAGATTGGGAACGATGAATTGTGTAATGAATTGTGAAATCTTGAGTAATTCCAACTTTGAGAGACCCAATTCTTCAAGAATCAATTTAATTAGTAATTAACTTATCACGCAAATCAAATGTATACTAAAATATGTAGATTAATGTAGATTACCCAGGTAGAATAAGAAATGACAAAGATATCAAAATGTCATTATTATGTCATTTTATCACTGTTTTAGCGTTATTTCGATATGTCAATATGATATAATTTTTGTTCTATCTGGGATACATTATTACATATAATATATTAATTTTTTATAATTGATAACTTATGTCAAATTTATCATATTAGGGTGCCCGGTGAACACGTATATCTCTATCACACAGCAATATTTAATTTTTATTTGAATCCGCATTTCCATCGTTATCTGTTGGATCGCGCGAGAGAGGGCCTTCGAAAAAAAAAAAGAAAAAAACGCACCAGGCGTGCGTTTCGTCGAGCGGACGATTCCCGCGTCACCACGACTCATTCAGCGATCCATCCCACAAATCCCACGGGCGCGAAGTTACGCTTTCCGCACGGGTAGCGTGGTAACCCTGCGCCCGGAAGATGAATTAATCCGGCGAGCCTGGCAGTCAGATGTTTCCCGTTGTCGCGCGACGTCCCGCCGCGCTGTCGAGTTCCGTTTCGGCTGGGCGGTCGTCGCGTGCGCTCCGCATTCCACCGTGGTACGTCACCCGAGCGCTTATCTCGCCCAGTGCGACGCCCGTGCGAGCGAGCATTTCCCCACGACATTTCACGCGCGCATCGTCGCCCCACGCTCGCCGTTCCACGCGACGTAACCCTACCTCGTCGTGCCCGTCGCACCACGTCCGTCTCGGGGGAGGAGGGACAACGTTGCAGCGGCCGCGCGTCCACGTGGACGCCCGCGATGCGACTCGACGGTCGCGCGACTCCGCGACACTGAAGGAACGACGGCTCGAGCGAGATTCCGGCCTGTGAACGAGGGTCTCTCGTTAGGGTCTTTCGAGGAATCCCCCAAACTTCCACGAGTGCGAGAGAACTTTCGACAGTGTCCCGTCTGCGACGAACACTCGGCTAAATGGTAAGGATGCTCAGAAAGAACTGTGCGACGGCCAGATTGAAACAGGACTACCTGCGGCTGAAAAGAGATCCAGTGCCGTACGTGCTCGCGGAGCCAGTGCCTTCGAATCTCCTGGAATGGCAAGTCCGGACTCTCTGATTGTACGAGCCTCTCCTTGATCCGCGGATGATTGTAACCGTTATACCTCGCTCGTTTCAGGCATTACGTGGTCATAGGGCCGGAGAAGACGCCATACGAGGGCGGCTTCTATCATGGGAAGCTAATATTTCCAGGGGAATTTCCGTTCCAACCTCCTAGCATTTACATGACCACTCCGAACGGCCGATTTAAAGTCAATACAAGATTATGCCTGTCCATCTCCGACTTTCATCCAGATACGTGGAATCCAGCATGGAGCGTATCTACCATTCTTACTGGGTTGCTCAGCTTCATGGTAAGTGCCCGTACAATTATTTCGGCAGAGTTTACAGTTTTGAAAAGAGATTTTATTACAGTCTTGCGTTTATAGATTGAGAAGAGTCCCACGCTCGGCAGTATTAATACGACGGATTATGAGAAGAGGCAGCTGGCTGCGCAGAGCTTGGAATACAATCTGAGAGACAAAATGTTCTGCGAGCTCTTTCCAGAAACCGTCGAGGTAGTGTAACAGCCGTGCTAATGATAAGCGCTGAATTCAAAATACTGAATTTCATGTGATTTAATGTTATTGTAGACGATCAGAGTGGAGCTGGAACGTCGGAAAGAACTCGAGAAGCAAGCGAGGCATCAGTCTACCGCGTCCGAGGTCTCTTCATTGATACGAGACCAGCTCCAGAGAGAACAGAGCCAGCTGCAGAGCTGGCTGGTCAATCTCGTTGTCCTCGTCTGCTTCGCGGTGTTTGCGTACACGGTGAATTACGTGCTGAAGAGTATAGCCATGGAATAAATCGGAATTGGGATGTGTGATTCAAGTTACAACGAGCACGAGTGAAAGAAAGAGAGAGAGAGAGAGAGAGACGGTACAGCCTAGAAAGAGAAGGATTACAAATAAGGACAGCAAAAGACAAATAAGATATAGGCTCCTGTTACATTTACCTATCGATCAAACTGTCAAATTCGTTCAGACGAGCGCCATTTGGTTCCACGCAGCTCGGAACCTTCGCCAGTAAACTGTGGATAGTTTCATAGATTTTTATATCAAGGATTGATTGTAAGATACGAGTTGTATTATATTCGCAAATTCTACGCGCTCTAGCCGTTAAGGAGAAGACGTACGATTCGTAATCTCTCAATTCGCATAAAACACGTGCGCAAGATGGAACAATGTATGATCGCAGTGGCTTCCCTGCCTTTCTTCTTATATCGGACTTGTCCTCTTCTGGCGTAACTTGTAACTGGAGGAACTAAATTTCTTCTTTGCGGTGCTAATAACGTCCTTCCTTTTATTGAATTTTCTACGCTTTTACAATTGGTTATTCAAATGCATCTAGAGAAGTGTGTATTACGACACATGTTTGTCTAGCTCCGTTTACACAGAATCTCTCCGATAGAAATGCACAAATTTATTGCACTTCGTTATGTGCCAATGGAACGAAATTCAAATCTGAAAATGCAATTTCGATAAATCCGATTATGCTTCGCAACTTAACAACATTCCATTAATGGAATGAGTTCATTTTGTAAATATATTATAGTGACGGAGATATCATAGAGATATGGTAGGTGCCTCTAACGCAAAAGAAAAAAACGGATGTAACTATTGCGTCCATTGCGTCATCAGTGATTATCTCGACTTCCTCTATAAAAATGTTGCTGATATGTTTCTCGTTTGTGCCAGTTAAAATGGCTCGTAGTATTATTTCTTTGTGAATTTCTTCCAATTGGGAATGGCGTTTCTTCCTTAATTGACGAAAAGAATACGTTTACAAATCAAGTAGATCTTTGCTCTTCCATGACTGATCATTTAATATCGAAAAGAAAGTAATAATTTTGCATAACTTCTAAAAAAGTAAAACTAAACTACAATTCGAATATATTGAAATTAGAATAATTAAATAATTCTTTTCTTCCTTACGCTACATCGATAATCTCTACCAACAATTTTTTTGTCAAATAGTAGGATAATTGTTTAATATATATGATGTTACTTTTTATCAGAATTTACTTCATCATTATATCTTTATCGATTTAATTTCTACGGGCCACGGATTTTCGATTTTATTGTGTATTTTTTCAAAAGTGATAAGGCGATTTCACGGTTATGCTTATACACATTCTATTCTGCCGTCATATGTATAAACATATGCGTATCGTAATTATTAACTAATTACGGCGAAGTAATGTAAATATGTACGTGTTATTACAATTGTAAGCGTGTGGAATATAGTTTACTTACTTGAAAAATATCGCATTTTAAGACAGTCTCATCAAATTAAACTATCCAATATTTGTTCGATCCTCTGTTGCAAAAATTTAATTTCATATCGAAATTATGTGAACAATATATCTCAGAGATTCGCGCAAGCGGTCAAACAAGCATCGTTTAATTTTTAAACGAGCAGTATCGGTTTCAGCAAGAGCGATTCTTCTTGCAGCTAACAAGTCGCTAAATCTATTAATAATCGACCAGGATGTACGAATCCGCAACCAAATTGGCGGAACATGCAGCTTACCGCTCAAAGGGACTCCTGTTACAAAGGAATTTCGCGAACGAGAGGAAGCTCGTTTACGGCTTATCGCCGGAACGCGAACGGGGAGACAGCGAGCATTCTCTCGCGGTTGGCGTGCGGTTTACCGTTCCGGTAAACTGTTAGAATCCCGGCGCTGAATGCTCCGTTGTCCGGGTGCGCTCGGGAGGAAGGACGCGTCCTGTGAACCGAGCGCGCGCGTCTTCTTGTCGAATGTCGTGTTTATGCCCCCTTACGGGCGGACCGCAGATAAATCCGGGGCTTTCACGGCGCTCCTCTCCGTGTTAGTGACTGTTTATTAACTCTTTCAGAGTCCCTCCCCCTGGCTGTGTACATTAACTTTTCCTTTTAGCTTCCGTTTAAACTTCGCCACGTCTATCCCGCGATTACAGGGAACTGTATGCGTCGCGAATCTACGTTTTGTGCCCAATTTTGTTAAACGCTGCAATTCTCATGTCGTTGAAATAGCAAACAATTTTTTTGAATTAAATGCGGTATAACAATTTAGACTTTAGATAATTTTTCTTAGACAATCTTTTCACAAATCACACTGAAAAAAAATTCTGGTTAAAAATTGACGAATCAGAAAATCTTGTAGGCGTGATCAAATATTCTGGTTATTGTAATAGAAATTCTGATTATTGTAAATAGAATTCAATACTTTATAACTTATAAAGTTTTGAGTTCTATTACAATAACTAGAATATTTGATCACGCCTACAAGATTTTCTGATTTCTCCGTTTCTAGAATTTTTTTTCAGCGCATAAATCTTTAATTTGCTTTATATTTTGTAAATTATTTTGTAATCACATACTTCTGTTGTTAATATTATTAATTTATTACTGTTTTTGTTATTAATATTATTATTAATGGCTTAATATTTCATTTTGTCTCTCAACGCTCGGCTCCACTTTTATCTCACATTTGTCTTTCTTCCTCCAACGGCGAACCGGCCGGCACATGTCGCGGACGTGATGTTATCCCGTATCCCGTCGTCGCGTCCGCACGATCCGTTTTAATCCGGGAAAACATTCCGCAAAAGAAGCAAACAGCAATTTATTCGACCGCGTAATAACAAGGAAGTTGCTCGCGCGCGATCGAGAAAGCTGCATCTGTAATCTCCACCCTCGTCGAGCACTCTTCCGCAACGCGCCCGCCCCTTTGACGTGTAAATCATCGAGAGGCGCCAGGATATTCTCCCGGTCTCGCTTCGAATCCTGCGTAAATAAGATGCACATGTCCGTGCGGCAGGATGCCGGCGCGCGTATACGTAACTGCGATACGCGTTCATTGAGATCGCTTTAGGAGGTCGTTATCCAGAGCCGAGAAAATGGACAGCCGAAGTTATTGAACTAATATAAGGGAGACAGATGCGATGGTTATCGCTTTTTTCCCTGTAAATTTATGTACCTAGAAATAGAACGCGCGCTCCTCGCGCCCGAAGCGGTTTCCAGCGTATAAGGCACATGTGCTCGGTAGAAGAAATTAATTAAGAGAAATACCAAATTAAATCGAGCTCCGAATGTACATACGCTCTCGTGAAAAGTCTCCAAGCGCTTCTGCCATTTCTGCCATTTAAAGTTAATTTGCAGCCGTCATGCGTCAGAGTAACGTCAACGTGCGTATAGCGTGGCATTTAGAGAATTTACATCATCGTTAAATCGCTATCGGTAATCGAGTGGCTTCCAATTCAGTTCGAGCTTTCATGCGCCCGATACCGGAAACGAGCGAGATGTGGGCTTGCCCGCGAAGGTGATTTAGGGTGTCGTCAATCGGACCGGAATGGTTCGTGGAATCAGTTTACGCCCTCGGTCCTCAGTGGGTGGGGACGCGATCGCAACGGAGGGAAAAAAAAGGGAGAAAGGGAATGGGAACACGACCATCGAAAACCGGCCCCGGGATAATTAACTGTAGGGACGACCTCATTACGCGGCTTAATGAGCTGCCAGCGGCCACGTCGCGGCGCTGATACTTTTTCGACTTTCGGGAGAACGGAGCGGAACGTCACAGTAAAAATTGCTTATATCGCGGCAATGATTTATCATGTCTAAGAGCCGGCGCGACCTGATTTGTCAATTTAACAAGACGCGCCTTGTCGCGGTTTGAAAAACGAGACAATTAGTCCAGAAAAATTGATAATATTTATTTATAAACTTTCAAATCATGGGGTTTCATCACGCAACTGGTCCCTTCGTATTGAACGTATTGAGCAAATATTTATGCGAATTGATTTTCATTTATATTTAAATTTATTATTTATAAATCATATAATTTACCGAATCAAGTTTGAGAGAGAGAGAGAAAAATGAAAATATATATAATTAGTAGGGCTATTTCAATCCCTAATGTCTAGATCTATAAAATCTATAATGTCATCTAGATCTATAAGATTCTTTGTGACTTCTCGCTAAAAATTGTATGTGATATAGGGGTTTGTCAGCATTTGAACTCGTGCACTGAGAGAAAAATATAGTTACTTTAGGACCCAATCATAATTTTATAATATTTCTAACATGAAATATGATTAATTTAACTATATGCATTATTATGTTAACCATAATTATTATTAGAAATACTATAAAATTGTGGTTGGAGTCCAAAAGTAACTATATTTTTCTTTCAGTGTGACCCTTTTTCTGTCACCAATCACTCAACTTTAACTTTTAGCTACTCGTCATCCCATTATAGAGTGTTATATATATATATTTTTTTTAATATAAGAAATTTCGGATGATAATTCACTTAAGATACAAATATCACCATCAGCTTCCCGCGGTGTATTTTTCGCACGCTTCTATTCTTGTCCGCGGCGACGTCTCTCAATCCACGTGGTCGCTTCATCGCGGATCCGCACCGGAACTGGCATGGTGGTTCCCCGCGTATTTACCCACGTAGAAGAGAGAGAAGGAGAGAGTCGTAATCTGGCCGCGGAACGGTTTACTATCGGCGGTAAAACCGAATAAGTGCGCCCCATCGAGAGAGAATTGGCCCTATTCAGATATAAATATATTTACATGCCGCGGAGTGTTCGCGTACCGCGTGGCCGCCACTAACGACGGGCGATTCATCATCCGGGGGAAAACGAAAGGAGTGACAGAAATCGTGGTGATCCAGTAGGAAAAGACAGAGAACAGATGTTTGTGCCGGCGACGTCGCCCGTAACACCTTCGTCCGCCATTCCCCTCTCCCGTCGAACATCTATCCGATGCCACACCGATTTATGTCATAATATATGTATAATATAAAATTAAATATGTCATTTTTCAATTTTTATTTTTAATTCATAGTCAACTAACTGTCTGATTTTATTTTAAAAATCCCCATCAGTGTTGCATACATAAAAGATAAAGAAATAAATAATAAGTATCGCAAAATGTGCGTTTTTTAATAACTTATTAGAATGGTCCGTCAAGAATTTGGATTAAAAGAATAAAAATTAGACCAGTAAATTCTACATAAAATTCGGGAAATATTCTGTATTTTTCCACCATTAATATTATGAGATTCAGAAATAATACGGTCGTCGCGATTTATTTTTTCATCAGGACAATTATAAGAACTGAAATTGTGATCGCAAAGCGATCCGCATCAGCAATAATGGAAAACCTGACTTTCTCTCTTTTTTTCTCTCTCTCCTGCTTTTCGTGGTGATCCTGGAAATCTGAGAAACCGCCTAAACTAAACATAGAGCGGACCCACCGCGCACCCGGTGACGCTTTATTTACGTACGATGGAAATCCTTCCAGCGGCTCCAGACGCCGATTATACCGAAGCGAGCTGCTTTTACGAGTTCCGATGTTTAATGTCACCGCGTTACGTACGCTGTTGCTTTTTGTACCTTGCCATTGCGTATACACGCCGTCGTAGGTCGGATGACGTTACAAAACGCAGACACGTCCGTGGAGACTTAAACACATTTAGCAATAATCCTGAACGCTTTTTTAATAACTTATTAGAATGGTCCGTCTAATAAGTTATTAAAAAACGCTCCGCGCTAAAAGACATTAAAGTCCGTTAATTAAAGATATTAAAATAAGGTAGATTCAATCAAAGATTTCGTCAATTAAATTAAGAAGGTTGATGAAGTTTAATCGACGAAATAATAGAAATAATTTACTTAAAAATTTTCTAGATTATATTTTTCCATCTACTATTTATAATTACGGTGACCATCCATCCTACATTACAAAGGACAGTCCTTTATTTTAAGTCTGTGTCCTCTACATTAATTTTTTTCTTGAAAACTCACTTTTGTTCTTTATTTCTGAAAAGTTCTATAAACTGTTCTACATTTCAGTCCTTATCACCTTTGTATATTTTGTTTAAATAAAGATGTGTTTTTTCATATAAACATACATATATTCAGATAAAAAATATTAATGATAATAATAAATTTACATTACACTTGTTTGTGGAAGAAGGATAGGTGGCGGTGTCTTTCATTTTTCTCAAAGAGAGAAATATGGTCATCGTATTTATAATCTATCTAATTATTTTTCATATAAGAAATACAAAAATATGTATGAATTTAAAAAAATATAAAAAAAAAGAATTAAAATTTTATTTTACAATTCGCATTCACTAGAGCTCCTTTAGCAAAAATAAAAATTCATTAAATATCCAGAAATAAGAGATAAGAATCATTGGAAATCGGAGAATGTGAGCTCTTGATAGATTTGGAAAGTAACAGGGGGGGCAGAGATGACCGCACTGACGGGCGCGAGTAACGATTACAAAACCACTCGGTGATTTCGCATTCTCGCGCCTCGGGTATCTCTGGATCCGAGGATGTGGCGACGAGGGCAGCCCAGCATCCCGTCCGATTGGCGCGGGCGTACACCGAGATGACACGGCTCCGGACCAATGGCACCGGACTGGGCGTCACTGTACGATTCCGTTAGCTTGCAATAATATTTGCACTGGCACGTCTATAATCCATTAGGGCCGCCGCCGTCGCCGGGCGGCGTTCGGTAAATTATTTATCGGCTCTTCCGCCCCCTCCGCTCACTCGTCCTCGTCTCGTTCGCGCCGTAACCGTGGATGTATCTCCTCTCCCGCGATCGCTGGACCCCCCCCCCTTCCTTGATTTACGATTCCGCCGGCATCCCGTACGTTTCCCGAGACGCGCTCGTTACGTGCATCTGACATCACGAGCGCTCAAGGCGAGAGATTTGCCGTCGCGTTAAGTCTCCGTGTAATCGTTCATCCTGCCCCCCCGCAACAATAAGCCGCGATGGTTGAGGGCCAATAATTTCCCGCGTTGTCTGGAATTCCCGCATTAATGTCGCTTTAAATGGTGCTTTTTAGCTCGGTCTAAAGTTCAGTCGGCTCTCAGCTTCTGTAAGTGACAACTTAAATAAGTAATAATAGAATGATGATAAATGATAGAGATAAAAGAGAATGATAAAATACACTAAAAACAAATTCTGGTTAAAAACGGACGAATCAGAAAAATCTTGTAGGATTGATCAAATATTTTGGTTATTATAATAGGAATTCTGGTTATTATAAGTTATAAACTATAAGTTCTATTATAATAACCAGAATTCCTACTATAATAATCAGATTATTTGATCAATCCTACAAGATTTTTGATTCGTCCGTTTTTAACCAGAATTTTTTTTCAGTATAGAGATAATAGAAAATTGATAACACTGTAGGACAGCATTTTTGTAACATGAATATGAATAGTCATTTTCAACGTATTTTTGCCTCCTGAACATTTGCATAACGGATTTGTGTTCAGCGGACAAAAATACGTTGGAAATGACTATTCACACTTATGTTACAAAAAAAAGTCAAATTTTGTCGGACAGTGTAATAGAAACTTCTAAATAACTTCTAATTAAATTTTATAACTAACGCGACGAACGATCGAATTCGAGCGAATTCGAGCGACGAAATCGATTTTATTTTAATTTTTTAAATTTTTAAATAATGAAAGCTTCGCGAATATTATTTGAAATCGGAAATTCTAGGGCATCTTGAAAAAAACTTTCTAGAAAATTTCTTAAAAATATCTAAACATCTAAAAATTTAAAATTCTTAAAAGCAATATTATTATTTGTGTCTGTAAATTAAAATATAACAACATAAGAAAATCATATAAGAGAAAGAAATCCTTTTTCTAAAATCTTCAAGAAATATTTTTAAGATTAATGAATTTTTTCGAATTTAATGTTCGAAATACGTCGAAATTTTTGTCGTGTATTTTGAATTGTTTATGGAAAAATTATTGAAAAATTGACACTAAATAATTTTACTAAGAAATTATTACATAATCCATAATTAAACACCTCCAAAGCATCTTGTGTAAGATAAGGAAGCGGGTTCATTTAAGGTTTAAGAAACAAAGATACGTACGTTTGTGATCATTATCTCTTTATTATTCGTTGTTATTTAATCGCTTAGAATTCCTTTCTATATTTTATCGCAGTAATTGCGACAGTATAAAAATACTGTACATTAAAAATGCACGAGCGAGGAAGTCACTCGGATAAATAAGCAAAATGCAAGTAGCATTAAGTCGAGGGAATGGATATCGAGATGTTGTCTCGCTTAAAGTCTCTGTGTTAAAAATCTATTATTTATACGATTATTTACAGAGCGCTTATCTACGGTCATGTTACATCGTAACGCGTATATACAACAGCAGGGAAAGATATGTATTAAATTTGGCGCGAGAGGTTCGTCGTGTTTGTCAAATCGTAAACGTTCGTGATCGATTTTTCAAGAAAACCGAAGCGAGATCGTAGCTTCTTTTTTTTTCATCAAGAGAAAATCTTTTCAATTCTCTTTTCAGGGAGTTTCCAATCTTTCGACTTTGGCCAAAGTTTTCAGTTGAACAAAACGACGGACCTTTCGCACCGATCTGACATGATAATGCGTGACACACAGCGCTCGCAAGTTTGCGTCGACATACCACAGGATGAATAAATTATTGCATTTATCCGGCCACGTGGTTTAAGTTCCACATTGTAAGATCTGTCGCGTCCTCACATTACAAAAAGTATACACATTCGGATTGAACTGTACGGGAGCCTATGATGGATTCACAGCATTTCTTAATTCACAACGAAAATAAATGTTGCATAACGCAACGGAAATAAATGTATATTTCTATATTATAGCAGAGAGCTGCGTGATACGAGCCAGGCGGGCGATCGTCGCGCATTTGGGATCGCTTCCTTCCAGCCTTTCTCGCGGGAAGTCGTTAAGTGTGTAGCTGTTTCATATTCATATATGAATTTCATATATAACAATTCCATGCGCCTTGGCCGAATATACAGATACACAAAGCAGCCACAGCGGGGTCGTTTCTCGAGACCTTCGAAAAATGGAATCGCGCTGTCTTGTCTCTTATCAAGAGACACGATCCATATATCATACTTTTTGACGTATTGCTTTATGACATTTGTGTGTCGTTGTGTATTTTAACATGCATCCAGTGTTTCATACTGAAAGATTGAAAATTCGATAAAACTGCGGCAGCGCTAAAGAAAGTTTCGAAAAATAACAAAACGATTGCTTTATATAAACTACACTGAGAGAAAAATATAATTACTTTTGGCCTCAAAACCACAATTTTATAATATTTCTAACACGAAATATGATTAACTTAACTATATGCATCATTATGTTAACCATAATTATCGTTAGAAATATTATAAAATTGTGGTTGAGGCCAAAAGTAACTATATTTTTCTCACAGTGTAGCTTCATTCGTTTGGTAAAAGTGCACGGCACTGTTATCGGAACAATTTCCTCGAAGGAAAAGTAGTCGAACTGATACAAGCAGTCTTTCAATTGTACTTTTCCTTTTTGAATAGTAGTCCATACTAATATAAGTTTTATGGAATCGTTGTCTGGAAGTTGCGCACGGGACTTTTCCTCGAGACAATAAATCTATATAAGCAATTCTTTCAAATTTCCTTCGTTCCCGGCTAAACGGTAGCTCTCATACTAGTAACAGTACACGGGACTGTTATCTGGAAGTTACGCGAGTCTTTCTAAATATTATAATAATAAATTTCGAGACAAGTAAATCTATATAAGCAATTCTTTCAAATTTCCTTTGTTTCCGGCTAAACGGTAGCTCTCATACTAGTAACAGTACACGGGACTGTTATCTGGAAGTTACGCGAGTCTTTCCTCGAACCTAAATATTATGATAATAAATTTCTTTAAACTACTCTTGCTTTCCTTACAAAGCATGATTCATATATAATAAAAGTACGGAGACACAGGAGTCTTTCCTGCAAAAGGTCGGAAATCTTCGCAAACGCGACGATTGGATCCTCAAAACGTCGTTTTGTAGATACAACGTCGTGACAGATGAGGCCTCGCTCGTTCGTTCGTTCGCCCGCATGTGAAAATTATTTTTGGGGGATACCGGCAATTATACACTAATGCGAGAGAAATGAGGGGGGGGGAGGGGAGGAGAGAAAGAGAGACCGAAGGAGAAGGAAGCAGAGACGAGAGAAGCTCTTTCGGATCGTCCTTGGATTCGCTGCACAGCTCGTTGTCCAAGGCTCCCGCGATGCGAAGCAGCTGTCATGGTCATTCTCGGCGTCTTTCTTTTACCGTCCTTATGGTATAGGGTCGAGAATTTTCTCGAGGGAATCCCAAGGGAGCGTTCAGGCCTGATTGGTTTCGTACGAATCAGAATTTCTCTCACGACGTTTGTTTATTAAGACCGTTCCGGTCCTTCTCGGACTTCTCGAATGAACAATGCGTTGAATGGGCAATCCGTTAAATAAATTAACGGTAAATTAATGAATAAGTTGATGACAATTTCCGGATTATCGGCCGCGAGATGAGCTTTTAACGGTCGACTCCGTAGATCGGACGACGTCCGTCCCGTCGACGGGAACGGACGCGTCGGGTTTGTTTTTGCAGCACGAGAAGCGTCATCGGACGAGGGGCTGCCCGAAAAGGCCCCGCCGAGAGGGACCGGGAGGGCGAAGGGACGCCGAACGTCTCGGATGTGTCTTGGCTAATTGAATTCAAAGAGATTTATGGTCGGCACCGGCGCGTTGCGCGACGAATAAAAAGCCGAAGCACGGGAGAGCGCGCGCGCGCGGGCTCGCTGTCGAGATTCCCTCCAGGACTGTCGCCGGCCAAAACGTAGATAAATGTTTTTACCGGGCCAATTAACGTTAGCGGAATAGCGCGGAGACCCGGCCCGGCACTAATCGCGCGAATCCCGGAGCTCTAGCGTCCGCTAGAACTCGGTTAATCGTGGAACGCGCGGAGGAAAAGGAGGAAAAGGGACGCGAAGGGTGCGCGCGAATGAGATAACAATATTAATGACAGAACTTGGCGAATTCGCGATTATTTCGTCTGTCATAAACGTTATCACTGTATTAAATCCGCGTCGCGATTCCAAAAATATGTTATAATAATTCCGAAAATTGGAACAATATTTAATTTGTTGATTCTTGTTCATATGAGATCCGCTCGAATCGCTTCTCTCTCTTTTTCTCTTCGTCTCTCTCTCTCTCTTTCTCTCTCTCGATCGCGAGATTTTTTTGCAAAGATTCGCTGCCGCGATAAAGATGGAGGAAGCGCGGGGAAATGGAGGAGGACGGCTCTTGAGCGCGGCGCGTCTTCGTTAAGCGGTTTAAAACGCGGCCGAAAGTTTGCTTTGACCGGTTTAAAATAACTAACGCCATTCGGAATATTCACGGTGCGGCCGCGCGAGTATCGGAGCCGCGCGGCGGTTATTTTATGTGCGTTACGCGACGAGGGAGCCCCCCCGTGGGAGATGACGGGGCGACTGTCATCTTGGGAGAAAAAAAATAATATTGTGCCCGACCGATGGGCGCCGAAATGCTCGTTAACTCTTTTCTCCTTCTCCCCTCCGGCGATTATTATTTGGCGGATGCGCGTCTCTCCCCTTCGTAGATGGGCAGAAAACGAGCGACACCCCCGTTTCTTGTACGAAATCGGCGTTGCAAGTATTCGCATTTCTTTTCCCCCGGATTACCTCGATTATTGGAATATCATTGGAAACGTTAACGAAACGTTTTACGTCCGAATAAACCGGTGAGGGATACTCTCGCCGTGGAGTTTACGCGAGGCGTTTTATCGGCGAAAATTCGCGGCGGAACGCCCGCCGAGGCCGGGCTTATGAGACTCGATAAATCGCCGGCGTCGAGATTGTTTGGACAGACCGGGTAAACGCTCGTAAATCCACCGTTAACGGGCTGCAACGCGCTCTCGAGAGGTAGTCAAAACTGGAAAATGGACGCGCGGGGGAATCCCTCGGCGAGATGATCGACCGGTCCGTCGCCGCGAGCGAAACGGTTCCGAGAGTAAAATCGGCGCTTCGCTCCGGGGAATTCGGGAAAAGAAGTCCGGGTCCGGGAGTTACGCTTACGTAACACCGGCTGGCGGGAAAACTACCGAGGGGCGAAGGGGGATGCAGGGCAGTCGGGGATCACGAGATGGTAATTTCGCTGATTGATGCAGGTGCGTAACGCACGGCGCGGGCTAATAAGCGCCGCGCTTTGCGACCGCCGCCGCGCGACATATCGGCGGCCGAGTTGTCGCGCCGTTAATAGTCCGACGAGAAGACGTGAATTATTGGCCCGCGTTACCCGCGAGCGAGCGAGCGAGCGACTCGGGAATCAGCCGGGACAGAATTAACTGTCGTGAATTGGGTTTCAAAGGCCGCGCCGGAAAGGGACGCGCCGCGCGCGCGTGTTTATTATCTCCGGCGGGCCGCGAGATCAATCCAGCGGGGTTGAATCGTCCGCGACGCGAGGCGCGCAAGCCAGGGAGAGGCTCCTCCGATCCGCGAATCGCCGCGATCGAGATTTTGTTTTCCATCGATTAAGCCAGGCTGCGGAACGAAGCGAAATGGTGATGATGCGAGCCGCACGAACGTCGTCTTTCTCTCTTTTTCAAGTCGCTTTCAATTCGCAGGAATCACTCGGAGTGTCTCGGATTTACCGCGCTTTGAACATCGTGAAGCCTCATTCTGAAAATAATGGTTCCGATAAAGAGAAACTAAGCGAGAATCTCGGGGCGCAATGCCGCGGGGACATTTTAATTATACGCGCTATTTTATACTAATTGCGAATGGAGCATGCGACTTAGGTCATTTAAAAGGGGTACTATTACTACGTGTGAAATAACCAGAAAATATTTTGAATCAAAATTTTACCGTTTTAAAAGGGAAATTTGAAGTATATCGTAAAGTATTCATTTTTCGAACATTTTATCTTAATTCTTTTAATATTTATATTTATTTATTTTAATATATATTTTAATATATGAATAATAATAATAATTTCATTATTCTGCGTGTTAAAACATTTAAATCGGATTGTAGAAAAATATTTTACGAGAGATTCCACTTTTTATATCGACAAAACCAAAATATAAAATATCTTATAAGCTACTTTTCTTCAAAACTTTTTAAATTTTTTCTTATTTTCTCAGAGAACTATTGATTCATTAATCCTATCTTAATACTTTCTCATGAATGACTAGAAATTACCTAAAAAAAACATGCTAACTTTGAAAATATTTCATAATAAATGCCTTCTACAAAAAATTCATTTCACACGCCATATTTTCTCCCAATACTGTCAAATCTTTGCTCAAAATATTTTTCAGTAATTTCATACACAATATCTTAGATCATTAATTAAATGCCCCATTCTACATATTACTTTTCTTAATAAAAAATAATTTACTTTTAACTTCTTTATTATAAAAAAAATATATACTATATTTATAATCAATAAATTCACACACACATATGCACACTATTTTTATTCCATGTGTGTGCGTGTGTGTATGCGCGCGCGCATGTAGCATGCATATGTGTATGTACATACATCCTTTCTCTTGACATGAGCAAAATATTCTCGAATTAGATTCGATGATGTTCTCTCGCCATCTTACCTCGTTAAATTTTAACGTAATTTGTTATCCTAGTGCTATATCCTACGAATTGGCGTTCCAATCACGTTCTATCCTCCAGGCGTTAAATGCGTACGACAGTTTCTCGTGCGCTATGTAATTACTCGACGACGACGACACGATCTCCTTTGCGGTCAAAATCGCATTCTGGCCATTCAACTCCACTGAAACAGATATTTTTCATGCGGCTTTTATTATATTGTCCAATGCACACAGACGATTATATAATATATTTTTTCAAAGAGTGAATTGTTAAGGAATAACATAATTGTGGTTTAATATAATTGCATTTCTGTCGGGTTTCCTTGCTTGAAGGAAGATGAAGTGAAGCCCATAAAAGTCAGCGAGTACATTTTAATGATAAAAATCGCATAAAAATTGATTACGTATTTTTCTGAAGAAATTGAAGAAGGCTCATTAAATGCTATACACTTCACGATCGGGAAACCTCCATGTTTACCCAACATTTAATAACAAAATTTGTCTCTTTTTTACGCTCTTTCAATATTTATCCCGTTTCCAAGAAGATGCACATCATTCTTTCGGCGAGCCTCGCTTTATTTCGACAAAGAGATATAAAAGCGAGGACTCGGGAGAAGAGCCCGGCGAAAGAAATCGAAGGGAAAGAAGACGCCGGAGGGGATCGTTACACGATAATTCTGTCCGCGTATAATGCGAGCGCCAAAATAAAAGGGAAGCGTCGGGCACCGCGGTATCGCGGCAGGAGAGGAACCCCGAGGAAGAAAGGCTGAGTAAAAGAAATACACGGCGCGCCGTATATATTTCCGTCTCGCGAAAATTCGTGTCGCAGAAACCGGGAACGAGACGCGCCAATCGGCGCCGGCTGCAAGCCGTCAGCCCGGTATCGTTAGTCACGCCGAGTTACGGATGCGTGGCCCGGGTGGTTCACGTCGCTTACCCGAGATAAGAGCGAGCTGGGGAAGATTTGTGCATCACACGACGACCGGATAAAATTTCACCTGTCATTCATTTCCTTCGATTCCCACTTTGCTCATCTGTAGAAGATGGCGGAGATTTTTAAATCGCGCGATTTGACTTCTTCATCGCTGACACACGGACTCATTTAATGTTGTCGTTGAATGTTATCGCGAGCGAGGATTCGGATAGTTACAAGTTCGGCTGACGGCAGGAGCACCGTTAAATGTCGCGTTTGTTTGTTATTCCGGACATTAAAAATTAGGATCCACCCGGCCCCCGTGCGGGAGGGGAATTTAATCCCCGCTGGTCCACAAATATTATGAGAACAGTGAATCGTGGACGCGTGATATGGGAGAACGAGCTCCTTCAGAGAGGCACTTCACTTACGACGGCGTGAGTGCTCGTCCCGATCTCGTGTAAATTACGGGAAAAGCTTTCGAAACGGTAGTCTGTTTAATTACGGTACACCGGGGACCACACGCTGTAAACACGTACCTACCATTCTACGGGGAAGGTGCCGACGGAGACGATCCTCGAGCGTCTCTCCAAACAACGTGCACTCGATAGGACCCGCGTAAGGACCTGCGCATAATTGAGAAAATATTAGGAATGGGAATAAATATTAAGCATAAAGTCCACGTTGCTAGAATTCGATTCGAAATTTTATGCTTAATATTTCTATTTCTAATTCCTAATATTTCCTCCATTGTGCGCAGCGTCTACACACAGAAAAATATATACTATCTACGAGTAAATATACTTGTTCAAGTATTTGATAAGTTTATCCTCAAATCTATTATAAAGTTATCATAAGCATCACATTTACTTAAAATTCTGGACTTGTAACGAATATATCTTAAACTATTATTAAGAAATATATCTTTGCTGAAGAAAACTATTATTTAAACAATATAATATTAAAATATAATTAAAATATGATATAAATAAAATAAATAATTGCTTTTCTCGTCTGTATAGAATAATATTTTTTTGTGTGTAAGTTCGCAGCATCCCTTTGGATGCAACATGACGACCCGAATCATGCGAGATATCTGTACACTAAAAAGCAAGCACAACTCGATTGCAAAATCTTTAACACGTCGGCACCGAATAATCTCCTTATTTTCAATTTGTCGCTCATGCGCGACTCCCCTCCTCTTGTTTCAAATATCATGCATGCGACATTTTCATTGTACGTGACGATTGAATAAGGTTGAAGGAAATATTGAGAATACGAAGATTCGAGTACAATATTCCTCTTTCTTTTTACATAAATGTATAAGGAAGGAAAAGACCGTTATATTGACGCTAAACCAACGTTTTGTTTCTAAACTAACGATATTATGCTTGCAATGCTTGTATGCTTGCAAACACGACTGGGACGAATGAAAACACGGCATGTTTGGAAGCGAGATATGAAACACTCCTCGGGCATTCTCTTCGATTCTTCTATAACGATTCGTACAATAGTTAGTCCATATTTACGCGGATTCACACTTCAAGGCGTTGATACACGGCATGCCAATAATTACACTCGCTAAAAATTACCTGCGTTCTCGATGTACTCGAGGCTATTCTCGCTGCTGCTCTTGAGCACATGGAACAGGAAGTCGATGTACCTGGTAGCAAGCTTAAGCGTCTGGATCTTGCTCAGCTTGTCGCTAGGCATAGTTGGGATGATCTTCCTGAGGGCGGCGAACGCCTCGTTCAGGCTCTGCGTGCGCTGGCGTTCCCGGACATTCGCCATCGTTCGCTGGTTCTGCAGCTCCTGGTCGTTCTTGCGGCGCACCTTGGTCCGCGTGGTCGAGGCCGCGGTCGAGGCCTCGCCGTCGGACTCGGCACTGTTGCAGCAGCCATTGCCGCTGCTGTTGCTGTTATTGTTGCCGCTGTGCCGCCGCTTCCTCTTGACGACTGTCCTGACGCCGGGCGCCCGGTCGCCGTAGCCCTTCGCCGTCGTCGACGACGACGGCTCGGTCACGTGGCCGAGCTCCGCTGCCTGTTCACAGCCGTATCTAGCGACCATGCCGTCCTCCAGCACGCTCGGCTTATACTCCGCCAGGTCCACGTAGGACCCCGTCTGGCCTTGGACCGACTGGACGGAGCCGGGGGTGCCCATCTCGTCGGCCGTACCGCAGCCGCCGGGCGAGTACACGCTCTGCGAGGACGGCGTCAGGCACAGGCTCTGCTGCTCGTGGTCCCGGCTGTAGTCCGACAGGAACTCGGGCGAGTTGTCGGTCGAGTGCAGCCGCTGGTCGTACTCCAGTTGGTGGTCCCGCTGATGATGCGACTGCAAGCGATGCGGATGATGATGATGATGGTACCGCGTTTCCTCCGGATTCTTAAACATCATGTGATTCAGCTCGGTGTACTCTACCGCGATACCCTGATTGTGCTGATGATGATAAGCGGTCGGCAGACCGTGATGATGCTGCTGCTGCTGCTGCGGCTGGTGGTGATCCGGCGGCCCGCTCAGGTCCATCAGACCGTGCGACGCGGGCGGCGTGAAGCGGCCGTAGCGCGTTATCACCGGGTTGCCGCCGTCCGGGTTGCCGTCGCCGCCGTGCGCCACCGCGCCGATGACGCCGGTGCCGTCGCCGATTCCATTACCCTGGCCGCCGATGCCGCTGTTTTGCAGGATGTAGTAGCCGCCGGTCTGCGCCGTCACGCACTGCGAAGCCGGCGCCGACGTCGGCGGCTGCGGCACGGTTGCCGCGCCGCGCATACCACCGTCCGCGTTCGTTCTCTCAGCGCATCGCGCTTCGTGGTAGGTCCGCGCGCGAACCGAGGACGCGTGGTGTTTGTTCCCGGCCTGGTGCTGCTGCTGCCAGGTACGGAGCACTGAGCCACCGCGATTGTTAGCACCCATCCACCATCCAATTGTCGCCAATACACGCGGGCCACGTATCGGCACGTGTTACACGGTGAACAAACACGGTGAACGCGCGCGCCGGGGCACACGATCGATCGCTCGATCTGTCGATCGAGTCCGCTCAGGCGGCCGAGTCGCGAGGTCCAAGTCGCGTCGCGGGTAAAATCCGGCCGGCGTGGCAGCCGGCGCACTCGGCCGAAGAAGAGAATCCCCGAGCGTCGAGCGTCCCTCGTATGCCCCGCGTATATCGCACTCGACGTCGGCACGGCGGCATATCTCTTCTCTCCCTGCCTTTCTTCTTTCTCGCTCTCTCTCCCGCTGTTTCTCTTTCTCTTTCCTATCCTCTCCGAATGTTACTACCCGTCTGAAGAAGAGGGCCTCCGACGCGATCGCTCATCGTGTCACGCCGGAGGAACCCCGCCTTCGGCGGCGAGTATGACTGGTCCCCGGCTGTCACTTTGTCTCCACCCACGGAGAAGAGGAGGACGAAGCCGAGAAAATAGATAGGTCAGGTGGTGGAGGAAGGGATACGAGGGAGCGAAACGGAAGACTTCCATGCGCGCGGTGGGATCCGCTGAGAAAAACGAGGCGACGTTGATGATTGAATAGCAGTTTTTCCCGAAAACTTTTCGGGAAACGTATACATACGTTTATTTGGGAATGTAAATAAATACGGAAAAAAATACGGAAGAGTAAATTAATATAAAGGAATAATATAAATAAATGAATAAGTGAATAAATGAGAAGGCAAAAGAGAAGAAAATGCAAAAGGAAAGTGCGGTTTCTATTCAATAAATTAGCACGTTAGAGATTGCAATGTAATTTATTATTTTAATAGAAAAAATATACATATATTGGAGGTCTCTCAGATCCAATCAAACTTTATACTCTTATAGGTACATATAATTATATTTTATTTTTAACGTTTTACAGAGTTTCACAAAATTTTTTCTCATCACTTTTGCATTTTCTGTAACATTTATTTGTAACATGTATTTGTAAATAATGAGCCGATAAATATCAATGAATAATTATATAAAAATAAATATTTAATTGCAATTAAGTTACAGTTCTTATAAAAAGCCAAAAGCGATAGTTTTTTAAAATATGTTCATAAAATTTTTAATGTTATATTCGAAGGATTTCAGGAAAAATTGTGAATACCTATCTAAATACTAGGAACAATGATAAATTATAAAAAGTGATATATTTCACCGGCCAAAAATAATCACGACACGAAACACTGCGTCGGGAGCGTGATGTATCGACATTATTCAAGCTCCTGCAACTCGGAAGGCGAGGCGAGAATGAAAAATCAGCGATCAAAGTTACGACGCGGACAAAAATAAGTGGAGCCCTCGCACCGCGAGCAGCGTAAAAAATACATTCCTGAGTAAGGAAGCAGTGAGGCGAAACAAGGGCAAAAGAAGTAACCGAAAGTAGCTCAGTTTTTGTTTTATATTTTCGCAATCGACGCACGAATCGCTCCGAAGAGCTGCTTCTGGCAGAATTTCTCTTGTTTAATTCCCGTTTCGCGAGATTAAATCCGCAGTGGACCCGTCGCACGGGCTGACATTGTCTTCGCGGACTAAATTAATACCGACAGCTTCGCGATGCGAATTAATGCGGCTCGCTCGCTCGCTCGCTCGGAGGCCCGCGTGATGAATGGCCGCGTTGGATGCACCGCGACGTGTTTGTTGTGACGAACGAAAGCTCTTTAGGGGGTGTCTATAAATTCCAACATTTCTCCAACTTTCTCGCGAGTCTCCCCTGCTTCCTCGCCGTGATTTAACTTTTCGTTCGACATCGTACCACGCCTACGGAATATTTAGTTGCAAGGGTAGTTTTGAGAGGGCCACTAATTTTGTTCACTGATTTTTATTTTTGGTCGATCAAAATTAATATTTTAGATAAAACGTACAAAGTATCTTAATTACGCGGATATAATTATATTATTATATTGTTTTATTATTATAATTATATTATTGAAATTATAATGCAAATTTACAATGTAAGATTTTCTTTTCTGCGCGCATAATGATATTCATAATTAGATGTAAGTGAATTGAAATTTGTTCTGAATGTTTTTCTCTTTCGAACTGCAAAAAGAAATATAAGAAAAAGTTTATATTTTTAAGACTTGCACTTTTTAAATTTCAAACAATTAACTTTTTTTTTACTTTACACGGTTATCCGCAAATGCTTGAAAGATGGTGAAAAAAATAAAGTTTTGACAGTTGGTAGAGATTTTGACGAGCCGGCCGATTTGTTTCCCTGAACTAATGGTGAGCTTTGAACGACTCAATCATCGTATCGTGACGGTATTAACGGATGGATATTCGTCGCTCGTCGGATTTCGCTTCTCGGAACTGCAACACAACGCGGCGGAAAGCCGTAAGCTGCCGTTTTGGCGACGGTCCAACCGCGAATCAGATCGCCAATAGACGGGCCGATAAATAACGCGGCCAAACACCAAAATAATACCCAACGGCGATCAAAAGCGAAGGAAATCGCGGAGGGTTCTAAGGCGTACACTTTTCCACAATCTGCAAAATTTCTCCTACTGTCCTCTCCTTGTTAAACTTTAAGTTTCAGTTTCTTCAATTTAAAATAATTTTCTATTTCCAATTACTCAGCATCCAGTATTTTATCACAGTTATCTCATTTTTAATCAGAATTATCGTCTTATCTTTGTTCAGCTCCGATCCGTCTCTCGATGCACTTGACAGCTCGAACCTCCGCGGATCCTCCTCGCGGCCACGCTCCGCGATGCCGCGCACGTGCGCGCGATCGCGCCGGCCACGCACCGTTTGACGATATTAACGCAGTCTTAATTGCGCGTGCCGGCGAGCAACTTTAATTGCCGGGAGCGGCGCGCCTGTGTACATACGCACCACCCCCGGTGTCGTGCACGGTTGCAGGCTCAAGCGTCCCTATCGGCGCTCCTTCCGCGCCGGGATATCTTGAGACAAGGTGTCGCACCACCGCGGACGCGCTGTGACGATTCGGGGGGGGAAGGGGAGCGATAGCTCCTCGGAATATTATCATCGCTCCGATCGTCTACTGAAGCTGCGCAATTTGGCCTTGAGGGATTCACTTATTCCGACCTAGTGGCGCTTCGCGTAACTCGTGTCGCATACGTCCGACATGTGTGGAAGGAACACGTGTTTCACCGACTCGCGATACTCGTAAATCTAGATTCACCAGCCACCGAGAGCTCGCGAACACGTGGAACATCGAGAGCACCTTGTGCTGTATACCGCAAGGAATTATTATCAAGTAGCGACTTGACGATCGACATCAATGAACGAGTATTTGAAAACACTCGCGTTAATAGTAACGTCAGTTTAATGGAAATAAAGTTCACCTCGTTCTTTACAATTTATTAGATCTTCCAATGAAATATTCTTTACAATTTATTAGACCTTTCAATGAAATATCTTGTTATCCAAGATCGAGAAATAAAACGAGCGATTTTCACGGAAATAACATTCTTCTCGTTTTTTCATAATTTAATGATGAATTAAAGAAGTATAATAAAGACAGCAATAATAAAGAAAATTAATTCTATTTCGATAGAAGTCATTCGCAACTTACGTTAAAAGCATCAAGAAAAAATTAAGTTTGCTGCATAGCGGCACTCCAAACGACAGAGATTTTACAGCAATTTTCTACTCCTTTTAATGATTTCCAACAATTTTTTCATAAATCATCCCATTTGGGATTCGTCTATTTCATCTACGACGTTCAAACGTGACACTGAAATCTTTTTGCAATATCTATATATCACTTCCTTTTCTTATATTGTTCTTTCAATCACGTACCTAATCTGGTCAACATATGTTGAAGTCACTGGCTTTGTCACAATTGTAGAAGTTATCTGCCAGCACGACTCATAAAGGAAAAGTTTATAACGCGTTTCGACTCTCTGACCCTAGCGAAACATATAACGTTAGACGTAGACGACAATAATATTAGTTAGCGGCGCTGGACATCGGACAGATATTTACGAGTGACATGTTTCTGCTCGCCATTCCGTTTTAAAATGGTGCGAGAAACAAATAAATTATATCGTAAATTAACAATTTCAATAATAATAGTATTTAATAATATTATAAGAATTATGTTTTATTAATATATAATATTATATATAATATGTGTATACATTTAAATAATAAATAAATAAAATTATTATATATAAGTGAGAAATAGGATCAATATGTGAACACATTTAAATAGAGAGCCATTTCGACCCGGGCTGAATCTTGGTAATAAGCCTAATAATAATATTTCTGTGTCAATTTTTATACATTTATTATTAAAATTATTACATATCACATATAATATTATATTACAATGATATTACTCATATTGTTAATCTACTTTGCTTTTTACTTACGCATTCTATGTCATTTTAGAAACATTATAACTGTGGATTGGCAATACATTCGTTATCTGTGATATTAATAATATTAATAAGTACGGAAATCATTTTATAACAATCTAGAGAGGCTGAAAATTTAATCAAGATAAAATGCAATATATACTTTCATAAATAAGATAATTTAGCAATGATAATACATATGTTCACATAGTAATCCAGAAAGAGAGAACGGCAATCTGCTGGAGCCATTGCATTGACAGAAGAGAACGTGCGATTTCTCGAATAGCAACAGGTATCTCTTACACACCTTCGATCATGGCGACTTTCGGGACTGCCTCTTGTCTATATATGGTACCTCTTACTTATATTTTCTATTTTTCTAGGAAAGGAACTGTCAATATCGAGAATGATCATAACACAAGTGGTTCTTTCAAACGGCTATAATTTTTACATAAATAATAAAAACTCTCATATTTTTATATATTATGTTAATTATATTTCGCATAAAATGATTTTTCCACATCAATGTATTTTCATGAAAATTTATAAATTAATATACATATCGAGCGAAAAGAGAAAAAGATAAATTTTGAAAGCTCTTTTGAGATAAAAAAATTAACTCCGTATTTGTCTGCTTGTTACAAAGATACACAACTTATTGACAATTCTTGATATCTATTTCATGCTACCTGTTTTATTTTATTTTATTTTAGATTTTTCATCAATTGACTTTTTACCATCCAGTGAACATATGTTGAGCTTTTTGTCAATCGCAAATTGGAAAAATTTGTTGACCATGTGTTTCGTCCAGATTGTTTAGCGGCTATCTGAAGTTATTACGGTTTAAGTTGTAGAAGTAACCTGCAGCGCAGTCTATATAGTGTTTCAAAATTGTTGCCAGTACTGAAAATCTGTAGTTCACATCACGTAAACTATAATTTTTCAGTAATAGCAGCAATTTTGAAACACAGCCATAATAAATGTATTCTTTTCTCTTTTATGAATTTTCTTTTCTCTTTAAACGGCATTACAATATTCGAACGTAATAAATTTTTTTTAGATTGTTAGTACAAGTTTTCAATGTGAAACTCTTTTTTATTAAAACTTTAGATAATTGCATCAAAATCGTTTTTTTATTTTTATTTTATTATTTATATATTTTTTACTTATTGATTTTTTAATAATTACATTAATTTTTTTATAAAAAAATAAATAATTATTAAAAATCTCTATTGCAAAATAAATTTTATAATTATTAATATTTAATTTTTGTTTGTATCAAAAATAATTTTATTTCGAATTAATGACTTTCTGCATTTTCCTTTTACACATGTAACAGATTCATCAATCTTTAATATCTATATAAACAAGATCGGAAGTTGTGAAAGAATTCCATTGCAAATTTGAAAATATAAAGGCCTGTTTTTAAATAATTTTTTCTGTTTCCTAATTTAGTTTTAAACTCAGATAAATTCCTAAAATAATATTTATCTAAACATTCCTAAGTAATAATTATAACTAAAAAACTCTCTTTAAAAATTATTATTAGATACATACATTTGACGCATAGGTATGATCCGGTTCCCTCTTTTTCTCAGTTGTATTACAACAGTTAAGGTAATTAATTATTACAAAAAAATTAACATAATTATTAATGTATAACTGTTAATATAATGTTTTATAGAATAATTCATTTATTATGCGAGCTATTTGATTTTAAAAAGCAATATTATTTACATATACAACAAATACGGTATATAAAATCAACCAGAATTATGTAATTATTTTTATTAGATCCTTTCTTATTACGTTAATTATTCAACCAAAAATTCTGAAATTTGAGTCAGACGATAAAGTTACAATGTATCTAAAGTTTTTATCACAATATCATAAATAAGTGCAAGATTAAAATAAATTTAAAAGAAAGAGAAACACCGACAAGTTAAAAATTAGAGCACGCGGCTGCATTATGACAAAGGAGCTTATTCCGGTCTTTTCACCGACTCGATCAACTTTACGACTTCGGGGTATCGCACAATATTACGTCTGCCTTGAATATCGCCGAATAATCGACGCGATATTTGCGTCGCGGACGATGAGGGTGGTCCCTTCCCTCTTGAAAAACTGCGTACGACGACGACGACGACGACGAGAGACCGTTGACGGCGATGACGAGGGATGACAGTAGAGATAGGTAGACTTCAAAAATCAAGCAATTCTCTTTCCGCACTTTCGTTCCTACAAATATTCTTTGAAGCTAATATTATTTTGCACATAGAAATTATCTGAATAAAATTTTCGCTTAGCTAATTTGTTGGCTTATAATATATAATAATATTTGTAATAATATATTAATATAATATAGTTGAAAAGAGAATTTCTTCGTGTGCAATTGACCTAATAAAATAATTTTTTAAAAGTCTTAGGCTTTCGGTGTGAATTTACCGTTTCATATCGAAAATTGCACGATACATTCCTTAGTTCATTACGCATTCCGTTTTGTATTTTCATAATCTTTAAAAAGTCTTACGATTAAATATGTAAGTAGTCTTGATGTTAAGCCTTTTGTCGGAAGATTAACAAAGTTTAGATTCCGCTGTTATATCGCAACCAATATCACACAACATGCTATGTTTTTGTAGTATCGAATAAAATGCGGACCAACATGTGTTCGCCAGACGTCTCTTCAAGGTGCATGGGAAATTACGTTTCATTAGCCCTCGTCCTGTTGAATCTAAAAGTTGTCACCAACATCGCTCGCTATAATTAAAATAATTGTTCAACGAAATGGAATAACGAATCGAACGAATTTTTTACAAATGATAATGTAAAGTTGATGAGTTGATATGTTTAAGAATGCGATTAAAAAAAATAGTGAAATACCTCCCGTTCAGATAGGACCTCAGCAAACGGAACATTACAGTAAAATTACAATTACTGCATTGTTACAATATTCTGTGTTTGCTGGGAAGAATCAAATTTCGACTTTCTCGTTTTCCTCTGGGAATTGCCATCCATTTGCTATTCTTCAAACTGTCTGCGAAAACAGTTACTTCCTCTCGTATTACTTTTCTGAACGTGATCTCACAAATTTTAAACTCACAAGTTTTAAAAAAAATATTACAAATATTGAAAATCCAATTACGATAAACTTTTTAATACTAGATCTACCGACACTTCATGTATATTTATTTCTATTACAACTGGTTAAATAACAAATACGTACATATATTTTTCAGAAGAAAAAAACAAAAGAAGAAGTAAATATTACAAAATTTTTGTATAAATGTTATAAGAAAAGTCGTAAAGTTAAATGGTGATGTGATAATGTTGTATGTAGGAAACTAGAAACAAAAAAGTTTGAAAACGATCTTTTAACGGTCCTGGTAAATTTAGTATTAAGGATAAGAAGATTCAGAAAATATACCTAAAAGATTTTCTTTTGTTCCTTAGGCGCTCATTGTCTTTGACGATTTAGCTTGGAAAGAAATAAAAGAACAATGACTTTAGAAGAACAATAACAATAAAAATATATTTAAAGAAACATGAATTTCTTTTTTTCTCGACTGAAAATCAAGTTAAAAAAAAATATTAACGAAGCGAAAGGGAAAGATCAAAATCACAAATTTATTTGATAAACGTTATGTTTAAATATAAATATTATAATATTACAATATTAATATATGTATAGGCGACCGAGGCAAGAGAAATATCTCGTGTAATATACGAAAAATTACCATTGACATAACGAATGCATCGTATGGATGGAATATACAACTTGAGAGTAATTTATAATAAAAGTTTTAATTATTAAAAAAAATTTGTAATGGATATTAACAGAGAGGGGAAAGCTCACGCGGATGGGACCTCCAGCTGAGCGAGCCCAAAGGGCCCGGGGCTGCCCGTGAGGCCCCTTTTTTGTCAACAGTTGACGATCGCAACCGCCGCGGCCCATGGAACCCCCGTGACCCATTGACGTAGGTCTTATACCCCCCTGAAGACGCGTTAATTCGAGTGTTTTAAACTCCTCCGCCATCACAAACATGACAGCAGAAATGGCGGCGGGATCGGCGCATCCCGCGAGACCTTTTTTGTCCGCCTTGTGCCCTTACAGATCGAAGATGCCGGCTCTTAATAGACGTTATGGCTCAGTGTGTGGCGAACTGGTTTTTATAACGGCTCAGCCCTTCGTCCTCCATTCGCTACCATCCTACCAGTGGTATGACGTGAGGGGTCGAATTTTGATCCTGCATAAACCATAAAAACAAGAATATCGTTAATTATTTATTAATGTGAATCAGATTTTGCGCAATAAAACTTAAATTATGAAATTCATAGGCAAATTTTATGGATATATCGCAAAACATATAGACAGGTAACAATGAAAAAATTAAAACTAAAACTAAATTTTTTTTTCCGAAACAACATTTCCTGCCTCTCGTGAAGACCATCAATGTAATTAAGAATTGAGGAAAATGGGAGTACCAGAAAACGCGTAGATATATCGTTTCTTGTGTCGAGACAAAGTTTGGGATCGAATTCGCCACTCATCGTCCCTCCGGAACATGATCTCGATACTCATAAATCACGACGCGGATACCGTGGCAAAGATTCGCCAACTGTTCTTCAGGGCTCAATTCTGAGCCCCGCCTCGAAGAGGTACAGGCGGCGAATAGGGACAAAGCCGATAATGATGTACCGGGGTACATTTTCTTTGGATATGTGTGTACGTGCTCCGATGACTTCGCGCCATCGGATTTTCAGGTCTCCGCAGGTCAGAGGTCGAGTTGTCCGGCGGCAAATGATCCTGGTTCCCGGAACACGAAGAGGATCGCCGTGAGGACACGCGACACTTTTCTACGTACCGAGAAAGCGTGCCCTTTATTTTTTCCTTTTTGCTACTGAAGCCCCCGGTAAACCCAGTAGGGATGCTGGAGCTCCATTCGATGAAAGATTCATCGCTGCTTTTTCAGGATGTTCCCTCGACTGCGCGCGAACGAATGGACGAAGCACAATTTTTCTGCTCCTCGTGTACCAGGAATAAACACGAGAAATTATCTACGTACCTCAACGGAGTAAACTAAAAAAAAAAAAAAAGAATTAAACAAAAAATAGAGCACAAAAGAAGCGTTTGGATCACATACACTGAAAAAATTCAAGTTAAAAACGAATCAGAAAAATCTTGTAGGATTGATTAAATATTCTAGTTTTTATAATAGAATTCTGGTTATTATAAATTATAAAGTATTGAGTCCTATTATAATAACCAAAATTTTTATTATAATAATCAGAATATTTTATCAATCCTACAAAATTTTCTGATTCGTCCGTTTTTAATCAAAATTTTTTTCAGTGTAGAATATATAGAATAGAATATATGGCGGAGCAAATATTTCCAAACCGTTCAAATGGCACCTGTTTTATTCGTTTAAGAACTCGATAGTTGCGAACTCGATACTTTTGGTACCGCCTCTTCTTTATTATGATCGGCCTGTCGGTTTACCCATGACTCCACCTTCAACTACATTGAAAAAAGATTTTGGTTAAAAACGGACGAATCAGAAAAATCTTGTAGGATTGATCAAATATTCTGGTTATTATAAGTTATAAAGTATGTTGAGTTCTATTATAATAACCAGAATTTCTATTATAATAACCAAAATATTTGATCAGTCCTATAAAATTTTCTGATTCGTCCTCGTTTTTAACTAGAATTTGTTTTCAGTGTATGGTGCCTTCAGCACCGTAACTCCTTTTCTGTTTATTTAAAAATATAAGAATTGGTGTTATGTTTTGTAAATCTAAACTCTAAACAACTGCTTGCACTTTAATATTTACAATTATGCTAAAAAAATTACGCTAAAAAGAAAAGAAATTAAAAAGCAGATATAATATTTTTTTTTTAATATTATAGCGTAATTTTTATAACATAATTGTTGTGAATATTAAAGTGCACGCAATTGTTTAAAGTTTAGATTTACAAAATATGACACCAATTTTTATATTTTGAAATAAACAGAAGAAGAATTACGATGCTGAAGGCACCATAGCTGAAGGTGGAGTTACAGGTAAACCGACAGGTAAACGCACCTGGCCGATCACAATAAAGAAGAGGCGGTACCAAGAATGGCGCAACCATCGAGTTCTTAAACGAACGAAGCAGCCATTTGAGCAGTTTGGAAATATTGTAAATATACATATATGTATGATTTATACAAAGAGAAAATATTTTAAACGGAAATATATTAAAGATAATTATAGGGATACATACATATATAAGTTATAGGAATATATTTTAAAATAACGTTATCAAATTGAATTACTAGAAAATGACACTATTTTACGAATGCATCTTTTCGCGTAACGTGTTGGCAAGATAGCCACAGAGATTTACAGGAGAGGTGCTGAACGATTGTGAATTATGCGGCGCTGATCGCGCCGTTCGGTGGCGGCTGCGGTATCGTTTTACGGTATCTGGAACATCTGTAAGCAGGTGTCACCGACGAGACGGCACCGCACTTGCACATTTGGTGCATGACGCTGGCTGGGTTACAGAGAGCTGGAGGATCACACGAGGAAGACGGGCGCTACCGGCTGCCGCGACTCGTCGACACCGAAACAGCTGTTGGCCGCCGTCGGCTTAAGTGGCCTCATGCCCATTATAATTTGCGAGAATTTATAGGAACACGCAGTACAGCGATTTCCGTGAGCTACGTTTTGTATTCTGCTTTCGAGCGTGCGAATTTATGCAAAATGTTATAATTATCACCGATGTTAAAATATATTTTTCTAAAATAGCTTTCACAAATGTCAGTTTTAGAGCAGTCTAACTAGATATTGAATTACTTCTCAAGTAAATTCAATTTTTTTATCTTCATTAAAATTAGAAATATATTTTTTAAATATTTTTATTTTAATTTTATCTACATTCCTATTTCGATAATTCTTGTAATAAATTTACTTTAAATGAAATTTCTTTTAATAAATATCATTTCTTACCGCTCGTATAATTTCAAGCTGAGCTTTCGCGAAGTAAACGCGTGGAGTTCCCGTTTTCTCGTGTCCCTCGTGTTTGTTGCAGCCGCGCTAAATGCGCCGTGGCCACGGATGTGTAACGAAAGATCGTCGGGCCTGCGGTCGCTCTTTTCGGCTTCGAAATTTGGCACACATCGGATGATTTTAGCCGTATTCGTTCGAGAGGGAAAGTCGCCTTCGCCCCGCTGGCGCCGGCGCGACAGAAAGCTCGTATAATCGAGCGTATCTCCTAGCATCCACCCTGGGATTGCGTTTCCTGCCAGAAAAGTGTCGAGCAACCCCCATCGCGTCCGTTCAGTCGGCGGCGATGAGCAAGCAACGAGCGATCCGTGAATGAAAATTCCTCAAATTCAACTGTATTTCTGCTCAAATTCTACACTTTAGCGATCTCGTGTGCTCTTGTCATTTCAATGTAAACTAAACTAAAGAACTTAATTAGACGTCTAGTTTCAAAATATCATACTATATATAAATGTCGCAAAATATATACAGGACGAATCAGAAAATCTTATAGGATTGATCAAATATTTTAGTTATCATAATAAAAATTCTGGTTATCATAATGAACTCAGTACTTTAAAACTTTTATAATAACCAGAATTTTTCTGATTCGTCCGTTTCTATAAGTTTCTATATTCAGAATTTTTTTTTCAGTGCATAAAAGATATAAATAAATTATATACAACTTTATATTATTTATAGATAGAACTTTAGAAATTGTGACGAAGCTCGTCGGAAGAAACGAGAGAAGGCTTAGTAATATCCAAAAACCGTTTTGGAAACGTCAGGATTTTCTACGCGGTGTTATCAAACCCGACGATAAATATTTTACCTCGCGATTGACTCGTTCCAAACAGATATGTAACGGAGCGATAAAGGCATCGCTGCCGTTAAAATAGATCGGAACGTGGAAGCTGTAAATTCCATGGCAATCCATGGGCCGTATCGGCGCCTACGAGAACGATAAGATCGTAAAGAGCACCCGCGACTTCTTTTTCCCTGGGATTTACTTTACGATACCGCGAAGGCCACTAATAGGCACGCTCGACGCGTCCCGTCGACAGCGTCGATGCGCTCGGTGGTGCCAAGGAAAGCTTACATACGTTTTCGTTGCGGGGAACAAAAAGGACACGCGCGAGAACCGCGAGAAATCGGCGCGGTCGACGGACCGGAACCGTTCGTCGAATATAAACCCACGTTTTCCGCAATCGTCAAGACAAATATATTCGCATATGAAGAGAATATATTTGCGATAATTATATATAAATTTATTATTTATTTTAAGTTATGTCGAAAAAAATGTCAATGCTTTACTAAATTATTCTCAGAAAATTGTAAAAATATGTATATAAAAACAAGCAGAAAAAATATTTTTTATAAATGCATATAATATTTCTATGCTTAAAACCTTAAGGAAACAAAATTTTTGAATTTGGGAAACTTACGATTGAGTCATGTTTCGCACAATCGAAAAAAATCAATGGGTCCCTTTCGTACGGGACAATTTACAACAGATAATTTACGATGCGTTGGAACAGTCCAAAAAATTATACGCCTCAGCCTTCTACCGGAAGTACGGTGCGAGGATCGTGACTATGACAACGACGGCGGCGGCTTCTCGGTCGTTTGAACAACTGAAGCACCGCCCCCGATTGCGAGTCCATCGTCGAAAAGGGACAAGAAAGAAAACGGGGATATAAAGAAAAAAAGGAAGGACGCAGCCTCGCTCTCGCAAGGGATGCATTCTACATGGTTGGCGGGAAAAAGGTCGCACGGTCGTCGTGCGATCATCAAAAACTCTCGTTGCGGATTCCGGGCAAAAAAGTCACCCCTTTTTCGAAAAAAGGGGAAGACGCACCGAAAGAAAAAAAAAAAGGTTTATTATCAGTGTCGGCTCGCGATTGGCTCGCGGAAAGACTTGAGGGAGCCAACTAATGTCGCGGATGACACCCTCTTATTTGGACACCGAAAATGGTTCCCTCATGGAACGGTTTTCTCTCTCTTTCTCTCCCTCTCTCCTCCATCCCTTTCGCACTTCAAGACAGATAAATTAAGCCTCTTGAAAAAACACTGCGCGAGTTGTTGCGAGCTGATATATGAACGCCCGATTCATTAAGCGTCACCGATGAAGTATGTGTTAATGAAGAGAGAGCGACCTCCTTTCCTCCACGTGGAGAACGTTTATTTCTGTATTAGGTACATACTCGTGAAATAAATTGATCTATATATCCGTGTTCGATCCTATCAAACTCGCGCAATTAGCAGCGAGCGTCATTTACGCTTAATTGAAAGATCGCAGTCGTACTTTAATTGAGGAATCAATATCAGGATTGTACATACCATGCATCGAAATCTTCGCTCATGTACCTTCCTTATTTAACCGAGGTATACTTAATAATTAACAGCCTGAAGTATTTTACTAAAATGTTTACTGCATTAATTTTTGAGCAGAAAAAAAGAGAGATGTGGACGGACCTATGTCAGCTTCGAAAGTAATGAATAAAGGGACCGCCAAGTGCTGCTCTTCTTAACGGCTGCGGTGACGTTCGTCATTTCATTATCATTTCTTCGTACAGCTCGAAGCAACTAGCAGCTGCTTCGCGACCGACGAAGAGCTGCGACCACCGTTTCCGAAAAAAGTGCGAAGAGAAGAGAGGGAGAGATCTCGAGTCCATGCAGCTTTTCTTTTCCATTTCTCTCTTTCTCTCGCTCTTTCTTCGTTTCTCTCCCTTGACTGAATTATCGGAGATTTTCAACCACCCAGGTTAACCGCGAGAAAGCGTTATGGCCTTAGACACGCCTCCTCGAACAGGAAATTAGCTGCCGACAGGCGGTTCGAATTATAAATTTCTAGGGAGAGCCCCGTGTGCAGGAATCCCTTCTTTCGTTTCTTCCGCTACGCGTCTGATTCCATTTTATCGGAAACCCCAAAAGAACCGCTCTCGCCGACCCGTTTCCTCCTTCAAAGGCGGCCTTTCAACCCTGTAAAAAAATGGGCAAATTAGATAACCTCGATAAGAAATCGTTTTCTGAAATTATGTTGACGTTTTGAAACCAGAAATTCCTTCGTAAAATATTTGAACTATTTTTTATTTCATTTTCTCATTTATTTCTTGCAGTTAATTTTTTATAAATCAATTAGTTACGTGTTATAAATAATAATTAATTACTTTTTACCAAAAAAAAGTAAACAAAATTAATATATGAATAAACGCTCGACTTTTTCTAGCTGTTTTGATCTTTACTCATACTTCCCACCTCTTCTTCTTACTATATGTTTCATAAAAATTTTTATAAGGGAAAATAAAATTCGCAAAGTCAGGGTCGAAGGGCCCGCGAATATGTGTACAAAGACCGTACGGCGTAACGTCTTGGAACACTGTATATCTTCCGCGGAGACTCCTGGAAGGGCGTCAACGATTCGCCCTGTCAATCCCCATGCGCTGGCAAAGGCTGACGATGACGTGAGACTCCTTTTACGCATAGGTAGGAGACTACAAAGTGCGCGCGTCAAGCCAGATGTCGGTGGAGCGGCCCGTCTTTATGGCTGTCAAGTTGCACGTGGACGAGGGAGCGACGGACGTGCCGCGAAAAGGAGCATCACGACGGCGGGCGCGAGCGGAAGGGTAAATGGAATCTAACGTCGGCGCGAAGCGTCGGGACGCCCGTCGTCATCGTCGTATCATCTATTTCCTCTTTGACTTGCGTACCGATTGGGTTCGCGAGAGGAAGAGCCGAAAACCTACTAGACTTTATCGCGAAAATTGTGCAAGCAACAAAGGCGTTACGCAAGAATTTATATTACGATATATGTATATTGTAAATTGTAGTTCGTTATTGAAGTTATGATTGGTTCTACTTTATTTCTAATTACTTCTAATTTCTAATTTCAATGTTGTTGTTGCCGATTTTAAAAGGTTCAGATTTTGAAGATAATAGCGGGACGATCGCGATAGAAAAAAAGGAAGGCACGCAGAAGAGGTGGGATATATAATACTTCCGCGAATGTGGGTCACCAGAGAAGAGGAATGAATGGAGAACAGTGTCTTTCTGTTTACTAGCTCTGCTACTCCTACTATACGAGCGGTACTGATTCATATCCGTGAACGTCACAATTATAGAAATACACGAGTATCTCTCGTGTATTTCTCGTGATACATAGAAAGATGCGAGGAAGCAAAATGCATTTAAAGTTGCGTTTGAGAGTAACTCTCTGCACTTGCGCGACAGATAAACAAAAGCGCGAGAAGAATGGAAACCGACAAGAAGTTTCTTCTCGCCAAGCTCTTGGTCTTCTCGAAGGGAGGGCGATGCAGAACGTCGCGTCGTGTGAACCGGATCTCTCGTCACCACCAGCTGTCAAGTCGTCTTCTCTGGTCTCGTATACAACCGCTGATGTCTTCCCCGCTGGTACGCCGGTGACATTTTAACAGATACAGTTCATCGTGATCAAGAAATTGCGGCACCGTCCTGGAAAAATAATTGTGAATCCGGCAATTATCTTGGAAAATACAGCTTTCTTAATTTTTAAAATTAGACATTTGTTTAAATATCTTTCTTAATTTATTAAAGATTTTATGTATCGTATACTTTATATTATTATAATATAAAACTAATATATATTAATTATTTTTATCATATAATATCATTTCCAATATTATATACAATCGCGCGCGTCTTCGCCGGAGTTAAAGGATTAATGCGTGACTATTTGTAACGAAAATGAAGAACGGAAAGAAATTAAGTCGAGGACTCGCGGAAAAAAGGCATAGTAGCTGAGTCGGGTACATTTATGGGACGCGTTTTAGTGGATAGTATTCATTAGGACGGCCCGTCGCGCGTCATCGAGATGTGAAAAAAAGGTTTACAAGAAAAAAGAAGTCAACCGATCTACGCGCGTGGGAAGCTGCCGTTAAGTGCGTGTGTCATTGATAATTCCGCAGAGGAGCTCTTCTATTCAGCTCTTTCTTAGTGTTAGATATCTCAACAATTTTCTTAAACTTTCTGAATAACTTCCTGTTTATTTGTTAAGTTTTTTTTTTCAACCTTTTTCGTATTTTTGCTGGACAGTATCGAATGAAGCGATAGTATTCCTGTATGTGCTTTAATAAAAAGACGCAATGTAATAAAAATACGTCGACAGTCGTCTGTCTTCAACATAGAGACAGATTTCGAGGAAGGACAAGCATTCCTTTTTCCCTTCCTCTCGTGAAAGATGATCGATTTGTAATATGATCCGGTCGTCGAAGAACATCAGAAGGACCGGAATTTCGGCACACGGAGATAACGCAACAATCGGTTCGTCGCGATATTATTTTCGCCACACCACCAGAGAATCGGCAAAGCCGCAGGACAATTGCGTCATGCCGAGAGAAAACGGTTAAGTTTCTTTTTCACTATCTTTAAAAGCCCTTCGATCGCAGTGCGCATTTATTTGCACGCCAAATGATTTTTCAATTTGGACATTTTTAAGCTACAGTTTCATGCAAAATCGAGTTTTTAATCAAATGAAGATTGATGTCATATTCTTATCTCCCAGCTATTTTCTAGGTTTTGTCTCACAATCAGTTGATTTTTTATTTTTGATAACGCGGCGTCTTATAATTGTCCAAACTGACTCGTTCTGGTGAAAATATCTTTTAATATTCTTTCTTGTTTATTAGCCATTTATTGCACACGCGAAGTATACTTTGACTTCTTTAAATGATGCATTTGATGAATTACTTGTTAATTGTTTTGCACAGCGGACGACAAGCCTTCGGTAATTATAACGGTTGCGTCATCCAAAGGAAGATGCAAGTATTGTGCTTTCTGCCTCGCTGGGATGCTAACGATTTTGTTGAGTATCGTAATCAGCGGGGTACTGTTCCCATATCCTTTGCACGCTTCGTGCATTGTTAAATGGTAATTATATATACATTTATATATATATTAAGACAAAAACAATTTGTCAAAATGATGAATTACATTTAAAAAAAAACGAATGGATAACGCTTTGGATGCGTTATCCATTATCCGTTTCTTTTCGAATTCAGGCAAGTTTTTGTATGGAATCTTAACTTCTAAAACATTGTTGCAATACTCAAAAAGCTAAAAATTCGAAAATTGTAAGAAACATCACATATAGCCGAATTTCATCTTTTTTTCGTTGTTCTTTCGCGGATGAGCGATGCGCCGTTCATCAACAGTTAATTACCGAACACTTTGCCATCAAAATAACGGGCAAAAACATTTCCTTGGCATTTTTACGAACAGGTTCCAGAGCTTTTCGGATAGATTTACATTCCGCCACAGCTGCCATTATCGTTTTTTTCTTCTTCCAAGTGCCGGGAGATCGGATCCCTTTCATCCTAGGCAATAGCTAACGCGAATGATCGTCGCGTCATTTTTACGAGGACTAGAGCTTTCAAAAAGTTTCTTTTGAAGCGACGTCCCCGCCGCTCTCGTGACGTGCTATGTACACAGGGAAACTCAATATCGCCGGCGCGACGTGGGACTCGTATATTTTGCTTTGGCCGGGACGACACCGTCCGAAAAATATACGATCCGCGCTTTTCCGACTCCACAAGAACGGATGAACTGCGCCGACACAGCGCGCTCGCTATTTTATTACTCTCGGTCGCTTCGAGTATCTTTTAAAATTAACGTCAAGTATATAGAAACACCAGAACTCGCATTTCTGCAGGAAAAAATATAGCACATTAAAAATACTATTAAATTACAAAGAGAAATGGGTGCGTTTAAAGGGTACAGTTGAAATAAATTGCAGTTTTTAAAGTCCAAAAATTAAACCAAAGTGGAAATTCGTATAAAAATGTACAAAGATGAAACGATTTCCATTTTTAAATATTTTATCGAGCTAAATTATGTAAGTATTTTTGAAAATAATTACGTTAACTCTAGGAAGTTTAACGATCCATGTGCGTACGTGATGCAGAAATTCCGACGTCAAATAACGAATTGGTCTTCTTGGAACGCTTGTCGACAACGCGGTGGTGCTTGTCTCTATACGGTGAGAATACAGTCCGATTTTTAAACGTCAATTAATGGTTAACTTATCTCGTAACAGCTTAAGATGCCTGTGGAGAATAACATAATTAGAGCGACGCATAGGACATCGAATCTAAAGTCATTCGAGAAAATTGAGATCGTCTTCGAGGAGATGAACAATACGTGCCTTGCTAAAGTAAACTTTTATTTAAATGAAAATTATTCTACGATAAGTAATAAAAGCACAAAAGATATTCCAAAATATAATGCATTAAATTACAAAATTTCTCCCTACTACCGCATTAATGCTTTTTGACGCGTTCTTTAATAAATTTGATATTAAAGAACATGTCAAATTCTCCTTTGGATGATTACATATAAAATATACTAAAGTCTAAGTTGTTAAATGTTGAACTAACAAAAATATCATCTTAGGCAGATTCTGTTTCAAGCGAATGGTTCATGGTATTTGATTACGGCGCGAATTATTGCAATTTGCACAACTTGGTAGTGGGAGCCGGTCTCGACAGACACGCAAAATTTTTGGAACTGACGAATGACGCTGTGTGCACGCAATTCAATATGGCAGTTTGTTGAAAGACACACCACTTACCCGTGGTTTTTAAAACTTTATATATCTATATATATAACTTTATGATTATACATGTCTATATAAATATGTGTATATGTATGTAAATTTATCGCAAAATCTGCATAAATTTTGTAAAATAAATTTAATACATATGAAATTATATTTAAAGAATACATTAATTCTTCAAAATACATATTTTTCTGCAATATTTTAATGAAAGCAATGCAAGTTTGAAAAATCACGAATGTTTTTATACAATACAATAAAAATTTATATTTATATTCATTTACAAAGTTTTTCAAGTGTTACAAGATCATTTATATTATAAGTTTGTACTTCGATATATCCTTATAAAATAGTAGATTATATTTCGCTATAAATATTAAATATCATTTACATTAAACGCAGAACTAATTATTATTATTATTATTAATCCGTTTATCATTCATTATTACAGAAAAGCTAAGAGATTACGTATCTTTAAATAATATATGTACATTCATCATTGAGAGGGACGTATATTTCTATTATTAATATAAAATTTTTTTAATAAATTGAGATCAAATTATACGAATAGCTCAAAGTAAAAATGTGCGAACAAAACTAATGATTGAATCAATTCGATTGAGTCAAAGTTTTAACTGTTGGAATAATTTGAACATTAAGAAAAATTCAAGTGAAAATACTATTCAGTATTAAGAGAAAATGTTTGTTTTATTGTAGATTGTATATTGTAGATTTATTTCAGAAATTTTAGATCTCAAATTAAACAATTTAAACTATTTAATTAGATATTTTCAGGTTTAAATGATCAAAACTGTTGAAAGTCTGAACTTGAAATTCGTATTATCTGAAATGCCGTTATGAACAGTTTTTAATAATTTGTAGGTGATGTCTCAACATAGAAATATACTTGAATCATAACGATTAAATAATACAAGTCATATAAATTAATTTAAATATATTATCAAAATTAAAGTGATACTTTAAGATCACAGTTGTAATATTATTGAATATATCATTGAATGAATGTGAAACACTATTTACAAAATTACAAAATATATGCAAATTATTTAATTATCTTTAATTATCTATATCGATGAATTCATTCATCGATATAGATAATTAAAGATAATTCATCTTTAATTATTCATCTCTTCCCAAACTAATTATTTCTCTTAATGAGTTCCTTATTTCTCATAAAAATATATCTTATATTATATATGAAAAATATCTATAGTAAATTTTATAGCAATTATTATACATATAAATATTACTGACTTTGCAATTATTTTTTCGATTAATCAAAATGTTCACTCCTAATAGACGTGCCGGTAGAATGATGATAACAGTAGTTCTGTCCGGGTGAAGCGAACGCCCGACATCTCCTGCCATTTCTCGTTATTCCCATGCACGGTAATTTCAGCAACGATGGAGTATTACTGAAAATATTTCTTAGTTACTTTACAATTTACTTTTTAAAATAATTTAGTTTCTGTTTGCAAAAGTTATTTACCTTCTGCCTCGCGGCAGATTCATGTTAGGTCGAAGATGCTCAAACGATTTCTCTGTGCCGTCAAAATTGATAGAATTTTGATCGTTATGATCTATGAAATAATTATCTTTGCGCCATGACGTTAAATCGTTAGAAGAATCACATTCCATGAAAGGTTGAAAACCTCTCAAAGGTTTCGACATGTCCGGACTCGAGAAATATAATTTGTTATGTTGATAAACGACGTCCTCATGTTTTTTTCTTGATGGTTGATATGAGCAAGAGAGCTCCTCATGCACATTTAAATTGCGTCCACCCCATGAAGCGATTGTTTCTAATAAGGCATTAATTTTTTCTGAAAAAATTATTTCGAACGTTGTAGCAATCATTATTAAATTTCTTTCGTACAATTTTAGTCCAAAATCGAAGCAATACCTTTGTAGTAATTTATTTGCGAAACAATGAGATGGTAAAAGTCTTGCACTTTTCTCGTTACTCCCCTGTGCAACTGCATTTTTGGTACGGAATTGGATTGCGATGATGATGTACTGTTGTGCACAACGCCATTTGAATGGTCATTTTGATGCATTAACTTAATTAGTTCCGTCTTCGCTTCTGAGATATTTGGTCCGATCATACGTTGTATTCCCAACATTACGAAATGCACTATGTTAAATAAATCAAACATAAATCGATATAATATGACAAAGTATTTGTATTTCATATCATGATTATTGATTCGACTTTTATATTTATTTAAAAAACATTTTATCACGCTTTAGTATGCATAATACTCACTTGCGGTGATCAAGAATATTAACACCGTCATTGATGTAAAATCTAAAGTGGCTTCCAGGCCGTGTTTCATGTAGGTTAAAAGATTCGCCGGTACAACGCCCATGATAGTAGCTCTGGTTAAAAACGGCGCTTGTAAAAACGAGGCGATTATCATCGCAACTAATATATACATGATGTGTAAAAATATGCGATACGCTCTTTGCATTTGTTCACCTAAAAATACGGAAATCAGCTGTCAAATCGGATTGTACTCTCGTATGACAAATATATTTTATTAATGTACCGGTATTGCCGATGTAGTCGGTAATCCATCCCAATTTTTGATCTATTTCTGTGCGCATTGTATTAGTGAGATTCCAAATGTACTGAATGGTATCGTTAATTTGCACGAGCATCTGTATCGTTTGTTCGTATTGGTGAATAGCTTCCTCGTGATGGACCAGTATACGATTAGTGCTTTGCTCGATTTTCTCCCAGATCATTTGCGCTTGTTCCTGTATATTAGTTAAATCCTGCAATACTTCCTGATGGTTTTCTCCACGTTCGATAGCTTGTTGCTCGAGATCTTTATGTGCCTTTTCTGAAGATCACGTTAAATATATTCAGAGTATATTCTATATATAATAGTACAAAAGAAATTGTATATATATGTATACATATACATATATATATAAAATTTAGTTTACTAACCCAACTTATTTTTTATGTCTTCTGTCATGGCAGCAAGTTGAGCGTGGCCAGATCGTATTAATGCTTTTTCATTATACAGCTCTCTTAGATTTGTTGTTACAAGATTGTGAGCTGTCGCCTGAGCGTCCTTCAAGTTGTCTTGTTGTGCCAAAAGCATTTTGTTTCCTTCTGTTAACGATGATAGAGCCTCCGTTGTCTGTTCTTCCAAACGATCATGGCCTTGCTGTTTAATACAATTAATATAATGCCTCCATTAAAAACAAATCAATGAATCAATAAACACTTTTAAAAAAATGTATAACTACCTTCAAAGAGTTCAGCACCTCAATTTGAGAATGCGCAGACTGCATCAATTTGTTGACCGTCAACTCTGTAAGGGCACGAAATTGTGTGTTTCGAGCTGCATAACAAACCGCTCTTGCTCTGTTACTTATTAAATGATATGCATTCCACATGTCAGCATCCATGTCGATTGTGCATTGTTTAAGAGACTAAAAAAACAGAAATTATGTTTTTATACTTACATCAGAAAGTTACACAATTCAAATTTGTCGCATATTCTCTCGAGACTGTTTTTGACACTGCAATAATTATTATTTCTAAATTCCTAATTTTTTAAATCGAGTTTAGGCGAAAATCTGTAGACGAGACAATTCAAATACGAGTAAGGCATGTTACAGCATGCACAACTGAAAGCATAAGCTTTGGGGAGGTCCACCGAAGTAAAGGGAGGGGGTAATGTGCAGGTTTGAACAGGCATGGAATTTATCCCCTGCGTGAAGGGTTCTGACATTCCGACGTATCCCGTTCTAATGTGAACAACGTAAATCAATACCTTATCCTTAACAAATTATAAATGGGTAAGTTTTAATATAAAGCATTACTAGACATTCTGGCATATCAAGCATTCAGAAAATATACCATAGAATATAATAAAATTATATTATAACATAAGAATATATAAAAGAATATATAAAATAATATGTATAACATTTTCTATGTTATACATATAATTCAATAATTATTCTTGTATAGATCTCATGAAACTAACGAAATGTAGAAGAGAAACCGGACGTCGACTTGGCGATCAACGAAGCGTAATGGAATGGAACTTGGAATGCAAAAGTTTTTGTAGAGGGACACGAGGTTTTACAAAGTACGCACCATATCTTCGGTACAGGGGAACATCTTCCTGCCTTCAATTGCTGATTGACAGTTAAGGAGATTGACACCCAGCTTGGCTAGATCTTCCTCTGACATGTCGGAACACGAAGTTTTGATCTTCATGACGACCTTATGCTGACACGTCTCCAACGGGGAGGACACCTGAATCTCTGTGAACTTGGCAGCCTCTTGGAGGAACTTCTCATCTTTCGTCATCGACTCGTAGGGAATCGAGATCAGAGGCACGCCGTCGGCGACCGGGACATTCGCTTCGTTCACTTTCGTTCCCCGTAGCCAGTCCAGGACAGACGCGCTTCCAACATTATGATTAAGTGCCAGAACGAGCGCTACCAGCAAAAGCCGGCCCTCCATTTTGCATTGGATTGATTAAACTAAAAGCAGAATAACCCGGTAAATACCAATACACCAATACTTTAATAACAGTACATGTAAATTCTAAGAATATCGAAGGATATCACAAAAGTATAGAATAATATATGGATGATCCTATATTAAGTATATTCTTAATACATTCAATATAAAAATACAGTAATATTCTGTGTACTGGGCATATTGCATTGTGACAAAGTTGTAATATTGCTGCGATAGATTGCTGTAATGATCTGTTTTGCTGGGAGAATATCATGCGCTGTTAGATAATTTCTCACTTAGTATAAATAATAATATAATTTAATCCCGTTGACACAGAGCATCAGTGAGCATTACATCTATATTATAATTTTGCACTCAACAATATGTAAATATAATTTTAATAAAGGTTAAGAAAACTATTATATCTGGAGCGAGACACTACCGTGTCTCTTGACATAACACATGTTGTTATATTACATTTATATTGTGGAGTGCGAAATTATAACATAAATGTAATGTAACTGATGCTCTCTGTCGACTGGGAATATACGTTGCACGTAACAGTTACATTATCGAGTAGAAAATTATAAATATTAGTACAATGTTACTGTCACTTGGTGTTTACTGGATAATTTGCATAACTTTCGACTTGTATCAATTCAACGCTGCAACGGCGATTACCTGAAATTATCGACAAGCCTTGAGGAGTCTTCCTTGAGGAGGTGATAATTTGAGAATGACAATTTGCGTAATCACCTGTTTCTGTCAGCAGAGCTACGTTGCAAAATCGCGCCACTAAAAATAGCCGGAGTCGTACGTTCCGCGAACGTCGCACGCAAGTGTTTTATCGCGAAAGAGACAATTCGTGACGGGAGGATTCCGGAGTCGACGGTTGCGGTGTCCGTTTCGCGGATTCAAAACGCAATGACAAGTACTTTTCACGTGTTTTCGTGCGTGGGGAACAACGGCTGCGCCGTTTAAAATGCGCAAAATGGCGCTCGCGGCGACCGAGGCCGCATGCGCGACCGCGCACCGCGGAAACGTCCGTTTTTATATCGTGTTTTCACTCTGGCGTCTCGTTGTCAAGATTCTTCACCGCGAGATTCTCAATTTTCCTCCCGTCGAGCGTCTCTTCGTCGAACGTCGAGTGCGAGATCGAAATCCTTAAGACACCCGACGAGAATCACCGTTGCATTCGACACGAGAAACAGCTGGCCGCGAGCCAATCGCGAGGGCGAACGCGGCGTCACGTGATCCGCGAAACTTTTCAAAGCGTCCAATCGTCGGACTCGCACGGGCGCGCGCCATGGCAGGGTTGGCAAGGAGTCGAGTTAAGAGTTTGTAGATTGTTTTTATTTTCAACACACACACAGTGTTTCGAAACACAGTAGTTCGTTCACACGCGTAACGTTTTGTCACATTTGTCATCCAAGGACATTCTCGGCGGAGTGTCTTGCATCACGCCGCAGTTGCTTCTTCACTTCATAACCTCGCAGATACCGTACATGCCAGCTAACAACCGCCCGTGTGATGGGGGGACTGGTTCCTTGGGCGGTAAATATGGCCCTTTCTCGCCCATGTATACGTACCTTTAGAATTTGTTAAGGAAAATTGTGCGTAATTATCAAAGAAAGATAGAGAGAGTCGAATAAGGATCTCTGTTTCTTCTGTTATAGTCTAATCATGTTATGTTAATTCCCAGTCAAGCCAGGGGGTCGAGTTTGTATCTTTTAAAAGAGTGTGAAAAGTGAGCAAATTTACTAAATGCTGACCAATGAAATTACAAATATCCTAGTAAATCTGCTCACTTTTCACATTTTCACTCTTTCAAAAGATACAGAATCGACCCCTAAAACATTTCAGTAAAATTCTTGCAATGTAACTGAAATGTTATTAGAAAATTACTGTTGCAATATTATTAAAATATTTTGTGTTGGCTGAGTTATAATGTAATATAGATTATTTTATGTATATAATATACATAATATAATATATTAATATCTGTAAAATAAGGCAGCACTATGAGTCAGTTAAAGGAAAAAAAAAAAAATTTTAAGACCTAAAAATCTTGGAAGCAATTTTCACATGCTTCTTATAAGCTTATTTAAACGCCTGACTTAAAAGCTACTCCTTCCAAGATTTTTAGAATTTTTTTGAAAATTTGTTATTTACCTTTTATCCTACATATATTATTATATTTTATAATTATATATTAAAAAGAAAGCCTTTAATGGATGACTTAGCTTACTTGCATTGTTAGCACTTAGAATATACAAGATTTCATTGTACATAGAAAAGGATACGGTAATCTTAAAATCCAATAGGCGCTTTGGGAAAGCTTGATGGGCTCCTCGCATCCAGTGACGAATATAGGGCAAGGTGCAGGTCCAGGTTGAACTCGGGGGTTTAACGTGACATGCACCGGCGCTTTAGGCGTCACCACGTGGATTCTCATTAGCTGAGCGATCATGGGTTTCGTTTGCCTAAAAGAAAGAGAAACATATTCACTCGTCAAATGGATTTGCATACGTGTACTTTATCAAGTCAACCATACTCGAAACGTTTTACGAACCTGCAGGGACAAGGGAAGTAGAGAGGCATATCAGCTGTGCTGGACGTCACCTTGTTGCCGCTGTCCTTCACTATGCCGCTTCCGGTCGCTTTTAGCACCTTGTCGGGCGCAGACGCCATAAATCGATGTCCGCACGGACACTCGTACTCCACCCCGACGAATATCTTCACCACGAACTCCTTGCCCTTCGATTTACGTGCACGCATGACATTCAGGTTCTGGTAATTCTTGCCTCGTGGACAGTAACTCCCATGATCGCCCACCAGCGGCCACAACGGATTCCGTTCCTTCTGATGCTCCAATCTGTGGCGGATATTGTTTCCTTTAGAAAATTCTTTCCGTGGAGAACATTGCCGGCAATACTCCGCATTCGTCTGACACGTGCAGAAGTTATGACATTTTCTTCTCACCTGACAGTCACGTCCCAAGGCAATAGAAACGCGGACGTAGGAAATACTCCGATCTGATGCTGCAATCCTAAATTGTGAGAGTAAAGACTACTTGGTCCAAGGCATATCAGGGACCAACTAGAGAATTGCGGTAACAAACCGGCCGGCGATTCGGTGTGCAACATTCCAGGCAGATATTCCGTCGTCGATGGTTGTCTGACCAGAGATTTATCTGTAAAACACACATCCGTATATATTTCTGGTTAAATATCTAGATTGGAACTTGTATAGCGATGAAATACCTTTTGAGGTTTCCGCATCGCTGTTAGTGACTTCTATAACAATTTTGTGCGAGTCGCTCGGCGTCAGACTTGTCTTGCTGCTCAGTCTTGGGATATCTCCCTCTATCGGATCGCTCGTTGCCGGCGATTGACCACCGCTGCCGTAATCTGTAATTTCATCTACAATATTTCTATTAAATTAAACGCTCAATAAAAGAACGCGCCTTCTATTCAAACTATTACTTGCCATGCAAAGTATCGACTCCTAAACTGCAAGCCTGTGTGTCCTGTGGTGTAGAAGATCCATTGCGACTGAAGGAATCGTGACGTTTCGTCGCTGAAAATAACTGCGCTGCTCTGTAGAGAAAAAAAAAACAAGCAAGCATATTAGTCTATTTCTATCAAAAAGAAATCTCTAGCAACATGCACGTTTTACCTGTAGTTGTGTGTGCTGGGTTGAAATACAGGGAACTGTATGCTTTCCAATTGCGAGCAACCGCATTGTTTCGCTAACATTTGGAAATAATCATAGTTCGCCTGTCTCAGACTGAATGGATCTTCCCTCGAGCCTTGGACTCTACCACAATTACAAGCGCACACATATCTGACGCCGCTGCAATGCTCTCTGACAGGTAGTTCGCTATAGATAAAAATAAAGATTGATATAGTAAATATAAGACCATTGATATACATATAATTTTAATATAATTTATATGAGAATATGTAATAGATTATTATATATAAGAAAACACATGCCTGTCGTCTTCTCTGGGCTCAGTTTGTTCCCCACCTCCCGCACCTTCGCTGCCACCTCTGTGAACGGGATTTTTGCAGGGATGACCGGTGAGCGACAACACTTCGCACATTTGTCTGCCGGCTCGCCAATACTTGTCGCATTCGGCCTGCAATTTTTCACTGAATTCCTCAAACAATGGACCACGGGCATGCATCTCGAAGACCGCCATAGCGTGCGCCAGTTTCGATTCGTGATACGCTCTAGAAAGCATCATTTTGTTTAGAAGCGTGACGTGGATAATCGCGATTATCTCAAACAGCTTTACCTCGTATAATGCTGTGGTAAGTTCTCTTGATACTCTTGATATTCTTGATATGCTTGATACGCTTGATACGCTCTCGGAAGTACTTTATTGCAACGGCTTTTACTGAATTTTACGTCGGTGTCTAACGAGTTATGAAGCGCCGATAGCTCCTTGTCCGTTCCATGAATAAAGTAGTCGAAAACTTTGTTCGCTACTTGGTAAAATATGTTTAAAGTAGGTATCTGGAAAGTGTCACTCATCTTTAGGAGTGAGAGGTCGCTTTAATACTAATATGATTTAATATTAATTATTAAATTTTATTATTATAGTATATATTTATGATCTAATATTAAATTAATGATATATGAGTAGAAACTTTAATCACCTCAAAATGTGCTGGGATAGAGTGTCGACTGACGTTATCATCAAATCCTTTTGCAAAAGCCAAATTTATATGTTGTTGCAAAAACGAACTAAACGAGTGGGTCTCTGTAAATAGACAAGAATTATATTTCAAATATGTATATTGTTCTTAATTTATCATCATCTATTTTTGGCCTTACCAGTGTCAGTGTCATCCACTGCGATATTATTTGAATCCAAACTACTAAGACTTTTCGATGTTGTACCACCGGAACTGGTTTTACAGCTCTGTATTAACTTCCTCGCCATATATCCCAACATATCCCTCGACTCTGTATTTCCGGTATGCACATACACGAATTCCTGATTAGCCGGTATCGCAAACAAGGAATTTGAGCTACGGAAAAAGTAGTTTCAACGTTTGGACTTGATTTAAATCATACGTTAATTTTATACCTGATATTCGTAACAATCCTATTTTTTCTTAACACGTGGTAAATTTGATCCTCAAGGGAGTGCTCTAGCTTTTTGATATTAGCCTCATTATCCGGATCCTGGAATACTGTAGGACAAGTTTCGAAATAAAATAATACCCGTGGTGAACAAGGCCTCACGTTCGAAATCCATTCCTTGGGTAGATTATGAATGGAACTTAGCACGTCGGAAAGCTGCGGGGAAATCTTTTGCCTATTTTAAAAGCATCACAATCATTATTTCATTGAAAGAAAATCTAATGTGTAAATTTTATTTATATTTTTTTCAAGATTCCACATTCAAATATGATAAAAAAGGCATTTGTCTTAATTGAAAAAGAATCTAATGCTCACCTAACTATGTCCATAGCACGGAATAAATGCACGTAACTGTAATCGAAGATGTGCGTCGGATGAGTGAGCACCATTACATGAGATATATGAAACAATACTAGGAGAGCTCTCGCATATTTGTCTCTCATATGTGCCCAAACACTAAGAAAATCCTTGCAGTCCTGCTTCTCTGTGAACTTATCGTATTCGGCAATAAGCGTATGAGCGTCCAGAAATCCTCTCAAGTGCAAATAAACTGTCCTCTCCTTGGGATTATAATATCCCTCGATTTCGCACTGTTAAGAGAAACGTGTGAAATTAGAATATTATTTTTCAGGAAGTCGCAAAGAACTAAAGAAGATATCTCACCCAGGACTGCTGATCCATCTCCGGTTCATCCAGGAGGTTCAGCTGGAGTATGGAACTTAACATATCCGTCTTGCATCCTTTCGCTCGATGCTGAGACTTACCAAACACTGAGACAATCACCACCTTCTTGTCGGTTTGCGGAAAACTAAAAAAGCAAAGAGACCATTTCTTTCAGATAAATTTTATAAAGATAATATTATTTGTTAGTATTCAAGATCTCATTCTCGGATATTGCTTTTAAATAATATTGATTGTTCTTTACACATAATTCTTTACCTCTCCACGTCACATGGAAGTTTGAATTTATGTGGACGCATTGTAAACTTTTTTTTTGGAAATTTTTAATATCACCAACTGTCGTTGACGTTATTTGTTATTATGACACTTCTTTTCCTTTCCTTTGAATTACTTTCCAAATCTTCAAAAAACTGCACTTCCTTCAAAGGGCTCTCCCTAATATGTACTAATCTTCGACGTCATAAGGGTATGGTACCCTTAATCTTTTTGAACTATTGTAAAACTCTTCTCTCATCTCACTTCGACTCATACTTTGAATTGTAAACTCGAAATGTAAACATTTAGAACAATTTTTTTTGGTTTTTAAGTGCTGATGTCATAGGTTGGACAGCTTGTTGCACTCCACGCTTCTGCGTTTAGAACAAAGTTGCAAATAGGTTAGGTTCCACTTTCGTATCGTTTATCAGCTATCGGTGAGGAAGATAAAAAAAAAGAGAGAAATTAAAGGAGATTGCAGTATAAGTTATCACAAACAGATATTACGTATTTGTTTGATAATTGAATAAACATAATCATCGATTTAACAATAATCTAAAATGTACGTATTCTTATATATAAAATAAAATATCGTCAATTATTATATAAAAATGACAGACCAAGAAAATATCTGATGATATTTTGATTTTCCATCAACAAATTTCTTATTGTGTTTTCTGTTCTGTCCGCAATATTTCTGAGAAAATTATATAATGTATAATATCAATGTGGATTAACATTCTGTCAGATGATACACAAACTTCCTCTAGAAAAGAGTGGTAGGAAGGGAAAATCTTCCTTCACCTACAATGTTATCTGTTTTAGAATCTATATATATATATATATGAAAAAATGAAAAATTTATAAAGTTATTTTATATGTATATGAATATGAATGTATATTTCATATTTATTTATTTAATTTTTATAAGTTTTTGTATATAATTTTTTACATACACAACATACATATATCTTATACTTTTTATAATCATACATATGGATTTTTATTTTTCTATTTAAATTATTATCTCTAATCTAATTAATGTTGATTTAGAAATGATTGTTGTGTAAACTCATATTTGCAAGTATGTATTTTGAAATAATGATTAGTCGTAAAAGTTAATTTCCCAGTTGCGTCTGTGTAATTAAAGGGGGATGGTTTAGAAGCCCGAAAAAAGGCATAATTTATAGGAATTTTTTTAAGTATGTAAAATAAAAGCAATTACTTTCATACTTTTTGGATTTAAACTTTAAATATGCAATAATATATCCAAAAAGTGTGAAAGTAATTGCTTTTATTTTACATACTTAAAAAAATTCCTATAAATTATGCCTTTTTTCGGGCTTCTAAACCAGAATCCTCCCCTTAATGATAATATTCTTGTCAATAGATTATCCGCACGATGATAGTTGCATATTTTATGGAGATATTATTAATCGCAAATTAGCACAAACCACGATTAAATAAATGGCAGGTAAGTACGACGGACAAATTATTGAACAAATTAAGTAATTTAAAAGGTTCCTTATTAAGTTGATCTATTAAAGTCAGACTATAAGAAGTCGATAAGTAATATGAATCTTTAAATAGAAAAACGAAGGAATATAAAGTCGGCAATATACTAGTTGACAATGCCAGTACATTAGCAGAAGTGTTAAACTTTACATCATTCAAGAATTGGTCAAAATTATTTTCAGAAATAACTTCGTATTTCGTTAATTAGTTAAGTTCATTTCACAGTTCTGTTCATTCAAATCATTTATGCGAGTGACGTCTACTTATTAATGACCAATTATCTCAATTATTAATAATATTTGCATTTGTTATTGAAGGCAATCAAGATCACCAGTGTTGTTTGGTGGCAATTGAAACATTTGATATCATTCGAGATTACTTCTTGAAACCGATTGTAACGGTGGAGATCGATGATGATCCGGATTATTCGTTCAAAATCATCAAAATCGGATGATGAAGAAAAGAGCTTTGATCATGCCATTTCGATAACTCGCAGCGGAATGCGGCTGCTGGGTTTCTGGCCACAAGACAGAGGATTCCTCTACGATTTACAATGTGGCGCGATCTTCCTGCTGATCGGCTTCTTCATGTTATCCGCGGTTGTACAAACATACACTGTGGTATACACGGTGACGGATTGGAACTCGGTGATGCACGAGGCCCTTTATACGACCCCACTGATCCCGCTCATAGCGAGATTCATCTTCATGAAAGTGATGGCCGGGAACTTCCGACTCATTCTTCACGCGATGACCGTCGATTGGGCGAACGCCCGCTTTCTAACAAAGCGGTGCCATCGGATCATGACTTATTATGCTGGGAGAGGCAGGCGATTCAGCATACTTAGCACCGTGCTTGTGATGCTGTCAATAGCGGGTAAGAAATCGGACAATCAAGTAACTAATAAAATTCAGTTTAGATTTGTTATTTTTCATGTATTCTGATTTATCAAACGTATTAGGTATTCAGTTGCAAATTTGCACAAATTCAGTTGCAACGCCAATCTTCATTGATTACCAAACTATTCCTTTATCACATAAAGAACTTATTAATTAAACATGAACGTGCTTTAGGGTTTATGTTAACACCGATCGTGAATATGTGGCGTAGCGGTGGTTTCTGGAACACGACGACTAGAACCTTGCCTCATGACGGATTCTATCCCTTCCGCAACAAAGAGTCACCTGTGTACGAGATACTCTACGTTGCGCAGTTGTTTGCAGCGTTCCTCGGTGCCACAGCATTGGCCACTGTAGACTGTTTTCTGTACATTATTGTGTTCCACATGTGCGGACAGTTCGATATACTCGCCGAAACCCTGAATCAATATGATGGCTTCATTAGGCACGATTATACAAAGAAAGACGCGCGCAATTGCACTTGCCTCTCGTGTATCGTGAAGCGACACGTGTATGTTCTAAGGTAGTAGTATGTTCTAAAATAGATTAGGAAGAGATTATCTCGAGATTACAAGACTTCAAACTAACTCTTTCTATATGTAATTCTTTAAAAACGATGCACATTTTTCGGTAGATTTTTTTCTCTGAGAGAATAACGCATTGTGAATTAAAGATTAAATCTGCTTCCTAAAAGATTTTACTAATTGTCAGTTCTAATTTTAATTTTGTTCAAATAAAAAGAATTTTCCAAAAAATATTAGAACGTAACTTGGAATTTTCACAGATCTCGTTTGTTGTCTTAGGATTAAGAAAATATTTTTCTGTATTCTATCCAAATTTGACGACGACAGTATTAATTATTAATTTCAGCAACGTGAACATCATAGAAAAGTCCTTTCGTGACTTCTTGCTTTTACAGTTATTGGGATATTGGCTCTGCTTAATCTTACAGGGACGCGAACTGATCTTGGTAATGGACATTCAGCTCTTTTTTTAATTAAATATTCATGTAATATTCAAGATATTATCACGACGTACATACATAGTAATACGTATTATTTATTGAATAAGGAAATTTCGTATTTTAGTACGTTCGACACAGTAATATTCACGGTATTGTTACAACCATCTTATACGTGCTCACGATTATGTACTACATTTTCATTTATTGCTATGTGAGCGAGTGCATCATCGAAAAGGTAATTCGCAAAGAAATGTTAGAATACTGTATTATTTATTTTAATAATAAAACATGATTTTACATATGGCGGTCAACGAAGAGCGAAAACATCGGTACGATTGCGCATAATCTGGAATGGCAACATTTCCCACGGGATTCTAATCTACCTATTATAGTAGCACGCACAAGGATACCTTGCAAACTTACAGCAGGAAGATTTCTTACCTTGTCTTTCCCTTGTTACAACACGGTACTTCTTATTTCGTGATCCTCCGAATATTTCAAATCACCGGATACTAATTAAAATATACCATATTCTTCGGTATATTTTCAGATCTTGACGACGACGATCTCTTACATATCCGTGCTGGCGGCATTCAAATGAACGAACTTGATTAATGACGTTTGGTATTTTTGCAATGTGTAAGTTTCACATATTGTTACGAAAATATTTTTTAAATAAACAATAAATTTGTTGAAAAAAGGAAACGAGTGCGTGTAGATTTTTAGTTAGTGATTAAAAGGGTACAATCCGTTTTCTAATTCACATGTTTTCTCGTAAAAACACGAGTTTGCATAGATTTGAATTTCGTGGAACTCTGTCACGTGACAGTAGTAACTAACCACGTGGGTCCTGAAGTAGATGGCGTCGTAATATTTATATTTCTTATCCTAGATGTCTCTATCCTATCCCCTCCCAGGTTATGTCCATTTATTGCGGGACTATTGGAGCACTTGTATTATTGTCAAGAGACGCATGATTTGCGAGATATATTCCAATTAACTTTATGTTCGTGACATGTCATCCACGATAGGATGCCGAATTCTCGCGAAACTAGGCAGGAGCAGATTGAGCGGCTTGCCATCGCGGATTATCATCGCGAGAAGGTTTAGCAGCACTGCGGAAAACGTGGAATCTACGAGCGTTGCTCCAACTCCGCAGCCGAGAAAAATCCAAGCCGCATTGCTGAAAGAATTCTGTAGTCCTCTCGTAATAGAAAATTTAGAGCCACCCAGGAGAACACGAGAGACTGAAGTAGGCATGAAAGTCCATTGGGAATTCAATTTGCAGTAATTAAATATAAAAAATATTTTGCATTTAATGTTGTCAATATTATTGAGAATGTATATCAATAACAACTGCAATTTTTTCCCCTCGTTTTGTATTTAAATATCAATAATATTGAAAAAATGAAATATAAATGTTAAATGGTTTATTTCCTTAGGTTCTTATTGACGTGCACTATTGCGCTTTGAACGTTTCTGATGCGCTTCTCAGTCAGAACTTGTACACATTTGAACCAAAATTGCCGATGATTCTCGGTCATGAGATTGTCGGAAAACTGGTCGAGGTTGGTGCAGAGGCAGAGAAAAACGGTTACAAGGTTGGCGATAAAGTCATCGCTCTTAATAAAGAGCAATATGGGGGCCTGGCTGAGAAATGTTTGGCAGAAGTTCAGGTAGAACACGTTCGGAACTTGGATATTGGATAATCTCTGAAAGGTTTAACGATAGCATTCTAATGGTGATCCTTTTCATATACAGGATATATGGAAGGTACCTTCTATGAAGTCAGATTCTGCAGATCTGGCGAGTACTTTGGACAGCTATTTAACTGCATTAGTCGCATTAGAAAGAAAAGTCAGTCTCAACGAGGATGATATGATTATAATAAACGTCGGTGTAAGCGGCATTGGCCTGGCAGCAGTGGATCTTGCAACAAATGTCTTCAGAGCTAAGGTGTTTTTTCAATATATTTATTTATTTTTTATTTATACCATGGCATATTATAATTATTTTACTTCTAAAATATCAAGTAAAGAACGAATATTGGATAAAATGCAGAAAATGTAAATTTATCTTGTAAATTTAACTATAATATATCAACTATAATATAACTGCTACATAATTAAATTATAAAGGTCATTGGAGTTTGCGCTACAGAAAATTGGGCCGATCGAGCTCGGGAGATGGGAGCATTCGCGGCTCTTAAATACAGTGATAAGAAGCTGTTGAAGCAGATAGAAAATATCGCAGCTGAACGAGACATCAAAGCCATTTTCGATGACGAAGATGGAGCGCATTTTAAGAAAATGTTGGGTTGGTGAGTAAATAAATTTATCTATGTATAAATAAACTTTTGGCAGATTAAGACTGCACTCCGGATCTTCGTCAAGTAAGATACAAAAGTACATTGGTAGTAATATTTTTAGCTTTACTGATATCTACAAAGACGCAATGTTAAAGGACTTGTTGCGCAATGACAGTTTCGCCGTGGTGGTGCAGCATTTGTCTCGCGAAGGTATATGGTTTCTATTTTGAAATACTCGTAACGTTGGACGGTGCATTCACTTGTAGCCTCTGTCATGAAGGGCGCGTGATCATAGCTGGCACTGCGGCGACCATGATGGACAATCATTCAGAAGTGCAGAAAGGTTCCTTCAGCGTTACCGGCTTTAATCTTGCGGAATACAAACAGAAGAAGCCTGATGTATATCGGTACGTTATATACGTTTGTAATTTCTTTCGTTGCCCATTGGTAAACATTTTATTATTTAATTCTTCTTAAAATTAGCCAAGCGGGAGACGATGTTCTGCAATTCCTTGAAGAAGGGCTTATTGCACCATCTTATTCATTGATCGCTGGTATGCACAAAGTCAATGATGCCTTACAGTTCATTTCTGAAAATATACTTCCAGGAAAAGTAAGTAATAGATAAATTTTTAATGTAATTTTTTTATATTAAGAATTTATTAAACACAAATTTGCGTATTTATAACTGTTGTATTTATGAAAATTTACAGGTCGTCATTAACATGAGGGACAAGGAAGCTGAAATAAAAAAAATTGTTACATGATCAATTTTGCATGAATATCTTATAAGCGTTTTTTTAATGAGTATTTTGTAAGCATTCTTCATATACTGATCCATCTTAGAGACGAGATAAGCATACTGGCAGCATACAGTAATATTTTCCTATTTATAAATATGAATATTGTATAAGTAGAATGTATATTAATGTAGTATTAAGGTTGTTAATAAAACTTTTCTAAATTTTATATTACTTTATATTGCATACATGTATAGGTGCAGTTATACGTTCTGCGTACCGCTCTACATTGCAATTAGCAGCAGTCATTAGAATTTCTTGCGTCTGGTTATCACGACTTGCATGACATTACAGCTTTTTCTAGCGTCCCGACTTTTACCAAAGAAAGATTTACAGCTGCTTGATTGGACGCGGTTTATGCAAAATGATTGACAGCAATTGCTTCTATTAAGTAAACTATTTTAGTGACTCACGCATCTCGTTGTTCGTGCTAGAGATATTACGTTGACATTCAGTTACTCAGCAATTTTTATGCACAGTAACGTGCATGACTTCCTGTCGGCATGTTTAAACTGAACCACTGATGATTGAAAGATGTCAAGAGTTAATTACGTGACGTCGAAGTTAATTTACACCATGAGCTAACGAAGAGTTTTCGCATTGCGAGATTGTATTTGTTTATGACACCTTTGTGACATGATTTTGACATAATTAGCAGTCGCCAATCTTAACTAATCACAGTTAACCATTTCTTTTTTTGTAAATATTTGAAAATTTTTAAATGAAACTGAGATTATTATTGAATGAAGTACTTGAAAATTTTTTAATGATACTGAGACTATTTTTTTTGCGTTTTCACGTCATCTATCAACAGCTAATCATTTGGACTTTTATTCTCTGCGGGGAGTCTTCTCGGGTGTCAGGCGACTGAAAGTGCCGATTAGCTCGGTGATTCAAGAACACGATGACATGCAGCGTGGGCGCCCCAGATTGCGCGAACTGGAAGCGACCAGACGTCGGTATCCCTCAGGGGTAGAATGTAAGTCGTAAAAATTACGTTGTCCTTCTCTCGGGCGTCCTACGTTGCGTGAAGGCTACTCAATCGAAACCTGTCACAGGACGTCACTGAGGAATGTGACAGACCGCGACAGCCATGATTGCTCGTGTTATATTTAGATCTATCAAGGCTACTTAAAAACTTGACTTCTGAAACAATGGATTATTATATACACAAATTATTGCAATATATTAATACTATTTGTATTACCAAACACAAATTCACGCAGCGGTAGATTTGACGTTGTAGAAATTGATATTGTCAAAATTAGTTATATCGGATTTTATTTCGTTAGCAGCGGAAGACATTGATTAATTGAAGTTTAATTAAAATAATCAAGAAATTATTTTTTAACATATTCTCGCAATTTCGTCTCTCGACGAGAGATCTGAAAGATTTCCTTTTATTCTCCGATTCCGGTTTTTCGCGTCGGAGCTGCATTTTGCGCTCGCGTCGCAAACTCAGTTATGCTGAGGCGCGAATAGTTGGCACGTCCCAAATGTTGCTATCCGGCGATGGACGCCAATTAGAGCGATTTTACGTCGTTCATCATAACGTGGCTCGAGTTCAAGGTGGTCCCCGCCTGATTAATCGTAGGCGTGGTGTGTGCGATTTCCAAATCCAATTGTCCGGTCCGACTCTAGACAAGTACACGGGTTCTTTATGTAAATGCGCTCTCTCTCTCTCTCCCCCTGAACCTTGAAGTAAATCGTCGGCGCCGCCGTCGCGAAATCAAGGAAAATAGATTCCACTTGTACGCTAGTTGTTCTTGCACGAGCTCCGGGTGCTTTTACACAAATTTGAAACGTATTTATATACGGTATTTATACGTCTTTTTCTCGCACTATTTTTCCACGATGGAATTCGAGTCGATTTTTCATGGCAAGAATTTCATCTTTTTTCATTAAAAATACATATTTTCTGACGAAGTAAACAAGAAGTAAGATAAATGATAAAATCAAATTTGCTTTAATCGAAATTTAATTTAACATGTAGCTCCTCTCGTCCTATATATGAAAATATATAATATTTAAAAATTGTGATAAATAATAATTTTTCTTTGTATAATTTTCTAATGTTTTTCTTAAGAAAAGAAATTGTTTTGTTTTGATATGTTTTATCACAAATATTTAACATTTATCTTCCTTTAAATCAATTCAAACTGAAATCTCCGGGGAACGGCCTTGTGCTAATTAATGTAAGAGGAATCTGGTGCAATAGGGCACCTTCGACGAGGCACCGCAAATGTCTTTCGACAATTTTCTCCTAAAGACTATGCTTAGGCAATTACATATATCTGTCAGTATCTCAGACGGACATTTCGCCAATGATATACGATTCAGATAATATCAGGGTGTGTTATAGTCGCGATATTTACCAGATGTTGCAGATTCGCAATGAGCGGTCGTAGAAAAAAATTGCATGCCACTAATTAACGGGCGAGATTGCACGGATTTTGCGATTCGCTCGTTTAAGACTAACATCGCGCGATACTTATCCACTCAACCTTCCTAATGATCGCACGCAGATATTATGTGTCTAAGCATACTTGAACGTAAATATACGTTTTGCGAAAATTGCAGCTATGATAAATGAGTGACACATTTATCAGAAAAGACCTGAAGAGATGCTCTTTTCGCGAGATAAGCAAGTTTTTAAAAAAATTATCGCGATTTATAGAAGACATAGCCACCGTTTACTTGTCATTCGTTATAATTGAAATCGCAGATTCTGGGATCTTTGATCCCGCACGGAACTCAAGATTTTTCTTCGTGCTGTAATGTTCCTTTCATAATATTCTAAATCGCGTGTTTAAAATTTCTGGATGGCTGGTCGAAAGAAATATGTCATTCTTTTTTACGCAAAATTGCACGAGTATACGTTATAAGTATCAGGCAAGTATAGATTTCACAATGGAAAATGTCGACGGAAAATATGCAAATGTACCGTACCTAAATATTACATCTCCGTTTTATATTACTATTACTATTACGTGAAATCCACGTTCGAAGAAGAGATCTCGGCGAAATGCTGATAATCATACATCGCTGTTAGCTGGACCATGAATAACTCAGAGCCTACCCATTACAGCGGTGTGACGTTAATCCCTCTGCCAAGAAACTTTTACATGCAGCTCGTACAATTAAGGAACATATACAACAAACTGAAATTCATGCGAAATAACGTTCTGCAAATTTCTTTTCTCTTTGAGAATTTTGCTCGCAAAACAAATATAGTCTCATCATTCTAAAAACAACTTGTAAAATTAACACTGATCTGTTTATATGCTATCTATTTTTTGCATAACAAAAGTTCACATTTTAATGTGTCCAAGCTAAAGATAAATTTATAAATCATCACTGAAAAACAATTCTGGTTAAAAACGGACGGAAAATCTTATAGGATTGATCAAATATTCTGGTTATTATAAATTATAAGGTATTATTCTATTATAATAACCAGAATATTTAATCAATCTTTATATAAGATTTTCTGATTCTGTGCGTTTTTAACCAGAATTTTTTTCAGTGATTGCATACATCGCGATGCAGACATTGGCTTTATTAATTTAATAGTCGTAAAGCGAGCGTTTATCACCGGTCAAATTTATTTCATGCAATTAATAAGATTCTTATAAAATCATGAAGGAAGATTCTTTTACTATCTGCAAAAATTTCCGGGTGAGTCCTTTGCGGACCCGAACATTTCTGCAGGACCTGTCGACTTTCCTCGGAATCGCTCGTAAAACGGCCTTACAATATTTTACACTCTCAACGATAGACAGCAATTACGCTCTTACATAACGGCGTAACGTATCGCGAGTCGGTTGCCCAACGTTGTGATCCACGTTAGAGGGCCGTAGATCATCGCGGGATCGGAGCACAGAAGGAACCGTAAACGTCGACGTATGTATTTCGCAAGTTCCTGAGAAGAGTGATGATCACGCTCGCGAACGCGTCTTCCGGTTTCCCTCTCATCCGCGATCGGCAGGATCGATCCTCGTCGTGTATTAAAAGTCTGAATTAACCGGCCGAGATAAAAAGAGGCGGAGAATTGAGTCGTTTCGAAAGGAGCGTTATGCGTAACAGACAATCTCATGCTAACCGGAAACGTGCGGTAGGCAGGCACGCAGTGGCGTAATACGCGCCATTGTAGATCATTCCGATCACAATCGAGCAAGTCGCTCAAGGATCCGTCGCGGCTTTAAATTGTTTTCTGGAACAGGTTCTGCGAGCGCCGACGAGTAACAATCTCGTTATTGAGACGGCATTATCGTTGATAAATCGGGTTTTAACGAGCGAAATTATGACATGTCATCATCAATTATGCATTATTTAACGTCACCGCGCTTGCTTTTCCAGAAGAGATCTGAATTCCAGAAGAGATTTTCGCAAACTGAACTGGAGGAACGGGCGAGGAACTCGCCTCTTAATCGCCTTCGCAATATAATATACGCATTTTTATGACGCAAATGGGAACGATAATGGATTCGCAACGTTATTGTATACATAGATTGCTTTCCGATTGATTTATCGCGATGGGACTCGGAGAAAACGAACGCGCGCGTTTGTCTTCGCGGCGAATTAACGAAACGCGGCGTTTCATGCAAATGCCTCGCTTTCGATCGCTCGCTCGCGCGACGGTTGCGATCGGTAAGCGTAACAGCCTTGGGAGCGTAAGAGCTTCGAAAGCGCGTAAAGCCGAGCCGAGGATCGCGCGGCGCGGTTTTGTCCCGGGTCTGCCGCAATTTAGCCATCGCGTGTCTTCGAGAAAGAGAGAGAGAGAGAGAGAGAGAGAAAGGAAGAGAGACAGAGAAACCGGGGAGAACCCGACAGTCCTGTCGCACGCCACGGTTCGTCAGGTCGCCCGACCGGCAAAAGAATCACATACTAATAACTGGAGCAAAGAGTTGTGTAAGCCGGTGGGTGGCCGCCTTTCTCTGCGAGCTGCGACTGCCAGGTTTAGCGCTGAGCACGCCGCCGCGTACGTACACCGACCACTCGACGATTTTCTGCGTCCGCCGAGAACCCACGGAGAAAGATCCGTGGACACGCGCGATTATCGAGGAGTACGTGCTGAGAAGCGAGGAAGAAAAAGAGAAGAAGAAATATCCCGCCAGCGACGACGTTGGACTCGCGCGACTTGAGAACGCGTGTTCTCCTCTCGCTGAGCCGACACTCCACTTAGATCTAACGTTTGGTCAATACATATCCGGGAAGCGGAAATGAAGAGATTTTTCTCTTTCAGGAAAAACTTGCGAGGAGATGAAGATGACCACGGATGCGTAATTTCAAGAAAAATTAGATAAAAAAAATAGGGATAAAAAATTCTAGAAATTTAAGTCTTTGTACGCAAAAGAATAAGACTTGACAACAGTGTTAAATTTATTTTGTATTATTATTATGACTCAGGACCATTTGTTCTAAAAAAAACTAATGCGAGCAGACATTTATTTTCACCTGTAATGATCATCTTGAAGAATGTCATGCTAGTAACCGAAACGGTTTTTCCTATTTTATTAGAAATTAATAGAATTAATACAAATTAATAGAAATAGAAATGATAATTTTTGTCCCTCCATTTTTTGTTAGAAATAGAAAGAATACAATTGTCTCATTTATTTTGTGAATTTTTCGATAGATGAGAAATGTACTGTGCAAACGTTATTGTTTAAAATTAGACTTTCCATCTGCAATTACGAGACATGACGACGCTATTTTTGGTACCGGTCGCAAAAGTTATTCCCCGCGCAGACCAGACATAAAAGGAGCATTCACGAAAAATCGGGCAAGCTGCAAGAACGAGCTGGATTCGAGAGATCGGACGGAAGGTAGGTAAGTGAATTGTCGCGAAGGTCGCCCAGCTCACTTTTCCCTCGCACTTTTCTCGGCTGATTCTCGGCTCCTTGCGGACCTCTTACTCCCGTCTGTCTGCCTGTCTGTCTGTCTGTTACACTTCCATTTCACTGCACCGCTACGAGCCGTTCCCATAAGCGGCACAGTTAATTTCAATGCTCTCAACGCGGTTCCCATATAATATAATAAAGCATAACGATTATGTGCTCACATATGCATATTTCTCATTATACTTTTTTTATGTTATATTAAAACATTCGCACACGCCGAAAATCATCCTCTTCTCGAGAGCCAAACGTTTCTCATGAAATGTAAAATTGCTGAAAGTCCAGCCAGCGCAGCGTTATACAGACATTACATATAATGAGTCGCGCGGTAGTTATCTAAAGATCCTTGTAAGAAAGGATTTTGGATGAATTATTTAGCAATCGCGGTATTAAAAAACGATTAGGCAGTGGACGAGTGCGATGAAGATTGCAGCGACTCGGTCATATTTCTCTGAGCGTTTCCCTTGAAGCGTTGACAGGGCAGTGATTAAGATCGTCGAAAGTGACGTTGGTGAGTGCGCAATTTCGGCAATGTCCATCGAAAGTGACGTTAACCCGGCGTTCTGCGAGCGACCCCGTGAACTGAACTCTGCCCTCGAGACACCACATAATGCGGCGGCTTTGCCTTTTTTCGTTAGAGTAATTATTACTGCTCTGCGGCGGCTCGTAAACGACGATTTATGATTTATGCTCTGCGTTACGCGCGCACGAAACGTTCGTGAAAAACGCGTGAGAGTCGCCGTTGCGTAACAAACAGATAATAATAATATTAGTTTTATTGCTCGTGCACAAGATCTGATTCTGAAGTCATGTAGTTCTAAGGAGCATGAAGAAAATGTTCACACAAATGATGAGGCGTCACTGTAGCGAAAGATGATAATTCAATCGCAAGAAAGCATATAATGTACAATGAAAGAAAAGAATTTAAGTAGTTAAATGAGAGAATATAAGTACATATAATGAATTTGATTGAATTAGAAGTTAGAAATGATGAATAAATTAAGTTAAGGAGAATATCAAAGGATTGAAGGTAAAATGATAAGAAGTATTTTGCTGGATTTAAATGCAATATAACAAACACTATAATTACTAGTTTATTAGGTTTAGAACTGAAAAAATCTAGAACGACCAGGAAATCAGTGTTAATAATTTCTTCACGTGAATTCAAAACAGAGTCCGTTGCATAATTCGATATAAGTAAAAAAGAAAATAGAATGAAAGTAAAATGAATCAAAATAAATTAACATAAAATAAAATAAAACACTTGAAAGTGAAAATCCATGCATTGCAAATCAACATTCTTTCAAGTGAGAGCTATCTTCCAAAAATGATCCGACTTTTATCAAATATTTTCTCGACAAATTAAGCTCTTTTTGCGGGATCCGAATGAGGGATCGTGCACACGCATTTCCGAAAAATTACCAATTGGATTCAGTGCTTCGTGCAAGGATAGCGGTGCCAGAACGAGAGAAGGCTCCGAATGAAGGAGAAAGAGAAAGAGGGGATCTCGTGCTAACAGAAGGGATAAGAAACCCATGCACGTACTCTTACCAGCGGTGCGACGACTTCAGTCTGACGATCGCTTCTACGGAGCGAGGTTGACCGACGTTAATCCGGGATCGTCTGTCGGTTCGAGCACACGGTGACTTGGATCCTGGCGTGTGATCGGTGCAAAGAAAAAAAAAAAAGAAAGAAAAAGGAAAAAAGATTCGACTGTGTGCTCCGAAATTTTAGCGCGATAAAACCATTTCTTCAGGTCGTATTTTGTAAATAAAATTCGAGAGAAATCAAATCGAGACGCAAGTAGCCGCTTGGCGAATCACGCGCGTAAAAACTCGCAACGCAAATACCTCTCTAAAAATGTCGTATCGTTAAACGGACGCTGCGATAAAAAGAGAAGTCGTTCTTTTCATTATTCAATTCGTTAACTGTTTCCGGGAAGGCAGGCCGGAGAGCTGGTCCTTCCGGCCGTTTTACCGCCGCTACAATTTACGTAATAGCTGAATTTATTCAAATTAGTAAATAAATTCCTCCGCGGTTCGAATTTCTAACGTAGGAAGGAAAAACCGCGCTCCGGCGTTTTCGCGACTTGGCCGCGAGGAGAAGTCCGTCGACTTCGCGGCGCGAAGTGCGTTGTGGTGCAGCCAGCGGGAGAAAGTGCCAGTTTTGCTGTGCGTCGTTCTTTCGGGTTTCTTTCGGTGGATGCCCGGTAGCGAGACGGCGACGGAATCGATGATCGATCGTCATTGGTGTCCCGCCCTACGATGAGAGACTCACGTCTCCTCAGGACAGCATGACTTTCGGCGCGTGCGACCGTCCGCGTGCGTTAACATGCGCGAAGACACGCGTGTCCGCGGGTACCGCTAAGATTCTCCTGAAGTGATAACGCCTGGCTTAGAGAGAGAGAGAGAAAGAGAAAGAAAGAGAGAGAGAGTCCGCTGGTAAGGATCGCCGGACGTGAGAGAGATCGAAGATCGACAGCGAGGGGATAACCGTTGGTTGGCAGACGCGAGCTACAGGTTGGTCATCTTCTTCGCGCGCTTCTTATCCGGCAACTCTTTGGAAGACAGTGAGTTAAATGGATCGTATCGGGAGGGAAAAGCCGGCGGATTTTAACAAAATGCGGTCCGACCGGTTCTCATTCGGCTCGATGATTATTGAAGGACTCCAAAATTGTCGCGGGATCTTACGGGACCGGTCGTGTTCTCCCGAAAGTGTTTGTTTGTCGGTAATTGTAAGGCGTTCGGTAAATTAATTTCAGCATAATTTGGCAAAGGGGCCGCGCCTAATTTTGAAAGAAGCGAAGGAAGAAGTGAAAGTTCGAGAGGAAATGAGAAAATATCGGATCCTTCTGCGAACGACCGCGAGCTCGATCGAACGGAATCGCTGGGGCCGGCAATTTACTTTTTCTTCTCCTTTACTCTTTTTTTTATCTTCCCTGGATTTATATTTTTAGTTAAGTGTCGCGGGGCGACATTACGTAATAACGGGTTGCATATGCAACATTATGCGCGACCGCCTATGCATAAACTGATTTCAACCAGTTTCTCCGATATTTTTGTCCGATTCGAGAGATACTGGCTTTCACTATATAACTATACGCTTACGCACACATAAAGGTCTCCTAATCGAACAATTTAAAATTTACATCCTATTTTCCTTTCCGCTCTTATTCTATATTTTATGTACATGTAGAGTTGTTTCAGTTCTACGGACATTCTATCTTTTTTTAATCATTTATATTCGAAAAACATGCTAGTTATTGATTTAAACGTCAAATTGTTTATGTTTTTATTAAATCGACAGTAAGCAATATTATTCATATTTCATATTGTGTTAAAAATTTATGAGTAATAATATAAATATATTTTGTAATAAGCTCAAGAAAAAATTTCAACGATAAATCAAATAATAAATCTATGTTTATTTCTATGATATATAACATAATTATATCTTTCCAGAATCAAACATACGACAGTAACAATCTTAATTATTCTTTAATTATCAAAACTATCATTTGGAGCAGATATTAAAACTGACAGTTACTTTTGATTTTAACATTGTTAATGCTACACAATGCACTTTCTCATGGAAAGTCAACAACATGGATCTAACAATTAAACCTTAATCAATATTCGAAAAGCAAGAATGCAATGAGAATAATGAGTTTACTTGGGGAACGATAATCGCTGCGTAATTGCCACGCAACGACAAGACGTGGTGCCTCTGAAAAAAGAGCGAACGATTAAAGAAAGTTGCAAATTAACGTGCCATTGTGCGCCGTGCCGTTTTCTCGGTACTCACGGCGCGCCAATTTTCCGCAATAGAAACGCCCGCCTTTTTCCAGCGCGGAGCGAGGAAATCGTCGGCCGCGAGAAACTCGCCGCAGTGTGTCATTTGTTTGCCGCAATTACTGTATACGAACGGTCCGATGATAACACCTAGCGATCTGTTGTGAATTCATACCGCGGAGTTTTCGCTCCGGCCGGTCTAAACACGAGCCGATCGTCTCCGTTGAGAGCGCCGTGTGTGTTTGCAATATCGCGAACATTTGTCTCTTTGACGAGAACATGCGGCGGAAACCGCAGTCCGACTCCAACCGGAATTACGCGAAAACGGTTATATACGATACGAATTGGCTAATTTAGATTTGAAATATACGTACATTAAAAACATATTCCTTTACAAGACATTCCCTATATTTCTATAAATTATCTCTTAACATTCTAACGTTGTACCTCTCACTTCAACATTACTTAGTATTCTGGTATATCTTAATTAGTATGCCCTACTTTGCATAATTGCGTGTTGATCGTTGCAATTTTTCACTTTCAATTTTTGACCAATTTTTGCCATTCCGTTTCGTTGTGCAATAAAAATATCTGCAATTTTAACGACGTTCTGGGTAGCGCGAAATATCAAGTTTGGATCTTAAAATTAATATAAAGAATTGAATTAGGCGATCGTTATTTTGCAATACATCCAGCTAATTGCACACAGTTAATTACTGAATAAAGGCCTCGTGCAGTTAACTGAAACATGAACTTTCTGGCCACTTTTGGCATGGTTATTTTCGCGAGGAAATTGGCGAAGATCGCTTCCTCGTTTTGATTCGCTTGATTCACTTACATTAGCCTTGTTTGTCGAATCGCTGATTGAATCCCGGCGTTTCCCGAGGCGCCGCGGGAAACTCTCTCGCTTTCATTCGCACACGTGCTACGCATTACGGCCTCACAGAAGACACGCTCCGCACGCCACATCTGCAATTTCTACTCCACCGCGAGAGATCCCGCGATAGAATTTTTAATAGAGAAAATCTCCTCTCTGTGCGCAGCCGCGCGTGTAATTTCAGCCATTGGAGATCCCGAGAATTATTTATTTATTATATTCCCATCGATCTAAAAGTGTAATGCGGCATTACATTACATAAAAAGTAAAGGAATGAAACGGAGACCGACGATAGGAATCACAATTATACGAGGCGCGAGGAAACATCTGTAGCCGAGAGCGATCCGGCTAATTGAAAGAATAAGTCAAATAATATATATAAGCGCGCTGTTTGAAGTACAATCGCGATTGGGAGTGACACGCGAGATTCTTATTACGCATTACTGCCACTTTCTTTCCTACTTTTGTAAAGCTAGCCGATCGGTTAATTTCTACAACAAATTCCTGCGACAGATTCCAGGGCTTGGAAAAGTATGCGCGCGCTTTAGAGGGACAGGATTTCCTGTCACCGATAGATATCTTGCGAGATCTAGGTCGAAAAGGTGTATAGATACCCAGAGATACACGGTTTTCTCGTCTACTCGCCGGCCGCGATAATTGCTAGAAAGCAAACCAGCGAGGATCATTGCCTCGTCCTTTTTGCTCGTTCCTCTCGGCCTGACCGGAAACACCAAGGACGAAAGTCTCTTATTCTTCTTTTTCATTCATGAGTTTATTCCATTTCGATTACAGCGAGACAAAGCGGCACTTTGCTGCTTCGATATAGTTGGGGCAGATTTAAATAACGATTTTTCGCTATTAGATTCCACAAAACGGCTTCACGCGTAATTAGCATAAAAATTTTTGAGAAATTCTATCACGTCTTTAAAAGACCGCTTATCGAAAATGAAAGCCGGCTAGTCGCGCGTTTCAACTATCGCCGCTCGGCGATTATGCTTATTTTATTGGCGACCCGCGCGGCGGCTGATCACCTCCGGTTGTATCTACTTGTCCGGCCGATACTTTAATTCGCTCTATTTCCAATGAGATATTTGACCCTTTAACCGTAGTCGATTAAGTTCCAATCTTTTTTTTAGTGACGCGGGAAAATATATAAAAGGTCAAGAAATATTAAATATCATTTAAAAAAGTAAAATTAATCTTTTGCAAAATGAAGAAAGTATGCGCTTCTGGATTTTTTGCCGTAAAATTTTTCAGCTTCTCTCGTTTCTTCTCAGATTTTTCTTTTCTTAAAAAAGAAAAAAATAACATACTTACAGTTCAATTTTGTAGTTAAATTTTAAGAACATTTAAGATCTTTTCAACGTTGTACGATCGTTTTATTGGATGGATGGAATTTTAAGACCACCTGAGGGCAAACTTGAAACGATCTAAATACAAACTTCGTCCAAAGATAATACAGCGATCGATACTTTAATGGATGCATTTTTTACGCGAGGTTCAGTTTGCGCAACATGCGCCTAAAACACGCTTAAAGCTTACATCGGAACGACGGTACGAGGCAGTAACTACGAATCCGATTAAGATGTATCAGGAAAGTGATAATACTAAGCCGCCCCAATTTCGCAATTTCGCGCGCAAAACGCAATAAATCCGTGTTTAACGCATCACGCGGAAATTCTGTGTTAAACTATCCACATCGGACTTTAAATATCGCTTAAGTTTTTAATTTCAATCCTTTCCACGCTGACATTATTTACTTTAACCAATTTCCTTGCTACACAAGCTACGAAAAGAAGATAGCGCACGAATATACAAAATTGAAAAATGCTTACACGTAATGCAAAAATGGAAGAGATCTTTCCTCGCAGTCAATCCCTTTCTCTTGTTAAAGACCCAACGTCAATCTTTCCCATCGTAAAAACTATCCTTTGCGCTTTCTTTTTTTTTCCCTTTCTTTCTTTGCCTCTCCTTCTCTCCTTCCTGATCCCTGTTTCTCTGTCGCCCGAGGTACACGATCGATAACTCTCTAATGATAATCGATACCGCATTACGCAAGAGCGCCTTTACGACACGACCCACGCGCGAAATGCATTGTTAAACCATTCCCGAGTGTGTCGTATTACGGAAGGAGCGTAAATCGCCGGGCGTAAATAGGCGTTCGCTCCAATTCTCCTCCCAGATCGCCACTGTCACTCTATCAGTCTTATCTATTCTTACATGGTGCAGTGGACACGCACCGTGTTGCCAGTACCTACGCATTGTATTTCACACTATTATTCTATCGATGACTCATTTATTGTTATTATTGCGCGTACGGAATGTAATTTTATGAAATATTTAATTTTAATCTTTAAAATCATACATTGAAAAAAAATTCTGGTTAAAAACGGACGAATCAAAAAATTTTGTAGGATTGATCAAATATTCTGGTTATTATAATATATCTGAATATATTTTATAGCTTATAATAATCAGAATTTTTGTTATAATAACCAGAATATTTGATCAATCCTACAAGATTTTTCTGATTCGTTCGTTTTTAACCAGAATTTTTTTTCAGTAATTCAGTGCGTAACCTTGACATGTATGTAATTAAAACGAATAAGGGATCCGAAATGTAATATGCTCATGCTAACTTAAAAAAAAATTTAAATTGTTATTAACATTATAATATTCATATAAAATATTACATTCGAATTACATTTTTGTCTATATCGTGAAATCGAATCTTTAATCCAATCAATTGACTTATTGTTAGAGAAATAGATAAGGGATCGAGGAACACGTCTCTTGAGGGCTAAATAACTGTGCTGAATTCCTCGACATGTATCCCCTACATTGAACGTTCTCGCTCAATTTCGAAAGGCCTTTGGTTCCGCGTGATCGATTGACATAATCGAATCGGATAGACATAAATGGACCATTGATGCTGGAGACAGCTATGTTAAACATGTCTATGCTTTCTTCGTACGTTTAGCTTTCTTTGTTGATACTGCTTTATCCATTGTATTTTGTTCGCTTCTTAAACATAATCCTACACCTATTTATCTTAAACATAATCCTATATATTTATCTATATGCTTTGCCTTGTCAAAATTTTACACTTTGAATCAATGTCTTAAACCGTCTTAAAAAATTCTTTCAGCTGCTTTGCAAAAACTTTTAATCCAAATATTTTTAATACGTATAATACATAATAATTATTATATAATATATAATAATAACACATTATGTGCATAGCAAGGTGACTTGCGTAAAATATATAGATTTTAACAGATAAATTTTTATTACGAACGAGGGAAGTATAACGAAAATATAATTTTCGCTTTAAGATCGGCGAAATTACAAATTAACGAACGCTCAACTTCAATTTAACGGTCGCTAAATATCCGGTGCTTGTGAAATCTCCTTTATGCCGACGATTTGCGATGACGATAAATCGCAAGGGACATAACATAATGAGGATAACGAGGTAGCGAGGTAACGCGGTTGGGCGAAACAACCGGGCGACTCTTTCTTTTTTTACTTTCACGGCCGATCGCGACCTGCGTGGGATGACTTTCGGATTGTCGGATAATGTCCGGTCGTTTTCGCCGAATGCCAAACGACGTGGATGAGAACCAGACGGGTCCGATTGACGATATAGAATAATCACATGTAAACAGAAAGGATTAAAGCCAAAATGCTGTCATTATGGCTTTATGATAATAGCGGCGTTGGTTCATTATAGTAGCAACAGCTCAATTACCTAAACGATACATTAGACGCTACTGAAAGACGACGAAGATTTATGAAATCTTTATCGTCGAGACTCGAGACTTTTTCTTCCCTTCCTTCTCTTTTTTTTTTCTTTCAATTGAATCCTCTTCGGAGAGAAATGGCGATTATTTAGACACATATTAGCGATTCATCACAAAAGGCAGTCCGCCTTTTATTGCCGTTAATGTAATTACCGTCATTAGTGAATTTGCATAATGCGACGTCTTCATCCGTTCTACTTTGTTCATCCCACGTTGTTTATAGCTCGCCGACAGGGATTACCGCGAGGCGACTATTACCGCGAATATTTCCACAAGGGGGGTCCGCGCGCGTGCTCTCATTACGGGTTCGTTCCGCCGCCGATTTCTCAATGATATAATCGGATAATGGCGAAGGAGTCCGGCCGAGCGCGGCGTTTCAAGCGCGTCCGGGGCGCGAAGGAAAGAAAGAGAAAAATGCAAATTAATATGCGCGCGCGCGACTCGCTCGCCGCTTACACGACTCGCGCGGCGTAGGTGTAATGACGTAATAAAAGAACTTGTGGAGCGACGGCAACCCTTTCGCCCCAATCGCCACTGTTCGGTCGAAGGGCGTTTACATTCTGCCGGACGCGAAGGTCGGCCGTTTTATCTGCTTGAAATTCTGCAGAAATTGCGGGAGCAAAACGGCAGTCGCGTGGCGGCTGAAATTGTATGACTTGAGGCAAAGATATTTAAATTGACTTAACGCACAAGAATTTTAAAGAATAATAATTTTTAGATACACTGAAAAAAAATTCTGGTTAAAAACGGACGAATCAGAAAATCTTGTAGGATTAGTAGAATATTCTGGTTATTATAAGTTATAAAGTATTGAGTTCTATTTGATCAATCCTACAAGATTTTCTGATTCATCTGTTTTTAACCAGAATTTTTTTTTAGTGTAACAAGTTGTTGCATTGACTTCATTGGATCATTTATTCTTTTGTTACAAAGATTGTTGAAAATATTATAGCTGTGGACTTTGATCCTACGATAACCGTCATTCATTTGGCGGTGCAGTAAAACAGATATTCCTCTCTCTCTCTTTTGTGGTTTTGGAGGTTGAGAGAGATAGAAGAGTGTATTTTATATCGAAACTGACCTTCCGCTAGTAAGCCGCAAAATGAGATTGCTGACATTCCTGGTTTCAGGTGGCGTAAATTATGATAGCGCTCAGATATTAATGCAAAGTAGATTTCTCGCTATAACTATATTTGCGCCTGTATCATATTTGACAATTGTATTTCTGGCCTCACTTCCTGCGAAATAATTTGCATTTTATAAAATGCAATTTACGTATCAAGTAATCATCAAAGTTAACATAATCAGATAAAGAGTTTCTTAAATAGTTTTTGTATTATACGAACGGGGCAGGCAAATCCACGAGTAAAAGTGTTGAAGCAAGTCAACGGGATTACAGCTTTACGAGATCGTTGTACGTTTTAATCGACTGTCACCTTGTCAATTAAAGGCCCATTACACGACCTTTCGACATTTTCTGCGGCTTGTTCATGAGCGCGGTCTCGGAACGATTGAGCCGTCTTTCGCAATCGGCCGGTCCCGAGGCTATCGCGCCGAGATGTATTAAGATGCGTTACACGCGCGCGCGTTTCGCACCTCGGCGCAGGGAGGGATGTCACGCCATTTACCGCCGCATTGTGCCGCGTGTAAAGATCTTTGCCGCGCCGCGCCGCCTCAAAAGCCGCGGTAGCGTTTCAACAGCCGAGTGGTTCATTCAGCGGGCGAATGACACGGCTCATTATTAGCCGCGCGAAAGCCGCAAAAAAGGAGCAAAATACAATCGGTGAACGTTTAGAGAGAATGTCCGCTGGCTAGGCTTACGTGCAAATGTAACGCGCGCCAACCGTATCGCCGTACGTTGATACATTGACCCGGTGCTCCACTGCAGCGTAGCGCCGGAGAACCGATCTGATCGGCCAACCGTGAAATGCGAACGATCCCTCGCGTGGCGCCACGATACTTGAAATTTTCTCCGCGAGACTGTCGCGCTGAAGTTGGCGATAAAAATAAATTCTCACTTTAAGAGTTAAAAAATTGATAGACAATTGACAAAAAAACAAGCACACCCACACACAATTTAACGGACCTTAAAAGTGTACCGGATATTCTATTATCATGATAAAATATCTGAAGAACGGAATGTTGTTGAATGACATTTGTCGCGAATTGAATCATTCCTCTCTCTTTAACGATATATACACTGAAAGAAAATTCTAGTTAAAAATGGACAAATCAGAAAATTCTTGTAGGATTGATCTAATATTCTGGTTATTACCTATAATAGAAATTCTGATTATTATTAGTTAGAAAGTATTGAATTCTACACTGAGAGAAATTATTTGGTGATTAAAACTACACTTGTTTTGTGAGAAATAGTGAACTTATATGCGATATGTGGTTCACACATCCAGTACTCTGATAACGGCGCCTCATAGTAGTCGATACCGAGATATTTAGTCATATGTATCTAGACAGTTTGGTAATCTTCTCTAGACATGTGGTGCCCGTCTGATGACGCGATAGTCAATTGTCTGTCACTAAGCTTTCTTTTCCGATATTCGTAACGCTCATCAAATGATTCGTACGTTATGCTAGACGGTTTGGTATTATGCGTCTAATTAGTATACATTACTGTAATACTAATTAGACAATGCGCTTACCAGATAGTTTGGTATTATTGACTAGATGTCTTGTTACATTATTCACTATATCGTTTGGTAAACTGATTCTGAATTCTGGATAGCGTCATTAGATATTTCTCTCAGTGTATGTAATAACCATAATTTTATAATAATCAGAATATTTGATCAATCCTATAAGATTTTCTGATTCGTCTATTTTTACCAGAATTTTTTTTCAGTTTACATTTATCATGTTCCTACATTAAGGGAAATTATTTGGTGATTATACTTGTTTTGTGAGAAGTAATGTAGTGAACTTATAAGTGATATGTGATTTACACATCCAGTATTCTGATAACGGTGCTTCAATGCGTCATAAAGTCGATACCGAGACATTTATGGTGCGTTCGAGGAGACGCTATTAGCGCTATTAGCATCAGTCTATCTTTGTTCTATTTTTAGTGAGTAATGAAGATAGACTGATGCTGATAGCGCTAATAGCATCTCCTCGAACGCATTCATAGTCATAGGTATCTAGACAGTTTGGTAATCTTCTCTAGACGTGTCGTGCTCGTCTGATGACGCGATAGTCAGTTGTCTCTCACTAAGACGCTTTCTTTTCCGACATTTATAACGTTTATCAAATGAATCATACGTATACTAGACGGTTTGATAAACATATCTAAACATTGCTGTAATATTAATCAGACAATGCGCTTATCAGATAGTTTGGTACTATTGACTAGATGTCTTGTTGCACGATTATTCACTATACTGTTTGGTAAACCGATTCTGAATTCTGGATAGCATCACCAGATATTTCTCTCAGTGTAGTAAAATAGAAAATATTCGAATCCTATGAAAGCGTACTTAAAATTAATTAGGCAACAATGGTTTATATCTGCATTTTTAATGCAAAGGCTACTAATTATGACTTCTTAATTATTCCAAAACTGTTAATGGATATTTCCATAGAAAATTGCATATAGATGAAATCAACACGTTTCACATATTTCTCGCGAGTAGCGTGAATTAAGAACGACGTGATTGAGTCTTCGGCGATTTTCCACAGATTCATCCGTTCGCAATCTCGTTCGAGATTCAAGATTGATTTATGGATCGGACGGACAGATCACTGCCTCTGTGCGGAGATCTTGGGTAGCGCCGGCACGATTGCGTATACCCGGTTAAACGTCAGTTGTTGATACATTAAAGCTGAGCAAAGTATTCGCGGAAAAGAAGGCCGCGGTTTTCGCCGAGGTCGAAAATATTATTCCCGTTCCACGCGTATCGATCTCACCGCATGTTTTTCGTCGCACGTGATTTATCGATAATCGCACAGTCTACAATGTACCGCAGCTCATTATTCCATCACGTTGACGAGCTGATCGTCCGGATAATTGGGTCTTTACGTAAGGAGATCGGTAAGAAAGTTCTGTATTAATTCGCGGAGGCGGAAGACGCGCATGGCGAGTATTCCATCAACGATGTACCAGTTTCGGCGGCCGGTTGTGTTTGAATAATACCGCAGGAGACGAATTAACATGGGAATCGATCATAAATTAATCCTAAAATAAACGAACGAAGGAATGTAAATAGCACGAGTTTTTAGATAATTAAAAAATAATATTTCGATCGAAATATTTTAATGAATCTAACTAGGTACTTGATAACGTAACTTAGCAATATAGATGCGAACATCAACATGCGAATTAATTAACTTACGTCGTTTAATTTCAAGTATCTTATATGTGCTGCGTAGAATGTAAAAATATGAAAAGCCTTTTACTCCTGCTCAAGTTAAACATTTAAATGCTGACATATCGAAGAGATGCTTTAAATAATTGCTCAATTCACAGAATTTTTTAAAGAAATTGGATTGAGCTTTAGATCTTCAGTTATCTCGTAGGAAATTCGTAACTTCCTGCTGATACAGGAAAGGGGTGAAACAGAGATCCAGATCGCCGGACGGTCTGGTACACGCAAACCTTCGATCAATTTCCGGCCTATCTGAAACGCGGAAACTGCAAGGTAATTGGAGATCGATCCCATGTAACGTTGAGACGCGTAATCGCCCGAACGAACCGCGAGAAAACAATGTAATCATTTTCATCGGAACATCGTGTTCCGGAACAGTTTAATTCGAATGTTTAGATCAATAAATTCTTATTTTATAACAGCATATAGTCGATTATGAGCCCGATAGATTAAGAACACTTGAGATTAAAATATTTGACAAAAATCTCACGAAAATATTTTTATATATTTTACATATACATTGCTTTTATGAATCTTGAATGCTCGATTATGTATAGAATCAAAAATCTTTATTCTGTAAAAGTTTGTAAATTTTCCGTTTCTTAAATTCTCAGTTCTTGAATTTTAAGTTTTCAGCCTCGATTCTTTCGGGGCCATCCATAAACTTTTATTCTTATAAATTTGAGTCTCTGCGTCGACTTGATTTCGAAAGTTCGCGTTTACGGTGGGATTTGAGATTTTCCCTGCATTTTCTCGACGAAGAATCGACGTCGCACGAGTTATTTCGATACCAGACTCCGAGAGGAAAGAAACGTAGCAGCTCGTGACTCGCCATGAAAGGGAATAAAGCCGCACGGCCGCACGATCGGATCGCCGGGGATTCGCCGCGGATCGGTTTAGAAAGTTCAGGATGCGCTCACGAGGCATCCTGCTCGCTCTCTCATTCGGCTCGCGCACGAACGCGCCGTCTAGCTCCGTCTTAATTCCGAGCTGTCACGGCCAGAATAAATTCTACGATGGAATCGCAAAAGAGAGTATATACATTGTTTCGCGGCGCTGCGTTTATGTAATCGCAGAATTATCGTCATTATCATTTGAATTTCGATCTCCGTTAGTGAGATATTGTCCGATCGATTTGCGCGCCAACTCGCAGTCGAAGCAGGATAATGAGAATGCTCAGAGCTCTATCGTAACGTAATAATGGAAATGACGCGTGATGGAAGGATTCATCGATTTATGACAATCATCTTGTCGATTAAGACGCGAATTAATGCACGAATTCTTTAGAGGAGAAATTACGAGACTCTGTAAAGTTGCTACTTCGAAATGCGAACAAAATTGACATGGCATTTAATTGCAGTGTCCACAATATGTTCACATTTGTCTTTAAATAATTGTTTTTTGTTCACTCTCCCCCCTCCAAAAAAAATTAAAAATAATTGACAAAGTTTCATCATCAGCACTCCTAAATGCGTTTTAGATAAAATTGTTATGTTTAATTACATTAATATGTATTTGACTTTACAAATATTTAATTAAGTCTATTTAAATTTTCTAACAGGATCTTTACAATTCGTGACATTTTAGTTACTTCCTTAATTTATCTTGATGAAAACGGCTATAAAAGCTTCTGTTATGGAAATTAAAACGGGTGCTATATCTGATACGATAATTAATATGATAGTTATTAATAATCATGATCATCAATTATTAATAATCTCATGATCGTTAATATATCTTTAGAGATTAGAGAGTGTCATTATATTTTTATAATATATATATATATATACATATATACACATATACATATACTCAAATTATCAGAACGTGCAAAACGAGGAAGATAAACCCGCGCGATACAGAAAAATTCGCTTGTCATAAACATAACGTATCGGTGAAATCAATATCTCTTTCAGCCTAGAAAGTTTACCAGATTCGACTGTAAAGAAGCGACGCGTTTAGTGTATGGTATCTAGTAATTAGAGATTAAAAAGAAAGTATCGTTTGAACGGCTCACACATACACGCGCGTATCGTCAGAGCTCGACATTTCTATAAGTTCTTCGCTATGCCGAGAAATCGAAATAATTTATTCCGATTCTGTGGCATCCGAGCGATTTCGTTTTTCAATCCGGACGTGCGAATCGCGCGAGAAAAGTAAAGTCTCTAAAAAGTAATGATGTGTGAACAACAACAGAGTGTATAGCTAACGCGAGGCTCAGTTATGCAAATATACGAGGGATAATTGCAATATTCACATCAATATACACACTAAAATTATCTTTGATTTCTGCATTTTCCCTCGTTCCTCGGGCGCATTCGTTTCCTTCCGGAAAGCGTTCACGATTTTCGTCAAAGAGATCCGAAAAATCAATCGCCTTTTATTTCACACGGTGAGAATGCTTAGTTGAAACGTATGTACAACCTTGAATTTCCTGCTTTCGGAAGTGGAATCTGCGACGTTAATGTATGCGGAACGCGACGTCGCGTCTCCGACGTGAACGATTTCGAATTCGCTTTCCTCCGTGTAAAATTAGAGCTGACGAGCCGAGGACTATTAATTAGAAACGCGAAAACGGTCGGCTTCCTGGTTTCTCGGCATTCAACTAACGCCAAAAGTCGCTTACCTTCTATGCAGTGAAACTATTTCATTTATCATCAGTGAGACTATTTCATCTCAAAATCATAAGATATACATGACAAAGTATAAATGGTGATATTTGAAAAATTGTAATAATTGCGATTATCATGACAAAGTACAAAAAATATAAAATAAATGACTGTTAAAATAACAGTGAGGTCTAAAAATAAGAATGCTATTTTTAAAATTGCTATTTTATACGTGTCTTAAAAGTCGCGATCTTTCAACAAACGTCATCGTTTATACTTTAAGTGTCGAGATCAATTTGTAATAATATTTATGATTCTATAATTATCTTTTTTTTGCGGGCAACGCGAAAATAAGAATTCATCGATCGATCGTAAATCAGCCGCGAAATCCAGCTGAAGGTGTGGCCGCCGTTGTCTTCGATGAAACGCATCATGCGTGCATCGCGCGATATCGAAGGGGGGAAAGTCGTTCACCGTGGAAACAAGCCACGGGCGGGCCGATGTGCCGGTTTTACATAAGGTGAAAATCGTCTCTCTCAGGAACGCCATCCACGAGAGACGCGAGGAAAGTGCGCCGAAACGAGCGGAGACGCCTTGCGAATCGTATGCAACGCGCGTGTCGAAAGTGTAATACATCCTGCAAGGATAAATATACCATTTGCGAGCGATACATTTACATATGAATGCCATAGTGATTTCCGTAATAGTTGGGAATATAGATAAAGAAGGTGAAGAGGAAAAACATTATTTAAACGCGCGATGAAGGCAAAAACGCTGTGCATTTATTGCACGCATTATACTCGCACATCTAAACTTAGGCAAAATAAAAGGATTTTCATCGACACACTGTTAATCTCGTAGTGTTAAATTATACTCAATTTGAGTCATTTTTACACCCAAAAAAAGTATTTTACGTTCAAAGTGATTTTTCCTATAATCTCATATATTCTAAGCTTATACTATTTTACAGCAAACAGATTTTTTGTACTTTGTCATGATAATCGCAATTATTACAATTTTTCAAATATCATCATTTATACTCTTTCAATAAAGTAAAAAATACTTTTTTCTTTCTTAAATACTCTTGTTTATACTATTATTCTCTTGATTTCAGAGGAATCCTTTTGAGGTCAATATAAGAATAAAATCCTTTAAGATTTAGAGGATTCCATGTACCTATATCAAAATTATTATTTTTTGGGAGTAACTCTTCTATAGGTCACCACTCCTACTCAATATTTCATTAATTTTGACTAAAAGGAAGGTAAAATTGTGACTAATGTGGAAGTTAAATTAGATAAATTAACAAGGCTTACTCAATATGTCGCTAATTTTATCTCATTGTTTTAGTCAAATTAATCGAATATTGAATAGGAGCAATGGCGACTCATAGCAAATTAGAGTGCAGGAAAGCTATAAAAGCTATAAATATCTTGGAAAATTTGCCCCCCTCCCTTTTTATTATTGAAATTGCAAATCAGCGTTCGTTTATGGCCGCAGCGTTCCTCCCTCGACGATCGTTACATTGATTTACAATTCATCCGAGAGTGACGGGCGCAACCAGCGGCCGGGTTAAGAGCCGTCGATAGATCGCCACGCGATTTTTCTCGGTTTAACGATCGTACGTATGTACGTGGCGGAGATATCCATCTCGTTTTTTTACCCGGCGGAATGAATATCTCGCGCTCGCCGATGGGACTGACACACACCGCGATGTATGCATACGCCCCCGCGCGTTGGAAGGCAGACACGGGAATGATTGAATCGCGCTGATCATTCATAACTGCCACATAAACGTACCGAAGAAACTCGCCGATCGCGGGACCGCGCGCGTTATCGGTATCATTTATCGAACGACCGCCGAGCCACGATTCGACTTATGATAAATCGAGATCCGATAAACGTCGCGCCGCTTTTACATCGCAATAAAGTGCACACAGGCCGCCGCAGCTGTGTGCACTTGTGCAACCTGCGACCTTGAAGCTATTCGAGTTGCACGGGATTGCCAAATATCGCGTGCTCGTTTTGCAAACGACGAATTTCCTATCTAGGCACGATTCCCGGCTGTGCGTTTCAGCCTTCTATATTCTCGGATGCGTAATTATCACCGAACGTAATAATATTTTTTACACATTTTCATCACGCTTGAGCACACGCAAAAAAAGGAAGATAATTACAGAATTGCAAATGTCGCAAGTTAATTGTAATTGTAAATTAATTCCAACATATACTGTTGTTTTAAATCCAAGAATAGAGGTGTTATTTAATTTTTTCCATTACACTGTTTTACTTTTACAAAAGGTAGTATTACAACTGTGATAGATTCGAATGCGAAATATAAAGTTAAATAAATATTCTTCTTGATTGTCGTGATGATAAATTATATTTAAAACGTTAATATTACTTTCGAGTCGACGTGTCAAAGTCTAACAATCTCGATGAAAGTAACTTCTGCCGATAGTCTAGAACTAAAGAATTGCGAGAAACAAAGAGAAAGTTATGTTACACAATAAAAACGAATGTTTTAATCACGTTTAAGAATTTCGGCATCGAAAGTACCGAACAATTATAAACACTGGAGAAAATCCTTGCTGTTCGTGAAGAGATAACGCATACATTAATCTTTTCTCATTTTCTCAGACATGACATATTTTTCTGACCCTGCAATTATTTTCGACAGTATTTCGCGATATATCCATCGGATATTTCTTCGTCGACATATACACCGTTATAACGTTAACTTGCGCGACCTAAATTATTTTCGTTTGCAACGCGGACCGGTCATTGTTCCCGATGGACTTTCGAACCTTCCCCTCTACTTTGCCCATGTATGCACATGCGATGTTATTTATCATTTTTCGCACGTACGAAATCAGTCACATGCGGCGCCGCAGCCATTGTACATTTGATAATGACATCGAAACAATATAAATAAAAATGCACATGAATATGACTCCTGACGAAGTTATCTAAAATGTTTTAAATAATCGTTGCATTTCTTATTTTCACGAATATTAAACAACGAAAAGGTAACATTAAAAATTAAATACGTCGAAGGAATCTATCACAGTTCCATTCAATGTGCAAAAAATTACATCTGTAATGATTTTCTTCAAAGTCCTTAGCATTAATAATGAAAGTTGCTTTAATTACAGTTTGTTGCGACAAACCAAACGTCCGTGAAGCGTATTCTGAAAGCGTATTGTAAAACGAACAAAAAAAAAAAAGAAAAGTGGTAAGGCGTGACAAAGAATTCCTGTTCTGATCGCGATGCGAAATTATAACGTCGCAGAACGCTGACCGAATCGCTCTTTAAATTGCGTTCTTGACTGTGCCACCAAGGACTTTCGCTCGAGGAGTTGCCTAAGTTTACGCTTAATTAGTTAGACGGGCAATTAGCGAGCTGCTCGGGGCGCACGATAGATCGACATGCGCTGAGTGCGGCACCGCGGTATTAGACGGCGTTTGTTCCTCTTCTCATGCCGAGGCTTGCCGACAAATATTGACACTGACGATAGAGATGTCACACGTCCTTTGAAGCTACTGACCGTCCGCAAGAGCACACAAAGAGTGGCGAACCGCGGCGGGACGAGTTTATTTGCCTCGGCTAATTCCTTTACGCCTCCGGGCGATTTAGTAGCAATTAGCGTGGCTAGTTATTACGTTATTACCCTCCGAGAGCAAATTGTTAGAATAACATTAGCGTTTGGACGTTGACGTTGTGCTTCCGACGTTATACTCGATATACGTAACGCTTTCTCCATTTGTGAGACAATTTTATTGCCCGTTACGCGGACTATTAAAAATATTTCCAGGTGAGACAATTCCGCAGTTACGCGTTTACGATTAAAAATAATTCCAGGCACTTCCGCAGTGTTTAACGTTTACGATTAAATAAATTCGATGGAAGTTTATATACGCAATTCTAATGACAAGTAATGAGTATTATGAAATTGAATATTTACCTTGTTTCGCAACTATTGTCTTATTCTAACAATGTGATTTCTTTTTCAGGCTGAAGAAATCAATCATATCGTAGCCATGAACCTCGCGCTGCATGGATTTTTGCTGCAGGGTAAGTTTCGATCATTTTAGTAGTAACATAATTTATGTATAATTTAGATACATATGCAAATTATAATAAACGTCTCCAATTAAAAAATTTGAAAAATATAAATATACGTACAAAGCACACACCTTATTTATTAATATTATTATTTAAATATATATGTAAATTAAATTACAATCTACTTATTATACGTATTTTGATCTACAAATGAAGGAAAGAAATTACATCAAATCATCTCTCATTAAGCCTTAATTCGCGATCGAGGGAGAGATAGAGTTCTTCCCAGTTCCGTGACTCTCGTGTGTTCGTATGCGGCGACACTTCTTTCCCGGTCATCCTCTGTAGCAGGATGCATAAAACTCGGCGTCCCACGATAACGATCAATTCCCCCTCGGTGTTTCCGAGGATTAAGCGCGGGTTGGTTCGCGTGCGCGCGATCTCGAGGATGTCCTCGAGAGACGCCCGGCCCGACTCGGCTTGGCTCGCCCGCTAACTGGGTTTTCGTGCCGAGACCAAGGTGTTTCCTACGTGGATGTAAACACGCGCGTGGCGCGATCGGGTACGGCTCAAGAATCGTAAATGAATCGCGCGAACGAACGAGCGAGCGAGCGAGCAGCGCGACACGCTGTGAGAGTTGCGAATGAATCGCCTCGCGCAATCAGCGTTAGGAATCGACATAAAGAAAAAGATAAATGTAATAAGTAAATGAAATGGCCAATAGTATATAATATAAAATAAATAAATTATTCAAAAATAGAGAGGATATATAAAATTCATAAAATTCATAAAAAAATTATTATTAAGCGTAAAAGCCCGCTCGGCGGTTGAAAATGTCAATTTATTAATTCTGCGATAATTTAAAAATATATAAGACATATACATATGACTAACAGATTAATAAAAGAGAGGCTTGTTCGCAAGAACGAAGAGAATATCGTGGAACATAAATTTTCCGCCAAGAAAATTTGAGATCGCGCGTGAAACTTGAGAAATATCCAAATCGCAAACTCCACGATGTTATTTAGCATCTTGGCGACATGCAAGATAAAAATTTAGTCATATATTCTCACGTTCGTATGATACCGGAGACGCCGGTTTATGGCAGTCTCTGAAGGATGGAAATAATTTCAAGGGCCGAATGGGCAGACGGCCGTGTCGTAGCGAAGCCACGAGAGAAAGAGAGAGAGAGAGAGAGAGAGAGCGCACGGTCCGTAGAGTGTAAATTCGCATGAGGACGACGTGGAAGGGTGCCAACGCCGGCGATAATCGGCGCCGGATGAAATCGGGAATCGGAGAAGGATGATACGGGCATTCTGTGCAAATCGCGCGTAAGCATCTTGTCAGACCACCAGCTGTGAGATCGCGAGGTATAAAATGTAAATCCCAAGTTCTCTCACGGCGCGCATTTATGGGAGGGGAGAGGGTGGCCGGATGATGGGCGCCTTACACGCGGTTGCAGCAAGCGTTTCGCAAGCGATTGATAGGATTCAAGAAAGCGCAGGAGAACAAAGCGTGTTTTGAATTTGCGATAATTTACGCAACTTCTTCTTCTTTTTCTTGGCGATTTACCGTCTTGGCCTTCCATATATATATATATATATTGCTGAAAATCATCCTAAGCCGCTTATCTCTATATTATTACCTGCGCCTGAAAACGAAATTACTTTTGAAGAAGAGTCTTCTTCCTGTTTCCACGAATGACATGAGATTCCTTCGCGTAATTTGTTAACCATAATCCGCATGGAAGATCCTTATCGATTTTTGCCGCCGCGCGTCGTTAAATTTATCACCGAGCCAACGTTGGCTCGGGCTCTGTAATCAGATTGCATGCAACGGTTCTCCGACGCTAGACAAATAAAAGGTGCAATCGAGCGCCCACGCTTGGCGCTAGATATGGGACGCGAATACGGGGCCGTAATGATCCGAGACCCGGACCACGGCTGGATGACGCACCGGACGGGGCGAATACATCTGCGGATTCTACACGTTCCGCATAAAAAGCACCGTCTATTGAAACCCGGCGACGACGCGGCGGAATGCGGCCTCGTGGGATATCCGCGCGCGCGCGGCGGACGTATGTATGCATCGCGGTCGCGGCACGTGGGACGCCCGAGCGCATCATCGACTCGTTTGCGCGTTTTATCGCGCGCGGCCCGCCCGCGGGACACCTTTATCCCTCGGCGGTTTACGAGCTTCCGTCCGTCAAGGACGTTCCCAGGTACCCGGCGACACGCAAATTTGCCGATAAATCAGTCTTAATCCCGAACGGCTGCCGATAAGAATTGGATAAGAGCGGCGCTTCTCTCGCGGCAGGTCCATTTTTCTTCTTTTCGCTTCAGGAATGTACGCGAATGTCCAGCGCACTCGTGCGATTTGATGATTCATCTCGTCGAACGAGAATTATAATCCTTCCAAGAGAATTTAGGCAATGGGACTTTATTCTCGTCCACCGCTTTCACCGCAACTCGATCGCGTTATGCGATAGATTCGTGCAGAAAAGCAAGCTAAGCACGTCATTATACAGCCGTGACTTTCATCCGAAGTCTGTTTTCTGCCTTAATTAACACGTACGCGCGTTGCACCGCTTGATCTCGCGTTTCCGCGTGTCTTCCGGCACTTCTGCGTTCGCCACGTGAATCTCAAGCTCACAACTTATCCGCGATGAAATTTCTAATGCAATCAGCGCGTTTGGGATATGTAAACTCTCCTATTGAGAAAGTAACAAATGGCACTAATGGGAAATGTTCGGAGACGCCAAGAGACCGCTTCACATTTTCAATCGTAGTATTGCACCGACGAGACAGTCGCGTTGAAAACGCGGGATGACGGTGAAGAAGAAACTCTTATATAATAAATAAAAAAAGAAAAAGAAAGAAATTATGCAAAGGCTCCGGAATATAATGGGATAGGAAGGAGTCGGCGTGTCTATGCGACGATAAATGCAGCAATAAAGTTTGTCTGCGTAACGCAAAGCAAACGCTGACAAGGGAAGAAAGTGCGAGGAGCGTCTCTCGTTCGCAAAGGCCGTTTTGCATTCCCAGCCCACGGCTGGCGAAAGACCTGGCGGGAAGTGAAAAAAGCCGCGGCTACGATCTGCGAGTTGAAACATTAAACGGGTCAAACAGTCGCCGGGAAGAGACGTCGGGGACGCGGATCGATCACCGGCCGGCCGTTTATAATGCTTGGGAACTTATACGCCGGGAACCCGTTGAGGTGACGCGCACGAGGAAAGTCGCTGCGAAGCATGTAACTCGCGAGAGTAAACAGACTCGCGAACGCGCGAGGTATTTACGCCGCTATTCGCACGTTCATGACTCGTCTCTCGGCAGGTATATCTTTGACATCGCCGGCAATTTGGAATACTTTCAATATAGCCTCAACATCGAATTAACCAAAAACGATCATTTTTAATCATTTCTATTTTTTAGATCAATATCTTATTTTTTATGTAAAAGATAGGATTTTGAAATTTAACTTTAAATATATAATTAAAGACTATGGCTCGTATTCAGAACGCATTTATAAAGATGTTAGCGCGCGTTTTTTGTCATTCTATCCTTGTTTTACGTTTTACAAAAAAATTAAGATAGAATGACAAAAAAGGCGCGCTAACATCTTTATAGATGCGTTCTGAATAACTGTAAATATATCTAATTTTAGAACAAAGGAAATGATCAATGAAAAGTTATAAAATTTCAGAATTCTATCTTTTATACAAGAAATAGGATATTAATCAAAAGACATTAAAAATCGATTATAATGTAGTATTAATATCTCATTTATTTCTCATAGTTTTCATAGTTTTCAGTCCTTTGTCCGTATTATTCTTCTTGCCTAAATGTCTGAAGATAAGAGAGAAATACACCGAAATCTCAATTGTCCGACGAAAGGTTACTTAATAAAAGATTGTCCTGCGTTTCTCCTAGCCGTTTCTCATTGACATTACTCGCTTATGCAATCGCGTAGAAGTTGGGTAAAAGGTGAAGGTAGAGAATAATTAATCTTGAGGCTCCTGTGTCCTGCGGACTGACCGCGCGCTCGTAAGTTCGACGACGCCGCGCCGCCGCGCCAAGATGAATTTCTTTTACGTAATTTCGCGTGATCTTCAATACGCTTTTCATTTCGCGTACAATGCCCGCGATTGGCTTTCACTCCGCTCCGTGTTCGATTGATGCGCCGTGCTGCGCTGCGCGCGCGATAATGGAAAATTCACATTTGTTCCGAGCAGATACACGTACAACAGAACTCTCGTTGTGCCTGAATTAGCGTCGTATTCAGGTAAGAAATGAATTACACGGAATTCGCGGATAATTTCTCAGTCTTGCGGCTCTTGTCTCACACAATCGTCTCGTTAATCTTACAAAACCGTTATCGTTCGCAGGAGAAACATTGAACATGCGAAAAAAAGATCAACCGTGGTATCGTAAAATTTCAATTACAAATCATGAAATTTAATTATATACATTGCATAACCATCAGGTCGCAAATTTTATCCGTGTCGTTAGGTTTAGCCTGCTATAGAGCTGTAGAACATGAAAAATCGCCACGATATCAGCTTACTTTGAAGATAAAAGCCACGTGTGAGCGTTATAATCCCGTTCGGTTGGTTAGTCTTTTTCCTTTTAAACGGCACATACAGCGGCCGGCTCGTAACAGCTCCGCAAAAATCGGCGAGTGATAACAGTGATATAAGTCCACCGTTCGATACACATTTCCTCGAGTTCTGTCCCGCTCCTCGGCACTTCTCGCACCGTCTCTCTCTTTCTCTCTCCCCTTCGGCGTGTGTGTACGTGCGTGTCTCACTTTTCTCCTTACGTAACCGCGTAACTCCGGCGCAAGGATGCGGTTAGACCTTTCGAAGCGTGTCTCTCTCCCGATGTCACGTAAGACGCGCATTAGTCAGTCACGATCTTAATTTCACTCTCTCATGTGGCCGGACGATCACTGCGTCACGCACTCTCGGTGATGCTCCAGTCTCGATAGGGTTCTCCAGCCGAAAAATCAAAAGGATTGAAAGCTGCCCGAAGGGAATAGAGAACAAACTTGCGTTCTGCATGCATGTCCTCGCGAATCGTCTCATTTATCTTCGAAACGCAATTTAACTCTTCCAATTTAGCGCGTTTAATTGGGATGTGTATGTGATGCGATTACGCAACGGTACCTAGATAAATTCGCAAAACCGCGCCAGTCGCCAATTGAGCAATTGACTTCACGAATTTTTTATTGACTTTATTAAGCTTGTTAAATTTTTTTAATTTACTCGAGAGCGTTTCGATGATGTCGAAAATGTTATTCGTCGGAAGTGCGAGGTTCTTTATTGGAACACATCTCGGGAATTAAACCGATGAAAGTCTAAACAGATTGGCAAATATAAAGAGCACAGGGATAAAAGTTTGTGTTTAACTACTCGACCCAGATTTGTGTTCAAAGCGTAATAAAAAAGTATGTCATCGGTACCATTTTGCAAACATCAAGTGTTCCATTTCGGTCTCTTTTGAAAGGCGGGATATTGAGCGCGTTGAACAACGAGCAATGTGTAAAACAACATTTATCTGACGGTTACTAAGTGGTTTTAAATCAGCTGTCTGAGATTATTGCGACATGCTTTTTAGTCTTGTTATCTTCATCGCCCCGTCGATAGAGATATTTAATTCTTGCGTGACGATAATAGCGATTATTATTATATAATTATGTTACTTTCCGGTTATGTCAAAGAAACGTAATTATCCGGAATTAAAAAAATATATCTATTTTTCTTCCTATCCTAAAATATACGATAATTTTAAGTTCAGTAAGATAATGTGTCAGACAATATTTTTTCTAATTACCACATTATTTGTAATAAATATCAGTTTATATCTACAAGAAATAAATTTGATTTGTTAGGAAATATCCTATAAATTATTAGATGAATATCAAGTTTTCCTATGCATTGAAGATATATCTTCTAAATGTAATGTCAATAAGCATTGCTTATTATGTATGTACGGAATTCGCGAATACGGAAATGTTCGCAGTTCAGTGACGCGCGTCGCGATTTCGCACGTGTACGCTTCGGTCGATTCGGCATTTACCTTCGCAACAAAAACAAGTTCGATCACGCAGCACGCTAACGGAATTGCTCAAGGAGAAAGAAAATTTTCTTCGCGTAATTGTACCCCAATTGTTACGTCGCGCTATCGAAATCGCGCGAGGACGTCGAGAGCCGTGCCAAACGGAGTATCGAAATCCCCCCGAGGGACTGAAACATTCCTCGTACGTGGAAAACTTTCGCAAACTAACGAGGAAAGTCAATCGCGAAAATTCGCTTTCCTCGCGTTGACCTTTCGAGCAAGTACCTTTGTAAATAGTAAGAAATTTACTCTGGCGTGACTCATACTTGAGATAATCTACAAAAACCGATAGCGGCCTTATATAATGGACGCGTATAACAAAGTTATGGAGCACAAGTACGGATAAACGAAATGTTTCTTGACACCTTTGTATGGCGCTTTCTTTTCTTAAATGTAGGTCAATCGACTCAATCCGTAAAACGCGTTCTTAGGTTGCGATAGCAACGCCCAGGCCATCTTTGCGAAATGATATAAGTTTGGCGAGAGTTTCTCTATCTGAGAAAAATATTTTTACGTAGTGTTACATCGTTGCTTCTTTTCATCGGCATTTAGCGATATCCTTGAATGTGTCGTCAAAATGTAAGAAGCGAAACCTAAACAATCAATACCGAAAAAGGTTTTTAAGCTCATTCGCTTACATAATTTACCACAATATACTCTATTTAAAAAACAAACAACGGGATCTTTTTATTAATTCCAATGGACTTGTAGTTTTGCAACCGTAGAAAGGAAGCTTAGAGCGCGGTGCAGACTTGATTCTTTATTGCAGCTAACATTTAACCGCAACTTTTTTCGCGATGATCGTTCAAAAGAGTGAAGCTTCTTCTTTGATCACGAGGTATCTTTTGGCATCTAAAATGATTTACCTATGCGTACCTATGTATTTTTGAAATTATATAATTGAGACTTTTAAAGAAAATTCAGAATCAGAATTTCTGTTTGAATCCTTTTGTAGTATCGAGTCTCGATTCGGGGAATCACATTTAATAATTTTTCATCTTTACTCGCGAGATAAGGGCATCGCAGAAAGTCATAGAAACGGAAACGATGCGCGCGAACGCGTCCGTCTTCTCTTGTTAATTCTAATTAATATCCTCCAAACACAATAGCCTCTTTCACCGAAGGAAGGCTCTGAATTTCGCACGGCGACCTTTCCTTTCCCTTCAAAATTTCACTCATCGCTTCATACACCGTATGCAGATGCAGCAGCGATGCAACTACACGGAATCGCAGGAAGAAATTTCTAACTTGAAGAAATTTATATTAAAATCCATTATGTATAATATTCTTTTTTTTAGAAAAATTTAAGTTTAATAAAAAAAATATGTGTCTTTACTAAATTCTTCTGAAAATTCTTTTTCCGCTTTCGCTGTCATTACACCAAAATGAGCGCAGTTAGGTCGCTTCGACGTCGAGTTGCGTTGAAACCTGCCAATTTAATTCAATTTCAGAGTTTCGTCAAAGTTCGGATATCCGTTCGTTGCCAGTCTACGATTTCGACAGCGAGAGGGGGACAAATGCGTCGGTAGGGAAAGGGACGTTGCCCCGTTCGCAGATTGCATTTTATCATTATGCACTTGCACGCGCGCGATCGCGGAAAGGCGCGATTCCTTTCCACGTTCCGTTTTTTTTCCTCATTTTTTTTTCAATTTGCCGTAATAACATTACCGACTCTCGTTAGTCGGGAAAAGTTGCGCCTGACGCGTCCTTGCCTTGCGCGCGGGCCGTTACCGGACGCGAGATTAATTCATGATTTTTGCATTCCGGCCACTTCGCAATATCCCACGGCGATTATTTATACCACTGATGGAATTCCGAAACGTTCCTTCGCATGTCTGACTAATCGCCGATCAGCGCTGGTATCACCGCGAAAGTTCAATTATTACGTGCGATCTGGAAATCTCTATCTTTAGCTGATCCTTCATGACTCAGTGTGCTCGTTGCAAATAAAATATGTATAACATTTACATTTACATTCTATATTTTATTTTATAAAATCTTAAAAACTGTATTAGTTAGATAGATTGCGATTCTTTGAAAACCGTAAGTAACAAATAGATAAGAATAAAAATAGATCTAGAATGCAATATAATTTTAATAAATAAACTTTTTTTATAAAATTTTAAAAACTGTATTAGTTAGATATATTGCGATCCTTCGAAAACCGTAAGTAACAAATAGATAAGAATAAACATAGATCAAGAATGCAATATCATTTTAATAAATAAATTTTTTTCTCAAAAGAAAAATATTCTTAAATCAAATAATAATAGGAAGCCTTAAACTGCCTTAGGCTGGGTCTCTTTTTTCCCTAATAATGATTTCTCTGAGAACATTTTCGTCCTTTGAAAATATTCTTTTTCTATAGAAAATATTAAAGATCCTTGTATCTCTCATTCGCTTTATGCTTGCTTTCTCGAGCAAGTTTATATTTGAATATCTCTTTGATTTCTAAATGTAAATCAATCACACTCGGATTTGCGTATAGATCGTCTGTGGGACTCCGTCAGCGAAGTTTACGCGAACAATAGGATCCCATGCAAATTTTTATCGTGCACGCGATGCTGCGTCATTAAGAGTGAAATGTATGACGCTGCGTATCGATGGTCTCGGGAGGAAGACCGTCTTAATTAATATCCCCGCGCCCGATGCCCGAACAATCCTAATTAATGCGTAACGCCCGAAAGAGAGAGACAATGGTGCGTGGCTTCCTCCACGACCGCGCGACTCTGCCGTGGATTGTTAGCCGCTCTCCTTCCCTTTCTTCTTCTCTTACAATTAGAGAGAAACAGTCCTCTTGGATCCTCACGTCTCACGGTCGATGGAACCCGCGGCGTGGAAAACTTCATCGATTCGACGCTAATTACGGCGATTATTGTGATCTCAGGAAAATTTCACCATCGCCGATTGCGGTGCGTCGTTCCTTTCCACGCCGTTTCCCGAGAACAATTTGCGCGTCCATTAACGATTAATGGAAAGGTTCTCTTTTGTAGAACGCAGTCGCCGCCGCCGGTCGCGAATCAGGCAAGTGGGTGGAGGGGAGCAGGCAGAAAAGATGCACGGATTACAATGAAAATTGCGTGTATTACCACGTGTACCGTGCCACGTGTGTGCTGACGCATGCTCGTTTTCTCTCGTTCCTGTAGAACGAACCGGCTGCCGTAAAAGGCGTGTTCACCTTTCGTGCTGCTAAATCACCGTATTCCCTTATAATAGATATTCCATCTCGCCATAAATTCCGCTTTCCGCGAACCCACCGCGATTAACACTGTGTTAAAGAAAGAAAGAAAGAGAGGGAGTAAATTTTTTGAAGAGAGAAAAGTAAATTTTTGCGTTCAACAAAAGTTATCGTTAATTAGAATTGAAGGCGACAATATGTATTTGCGACAAGCGAATGTTTTATATTAAAAATTTATGTTAGTAAACAACGGTATAAGAGCCGCAGAAGATTCTTAACAATTTCACATGTATCTCACAATATATACGTAAAAATAAACTCAATATAAAATAAATTTATTTTTATGTATATAAAATATAAAGTATAAAGTAATACATAATATTCAAATTGTGTGTACAATAAATGTATACAAAATTTAATATATAAAGTAACGTGATGTGAAGTAATGCAGAGACAACGAAACCTTCGTGTTCGCCTGTTCTTCTCATTATTGCCAATTCCAGTACTATCGCGCTTAACGATCGGACCCTTACAATGCGCGCGTACCGTTTCGCGGTGGCCGAGGAAATGAACGGTCAAGTAACAGCGCGGGAAACAATGACAGACGCGACGTGAAGGACATTCCGTCGAAAGGGAGTGCCCGGGTGAGTGTAGTCGCTGTAATAATCCACTTCCTCCCGTGCGATAAACCGTCGCGCGGCCGGCGCGCGCGCTCGCCAGAAACGATTGGTTTCACGAGCTCCTCGCAATTAAAACGGACCGAGGGCAGGAACCGTCGCTCGACTTTCACGCGTGCCGGTATATCGGGCACTCGTTGCATATGCAACACGCGTCGCGGACATTCGCGCGACGGTCGCGAAACCCCGGCCGCGCGCCAAGCTCGCCAATTCGTTCGTTAAACTTCAGCGTTTATCGGTTTCATTAAATTTCGTTCGTCGGATTAATTTGCCCGTCGTATATGCCTTATTTGAATTTTACGACGCACGCATAAAATCGTCAGCCAGATTAATCCGCATTGAAAAAAAATTGATTATAATTTACTTTTTATTATAATTGGTTATAATAATCCAGTCTTGATAAAAGTTACCAAGAACCTTGATGAAATAGTTTCAACTAAACATATAGGTCATGGTGACAAAATAATGTTGTAACAAATGAAGTGATTATAATTATTATCAAACGTTTTGTTATTATTATTATATTTGGTAAAAATAACTAAGTATTTAAAAAATTGCATTACTAAATGCATCTTATAAGTTTACTTAGAATTTTTTTTTCAGTGCAACTTGAAATACATACACATAAATACTGAGAAAAATATTTTGTTCTATGAATCAAAATTTTGTCGAAACGATAAAACATTTTGGTTAAAATATCCCCAGCAAAACTGTTTAAATTGCTGTAAACAAATATGTTACTTGCTTATATTTTGTTAAATCATTTGACTTAGAAAACGAAACAGAACAATACATATAATAGAAACAACTAAAGATTTTATTAAACAAGATACTTGGTTACTATTAAGAAACACCTCAGCTAAACAATTTAGTTGGAGGTACTCAATTTTTTCTCAGTGTATTCATGAATCTCAAAATTCGGAGAACTTTACTTTTCTTGAAATAATTTTCTGAACTTTAATGAGCCGTGGACGCGATATAAGTTAATGTCGACCGCGACGTTTATACGTTCGCTGATAAGCACGTTTCTCATTGAGCGGAATTACGCCTGACGCTCTCCGTGTAATCTCATTACCGCCGCGATCATCGACTTCCGAGCGCTCTCGGGATTCCACGATTAAGGCCGCGAGCGCAGCAGCGGCCAAGCAAACGTCGGAATTTTTCTCCGCTTGGAAGATGAAGATGAAGATTAATCGCCCGTGGTGAGGGGCCGCGGAACGCCGCGACCGCGCATTTGCATATTCGCGTGTACGTATTCTCGCGTGATTGTTTATCCTGGAGCGACTTGTCGCGTCGTCACGGCTGAATGAACGAATGAATGAATTCTCTCGGGAGAGTCGCATCCCTGAGGCTCATTCATTTCTCTCGCTCTTTCTCTCTCTCTTTCTTCCTCTTCGGTTGCGCGAATCTACGCCTTCCGTCGCCGCGTGTACCGCGTGGAAAAGTTGGCGTTACTGTATTATAAATCGCTGCTGTCTTCGCCGAACGGAGTGCAACAAATCAAACCGGCGGCGCGTCATTAATATTGTCGGCTGAAATGGGAAAGAAGCGACGTTAGTTACTCGCGTTTCACCTGACGGTCAGTTTGATATATGATTAATATAAGACGGTGAGGAGACTTTGCCGCGCGCGGATTTCGAGAACATTGAAGTCTCGCAGTTATTAATATTATTATTTATTTTATACTCATTGCGTTATTTGCGTCCAGTAACGTGTCAGCTAATTTATCCAACAAGTTTCCACACCGCGATGTGTCGCAGCCTGGCTCGCCACGGTTCCGCGGCGAGATCGGAGGTCCGGAAGAAGGGAAATTTTTACGCTCGACGCCGACGTCTCGTTTGAGACGGAATGCGCCGCGATACGGGCGTATCCGATGTCTCGGGGGATAATGGAGGACTTCCGTTTCCCGTGGCGGGCCGCGAATAGCAATGACTTCGTTCTCGCGTTCTCGCGCACGCTCGCCCGTACGTGAGAGAGACATCCGCGTATGCGTGCGATCTGCGATTTCGCCTTGTTTCGCAGATCGAGGATCCAATTCGAAAATCTCCTGTACGTCTCGTAGAAAATCAGACGAGACTCGATGGCAAAGCTGTGGCGCAAGTATAATCGGCCTTCAAAAGAATTTCTTGAACGATAAAAGATGAGACAAATTGGAATAAGGAGACAAATAGGACAGAAAGTCATGATAATGTCAAAGTGACCTCAAAATGACAAAAAATGATTAAATTATGATTGAAAGGCGAATTTTGTAATATTCATTAATATACATTCATGCATATTAATGAAAAAGAATTTTAGTTAAAAACGGACGAATCAGAAAAATCTTGTAGGATTGATAAAATATTCTGGTTATTATAAGTTATACAGTATTGAGTTCTATTATAATAACCAGAGAGAGAGAATTTATATTATAATAGGACCAGAATATTTTATCAATCCTACAAGCTTTTCTGATTCGTCCGTTTTTAACCAGAATTTTTTTTTTTTCAGTGTGTAATATCCATTTTGTAATATTCACATAATTGTGATATATTCTCGTAATTTTAACGTCACTTTGACATGACTTCCTGTTCTACTTGGGTGCAATTTTGATTGTAGCCAGCGACTCGCCACGCTTGTCCTCGCGAGCAGCGACTCGCCGCGTCCCGTGAGAAGATCGTTAAAGACCCGATCTCGTTGAAGGGACTGGAAACGGGCGCGGCTTTAATTCGCGGTACGTATTGAACTGGAAAGAGCGGAAACACGCATTGGCGTGACAGCGTCACCGCGAACGAGAGCCGCGCCGCGCCGTCACGCCGGTAGCGCAAGTGACCGGGACATTTCGAACACGTTCGCGAAGTTCTATTTATTCCAACGTCTCGGCGGGGCTCTTATAACGTCCGGGTACCGCTGGGTGTAATGCCGGCTCTAGAAAGTGTTACGCAGGATTCGCACGAGCGCAATCGACGATATGTGCAACATGTGTCCCCCCATCGCGCCGCGGCGCGATCGCTTCCCGCGTTCGCGAGTGCGCCCGATCGAGCGGGAACGGCGCGTTCGATCGGGAAGCGGAATGCTCGCATTTTTTTGTTCTTCCCTTCCACCCCTCGACGTCGGGCGCCTGTCGTCGCCTCGCCGCGGATCGCGAATTATTACGTCTCAATTTACGCAAGACCGCGCGAGCAGCGTTACGAGCGAAGGTATCCGCGAGCGAGTAATCCGTCCCCGATCTATCTATCCGCCTTTCGCGATTTTTCATTCCTTCCCGAAATAATTACCGCGCCGTTCAATTTCGCCCGCCTGGCGAGAATGTTTACCGTAAACACGTCAGTTTTGATTAATCCCTTTCTCGGGCCGAACGCGCTCCGGGAAACTAATGATGATTGCGCACCGGAGGAAAGGACAGAAATCCGATACAGCTCCCGCCGTAAATCGAGCCGGAAGTCTCCCGCGCCTTGGCGAGCGAGAAACACGAATCGGTGGGAGGAAGGTACACGTACATACGTACGTACGTGCACGGACAAGAGGGCGGAAGATAGATTATGGCAGCCCGGCGCGGGCTAATTAAACCATGCGGATCTAGATCCATGAGTGGACCGCGTATCGACGCTCGTTGAGATATATGTTGTGCAAAATCGCGATAGAGCCGGCCGACGCGAAAATATGACTAGGTGTGTAACCGCATTGTAATGCCGTTACGTGATTCGCGCGCTCGCTCGTAGCGGAAAGGACCGAGCGCCTTCCTTGAGTTTCCTCGTCGGTGGCACGTGCGATTTGGCTGATATCCTCCCACCGCGCACGTTTATGCTAGATAAACGTCGTTTGACCCGGATTGACATCGTCTGCCCGCCGCTCCAAGGAGCATTCCGACTTGATTGCCCGGACGCATAATTATGCTAACGAGCTCTTATTTATAGAAGACAATGTCTCAAAAAAAGGAAGAACGCGAGGATGACTTGTTTTTTTTTTTTCGCTTGTGTCTCTCGATGTTTAGAATTCTCGCAAAAATAATCCAATTCTGTAATCTACAATATGCAAATTACTTCCATCAGGTTTCTCGCGGAATATCTTCCTTATTAAGTAACGGATTATTTGTAATATATTTTATTAAATTTGTTATGTACTAAAAAAATATTTAATGTATTTTTGCATTTGTTAAATTTGCGTTGTACAAAATTTTTATGTATTATTAAGTAATAAATTACATCTATCTCTAACATATTTCGTTAATTTTTAATTTTATTTAAAAATATTTAAATTTATTTAAGCATTAAAATATATTTGATGTGCGTTTTTTTACTATGTTAAATATGCGTTCCACGAAAAATGTAGAAAAAACTGAAAGTTGATGCATTTCTAAGCATCTCATTTGCCGTCAACAGAACGAACGAAGGAGAAAAGTGGACGGGATAAAGAAGTACGGTCTGTGAAGCGTTCAGGAGAAAGTTTACAAAGGACAAGAATTCGGGTGGTGCTGCTTAGGCTCTCTCGTCTCGGAATGGAGAACGTCCTCATAAATATTTAAGTAGCCAATTGGACCGCCATGACCTCCGGTTTTTCTCTTCGTTCGCGCGCGAGTCTTCTTTCCTTCCCCCTAACTGTAAAAGTTGATTCTTTTTTTCTAAATACCAGGAGCGATTCACCCGAAACCATCGGGACCAACTCGTTCCTACCACCGTGACTTTTCCCCGCCGCTAATAGCTTCTTATTTGATGCGTTCTAAGCTAAAAACGCCAAGAGCACTTCTCTCAAGAGGCACTTAACGGAATCTTGTATTAACTTATGGAATCCCGTTGACTATTTGACTATTTTCTTGTATGTTCAATTGCGAAAATAAAAGCACACTTAAGACGATTAAAGTTGTTTAGTAAATACGATAGGGGACAGAATCATCTGTAACCATAGCGTACGATATTTTAATAACATTCTGTATCTTAATCGGAGAAGGCTGTTTTATTATTAATATTAAATTTTTATTTTTTAAAGGGATCTAATTATGATAATAAAATTACTACTAAAAAAAGTTTAAATTTTCCATTTTAATTATTCTAAATAGTATAAAAAAACGCTGTGCTAACAGAATACTGCAATGCTAATAGAATATGTTGATTAAAATGTTGTACACAAAATTCATTGATGAAATTATAATTGCAACAAAAATACTTTTCTTTTATTTTTCTGTTGGCAATATTACACATTAAACGAGGATGTGGCAACGAAGATAAATGAACGTCTCGCCACGTGAGTGCTAGATCGGGCGCTAATGCGAATTCGAGTACGGCGAAGCGATAAATCCGCGCGCAACGGTACGGCTTATTAATTCATGCCTTAACGTTCGCCTTGTAAATAATTGAACCTTGACATTACGAGGAAGGTATGCAATTCTTACTGTCCGTCTCTACCGGGAGTATGATATTCTCGACACTGTTGCACGCGCGTTGCAGTCACGGAGGTCAATCGCGGCTACGGGGGGCGGAAGTATGCAAATTGCTATTACCGTATTAATCGCGACCCTTGAACACGCGCGCAATGTTTTTTTCTCGTCGCGCTTATTTCTTGCGCGACTCATTGCCGATGTGTCCCGCTGATCACACGGGGAATTTCGAGTGTGGGACAACGGCTTTACTTAACAATTTAAATTCTTACAAGAAGACTCTCGGCGTTTCTCATCCTCTTCTCTCTTTGTTTGCTCATTCGCTGCTTCTTGCGACGAGAGGCTTAAAATCTGCAAAGATTGGACAGGCTGAAGAAGCACGGCGCTCTTTTGCATTGTAATATGATATATTCTGTGTAATGACTCTTATATGTATCTAATATATAAATTATAATTTAAGTGGTATCAACAATACTGGTAATTAAAAAGCAGCATTTATTACTTTTATTAATTATTACGAAATAGAAATTAGTCATATAATTTTCGTTTAATGATACAAAATCCTATAAATTATTTTCCTATTATTTATTAGATCGAGATTTGTGGAAGTTTCTTAATAAGAAAATTTTCTTTTTGTCATTATGACGATATATATAATAAAATTCTTTTACCGTTACTTTATTTTCTTTGGCACATATCGATGTTTTTCGTAATTATGTGAATTGACATTTTAATCTGTCAAGCATTCTTCACGATGTCCCGAAAGCATGACGTGATTCTTCCTCGTTATATCACGGAACTTATTTATTGCTTTTTAGTCGGTCACGACCTCCTACCTGCGGCTGACACAAATGCAGTTGCGCAAGAGCTATTCTCTTCGACCTTAAATACCGGCTCGTTCATTCTGCTAAAGAAACTAACTGTATCTCCTCTTCCTCCTTCGTCTTTCTTCCTGCGTGCCATTTCCTCACTGCTTTAGACGACTGCAAGCAATGCAACGTAATGACATGCACCTAGAGACTAGAAATTTTACAGACAAGAGATAAGACGTTCCTTCATAAGAAAGAAAAAAACATTATGGGATGATGATTGAGACAGTTTGATAGATTAATAGATATGCAGACAAAATTTAAGTTTTACAAGAGAAGAATATTCATAAAACTTGTCATAGACATTAAGAAAATGACGATTTTTATTAATTTTAATCTTATGGTGTTTTTTTTTGTATGTATATCAGCTCATAATAGCCCATTTTAATGTCTAAAAATTTAAGAAGATAGATTTCTTGCATTTTTCAATTAAATATTTTTTCTCAAATAAAGCGAACGACGATACTTCTTGAATCTATCGTAGATTATCTTCGATCTTCGGGTCAGATACACTTCACATACATTCTTAATCTTACGGTATCTTCTTGCACTGTAACCTTTCGACGAGGCGAGTCGACCTTTATTACGAATTTCGCTGTTTCAGTACAAAAGACAACGAGTTGTCTTCTACCTGCTTGGGGACTAGCCGGGTACTCTTTCCATGCTATTTCAGGATGTTATGACAGTTAGAAAGTGAACCGATCCACGACCTTCTCATCCTTTTACTATCACGCCTCGGTTTTGTAACAGTTCGCTTCATCGGCGCTCTGCTCACCTTCACTTTCGTTCTCGTCGATTTTGCCGTATTTTTTTTTCGTTTTTGCGCTCCGGTGAATGATTCGTGGTTCACACAACATTTTTAGTAAACAAATTAATAAAGAGATTCAACGTCTGACTCGCATACATAGATTTTAATCTTTAAAGCGTTACTTCGTGCCAGATAAGATTATATTTTTTTACATATTAATTATATTCAATATTTTTTTATTTAATGTATCGTTAACATATGTTATTGATATTAAATATCGTTTGAAACACATGATGGTTCAATATGGTTCAATACGGCAAACAAGCAGGAAGACAGGCAGTGAGTAACACACGCGGAAACGGAGTAATCTTTGACAGCCTTATTCATTAACATTTTAATTGAACAAACGTTTTCGTCTAGGACGCCTTCGCGGCGATTTCCAATTTTAGCAGCTTCCTGATCCGAGGAACTTCCTTCATGCGCGCATTTAATATTGTTGGAAATTTTAACACTACGATAATTTTCTTCATCACTTATAACGCTATTTTTATATGTCTCAAATATAATTTACTTTGAAATAAAGAACACTGTAAAATATTACATATGTTTCACTTCGAGATTGTTTAATTTGCTTTAAATGAAATACCTCATGTATAACGTGTATTTTTAATAAAGATATTCTATGCATTTTTTTTATTCATATTTTCAATTTATGAAGTATTACTATATCACGAGTTGAACGATCGTGATCTGTTCTCTCAAATCTGGAGTGTTTCGAAATTATGCATCTCGAATGGCGATGGTTTTCAGATCATTCATCCGCGGTTCTAACTGCTGCACCGTATAATTATTCAAGCAGCATCCGCGCGTTGCGATTGGTCGATTTCTCGACCGATCGGTTTTTCAGAGTACTTTCTCGTGATGGATTATGCTCATCGAGCGGGTCGCAGATCACCGACGTAATATCGCGATGTGCACGGGCAGCAGAACAGTTCCACACTAGTGACGCGATCCAGCGTAACGAATTTACGTTATTAAATCATTAAATCGAAAGTGCGATTTGGCCGTCAGAAATACGGATCATCTGTGCGACAAAAAGTGACATTTTATTTGTATTCACGCAAAAAAATTCGCAATGTTTATTCTTCAAAAATTAAATAAATTAGCGTAACAAAAATTTCTGAAGTTTGGAGTTCTCGGCGTTAAACATTTCGGTGACATCACAGAATGTCATTTCACTCAATCGAGATATAAGATAAATCTTGATGTAAATTTTAAGATAAGTCTAATGCAAATCCTCCGAGAATTCGATCGGCGTCTAATTAACGGAGTACCGAATACGGAGATCGGTAACCGGAGTTCACCGCTGTGTACACGGAGGAACATCTGTTTTTGTGCGTCGATACTCCGTCGAGTTGCCCGCGCCGACGTAAATTACGCTGGTAATCGCGGACATATCGACATAAAGGCGATCTATGTGAGCTCGCGGAAGGTGAAAGGTGGTCTTCTTACGCGATTCCGCAATGTGCACCGGCGTGCCCTTTCGGGCTATAGAAAATCGGGGGACGTATCACGGGTTCTTCCTCATACGTGCCATCCTTAAGATGTACGATACTTACGCATCGTTTGTCGCATTTCCGCGATCTGAGAGAATGGATTCTGGAGAACGGACTGACGATCCACGAACGGCGGTGGAGCTTCGAAGAGATGGATATTTTTCGACAACAAAATTTTTCTGGGCTCCAACTAGTCGAAGAGATGATTACTTTGCATTACTTAAAGATGATTACTTAAAGATACGAGATTGCAAATATTGGATAAATCATGACGCAACAATTTCGAGCGAAACGGTAATCGACGTCCGCGTGTTTGTACCTAATCACGAGGTGCTAATTAATGAAGCATCAGACACCACGACGTCCATTCGCGCCGTATCGGGTGTCTCGATCGCGTCCCTGTAATATCGAGAGTTATGACGATATTGCGCTGATGCCGTGAATAAAAAATCGGGATGGCCGGGTGGCGAGATGCGCGTGTAATTGGCCGCGGCGTGCGATGGGCCGGCAATAATTTGATTTCCTTCTCGCTCGATCACTGTAATCAGTGTAAAGAATGGTTTCGCGCGGGTAAAAAGTATATGGTGCAGCCGTGAGATCGCGAGAGGGGGAGATAGGGGAAGGACTGGCTCCCCGAGATGAGCCGCCGGAGGGGATTGAGCAACGCTCCTGCCTGATGGAGTAACGCCGTCGGAGCGACGCTACTGTAACGGTAATATCACGGTAATGGTAGTGACGGTTAGATTGCGATAATCGGGATTTGAGACGTCTTCGTTCCAGAGAGAGAGAAGGAGAGACAGAAAAGGAGAGAAAAGGGGAGGGTGAGGGGCAGAGAGCATGTACAAAGCTGCGGCGGTTGTCGCTTGCGAAATCGAACAAGACGTAAATGCGAATTAAAACTATCAAAATGTCATTATGCAAAGGATATAAAATAAAGCCTGTCGCTGTCTCTGTTAACTGTAATGCAAACGGATAATTTGCGAGGAGTTACCTTTGCCGCATTGCTACAAATCTCCGCCGCCGCTGTTTCCTTCCACAAGGCCGTCCGTGTAGATGCGTCAGGCGAAGTCGATCGAAGTGCTTCTTCATCTCTTTCCGAGCGTGGAACAACTTGGAGAAAAAGATACGGAAAATTAGCTAAGCTTTGACTTCAATTAACATTTAAACGAACGACCTATAAACTAGCGTATGCAAGGCCGATTGGGCAATGCTCGTCGGCGATGCCCGAGCGAGAATCCGCGACTTATTCCCATACAGGCGTGATTAATATTCGCGAAAGGAAGGGGAGCGGAATTAATTAGTACCGCGTCGCGGACGGAGTTGCGGAAGCTTCGGGGCTGGAATGAATCTCTCGGATTCGCGAGCGATTAACATCGTCGATTGATTAACCGTTAATTAGCCGCGAATGGGCGAACGAGAGCGTGTAATCGCCATTTATAGCCCGTAAAGCCGCCGATTATTATCATGCACGTCGACGCAAACAAAAGGCGCCGTTGCTCCTCTAGGTACACCTGGATCGCGAAACCGTTTCCCAACACACGATCGATCCACGGTTCATTTCGAGCGGCTGTCCGAGCCCGCTTACTTTCGATTTCTCGCCGATTCGCGCGATTGTCGATATTAATTAAGTCGTTTGCGATGGTGCGAGCCTGATACTTTGTCTATAGCGCGGTTTCCACGTGTGCGTGTTGCGGGAACAATGTAAAAAAAATCGTTCGCCTTAGTTAATCCAGCGAATTTATCTAACTATATTTTTAACTATATCGCGAATACAACGCAATATAAACATCTCTCTTGTTCGCCTTTAGACCGAAATAAAACGAATCAATGATTAAACAAGAACAATGTAAAAAAAAACGCTTTAATTAATCTAACAAAGTTATCTATATTTTCACAGAATATTTCTCTCGTTCTTAACGTAAACAGAAATAAAGCTAATTATTAATTAATGTTCACGCTTCATCATTTCATATCTAATTAATTTATCATGAAGCAATCAACAGTCATGTTATATTTATTTATGAGATTCATTGGATTGATGGTTGACATTAAGCTTCACTAATAGATGGAAGAGAGATGCTTTCGTAGTTAATTTCTCCTCGCTACATTTCCAACAATCGTTTGTCTCTGGGAGACTTTCAAACGATCGCTATCTCTAATTAACAGATTGCCCAATTATATATAAGTCTTCCTGATTGTTCGGCAATAATGCGTCATAAAGATCGATAGGATCTTGCCTCGTGCCGAGGACGGTCGTTCGCGTGGGAGGATCCGCGCGCTTTCACGTTTCTCGCGCGCACTTGTGAAATGGCCCGCTCATTGAGAAAGCCCGGGACGTTATGGACAACGGCCGCGACAATAAGTGCTGGAACAATATCGGGAAACAGATAAATTATCGACGAAATCGGAGATCGCGCGCGCGTGCGCGCGAAGACGAGCGGCGGACCGGCTAAAGCTGGCAGCTCTAAATGTCACGGGATTCACACAGGTGTTACGCGCTATGGGATTATGTCACCGGCTTCTACGCTTCTTCGGATACGCCTCTACGGTTGCGCACGGTGAGAAAAGAAGTCGGCAACCGTATACGTACATACATCTGGACCGTTACACGCGTACACACGCGCGGCCCGAGACGCGGCGATACGTTCGTCGGATGGAATCCCGTCTGCCGCGCGTAAGCGAGCGCGTCATTAAGCGAAAATTACGACGACGAAAGGATTGATTATTATCATAATGCGCGATGCGCCACGTGCTTCTCCCCGGCGTTACGTCTCGCCGTCGTCGCCGGAGATGCAACGCGACCGCTCATGTCAGGAAATAATCGCGACGATGATTAACGACCGCGATGATCGCAATGATGCGGAATAGACACGTCGTCGCGGCTGGTATTTTTTCCCCCGCGCGAAAGAATCCGAAAATTGTACGCGCAAATTCCGCGTTTGTCATTGAAGTGACGATATTTTGCAGGGAAAATCGTACAGTGAGAGAAAAATATAATTACTTTTGGAGCCAATCACAATTTTATAATATTTCTAATGATAATTATGGTTAACATAATGATGCATACACTGTTAAACTCGCAGTGTCAAATTATTTTTTGAGTCATTTTTAACTATTCCATAGGTCGCCATTGCTCTTACTCAGTATTTCATTAATTATGATTAAAAGGAAGGTAAAAATTTGACTACCATGGAAATTAAATTAGATAAATTAACAACATATTGATTAAGGCTTACTCAATATGTCGCTAATTTTATCTCATTGTTTTAGTCAAATTAATATTGAGTAGAAACAGTGGCAATCCATGAGTTTACAGTGTATAGTTAAGTTAATCATATTTATTGTTAGAAATATTATAAAATTGTGGTTCGATCCAAAAGTAACTATATTTTTCTCTCAGTGTAAGATTAAAAGTCCTTCGCTGTTGGACGAAATGTCAAACAAATTTTCGACAGATGTAACATTTTACTTTGCGTATGAAAATGAAAAAAACCATTGCGGTGAAAATGAAATTAAAAATGGCTTTCGTCCATAAAATGTAAGTCATAAATATGTAAGTCATAAATGGGAATAATTGAGAATTAAAAATAAGAATTCAAATATGTAAGACTTATAAGCTGATTAAAGCAAATTAAAGCAGTAGGTATCGCGTCGCATATATGAATCATAAATTACTTTTACTGTGCGTATCTGACTTTTTAAAGTTAAATTAATATACCCACGTAGAATGTTAACATTTGCAATTGCATTCTTTGTAATATCAATCTGCAATTCTTGCAGGCTAAAAGAATACAAATGAAATATCAAAATATTGGCTTCTGACCTCTTTTTTCTTCCGGATTCTCTCGTAATAAGTTGTTTGAACTTTTGCAGTAAGTTAATAAATTGATACCAACACTATATGTTGCTCAGCAACGAGTCCGTAACATTCTGGCGCGGTTATGAAACCGTCCGGAATCCGTAATGATTTGAACTCAGATTACGTTTTCGAATGTTTCGGATACCGGGCAAGATAGAGCCGGCAAGAGGAAGATCGCGTCGATCCTTCATGCGGAGCAAAGAATGGGATGCCGTGTCGTCCGCGATCAATGAAGGCAGAAGTCCATGACCGGCGCGACTAGATCAGTGCAGAAACGAAGTCGGAGAGGAACGCCAAGGAGTTTCAAAGAACTTCGTCACAGTCGGCCGAGCGCGGTATGCCCGAGGAATTATTTATGAAATTTCGGTTTCTACCTGTAGAATCCTGACGTGTGCCGCGACCGCGCTTTCCATTTCTTCCTCCTTTCCCTTTTTAGCCTCTTATATACGAGACTCGATCCATATAACCCTTGCGCGCTCTCAATCTTCCCAATCGTATTTTATTCTCTTTTGTAATATGTACACACAATTTACACTCACAATTTCCGGATTGTTTAGTACCTCTGCTCAAGTTCAAGAGTAGTTCATAAAGTTATGAAGCTATGAACCTACATTGAAAACAAATTCTGGTTCAATACTTTATGAGTTATAAAGCTATTATAATAACCAGAATTTCTATTAGAATAACCAGAATATTTGATCAATCCTACAAGATTTTCCATTCGTCCATTTTTAACTTGAATTTTTTTCCAGTGTATAAATTACTTGTCATAAATTACAAGAAAACAAATAAGAAAGATATCTCTGCAGGAAGATAATTTTTTATTTGTATCTGTTATTACAAAAAAATATTATTCCTTGTAATATATGATTGGAAATATATATAAAGTGTAATATATAAGTGGAAATTATTGAATAATCAGTTTCAATATAATACAGTCGCAAGAGAGTGTGGTGTAGTCGTGTTTAATGTAGAGAGGACCGCACATCTCTGTTTTCGTATTCCTGATCCGAACGAAATCGACAAAGACGGATATTCTTTCACCTCGAGAAAGCTATGCAACATTAATAACAACGTTGCCCGCGGTGAAACTGATGGAAACTAATGTCGTATGACGTCGCGGCCGGGCCATCGTTGAACGAAAGGTCAGCGTATGTAAAAAAAATAATCGGCGAAACGTCCGACGGCGGGCGTATCCGCCGCACCGTTGCTTTTTGTCTCGCGCCGTCTTACGCCATGCCGTCTTTCGACGTGTTCTCTCCTGTCCCTTCGCCTTTTTATCCGAATTACATAATTGTATATCGAGAGCGAGAGCGGTCTCGCGCTAGGAGAACACGCGGAATATATTTTGCACGAGCGCCAACACGGTGAAAGGCCCGTTCGTCTCTTTGCGCATTGCGAATTAAAAGTCGCCCGTAGGACTCGATAAGGCCTCGGTTCGTTTTGCGAGAAACAGCCGCGAGGTATCGCGATCGCATTATTCCAGCAGGTGCAATTGCTAGCAAGGTAGCGCTTCACGGTCAAATTGTGGAATGGAACGAAGGAAAGCTGGCGCTAAAAGCGCTCAGCCGGAAATATAATTAGTAGACTTATTGCTATAGCATCAATAAACTCAACAACATATTAACGCTACTTTAAAAGTTTGTATTTACAAACTTATGCAACTATTAAAATACTAGATAACACAACGTTTAACATTTAATTTTATTGCGAGCATATATAACGTGAAATTATATAAATAAATTTTATACAATTTCTTTCGTTATATACATCTATTTATTAAAATATTGAAGTATTACGCTTTCGTGTCGACGAGTCATTAGAACGATAAGCTGTAAATCAATTATATCCGCGTTACATAAATCTGGTTGTCGATAAAAAGTATGGATCTTGCAATTTGAATACCCAGGGGGCTATTAGCGTGCCGCAACGAACTACAAGACAGAACCGGGGAGCGAAGAATATAATTTAATCTGACGGTAACAATTAACACCTGTCTGGCACGTGTTAGATAAGCAAGGTGAAAGTTGCCTGCTTCACTATCTCACTATTTTTTCGTTGTATCTTCCGATTTTTCATAAATTCTTTTTCATTCGGTGAAAATCTGTCATAACATTCTGTTAAGACAGATATTAAGTGCCTGTTTCTAGGCGTGAATAATTTTTCACAATTCTCCTTTCGCATTCTTAGACCAATTTTAAATTCACTTTATTGACATTTATCCAATCTTCTCTCTTTAATCTTTCGCCGGTTTAGTGACATTTTATTCAGTTCGCTCGCGCTTATGTAACATTGCAGTTACGCTGTATTATGTTGTATTTATAACGGTAGCAGATCGAACTAGCAAACTCGAATTTATGGAGCACTCTGGTGCATTAACCTATCGTCGGTGCGTGACGATAGTTGTGCATAATTATAGCTGCAACTGGTGCAACGGGGTCCACCGGAGACCCCGGGCCCGATTGCAAAACCGTATAAATTACCTCTGCGTAAATTACATGACGCGGCTACGCCGAATGAGATAGCGGCGGCGACAGCAGCAGTTTTTCTTTCTCTTTAACTTTCGGCAAAAGATAACTTCTGTTATCTCGTTAACGCGCCTATCGAACGTGTCGCGCGTGCGACTTGAAGAAAAATAAAATACCGCGCAAGTTACATCCCGCGGACTTTTTCGTCGCTTCATTTATTCGATAGGTAATATAATTTTTGCTGTCTCACGCCCCGTTTGTTTTCTTTTCTTTTTCAGTTTTCGTGTCGATTCTCGACTTTCGTCATGGCCGTTGGTTATGCAGCGCGGGGGAACCTGGCGTAAGTTGATCGAATAAATCAGAAGGAAAAATTAATGCCTTTTAAATCGCTGAAGCGCCGATTTTTTATTTTCAAGTATCTGGACTTCGACAACCTGCCGGAGACGAATTTCTCGTGTCAAGGAAAGGTGATCGGCGGATACTACGCGGACGTCGAGGCGGGCTGTCAAATGTTTCACGTCTGCACCATCGGCCAGAAAGGTAGATCTGCAGCTTCTTATGAAGGCGGGATCCCCAAATTCTGCGCCAATTGTGACTTAAATTATTTGCGTCTTAATACACTTACAAGAGAAAATTAAAAAAAAAAAAAACCATTTTGTTGGTTCATTTTACTTCGGTATTTTTGGTACAAAAGTGAACAAAAATTCTAATTGAGTTAAATTGTCAAGATTGAATTCGTACGCCGAGGAGACCGACTCCTCATGATGAGTCAAAGCCAGACTCTCGACTTAGGTCAGTAAACGTTCTTCGACGACCGTGACATTCTCGCCGTGAGCGATCTCCCGCGATCGGTTACAAAACTTCGATGGGCAGCCTTTGGCCGCGGGCCTTTCGAAACGATCTACTTACCGTCAATACGTGCCGATCTCCTAAATAGGCTCGCGCTGCTGTTAATTACCGCTTTTAATTCCAACTCTAATCCGGATCCGTGCCTGATAAATTGTCGGCCCTCGGCCCCGGATCCAAGCAGCCGACTCTAAATCCTTCGTCTCGCCACGTGAACGCTTGACATATAAAACGATTTGCATAATCGCCCGCACAAAATCGACTTTATGGACTGGATCGGATCGAGACGGACGCGACACGTGTAGTAGGTTTCTCCGGGAGTTCTCGGCGAATGGAGCGCGAATTTTTTATTTTCCGAAATATGCGAGAAGCGTCTCTGCGATAAATCATCTGCGTTCTCTTAGGGTAGACGCGAGTGATCTCAACGTGAAAAATCGCGCTCGAAGATGCAAAGGTGTCCTTCACTTTAAAGAAAGAATCACGATCCTGCTGAATTTAATTAATATTATACAGTGCGTACATAAACAAAATATCTATATGTAATTTATAATCGATTCGTTCTTGATTAAATTAAGTGACGTTAACGTTGACAAATGCGACTGACAGTCGAGCGAACTCGAAAATTATGACGAGACTTTCAAGAACGAGCACGCCCCGTGAGTCTAGAGCATCCCCGAATAATGACCCTCTTCTTCACCTGGAGACTTGGTTTCAGACGAGATTATGGACATAAAATTCCTCTGTCTGAACGGGACCGTCTTCGACCAGGAGACCAGAGTCTGCGAGAGGGTTGACGAGGTCGACTGCAGCAAGAGCGAGCGATTCTACAATCTGAATCTCGAACTCTACGGCAATAACGCCGTGACGCTCAGGTAATTCTAAGGAAAATCCGCGATGCGCATCTTATTTTTCTATAATTAATAACATAATTTATAACGTAAGTAATAACTAATAATAATTAATAAAGTAAATATAAAATCCAGTTTTCCTTTTACGTTCGTCGGCAGAAGGTGGCGATTTACACGGTGCTTTGACGAGCGTAAGAAAATGAGTTGTCAAAGGGTTAATGATAATTCTGACTTTCTGGAAATTTCATTAATGACACGGCGAGTCAAATGCTAATCTATTTTCCGGTTTCGCATTGATGCAAATCACTGCGAGCAGAAACTGGCTATCGAATGAAAGAAGTTGTTGCACACTCTGATTGCTTCGCGAGTTATATACAAGGTGTCGAATACGGCCGCAATTCCCGGCAGACTCGGACGTTCACTTTACGTTTCGTAAGGATCAAAGACATGCCGTAATTTATCTTTGTATAAAATTTCATGTAGATGCAAATAATGACAATATTGGAAAATTATTAGAAGTCTATAAATGTAAATTAATAACGAAATTTTATCGTTTCCTTTTCAACTCGAATAATAAAAATCTAGTTTTCTCAAAAATCTAATTTCGGTGTAAGAATCAAGGTAATAAGATTGTTAATTATTGTCATAATTAGTAAAAAAGAATTTTTCAAATTTGAATGCGCTTGATAAAAGTTTACTTATTAAAAGTGAACGTTCGTTGCAACGAGCACCCCGTACACGCGGTAATATCGAGTCGCCGCATTTCAGAAATTCTCGCTGGCATTTCGCGGATTGCTACATTTTTCCCGCTTCGTTCCGTTTTGCGCAATGTCCAAAGCAACGCTCCCTGAAATATGATCGTGTTATGTTCGCACAGCGAAAATGAAACGGCATGGTATCTCGGACTCGCGTTTGCAGACTCGTACGCTTATGGCTCGCGATGCGTGCGTATTTTTACGTGCACAAAACGCGCGCCCCGGGGGGACTTAGCGACTCGAAATCGCCTCCATGTAAAAGGCACGGACGTACGTACGTACGTATAGCCATAAATATTTCAACGGCTTTCCTTCGCTTGGTATTCCGGGAATGCCGGCGTCCTCCCCCCACGGCCGCGGGGTGTGCGCAGCGAAAAATTATAACGATTAACTGTCATGACGAGCGAAATTTATGCGCTTTATATATTGTACGTTCGACGGGGCGGCTAAGTCATCTGCTCTTTCAACGACTTCTATTTTCGACCGACAGTAAATCTCGTTCCCGCGCCGCTCATTTTACTCGCGGGAACGAGCATCCAGACCTCTCTCCGTTCATTTTGCACCTTACACCTTATTATCATCTGTCAGCATAATCTCGCGAACCGCTGACGATGCCCAGGAATGCATCGTCGCGACGCTCGAATATCCGCTAACGACGATTTTCTTCCCAAGAATTTATAACGCAACGTAATGCGCGACCAACGGTAACTAGATAAAGATATTCGCTCGCCGTATCAGGGCATCAAGATCAAGCTATGTATGACCAAACAGTAGTGATACATGTCTCGCGTAACGTGATATCTAGTGTAATATCTACCTTCTAAACCTATGCAAAAGCGCTACCGAGAAGAGTCACGAGAAACAATGTCGCAACTCGATCGATCTCAATCTTCTATAACGTTGCACGTCCGTTTCCCTCGTCGCTTGCAGCTTGCACGAGAACGGCGACGACGAGGACGATCTGACGATCGACCCGGTGGAGGATCACCAACCGCGCACCACCTCGGCGCGACCCAGCACGACCAGTACGACCAGCACGACCACGTCCCGGCCCAGCAAGCCGTCCACCACGGCAGCCAGCGGTTCCTTCCAGCATCCGGCCGGCTATCCGCAGCATTATCAGCCGCAGCCGCCGTTCCCGCAGGTGCACACGAGCCAGTCCAAGTCGCTGTACGACGACAAGAACGGCGGCTACCATCATCAGTACATCTTCCATAACGGCGGCGAGCGCGCCAGCAATCAGGCCACATCCTACCAGCTGTTCAGCAGTCAGGGCGTAAGCTCGACGACCGTGCCGCCGGCGCCACCCCCGCCGCCCCCGCCGCAAATCCACCAGATTAGGTACAGCTCGACGGTGGGCCCGCCTCCGCAGATCATTCACAGCGAACCGTCGACCGTGACGCCGCTGTTCCACGCGACGTCCTCCACGATCCAGACGCTGCTCAACAGCAACGTCAACAGCCCGGCGGCCTTGATCAACCCCATATTTCACAATCACGGGATCGCGAGCACCACCGAGCACTTCGCCGTCCACAGCAATAACCCGCGCGAGACCAGCGACTATCGGGATGACGGTGATCAGGAGCAGGATATAAGGGCGTTGGAGGCGATACAGTCGGCGAACAAGGGCAAGGTATAACTCACCGTGTAAAATAAAAATATTGTTCTGAGAAAAAAAATCGTTGCAGTAACTATAATATCGCTATAATTTATAGTTATTTTTAGACCCAACCACATTTATTCAAATAATATAAATTATGATTGGTTTAACATTTTATTAAAGTCCTCATAATCGTAAGTTTTGGTTCATGCAATTTATAATATGGTCGTAATTAACCAAAACGAGATTTTCATTTAGTAAGTCGTACCATAAAATAATGTAATAGTAACCACAATTGGCATCACTATGAGTATATGATTATTATTACCAATGTTATAGTAAAATATAATAATAATTACTATAAAAGTAATATTCTTCACTAGAATTATTTTACTATGCAATTACAATTGCAAATACTACATACTTTTCTCTCAGTGTAATAATAAAACAATTGCCAAAAATCATTTTACTATTCCGTTTAAATCCAAGTGGAGCTTACATTAATAAAAATATTGTTAAAATTTCTCTTACGGTTCCTTATTTCTAATATTAGATTTCCAAGCTGGCGATATCTCCGGTGCCGAGTCAGCAAGAGCTGTCCCGAACAGTGCAGGCGAAAACGTCGCAGCAACAGCAGCAGCAGAGGATATCCGGCAACTTCCTGCCGACCCCGGCCACCATAGAGACGACCATCAGATCGTTCTACCCGACGCCGAGGCCTTCGCCGAAGACTCCGTCGTCGTCGCAGTCAGTCACTCACCAGGTCACCCAACACATTCACGTGTCGCCGGACGTGACACAGCTCAAGCCACATCAGATCACCATAAATCTACCGCCATCGGATATCCAGAGGATCGTGCAGAATCCGTCGCCTTTGCTGCCTTCGCAATCCCGGGTAATCGTCACGGCGAAGGCGAGCGTGAGCGACGAGTCCGGCAGACCTCTGAACACCACGCAACTGGTGACGCTGCCGTTGCCGACTATACCGGCCAGCTACGACGATTACAAAGAGGGCGACGAATCCTTCGATCCCTTTTATCGCGACGTCCCGAAAATTCGCAGAAATCGCCAAGACGCAATGGAGAAAATAAGAGTCTCGCGCGAGAAACGATCGCTCGAGCAGCCGTATCACTTTATTTACGGAGTAGACAGTCGTCAGAACGGGGATTTCAAGGTGACAAAAAAGAGTGAACCGTGTCAGAATGAAGATAACACGAACAAAGAAAGCGCGCGTGCTCTGGTCGACGTGAAAGATTTCCGGGCTCTTAAAGAGAGTCTAATAAAATTTAGGGATATTTTATTTAGCAGCGAAGTGAACGAAGATTCTTCTGGCAAGGATACTGAAAAAATTAAAAATAATACCGAACGTGTTGAAACAGATAACAAAACTTTCACTACAACACCTGTAAAGCAGGCAGAAGATAATACAATAAAAAAAGTAGATTATTTAGAAGATTTGAATACAGAAGCGTCAAAACACTTGGATTTAAATAAGTATACGAATAAAAATGAGAGAGAAGAGGAAACAAGTCGCAAAGATTCATCTTCAAATGTCAAAGTTAATAATAAATCATTTAATGAGAGAAAGCACGTTTCGAGTACGCCCGAATTAGAATTTGAAATCTATACTGAAACTACGACTGCTCGTCCTAGAAAAAACAAATCTCAAGGAGACATTATAGACATAATAATACTCGATTCTGACAATGATTTCAAAGTGAAAGCCCCATCCGCGAAGACTGATGCGCCTATCGAGATTATTATCGAGGAGGAAACGAAATCCGGCACGCACGACGCGTCGAAGACTAACGAGAAAGTTGCGCAGAGAGGACAAATCGCGGGATACCTGATAAAGGATGAATCGGAAAAGCATTCGAACTCCGTCGGTGATGGAAGACAATTGGCAGTTCCGCGCGAGACGACCAAGCGAAAGAACGGCAAGGATAGCGGAGAACAAAAATCTGGCGCGAGAAGGAAAAGTTCTCGAACGAGGTCGTCGAGAAGACGTATATCTTCTAAAATAAGACAGCAGAGAACGGAAAACTTCAAAATCGCAGAGGTAATTCAGCCGAAAGAAAACGCGGAAAGAACGACTACTACCGCCAGCACTATTGCTACTGTTGCTATTCCTACTTCTACTACTTCCACTACGTCTACTACTTCTACTACTACCACTACTACCACTACTACCACTACTACCACTACTACCGTAGCCCCGTCCGTCGCATCTTTCAAGACAAATGTTGCGGAACAAATCGACAGCAACATTTTTGGAGAAACAGAATCGAAAACTTTTAAAGAACTTGACACGAGAGCGATTGGACATCGCGACGCGAAATACTCGAAGAGCTTGCAGGACAATAAAAATCAGGACATCAGCAAGACTAAAGAGTTAGAGCGATCATTCGATCATCAGATTATAAAGGATCACACGAAAAATTCGGAGATACACGCCGATAAAACGAAGGAAGGGAAAGAGGAAGCAGAATCAATATATACGCAGAGTGCTGAAAAGGAAGATACGATTTCCACTGAGAATCCGCAAAGCGCAGAAGAAGCGGAATCGACGGAAGTTACGCACGTCTCTGAAGACAAGATTTTTGACAAAGGCTCCTCCTATAAGGAATACGAATTTCCGGACGATGATGAGGTTAATGCGAGTACGATTGAAGGAGAAACCGAAGAGAGTTCGCAAGACGTCTCTAGTAAAATTTCTTCCGATGAAGTTGCGACTTCTCGTGAAGGCGACTTCGAGCAAGAAGAATCGTCTTATCGCAAAGACGCAAATGAGAAATCGAGCACTGATGTTTCGGACGAGGAACAAAGTTTAACAACGATGTACAGCGAGGAAATAAATTCTGAAGAATTGAACGAAGAATATCAGGATATAACAGAATCGTCCGCGGAAAGTACGCGTAGTATCCAAGAGGATTACAGCGAGCCGGAAAGTACCGAGGGTTCCACGACGCTCGCGGATTACACGAATCCCGAAGAATATACTGATTCTCAGGAAGACGTCGTGGCATCGACTGAAGAGACCGAGGATAATACTGAAGGTGTTTTGAAATTTACAGACGAATTACCGATATCGGACGATAAAGAGTACGCGGAAACGACGGAAGAGATATCGACATCTGACGAAAGCGGGACGCACGATTACGTCGACGATAATTACGAGCCAGAGAATTACAAGGGAACGGAAGCAACGACGGAATTGAATGAATCCGAGGAGGACAAGATCGAGGAGAAGAACGACGAGAAGAAGAAAGATGTGACAGATTCTGATCATAAGAGTGTAGAGCGGATCGATGATAGTGTCGAGGCAGAAATGCAGCCGGAATACACGGGGGGTGTTACAGAGGTTGAAAGTCTCCAGGAAGTCGCGAGTTTAACCACGACTTCGTCGACTACAATGGCATCAACCACGACGCCGATGACCACAACAGCATCAACTACGACACCGTCGACCACGATAGCGTCAACTACGACACCGTCGACCACGACATCGTCAACTACGACACCGTCGACTACGACAGCGTCAACTACGACACCGTCGACTACGACAGCGTCAACTACGACAACACCGTCGACCACGATAGCATCAACCACGACGCCGTTGACCACGACATTGTTGACTACAACGGCATCGACCACGATAGCATCAACCACGACGCCGTCGACCACGATGCCGTCGACCACGACAGCATCGAGTACGACAACTACGACCGCGACCACCACTCGTCGTCGACCGATAACTACCACCCCTCGCGCCGTGCCACCGAAACTCTTCAAGCCTACCGGGAACAGAAGAATTTATGCTTACATCCCTCCTACGACGACCCCGGTTCCGGTCGTGATCAAACCGAGGCTGGGTCTATTCAATCCTAAACCGGCGAAACCAGCTAAATCTTATAACGAATTGGCGCCGAAGCCGATGATCAGAAAGCTCGTTTTATCGCGAAAACCTGCCACTACTACTGTACCTACTACAACTATTGTTACTACTACAGAAAAGTTGAATACGGAGAATCCAGACATGACGACGGAACCTGTGACGATGACAACGGCGGCGACGGCGGCGGCAGCAACAACGGCGGCAGCAACAACGATGGCAGCGACGACAAAGATGACGACGACAGAGATACCGACGACAGTAATAACGGAGGCACCAACGACAGTGACAACGACGACAGTGGCAGCAATGACGACGACGATGGCGACGGCGACGACGGCGACGACGGCGGCAGCGATGACGACGACGATGACAGAGTCCGGAAGAAGTGAGGAGAACGCTCTCGAGAGCAAACTAGAAGAGAATGAGCATATATCCCTCAATTCTTTCGCGAAGAACGATCAGACAGATAAAGAGGATCAACTTCCCAGTCCGTCCGAGCAGAATAATCCAGTCAACTCTTCGGAGGCCGATCCGGAAATAACGACCACAGAGATCGTGACTTTCACTCCTTATCCTTTGTCCAGATTATCCACCCTTGCGTCTTCTACCGAGCAGACGACGAAAAAGACGGACGCTAAGCCACAAGAAACGACGGAGAGCATGAATGTTCTTGTGACGACTGTTCCACCGACGACGTTGTTATCCGAAACGTCTGAGCACGCTGAGGTCACGCCGGGTACCGAGAAGAACCTCGAAATAGCGGAGACCACCACGACGACTTCCACTCCCAAAGTCTCGGAGCAGGAAACTTCTTCAGTTTCCTCGATCCCTCCGATTCCCGAACGCGCGACATCGATTTCGACCGTCTTAACGACCGTCTTGCCGAAAGCGGAAGACGCCGATCCCGTCGCGTCGATGGAAGCAGCGATCCTCAGATCGAGCGGCCGGAGGCCGGCGAATCCACGGAAGCATCCGAGCTTCAATTGCCTAGAGAAGGAGATGTATCGTTTCTACGGTGACGCCAGGGACTGTCGATTGTTCCACTATTGCTCGCCCGGCTTCACCTCGCGGCAGGTGCTGGACTTCCGGTTCGTGTGCGAAGAGGGCACGGCGTTCGACGAGATGACGCAGAGCTGCCGTCACGACGTGCGTAATCGGAAGTGCCGGATCCGCTGGTGAGAGCGTCCCCCCCGAGAGGCAGGACGCCGTTTCGTTTCGTTTTCTCCGAATTCTCGGTGTTTCCTCGATTCTGTTAATTTTGGTAATTCGTGAATCCTCTAGGACTCCTTAGTGTATTTATATTTTCTTTCTTTCTTTTTTTTTAACACAATACGTAAGAATACTCCCCCCGAAGAAGAGGGCTCTCTCCTTCTCCTAAGCCCATTGCCATAGCGCCTCGCGCTGGATTCACACTTATTAAAGTTAATGCTGATCGACTCGCAATCGTCGCATTGGATCAGAGAGGGAAGCGAGGAAGCACGTCGTCGGTGTGGTATTGTCCACCTGAAAAAAAAGCGAAGTCGCACTTATCGTTAGCGTTAAGTAAGAGAGCGAAGAAGTCGGTTCCTACGTTGTTCTCGAAACGTGTTGAGACACGAGAGACATTAAGCGGAGATAGTCGCGCGTCTGCGAAGCGATTTGCATCGCGATCGCTCGTCGCGCGAATGATTCAGAAACGCGAGGCGTGAATTTCTGAACGTTGCCGAATATTGCCGAAGAAACTACGCCCTACGGTTCATCTGCTCTTGGCATCTTGCTCGTACGTAGCGCGATAACGAATTAGCAGCCGCCTTTTGGCCGAATAAATAATTTTATCGAGTTAAAGTCGATTATATATTTTTGATAAAATATAATATTTGCGATTGCGGATTGTGCTCACGTTAGTGCGGTATATCTAAAATATTTTCAATAGAAAAATCTTTCTAGAATTTTTATAAAATATACATTTTTCAAAACTATATCTTTCACACTGAGAGAAAAAGATACTTTTGGCTTCAATCATAATTTTATATTTCTAACAATAAATGTGATTAACTTAACTATATGCATCATTATGTTAACCATAATTATCGTTAGAAATATTATAAAATTGTGGTTGAGGTTAAAAGTAACTACATTTTTCTCTCACCGTACAGATTTAAATAATTTTAATTATGTACATACTGGAGTACGTCGAACTGAATACCGCAAGTATAGACGATCGCATCGTTTATTGCACTCGTCATATTAATTCGTCACATTATTAAAAGTGCAATCAGATGAAACATCATTGCTCAAACATTTAGATACGAAGGTAGCTTGAGATAAAACGTAGATATTTCGAAGTAAAGAACGTGCAAGATGTGTAGTCGATTTAATGGATGCGTAACGACATGTGAGAAAGCCGAGGAGAGATCGCGGCTTACAGTTTGCATAATTTGTTTTGTATATTCAATTACCTACATAGCGTTTTGCTATCAGGCGCGACAGCGGCACACCCGTAAGCCGATCAAATGATTCGCGTTACCTCTCGTAAATGCTCTTAATTTCCTACTACTAATTAGCGCGCTTCAATTACGAGCGGAAACGAGTGCATCTTTAAGTCAGCCGTAGATAAAGTGTAGATATATATTTTCGCGAATTCATTCCGGAAACATCTCTAGCGATTTAGTTTAGATAGAATCTAGGAAATTCGTGCGTGCCGCTAAATGAGCGTTAATAATTACCGTGTGTATGTACGTTGCGCGTATGTTTCAACGGCGTACACATACATACACACGCACATCCAAATTTGTATCTATTATATATTTTTTAAGTAAATGTACCATGTCAATAATAATTGTATATTCTATACGCACATGTTATATTTATTCTGTCTTTTAAAAATCCCTCGTGCTAGCTTTTCGCGTATATTTAAGATTAACATAAGTTATATACTTTTCTCGCGTAATACGATTTGTCACTTTATCGAGTATTATATAAAACATAATTTTATTTAATTAATTAAAATAAATAAACTTTTCAGATAATCCTTCTTTCTCAACATTTCTCTTTTTCTGAGAAGGGAAACAGCTGGCGATACTCTATCTTCAGTTGTTAAGTACGTCTTGAAGCGGTGCCATTTGATGATGTTGAGCAGTAGTATATATTAAAGCGTTTTACCTGCAGTCGTTAAATGCACTATTAATAAATTCTGTTAATAAATTCTGTTAGATTTGATAAATAAAAGTTTGTTAACAAGAATTCGTTAAGAAAACCTTTAATAAAATTACTAACATATTTAATTTATTATTGAATAATGTATTGAGCAAACTGTTAATTGCAGAACTGAGTAATTTTGCATATTAGTTGCAATCGTGTGCAAAGGGTATCCACACTGGGAGATAGGTATTTATTTTTACACTTTTATTTATTAAAAGTTTTCTACAGTTCTATATTAAATATATATCTTTAAGACAACTTAGAGACTTAGAATAGTATATGTACATTATTTATGGCATTAGCGCACGTATAGCAATTAGGTTTTTATTTCATTTTCAATAAACATAATGTATTTTTCAATTATTATTATACGGATCATTATTTCTATTGCACGTGGAATTTTGTCATGTCGAAAATACATATATCGTACCACATGTCGAAGTTTGCTGCAATTCTTGATCGCTATTCTTTCGGAATTACCGCGCTGTCAATCTTCGTTTCCATTCTTCAATCAGAATTTAAAAAAGCCTCGCCTGCTGATATGACGGGGTGGTTCTCGCTATTGCTTCATGTTCACTGAGAAATAGCGTGTTAAGTTAAATAAAATATATATTTTTTGTTTTTAATTAAATACGTCGAGAAAAAGAGAGAGAATATGTGTGATAATAAATTATCTTATTCTTTAAAAAATTTTTGCATTTTTTTCGTAAACTATTTTTTATTTGATTTTTTAGATATCTTTGAAATATATTTGTAGTATTAAAAAAAATTATACACACACGCATTTAAATCTTATTATATAAATATTATATAAATAATAAATACAAGCGAAAGGAAAAGTACATCCCGTGCAAAGGACAAAGAATTATTTAAATATCACTCACCAGCCGGTGACATTTTCCGCGGCATCGCAGGTGTCGATGAGCTCATTGAAGGCATTTCCAATGCCGCAATTCTGCAGTCTTGGACGGCCGTTCACGCAGATGTAATAGTGATGACAATCAGCAGGACTGCGGAAAAACTTAATCGCAGCGTCGTAGAAGGGACCATTCCTCACCTCTGGGCAGCGGAAACCGAGAAAAGCCTCCGCGTCGCAGTCCGGCACTTGGTCCGGCCAATCGCATCGATAGGACTGCGGATTGAAGGCCAGACCCTCCGGACAGTCGAACACGTAGCCCCTGCCGTCCACGCAGTTCATGAACTGACCGCAGTTTTGATGATCACCAATCTTGAAGTAGCCGTATTGATGGGGACAGTCGTTGGTCGGACTTGCCACCTCTAAAAAAATTTAACAACGTTTCGTCAGTTGCACCTCAATGCGATGAACTTGCTTCGCCAGAAATCTTTAAATCTCCAACGATTTTAGATAAACAGAACGCGAAATGAATTGAATTATTTAACATTTCTCTTGTTAGAATCTTAAATAAACTTACAATTAGATAATAGAGAATATTTTTAATAAAATCGTGTAATAATGAGGGACTTACGCAAATTTGGCCTGCCCGTGCAATCTACGTCGATCGGATATCCGCAGGGATAATTGAAGCGCGCTTCAGGATTGAAATACAAGCCTTCGGGACATAGCTTCTCTTCAGCTATCCCATCAATGCATTCGATGTAAGCATCGCACTGGTTCTGCACTGGATAGCGACCGTTCCTTTCTGGACACGACGCGGATGGGCCGCGTTTCGGCGAGAATTGTTGCTGACGATTCAGCTGATTGTCAAACAACTGATTCGAGAATCTGCTGTTTTGATTAAGCGCTGAAATAGCAGTAAATTATTTTTAAAAAATTTTCGGTACAAATTTCACGTACAGAATACATTTTTTTATATCGCATAGCTATTCTCGTCTGTGTTAGATGTCCACAGTTTCGATTAAATTAAATTATATAATAAAATAATTTATCTTGCTGGTTACTTTAACAAAAATAACTTTAATTAAAATTTAATTTTCATCCCGAGAAAAAATGAATGTAATATGATTAAATATAAATATATATAATTAGATATAAAAAGATCTGATGTATAATTTTATATGATTATATATAATAATATCCAAAATTTGTCGCGATATGATTTTATTTTTATATTATTATATTTGGGCGGATCTGTTTTCATATATATAATCAGATCTAGCTGAATATAATTATATAAAGATAAGATCGTATCGCGCGAAATTTCGGATATTATTATATATAATCAAATAAAATTATATATGTCATCAGACCTTTTTGGATTTAATTATATATGGCCAATTTTATGTGATCTCATACAATTATATAAATTTATTTTTTCTCGGGATTGAACGATTGTATGCAGATAAAAAGTTGAGTGTTACGCGCATAGAGATATCTTTTCTCTTCTCTATAATTCCAGCCACTAAATTCCCGGAACGTGACGATTTCGAGACCAATTTAATTTAATGTTGCACAGAAAACTTGTCAAACGAGTCCGTCCAGAGAGTATTAATAAGTCGCATTAACACAGCGCACACTCGATTACCGTGCGATGGCGAAAGTTCGGCGGTCGCCGACGCTCGACCTCTAGATATTGCATATATTAACGTTACCTGCGCATCACTTATGCAACGCGTTTGTAACCGCAGATAATATTGAACAGGACCCGAGGACGTTTTTCAAGAGAAAAAATGAAATCAGCGAAAATTTCCAAAAAGTAGCTGAGAAATAATCGCGTTACGAACGAAAGTAAATCGTTTGAGAAATTTTTTTCAACCTGCGTTCTTCGTCAAATTAATGAAATAGGATATATTCGGGTAAGGCCGAAAAAAAGCCGGTCTGATATCAGATTTTAGGGTGATACGAAAAACCGAGGAATAACGGCGATGGTTTTTTTCACCGGCGGCGATTTCCGAGGAGGTTTCCCGAGAGATTTCCGCGGGGCAGAAATTGCGCAAGGTAATGAGTGCAAACAACGAGAGAGAAAGTTTCGTTGATTACAAACTCGATTATACGTCGTTAGGCCGACGAGGACGAGCATTAATCCCACCTATCACCAAGTCTTTCTGTCCGAAGGTCAAAAGAGTTTCTCTGATCAAGAAGCATTGAAATGTGAATTGTATATTAATCGAATTATTTTATCAATAAAAAAACAAACAAAAATGTTTCTCTTTAAATTATAATGTGAATCCTAGCGTAATCTTATTAATGTGCGATTATAGTAAATCTAACTACGACAGGAAGATTAATATTCATGTGTGTTCGAATTTTAAGCTGAAAAATTCATTTCTCCGGCAACGTGCGAGTGCATTGCATACAAATTACCGATGCGCTCGTGACTCAGCATACGTATAGTAATATGAGAGTAAACTGCTATTCAGGTCGCGTTGCATTTATAAAATTGGATGTACACAAATTCTTCTTTTTCCTAAGCGTCCTGGAATTTAGCCTTGTTAAGCTATCTGAATTACATATTGTAATTACTTGCGTAGTATTATATACATAATGTAACTATTAAAAATATTCCTTTTAATTGGGAAAACTTCAATTTCCGAGATATCAAATTCATATCGGAAATTTAACCAGAAATACAGAATAAGTCTAATAAATCGTAATAATTTCATCACTAATTTTTAGCTACAAATTAAAAGCCATCGTAATATATATATTTTTTATTATTTTACTAGAAATTAGTTTAAATATTAATTAAAACTCAATATAAAAATGTAAAAAAATATGTCTTTTTTTACTTATAAATATTAATTATTCAGAATCTCTTTCGTCATAACTTTTTAAAAATAACGTTACAGTTAAATACACTTTAAACGACTTGACAAAAAGAAGAAGAAAAGCTAGAAGCAGTGGTGTTAAATTTATTGTGTCGCATATAGAAGTAGATTTAGCAAAGAGATTTCTTTTTATTGTACACACAAAGAATCTGAGAGAATGTTACACTTGTGCCGTCAAAAATCACATCACTACTTCTAGAATCAGCACGACAAAAACGACGATAAATCCTCTGCTCGTCTGTTCTTTGAGATTGGCGAATGGACAACGGTATTTCACTTTCTCGCACGAGAAAACACCGCAGACCGCAGGGTAAATTTTTACTCACACGTTGTCGCGGCGAGGACGCCGCAGGCGATTAGCAGATGGACGATCGGTTTCGAGGCCATCCCGTCGAAATCGGACTTGTCGTTGAAATGTCCACGTTCTTTCTGGCCCGATCCCGAAAGGAAGACTACGACGCGCCGCCTTCGCCCGGCGTGCTTTTATCATCTTCGCGAGCGGATGAGAGAGCGGGAGAAGACAGCCTCATCTTCGTTCACCGGTGAAAATTATTCCGCGCATCTTCTTCACAAAGTAAAAGGATTTTAACGTCCGTCGTAACCGAAAAGCCGACGCGTCGCCCCGTTACAAACGATTCATTCATCCTGCTTCTATCTCCACTTGGCATGCAGCACGGAGTGAGAACACGATCGATGCAACCCGTCAGCGCGTGATCCGCCGTTTAAAATTAATTGCACTAGACCTGTGATTTTATTTGACATTAAATTCTGATAACAGTCAATAATACTTTCAGACATACAAAATAGAATTTATTTTGGGAGAAAGATTGACGTAGATATGGCAAATAAAATTTTATGTAATTTTCTAAATACTGTAATTTTTTTGTTTACGTACTTTAACACCGATACTGTATCCGTTTACAGTATCCTGAAATTGGAGGCTTGCTGGCTTAGATTTGAATGTCAGGATAAAGGAGATAAATGTCATCCGCAACCAGCCTTGTCTATCTCGTCGAAACGAGAATCGCCGCGAAGTCGAGTCGATCTTACATCCAATAAAGAGCAGCGCGCTAACGCGCCACGCATTTAGATGCTGGTTTATGCGCACACTGTGTTTTTCTGCATAATTCATACGCGGCAATAATTGCGCAGATTGGTGCGTAAATATAATTTACATAAAGAATTATTGTCAGTGTGTTATTACAATTCAACGAGGTTGTAATATGAATACATAATTTGTACCTAACATGGCACTTTTGTTTGCGATCTCAAGCATCTTTTACGTAAAAGAAATCTGAGTCAAGATATTTAATTTTAACAAAATTGAATTTTAATCTTTGTTTAATTGAGAAGATTCGTCTATTATTATTATTATTATTATAATTCATTATATATTATCAAAAATATATTTTTATTAGACACTTATCTTTATAATTTCTTTTTCTCTTTTGTTTCTAAAAGAAAATGCAAATAAAGTACTATTTTTCTTGAAGAGACATAATGAAAATTTTCTAAACGTTTTCTTGATTTTTCTTTTGTTCCCACTTCAAGCCACTGAAAAAGACGAAAAACACGAATGTTTGCATACCGGAGGAGAAGAGCATCTCGCTACGTGAGCTCCGCGGAATGGAGCCTTGACATTTTCCTCGTACCGACGAGAACAAGTTGCTTCGAATGTGGAAGGTGGACATCTAGTGGGCTTTTACCTCGTGCGACGTGTGCGGCCAACGTCTGATTACATCACGTCAAAATACTGGCGGCAATTCCCCGAATATTTCGCATGTCACTGCGCGATAATTCCGCGTGTTGCGACACGTAACAATACATTAGATTCGATGAGTCAGGAATTTCCAGGACAGAATTTTATGCGATCAATTTCTTATTATGATTAAGATACGAATATTTTGCAAAATTGGTCAACAAAGAATGCAGATCTGTATTCGATTATTGGAAAAGCTTATCTATTTTATACACTTTATAATTTGATCGGACTTTAGAATAAAAAATAGAAAATTGACGCAAATTATAAACATTATTTAAATTTTTTATAAATAATTCACTCTTAAAAAAACCGTATTAAATCGATACTCAAAAGTCTCAAAGTATTCTTTTTCCGTGATACCGATTGGTTTTCTCGCTTGGCTCATTTTGTATTGAATAATCAGTAAGACATGAGAATTATTTGCTAATTTTTTGCTTTTGAAAATAATTTTTTTTGCTTCATTTTTTAAAAAGTTACGAGATATGTGAAACTAGCATAGACCTAAGTATACAATACTGTATACATAAATCATATCCTATTGTGACAATTCATTAGGTTATCGAAAAAGATTAAAGAATTAAAAACTTTTAATCTTGAATTTTTACAAAAATTATGTTTCATTATATAATAATGAGAAATTTCGCGCGCAAAGGACGCGTCTACCACCACTAGTATATTAAATTTAAAATGAGCTTCAAAAACGTCATCTAATGATGGTCGTTAACTACTGGCAGCATCACGCGGATTGTCTGACAACGATCGACCGCTACTACTTTGCTCCATTTCCTTGCTATATTACTTTTCTTTTGCGCTCGATTTGATCTAGTGGATCAAATAAATATCGTTATATTCAGAAAAGAAGCTATAAATCAGACTGTCCACAGTATTTTCAAAATATCACATAACAATTCTTTCGCGGCTTTCCAGCAAGTGCTACAAGATTAAAAATAGTTTGTTTTCCTTAGTTTAATTTATCGTGTAGATTGAGACTACTTGCCTCTCCATTATGTGTTTATCGAAGTTTGTTTTTATCACGCCTATCTAATCTTACGTATATCCCACGTTAGCCTTTGTCTTCCTTTTATTTCTAATTTTATATTCATTAATGCGCTGCAGTTATATATTTATTACCGCATACGGAAGAGGAAATACACAAGAAACATTTAAATAATATGTCATGTAATAAATTCACAAAAATTCTGAATAATTCTAAAGAAATAAACAAAGAAATGATATAAATTATGCGAATCTGCTCGATACAGACGGATATAGTGATCTATATTAATGATGACGAGGATTATTGGAAATATGTTTCATGTACATCTGGGAAATAATGAATGACATCGTACCTATCCCTCTTTAGCTTTTGAATAATCACTTTTATTTTTGATCCTTATCAATATTAAACAACGTATATAGTTACGTAAGGGTATATATATTACATGGAAAATTCTGTCCTTCTCGTGCGCATATATCTTCCCGAGATACCTCGAGTGCCCACCACCCGACCGTCCCGAGAAAAAAAAAGTATATCGACACGCACATGCATCATTCACTCTCATTCTTTCTCTCCCTCTCTCTCTCGCTCTTTCGCTCTCTTTCTTTTTCTCACTATTTCCTTCTCATACTTTTCCTTTTTTATCCTCTTTCCCTTTCTCTTCTTCTTTTTCTCTATTTCTATTAAGGACAAGAAAAATTCTTTTTTTTATATCTGGGTTTTCCCGGCAAACGAGAAAAATGGCGTTCTCGCGGAATTCCCGACGTTAAGGAACGCTTTTGCATTTCCATTTTTCCAGACGACGCACGTTAATCGTCGGTGCGGCTTTCTTCCCGAGAACTCGCGATCTTCCCGAGTCATTCGCGCGGATCGATCCGCCCGGGATGATGCACTCTTGCAAATCCAACGTTGGGATCGCGCATTAAGAGCGACGTGGAATTGTGCGAGGCGCGAGTTACAGCGCCGCGAAACTGCTTACTGCGTAGGAGATTGAAATCGCTACCAGTTAGTTTAATATTAATACCGCCCGTTTTTGGCAATGTTCGCTCGCCGTACATTCATGTCGAAGGTATTAACAATGCGCAACGCGTCGAATGCAACCTCCGGGACAAATTGCGTCGTACACGAACCGTTGCACACATACGAGATATTCGGTTGCGTAGAATGACGAGGGCATGATACAATCTCCCTGCATTTTCATCTGTTCGCAGAACGAAGTTTTAGAGAAGGTAAAATAGAAAATAAATCACTTCTGCGCTGATTTGCACGTTCGCAGTGCCGACATTGCTCGGTATACATTTGTATAGAACTGTATTTATTACATTGTATTGCATTAAATCAATCTCGTTATAAGATAAAGTGATTCTTAGATCCCTGTCATTCTTAGTGCGTCACTTTTACGGAGAACGTACATTCTCGTTAGCCTTACATTCGCACATTTATACGAGTACGCGCTCGCAATTATAATCGAAATTGCTTGTCAGTTGATGATCGCTTATTCTATCGTTATCATATCGCACTTCCAACGGAAAAAAGAAGGAGAAAGTTATCGCGAGTATCACAAGTCGATTTTTCACAAATCGCATTTAGAGAGGGAATGAAATAATTATTTAAATTGTTCGCTATTGCCAGGTATATGCACAACGATAATGCCATCGATTACATTGCTCTCTCATCTCGTACCATATTGGAGATTATCTCTAAAAAAAAAAGACAAACAACGATTTCGCAGCGCTTTCGCAGGTGTCGTTTTCCTCGACTGAAAGTGCGATATTTCTCCGCGTCGTGTCTCCTGGCGGGAGCTAATACTTTCAACTTACAGCCGTCGAAACTCTCAAGGTATTCCGCAGCGAGTTACTGCGACTTCAAGGTACACACGTGACATCTGCGCGGGATCCGTCGATCTCGATACAAAACCTCGTCAAATTAAACGTCCGGTAAAGATGTTCAATAGACATCGTAACTCCTCGGAGAGAACATTCTGCGAATGACTTTTACGTCGTTCAGATCACTTTAACTCTTTCTTTAAGAGGCAGAGTTTTTTTTTACCGGCCTCCAATTTAAACTCTACTCTGCGGTTTGTACCTCGACCGACGTCGTCCCGCCACCTTGTGCAATAGGCCATTTCCTCCTATCTAAGAATACGAAAGACTAACTAAAAGGGCAAAGAGTAAAACGCCACGTCCTTCTCGTCGTTCTGCTATTAGCCTCGCAAGTGGTCCTCCCGAGACATGTAATCTCAATGGATCTGCTTGCTAACAATATTATTCGCATAGGTAGTATACTTAATTTGACAGGCTAAAGAATACGAGGAAGCTATGCCATTCGTGAAATTTTAACATCACCGAGTTTAAAGTTCAATTGAATAGATCAATTTGGGAAAAGATATCGATCAAAAGATGTTACTTTTCAGTCATTTATTTCTCATAATAAAAACTACACAATATTTTTGTAACTTTCGAAATGTAATTTTTACAAATTTTTACAACCGATTTGTAATGAGATTTAAATTAATTAAATAAATGAAATAAAATTAAACAAATCTGAAAACGCGACATAGCTCCTTCGTCAGCTTCGCCCTTTCAACCGTCATGTATTTTTGTCCGTTTCAAGGAAGGGATCTCTAACGTCTCGTCTAACGTCTGGAGAGATGTGTACAGGCACTGTTCTTTCACAGAGTAAACTCCCGTCTGTCGAGGATCGCGTTATCACGATTCTACGACAAACAGAACGGATATCTAGAGTATTTTTGCCTACAGATCGCAATATGCATTACGTCACCGAGAGAGAAGACGTGCGATTTGCCTTAATCGTTAATTTTATTTCAGAAGCGCGTTTTTTTCAACGTTGGATAGATGTTAGATATGTTTTCGAAGTTGCTCAGCAATATTTTTCAATCCATTGTACATATGCATATTACATACATAATGGCCAAACTTTGTGCTTCGTTTCAGAAAAGTGTCATGTAAATACAAATTATAAATCGCGTAGGATTATTTATGATGCAAATTTTAGGTTTTCGCGGTGACGTAAACTCACTGCAGTTAAGCAGTTTCCTAAGATATCCGCGACATTATTACAGGGGTAGAGGATCAAGATAAAAAGAAAAGAAACAGATGCATTGCATATCGCATTGCAAAAGCGAAGTTCGCGTCTACGCTCCGCCCAGTTCTAAAAGTTCGAGTATTTGGCCATTTAATTTTCTCTTAATGCAGCTTTAACTTTGGACGCAATTCTCGAGCATTAAATATTTTAATATTTAACTTTACGTCGAAACTCCATTTAATTAGGTTAAAATTCCACTAAAGAGTTTAATACGATGACTCCAGAGTTTCGATCGAATTTTAATGAGAAAGTGAGGAGAAAGATACGACATTTTATTTCAGACGACGGACTCTAAAGCTAATTAATATCGTGACCGCGAGCGTAGATGCGAATTTGCGACCTCCCTGATATGTATCACCTAAAAAATCGAACAGTCTCGTAGAAAGTATTCTACGTATAAAGTGCTACACGTATTCCGCGGAACGCGCGTCGTCGACATACGCGGTGGCGTAGGCCAACTTTGCGATCACGCGACGTTTCCGCGACTATCGCGCCCCGTGAATGTGTGCAGGACTGATATGTGTGAAAGGATCACCCCCGATCGATATGTAGAGAATAAAAAGCGAGAACCAAGCTCTCGACCTGCCCCTGTAGCGTGTCGAGTATCTCCCCTTTCGATCCTCGAATCAATTTTACGCTTGGAACGCGAAACGATCGACGTTTACCGTCGTCGTTAGAGATGTACAGTGTTTCGATCACAGAGAGTACATGTGTATATATATTTGTGTATATATAGATATGAGTTTGTGTGTGTGTGTGTGTGTATATATATATATATATATTTTTTCCTCTTTCCTCGCAAGATTAATCAGGATCCCGCCGGTTCCGCTGAGAGACCAGTGCGCAATAAACTAAAGGGGGGTCAGAGTAAACGATCGGTTGTTCGAACAAACTCGCTTTTAGTGCGCTAAATGAGATATACGAGTTGCAATAGACGCGAATTTCTACAATAAAAATTGGAAATATCACGCAATACACGTTAACAATTTTTTTATTTTATTTTCCTTCAATGACCGTTTTCCTTTCTCCTCTCAAACACTGAACGACGTTTCTCAATAATCACAATCTCACGATCAACAATGTAATCGAAAGAATCTTGTTCGAAGCGTAGTCTGTCGACCGTCATCACCCTGAGCCCTCCTTATCGTCGCCTCGTCGTCGAATTCGCCGTTAACGTGAGAAAGGGACGCGGAATACTGGGCGACTCGAGAGCCGCGGGACGATTTCCGCACACGGAGATGCGGGCGATCCTAACGGAGTAGTAAAAGTGGCGGAGCAGCTGGACGAAAGTAAATACAGATACGAGAAGAAATGCTTCGCGAAAGCGATCGCGGGGAGCGGGCGGCCGTCGTACCTGCCAACGACCTCGCCCAACGTTCGAGCGACCGACGCTCGCCTGGAAGATGCACGATCGAATGTCGAATAGTATGCACGACGCGTGTCTCCGTTACGAGCGAAATACGCGAGGATACCTGCTGCGTCGTGGCTCTACACGGTTTTCGTGAGGAAACAAAATCCGAATCTAACGAAAGTTTATTTGTGTCGAAGCCACCCGCTACGTGACTCGAACGGGCGGCTCGGTCTCGCGATAAATTTCCAGCGACTTTTCGCATTTACCCGATTGTTCCGCAATGCGCAATCGATCGCGCATTCCGCGTTTATGACTCCTCGCATTGCAGTCGCATGTCGCGCCTCCTCGCTCCGCTCGGGATACTTGGCCGATTACTCCGCGACGGTCAATCATCGCGATTGATCTCTCGGAATTGATAACGCGAACGAGATGGGTATTAACAAAGGGAATAATCGAGAGATTAAAGCGAGGATCACCTCTCTCGGTATACAGCACGTACCCTCGGTTGTCACGAATTACCTCGACCCCGGGGGCTAATTGGGATGCGACTCGTGGCGTGAATAAGTAATCGCGCGGCGATGCTCAGCAGGCTACATCCGCTCGTATCGGAGACACGCGGTCGCGCATCCCCCCCGACCGTAATTACTCGGGAGTATCGAAGGCTATCCTCGATTCATCGCGCGGAACACACTAGCGGACAGAGAAGCACAATGGACTTGTGCACGTACGTACGGAGAAACGGCTTGTCTCGAAACACCGAAGATATGTACACGAAAACGAAATCTTATCCCTCGCGTCGTCTCCCGTCCACCTCCGACGTCTTAGTCCCGCAAGAAATTGGACGAATTTGTAAGGTCGATCGAGAAGAGAACTCGTTTCTAAAACTAAAACCATCTAGCTTTTGTTCTACTTTCCGCTCTCTTTAAAATTTATCTCCGGATCCCGGATGAGAAATTGATTTTCTGATCCTCGAAATAAACAGAGCCGGGGGAATAAATGCCAATTAAGGGAGACAAGATCAGAGTTTTCCTCGATTTCGAAAAGTAAATCCCCACCCGATTCTTTTCGATATATTTAATCGTTCTGCAGCGAGCTTATTTTAATCGTACTCGCTCTCAATCCTTCGTTGGGAGGCGACGCGCGCTTAAATTCTAGATAATTTATACAAATTGCGTGTAAATTAATAATCAAAGGATTTATTCGAGGTAAGACGTATGTAAGTATTGTAGTAAGCTTAGATATACGATTATAATATGTTAGACTAAACTTCTTTTTTTTTTCTTCTTTTTGGGAAAGACTAAAGTTAGGCAAAAGATGACGTTTTTCTTATTTTTTCCTTTTTTTTTTTCATTAAAGTATTCTCTTCTACGGATTCTCTCCCTCTTTCTCTCTCTCTCGAGCATACTCTTTTCTTATTCATTATTCTCTCAGGCACGCCTCGCTCTTTCTTCTACTTTGTCTCGCTTTTCTCGCTTTCTCTCTCTTTCTTTCTTTCGCATTCTCACTGCTGTTTTTCATTCGTCCTCTCGCTCCGACAACACACCTCATTCTCATCTCGCACTCGTTTCCCATTCGCAGACTAGCGATAAATTTGAACTTATATTAGCAGTTAGAACGCTCTCTTGGAAAACACAAGTTTCGCCTTATACTAATAATGGTAATGGTCTCTTCATCTTTCTCCCTGCGTTACCTCCCTTTCCTTCCGTCCCTCTTTCCCGCAGCCCTTGTTCACCCGACCCGTTGTTCCGTTTCCATCCCCAACCCTCTTTTCGCCTGTGACCTCGTCAACGACGGTACTCTACAACTAGGATAATAAATATTGCCGCAAAATTATTTGCTACATTCGTCCCAAATAGTAGTCAACAAGTCCGACCCCCGGAGTATCGCGGTATTCTTGGTCTTCTCGTTTACCAAATCTCTCTCCGACGATCTCCGTCGCGTACTTCGTAAGGAAAGATGAAACTTTCGAGCGGACGATCGAGCGTCAACGGCATTTTCAAAGCGACCGACTTATTTTTCATAGTCATCTTATAACTGTATCAACGAGCGCAAACTCTCGTAAAATTAAAACTTAGAAATGAAAAATGTAAAAGAATAATAAACTTACCTCCAAAGAAAGAAGCGCAATTACAAAAAAATATTAATCCTGATGCTGAAGTAAGTTTCCTTCTCAAGAAAAAGAGAGTCCGAAACAAGTATAAAAGATCAGCGATTTAATTCCAGCCGCAGCTTAACTTATTCTTTGTCCTTTCGTCCAAAATGAATTCTGGATAATCTGTCGGACTCGTTTCTCAAAATGACACTGCACCTTTTCGAGTGCATTGAACTCTCTATGATCGTCGACAGCTCGTCGCGCGCTGAAAGGACCTCTCCTCTCCAAGCTCAAGCTCAAAACCGCCGTGATCTCCGAGGGGTCTAATTTCACCGGTAATCATCCGATCCCAGTCACACGCGCGCGCGCGCGCGCGCAAACGTGTCAGGTGTATGTAGTAGTAATAATATCTCTCTCTCTTCCCCTCTCTATTCGTGTGTTAAGTATACATTAATATCCGTTCTCGGTGCACCGCGCGCGGTGCTCTTCAATCGTCCCAGGTGGGGAAGCTATCCTGATCGATGAACAGGTTCTTGCCCGTTGACGCGGTTTGGTCGATGCGGCGGCCGCTCCCCGCCGACCCCGCTTGTCTCTGCTGATGACCGCCGGTGTGCTGCTGCTGGTTCGGCGTGCCGCCGAAGTTCGTGCTGCCGAACACCGGTTGGCCGAACACGTCCAGCTGCTGACTCTCGTAGATGCTGCGGTCCGGCGTGTACTGCTTCTGCGGTTGCCGCTGGTGATGATCGGTCACGGTCAGCTCGATGTTGCCAGCCGTGCTGCCGACGACAATATCGTCGACGTTCTCCGACGCGTTCGCTTCCTCCAGACTGCTGTTCTTGATACCGTACTGGAAGTACATGATGAAACCTGATGGCAGATAATAGATAAAGAGCATTGTTTCGGCTGACCATGAGATTCGCAGGAAGCAATAAGAAAAATTAAGATGTTATCATTTCGCTTAAAACGGATGAAGAAAATAGGTTTAATCGAGTCATCAAATCGCGCTTTTGTTCAGAGATATCTCCGTTTATGGATAGTATACAAAACTTTATTGTATTTAACGTAAATATAAATTTGTACCGAGAGTCATCCAGACCGTGAACCTAACCAGGGTGAGGATGCTAAGCTTGAAAATGAGATAAATGTTGACGGTAACGGCGATCGCAGGGACGAAAGGTAAGCCTGGAGTCATGAACATTACGCTGCTTCTGAAACAAAAAGGGAAGTGCAGAGAGTTAGTACTTAGATCGTTAAATAACCATTTCATGGATGAATACGTTTCGTAGTTTGCGAATTACGCGAGATTGCGGGATCACGCTCGAATAACCCTACCTATTTTGCGGCTTTCTACTGATGACGAGAAGTATACCGATTATGGCAAAGAGAAATAAGAATAGTAGTATCGTTGTAAATGTTCCCATATTACCTGAAAGAAGAGAGACGTGAAGTATATCGATCGAGATACGTTTACGTAAAATTAATCAAGTAAATAAAATTAACTGTTCAGAATTATTTGGAATATTATGTTTCGGAATTATATTCTTTTAATATGATACGAATTAAATATTTATTACACAATGTTTATTACGCATTTTTTTCTCTCATTGTATCAAAATACATATTTTATGGAATATTTGATTAATTTCATAAATAACTGTATTTACTTCAATACATTAAAAACAGCGTAAATTCCTCACCCATGCCACAGACGATAATCAAGTCAAAAATAAGGATCAAGAAATATAAGATCCCAACGAGCTTCATGACGTAACGTCCTGACGCCTCTGTCGCAGGACCTCTGTCTACCCACGGGAATATAGCAGGACAAAGGTACTGCGCCGCCTACGAAGTGTCACGATTCATTAGTTTCGTAATAGTCGAAGTATTCTTAGGCTACGGAATATTTTATGTGCAATTTCTGACATGTAAAATTAGGACAATAATCGATAATATAATTCAAAATCCAATAACATAAACCAAAATTTTATTCATTATCTGCACTTCAAACGTCGATTAAGTAGCTAAATGCATCAGAAACTTTAGCTCTTAGAGAAGAGAAGTTTCTTCTCCTGGATTTATCAATTATATTAAATTCTAGTAAGGAGAATAAAGGAATTTTCTAAATTTGGCTTTGAAAATGTCACATTTCAATAATAGTTTTCATTCCCTTTCTTTCGCATTGAGAGAAGACTTTATTAATGAAATAAAGATTTATATATATTTGGGGTATTAAATATTATAAGAAATTCTAATGCAAAACAAAAAGTCATTCGTCTTGGATAAATAACAATCGGATTTCGACAAATAACAAGATCGTTTGTTAAATATACTACAACTAAGATGATGACCTTATTCCGCCATCGCTTTTCCATTACTGATTATTACCTGCAGCCGACGCTGTAGATAATTCAACGGTGGCCCTATGATCGGCGTGTTTCCGGGATACTGATGAGCGCTACCGCAACTCGAGGCGGCCGCAGCCGCGTGCACGCTGCCATAGAATTTGTTCTCCGTTCTGTCGCTGACAAGATACTGATCGTCCTTACCCAATCCGACCTCATCTTCCTCGCCGCCGTACGTGTCGTCCGAATCCGGCGACGAGCTGTTGCACCTCCTTACCCGCCGCACCTGGAACGGCGCGACGCTAATTTCAAAATTGCGCAATCTCGCCTTAGTCCATTTCTGCAGTCCGCTACGCGGTTGATCCAATTTTGTTCGTCGACATAGCAACCGGGGAAGAAATTCCGTGAAAAGGGAAAAAGACTGGAATGCCATTATATCTTGGAAATTTTTATGGCGAAAGAGACAAATCTCTCTGCATAAATAAATCCTCCACTGTATCGAAATATAAAGGAAAAAAATTAAGCGAAAGAGAGAAAATCTTGCGAGAAATTCTTAAAAAGCGACATTTACGGCGAATAAATGTTGGAAATTATTCAACTCAAAGAAAATGCCAAGTACAGAAGCGCGTGCAAATAAGTACCGAACCGGAGCTGTACGAAAACGACAACTAACGAAATCGAGGAGAAAAATCTTATTTTCTTGCAGGGACAAAAAGGTAGCTTCTTCAATTACGCGGCGATAGAGGCGAACGAAGAGAGCTGTTCCATTGTTTTTTTTTACGCGAGTACGTCTTACCGTGATACGCTGCCCGTTGTTGGCGGCCGTAAGCTCCGACTGAGACGTCTGTACCGAGTTCAACGCGGTCGTAAGCTGATCGGGCCTGAGCTCTTTGCCGTAAGCCACTTGGCCGTTCCCCTGCGTCTCCTTCGTGGGCGATCGACACGGCGTCCGCAGACTCTGCGGCAGCAATTCGACCAGATTCGTCGAATGTGGCTGGTACCGCAATATCAGCACGCACGTGGACACTAGGGTATACGCCAGCAAGGTACCTGCAGTAAACCGCAAACGAAAACTTAAACGTGATTCTTTCCAACATTTATCGTGTTATTTCAATATAACTCAATTCGTGCGACAGTTTTGATACTTGATGAACGTAAAGTATGCATACTGGTCCACGGTAACAGAAAACTGAATTGTAAACATGGAAGAAGCAAAATTTATTCTATCGAAGATTCAACTATCGGGATTTTATTACACGCAATTTTATATTGACGATGCATTGTTGATTTGTATAAAATAAAACTTAAAAAATATACATATTGTATATATATCTGCATTTTTCAAAATAGCTGCATAATTAGAAATTTTTTAATATTATTGATTATTGATGTCATATATGTATAAAGAAATGAAATCTTTCAAATATTATCTTTTAATTATTGAAAGATATTTATTAATTTATTCGTGGACCAGACAATAATGGTTTAATTACATTGCTATAATTAATAATTTTTTTTCTGTATGACAAAAAAAGTTATATATTCTACTTATCTCCAAAATTTATTTTACGATAAACTAGGAGATATCATTCTAAATAACGTCTTACCAATCGACATCATTTGTACCAACACTTCCAGTTGAATCAGCAGCGCAGCGAAAGCGGCAGCCATGCCGGAAGTTAGAGTTGCAATTACGGGAGTGCCAGTCGCCGGCCAAATTTGGCTGAGGCTCCTGCAGAACCAAAATATGTACATTAAACTTTAATCCGAAAGTTTACAGCTTTATCTCAACTCTTCTTAGCAATTCCGTTCATCACCGGTTCAATGTTCGGCATTACCCCTGCGTCTTGATCATTACCGAAATATAAGGCCATCCTGTGCCATAGCGTAGACTATTCTAGGCATCGGAAACATGCTGCCGAACATGGAGACCGTCAGGCCCGCCAGCGCACCGACCGCGACGATGTACTTGCACTTGTAGGCCCCGACTTGGCCGAACATCTCCACCAACGCCGAATCCTGATCGACCTGATCATACGGAACTGAAACACGAGGTATACGAGTATACGTGCTGGGAGCACCGCAACGATAGCTCTTTCGTCCCGCCACGATATCATCGTCCCACGTAAATTCGAGTTTGCTCGGCGAGTTTCACCCGGCAATCAATATGTTAATAGTAACAATTTTACATGAAACGCAATAATAATGTACCTGATACAATAGACAAAAATTTCAACAACTCTCATTTGCGAACAAGCTTCATAATAATTTTATTCTCCATTTGTTTCGCTGAGCACCGTTACAATTTGGAATTGTGATAAAATCGAATACGGGATGGAAGTGGCTCTCGATTCGCCGATAGCGGTTAAAAAGATGTGTAACCCTAAAGTCACTCTGTTGCGTCTTGCATCAATAGTTATACGAATTTTAGAAATGGACGCGAAAACAGCGATAAAATTAAAAAGAGCGAACACGTGTCCCTCGTGAGTGGAACCCAAAGAAGAGTTGTACGTTCAAAATGGTTTTTCCCATAATCTCGTATTCTAAGCTTACTGTTTTACAGTAAACATATTCTTCTTTCAATAAAGTGAAGAATATCATTGTACTATTTTTCTCTTGATTTCAGATCAAATTTCAAATTATATTGACTGCTTTCGTAGTCATATATAAGAATAAAATCCTCTGAGACTTAGAGAATTCCATGTATATAAAAAAATTTTTTTTTGTGCGTGACGAGAATAGGTGCGCGTTTCTATTAATGAGGGGCCAACAAACGCTCGACGACCGTTGTTTGGGCTACTCACCGATCAGCGTCAAGACCATGCTGCTGGTGACGTAAGCGACGAGAATTATGATCAACGACGTGACGATGGCGAGGGGGATACTTCTCTTCGGATTCGTCGCCTCCTCGCCGGTGGTGGCTATTATATCGAAGCCGATGAAGGCGTAGAAACACATCGCCGCGCCGGTGAAAACCTGACGGGGAAGAGAGATCTGGTTTTTCATAGGATCGGACAGAGAGTGTATTCGCCGCGACGGAGACTGATCGGACACCGAAATACGATAAAGCGGAGCTAAAATAAGATATCTGACGGAAATCCGAGATGGAAAATCGAGCATTGCACGCTCAAACGGAGCCGCGGCCTTTTATAGGTAAATGTCATAGTGCTTTTACTGAACCGTAAAATTCAACCGTGGAATCCACTTCGTATTGATACACGGTATTCGCGTCGGCGTACCGTTTAGTAACAGCGCCGATTACGAGAGCGCGTATAAAGTAATTAATTGGAGATCGATAAGAATAGCTAATTGTGTGCTGTACGACGTGAGTCGCTTTGCAGCTATCATCGCGACCCCCTCCGTCGTCCGCAGTTAGATTTGCTGCAAGTGTCGCCCTTTGAATGTAATATTAAAGCGTTTATATATTTTATCTCTGCTCGCGCTTATGAATTTCTGATGAGCTCCGAGAGAGCAAGATTGAGACGACGTTGTTTTAATAATCGGCATACATTCAATTACCACAAAAAGAATTACTCATTCATTTCGTGTTTCAGTGCACTCGTACATTTAAAACTCTGATTCTGACTCTCAGAAAATAAAGAGATCTGCAAAATATCGCAATTGCACGCTGTCTTTAACGTTAAGAAAAATTTCGATTATTCGGAAACAGCGCCACTCCCTCTCTCTCTCTCTCTCTCTCTCTCTCTCTCTCTCTCTCTCTCTGTTAGTTAATTTAATTATCCAAAAGGAAGTAAAGAAAGAAAGAGGGTGAAAGCGGAAGAGACAGAGGGAGGAAGAGCCAAAGGTCACCGGATGGAAATACTGAAATTTAAATTTTCAACGGAAGCGTAGGATCGGACGAGAGAGATTATGCGGTAGAGTTTCGAATAAGGTGACATGAATTTTCGCAAGCGGCGAAGAGTGGGCGTTGTATAACTGATACGTCCCCGTTTCCGCCACATCCCCTATGCACTTTCATCGCCGCGCCCACGTGCGGACGTGTTGCACAAGAGCGCGGTTAAATCGCGACTAAAAATCGGACGGGCGTCGGCTTCGCGCGCGGAGACTCTTCGCAAACATGCCGCACAAATACTCCAACGAGATATGAGAAATCCGAGAAATTCAGCCTCGAAATTCCATTAGTCGGAGGAGCAAAGAAATCGCGCGCCGAAGAAACTGCTACCCCGAACAATGCAGAACGTTTGCCGCGAAAAGCGTTATCAGTGCACGAGTTTCTTGCGGAAACAAAGGAATTATAATGACGGGCGCACGGGGCGACCGTTACGCTCGGACGTTCTTTCCAACTTTCAGAAACTAGCGTCGCCGTTGTTCTTTGACGGAACTTGCGTTTCAAATTAATTATCCGGATTAAAAACGTTCCACTTCCGCGGGGGGGGGGAGGGAGGGGAGAGATTGGAGTTTTCAAATCGCTCGTGGTGATATGCAAGACCGCGCACCGCATAACTTCGCTGCAAAAGCATTCTGAGAGATGCCAAGCGCTGAAAGATAGATCTCTGTGTTTGCGAAAATAAAGAAACTACAAACAAAATTACGCGAGCGCGCGCGACGTAATACGGGTGCTCACTCGACTTCTGAAAACCGCTGTCGTCGCTGTTTTCGACGGCGAAGTCGCGTTTCGAGTTAATTACCCGAGGAGGAAATGTTCCACTTTCGTAAAAAATAAGGAATAGAACGAACACGGTCGGATTTTACAAGGCGATGTATGAGCAGTAAAGCGTAGGGACATTGAAAGAGAACACGGGAAAAGGCTCTTAAGGAAGCTCGTGAATCTTTCAACGCGACAGCTGACCCTGTTGGCTTTTGCACACGTTATATCCCTTCATTCATCCTTTACATCGCGCAGAACTTGACTAACTCTAAATATTGCTTCACGTCGGAAAATAATTTGTTTCATCTACGCGTTACGTAATTAAACGAGTAATGGAAAGAAACAATACGTTCAACAAACGAAGCGTTAATATTTCAATTTACGAATGTTATAATGCGCGATATAGAGAGAAAAGTGTGTCATTTTAATTCCAATTTATAGACTGAAATCTAATCTTTAAGCTTCCCTACGCGATCTTTTTCAGTTGCGAAGAAGAGGTAGAGTTTGAGATAGAAGGGGAAACAGTAATTTATGGTCGTCCATTGTCGAGGAATTAGTGTCTTTTCCAAGTAAATTACGTTCCGCTGAACACTAAGTCGCCATAAGCAAGTAAATTAAAAAATGCTGTAACGAGGTACGTCGTTATGTATTAACAGACCGACGATCTCACTCTTCTCACCGACGAGTCATCGTCCCTCATCTCGCCTTCGCAATTTCAGCGGATATAAACTATTTAGAGCGAATGCTTCGTCGAAATATTTTAAAAAGAAGAAGCTATGTTTGAAGCAAATTCTCTGCGCATTTCAACGAAATTTCATCTTATACACTCAGTACATTATACACTTATACATTTTATACACTCAGTCTTCGAAAACTGCAAAATCACATAATTTTGGTACGTAAAAGATCATTCCGGCATCCAGCAAATGCTTTCACCGGCATACTTTCATTACAAATATGGTTATTATTCTATATAAAACGTAGAATATTCGTGGGCAAGTAAGAATGAATAATTTCAAAGAAACTTCACATTTTTCTTGAAAATATCGCGACGTAGAGGTGCGGCTGGAAACGTATATTGCACCAGAAGGAAGGGAATAAATCTTCAGTGAGAGCAAGCACACCAGAAAGCCGGTGCATCCTCGTATTACATTTCGTCTGATTGATTTATTCTCCGGTTTCGACGGGAATTGCACTCGCAAATGGAGCGCTCAAAGATCGGTAGAGCTACAGACGTAAACAATAAACAAACATGTTCTGAATGAGAGAAAAGGAGAGGGCCAAGAAAGCAAAAAAATAAAAAAAATTATCAAGTGTCGAAATAGAAATAAAGATTGATACAAAAAGACCGATAATTAATGACTCAAAATCAGACACAGAAAGAAATGTCTGAATTACAAGTAAAATTATTTCGCGCTCGATACTTTTGTGAAGATTACAATTTTGTAATCTTAAATTACTTACGTGCAGCCACTACACCTCATTTGCTTTTCATTCGGTAATCTTCCATCTCTAACCCGACAATATTAAATTATCATGTTGAATAATGCGCGCTGAACTCTCTTATTTATTCACGATGACGTATCTTACATAAGAAGCACTCGTGATTTCGCCGCAATGCGTTACATTTTCCCCGTATCAGTGAATATTTATGAGGCATCCCGAAGACGCGCGTTTTATCCGCAGAAAATATGTAACGCTCCCATCAACCGAAGCACCGTATGTCAAAGGGGCCCGGAATCTTTCCCATGCTCACTGCAGGAATTACCATCATGCGGACGTGGGAGGAGCCCTCAGGGGGATCTTTTCATCTTTTCACATACCCGCGATACATCTTTTCGTGCGGGCCCTAACTTCGGCTACGTACAGTTCCCTGCGAAATTATGCCACGTTTTCCGGGTGGAATTCGGATTGAGGATGTACGTGATGCCCCGGATCGGCTTTAATGGGCACGCGGGCAAGGGTGCAGAGGCGAGGCTCGCAAAGAAACCGGAGTTGCTCCCGTTTTGTTCACCTCCCGCTCCCCGCCTCGACCGCAAACTGCCTATCTTCTCTGAAACCTGGCACCCTCGTTTGCAGAACACTCTAAAAGGGTCTCGCCCCTTTGTTCCACCTTGCGAAAACGGCGGCCGGATTCCCCCCCCCCCCCCGTCCCCGCGCTTTTCCACTGCGTCGATCTTGTGTTAATATTTGACGGACCGAAAGGTAAATTGTGGTAGACGGGGTGGAGTCGCAGTTTACGCGTAATTTAACAGAAAGAAAATCATTACGCCGCGACTTTTGATTTCTCCACCAGCGCCCTCGTTATAAAAAAAAAAACAAGACCTCTGAACTTTGCGGCAACAGAATTTTCTCTTATCTCACACATTAGTGCGATAATTCCACAAGATACATGTATAATAAAGATTTGTTAAAATAACAGATGCAACAGTGAATAAATATTTAAAAAGTATCTTTGTACAGTTTTTTGCTTTTACGCTTCTATGTCTCATACTTTTCTTTTTAAGAAACATGTGTCTTTCGCAAAGAAAGAGACGCGTGTGTCTCGCAAAGAATTGCAAGTCATTAATTTCAGCGACCGCGTCGTCGGTAATACGATCACGGGAGTAAGGTTGATCCGTCGTCGCGAGATTAAACGGTTACGGCAAGTCAGCCCGACCTATCGTGAACAGGATGCTCCGCGAACTGTGTGACATGTAGACATCGCGATCTGTAAAAGTCAAAGGTACTGCTCCGGTACGTGCCTCGGCACGACGATATCGTGAACTATTGATACGGAAAAGACTCATTCCGAGTGAACGGACGTAGATAATTCCCGGGGATAATTCCACGTCGAAATTACCACTAGTAATGCATGCAGTAACAATATCGGTGGAAAAATGAAAGCGAGCGTAAGGTACGTGAAAAATTCGCTGAAATCACAAAAGGTCATTAGACAATTGGGTCGTTGTATAAGCTGGTTAAATATTTGTGCGACAACCGTGGATCTTCGAACCGAAAATCAAATTTATTGATTCGGCAGTAGATGAATTTATTGAGTGAGAGCAACTCGCTTCACCGCACGATATTATTTCATGTAAATCTTCGGATATACGGACGAATGTGCATCCGGATGGTGCACTGTATCACGGGAGTCTCACATTTCCTTTAATAAATCAAATTAGAGCACTATCACTTTTCTTGAAATTCCAAATTGATGGGAACATCATTAATTACGTGCCTGCAGATTCGACGCATTAATACGAGCGATAAAACACTACGCGTGAAGCTACTCCATAAAACAAATGAATTTCTAGCCCCGTCGACTGCTCGGTCACCATTCGTTTTAATTCGAGTGTGACATCCGTGTCATATGGTGATTGTCCACGGAACAGAATGAAGCTGAAAAAAAAAAGAACTTGACGTTTTGCACAGTGCGCGAAATAATGGCGGGCTGCGGTTTGGCCGGCACTCGAGATGCGCGCAAAAATGGTCGATATCGTGTACAAATGCACACAATATACATGTCGTTATATTACAGCATTGCGCGTCATCGTGAACAATGTCGCTCTACCGGATCCTATAACATCGGCTACAGTCGCTCACAAAAGTAAATAAAATGATGGTCGTTAACTTATCCGGAAAAAAATATTATCAAAGGTGCAACATTTCGTAAATTTTAATGAATTATATTTATCACATTATTATGCTAATAAATAATAAAATGATAAATAATAAATATGTATAATAATAGAAAATATTAAACAATTAATTTCCTTTGATAAGAAATAAATAATTGTAATAATATATTTAAAAAAATTATAAGTGCTATTTATAAAAATCTTAGAGAGAAAAAGAAAGAGAAAAAGAGAGAGAAAACAGGAAACATATTTTTAACGTAAGTAGAAAATTACAAATTTAAAAAAGTAAAGAGCAAAGAGATTCATGTTATTTAAGCTCGGAGAGTTACTTATCTTCTCGTATCATAATAAAATGAAAAATTGTGTTAAAGGGAATTTAAATGTCTGATGCTGATGCCAGCAAATGAGCGCGCAGAGCCGCTATCGCGAAACACGTCGAATTTTCTTCAGCAACGGGTGCGATATAAACGCCAACGGCGGAAAACGAGAGAGGAAGAGAGAAAAAAGAAAGAGAGAGAGAGAGGAACGCCAGGATTGCCGGATCTGTTTTGCAAGCAGCCTGGTTCGGACAGGTTTTTAATTTATTTCCCCTGGGATCGCGCGAAGCGTACGAATTATTATTCTTGGCGTGGCGAAACGGGGGATGGTCCGAGCGGAGCATCTCTCGCCGATGTACACATCTTTTTCATACTAATATCGCGTCGCGTTAATGATTTACGTTACTTAACCCTCCAATTTTTCGGTTATATGCGCTACGTACGTACCGCTATTTAACATACACCATTGTACTTACAATTAGTACAATCTTTATCCATGTATTCTACACTTTCAGAACAATTCCTTCTCTCTCTTTTGTACATACATTTCTAAAAAAACAGAAGACTTTTCCCATTGTTACACGTATCATTGTATATCTCACTTTTTCTCTTTATAAACATTATAAATAACATATAATATACGAAAATAACTTTCGGGGTCAATTATCGTACTATCGATTTACGGTAAATTACGTTAAGTCGAGTCGGATTCTCCTCCGTTATCTGAAAATGGCTCCGCAGATAACCATCCCCTGACGTGCAAACACGTTCGGAAACTCGAGCGGTGTGCACGAGCTCTCGTTCTTCACCGGTCCTCTCTCTATTTCTCCCGACAGTCATCCGAACGACGGTCCCGATATCCCAGGGCTCTATCTCGCGCTATCGATTGCCGCAGGCATTGCCGTCGCTGCGTCGCCTCGCGTTCTATTCGTCTCGCCCTATATTCGTTCGCGATACGAGGTACATGTTTTCATTCTACCTCTTCACGATTACTGTCCTCTCTCGGTACATCTGTCCGGCCGACTCGGTGCAACAAGTTTGCCATTGTTCCGCATAACTGTCGTAAGCCGCGGGCGGAGAATCCCTCGGCCGGACCTTGCGACGGCGACGGCGACGGCGACGGCGACCTTGCGCCTCAGGCGACGAGAATTACGCGCGGATTGCCCGGAATCTTCCCTCGTCATTACGCGATACGAGAATTCAGAGGATTGTCTTGCTCAATAAGACGAGAGCATGAGTTTCTGAGACGAGTATGATGAGGAAGATGACGAGATGTACGGATTTCTCTTAATATTCAGTTGCTTTCGGGATTTATTATGAATATTTCAATATTTTGTACGTATAGCAATTTTCATTATTAATTTTCTATGGTCGATATAATACGTACTGCAACGGCAGATAAAAATGTTTTTAAAAGTTGGCTTTGTCAGCGATTCGTCTCTTCCTCTTTTCATTCTGCAGCCGATGTCTTTCTTAATACCTTAAATAAATATCAAAATACCGCGGTATGCGTCTGTTGCTGGCATAGGGTACGACCGCGAGGGCGAGGGGGTCGGACCTATGAAAGCACCTGGAAAAAGACACGCCGAGAGGGCTTCAACCGAGAGGGCTTTTTCATCCTGTCTCCAGCCACTTTTTTTTTCTTTTCGTTATCCCGCGTTGAGAACCGTACGACAAAGGCTACTAACGTTAATAACGCAGCTTGCGAATCACCATTGTTTAACAATCCTTTGTGTTTGAAATTATTTATATGGAATTTGTGAAGCAAATGAACAAGATATCGTTTCTGTTTTTAAACGAAATCATAAAACTTTCACGTTTTAATTAACTTCTCGTCAAATTTATATCTTCGAGTTCAATACTCCTTGTTACTTTTTAATATTCATGCGCAATTATTTCGCGTCATTGCCTTATCGTTTGTGAAGTTTCCCAGTCTCATTTAACCTTACGCAGAATTACGCGATAGGTAGACATTCTGTCGATTATGTACTATGCTGTACTTACCCCGCTCCAGCCATAGGGGAGGAAACCGCTGTGCTCGGACCAATTGCTGGAATCCACGTAAAACATGCCCGCCGTCATGACGAAGACCCAGACGGCGAGATTGATTACGTTCAGCACGTTGTTGAATATCAGTGATTTCTTCACCCCCGCCGCCATTAGCAGCATCATGAGTAGCGTGATGACGAACGCGAGAAAATCTGGCGGCCGTCCTGAAACAAGTGTGATTTCGAAACTTCAATCAAATTTACCAAAAATGTATAATCGTTTTATACAAATGATGAACGTGTCGATTTCGAAACGCGAGGCAATTTGACGACCGTGTCCTAGAAACGTGATTCGAAACTTCAGCAAGATTTATCGGAAATGCAGAATTGCCCTACATAAATGAAATCTGAGAAAGATAACAAGAAAGAGTAACAAGAAACAACATAATTTAGTTCTTACAAACAGGCGAAATGAGATAGTTAATTTAAAAATGCTACTGTTCTTAAATAAAATACTTTTTACGTCGTTAACATTCATCAACAAAGTTTAATTGCCAATTTACCTCAATTTTTTGGAGCTAAAATTGTAATTGAAAAATATTAGCTACGTGAACGTATGCATATATTTCATGTCGATAGCATATTGAACATGCCAATCTGCTTCACGTTGGTTTTTTCTGACATCCAAGATTATCACTCTTTAACTCACTTTTTAACGGATAAGATTCGCTAGACCAACTGGATTAAATTAATGGATCGTTAATTCTATCGACATTTCGTTGCAGAAAACATGTGTGGCAGGAGATCTTCAACCAGGAACTACCTATAAATGCATTGACGAACGATATGTTCGAACGGCAAAAAACTTTTGTATTCGCTAACGACGAAAAAAGCCCCTAAAATGCCCTGGATTTTTACATCAAATTACTCGGCTCTCCTCCCCCACGCTCGAGCACGACGTTTCCCGTGACAGCCAGACGCGGAAGAAACCCGAGGCAGAAATTCTCCAACAAGCGGAGAACCGATGTAATTCATGCGGTCGGAGATAATCGGGCGATCCTCGAGGAGAAAAATGCAGTGGCTTTTTTCGGGTAGCTTGCAGAAAGCTCGCTGGTCTCATTCAAGCGCTCGGTTAGAGCCCGGAAAACTTGTGTAGGGAAAACTCGAGTGAAGAAAAGCACACTGCTAAAAATTCATTCTATAAAACAAATGAATTCTCAGTGTGCTCTGAAAATACATAGGGATATAGAATAAATTTCCGCTGACTTGTATATCGGTAGCTTCCATCTATCTTTGACGCGGGAAAATGTTGCGTCGATCGTGTTATCATGTTTCCGGTTACCATAGGAGAAACTTAAATCGCCCCAGAAGGGGGTGACTCCGCTTCGCGATGAATAAAGATTGCCGTATTATTCAAAACAGAAGAAAACAATCTACTTCGGGAGACTTCGGGAGAGTAACTGGAGAGATTGCTGATTAATTTGTCCCGACACTGCAGCAACTTCCAAAGCTTCTCTCTGAATTGCAAAGAGCAAAAATAATCCACGCGCCCGTTCAACGCCGGGCAAGACCCGGATACGCTCGTACGATCTCGATTCGTCAATCCCCGCTGCTGATTCATTTCCTTTGCAGCGCTGATGCACAGGCCAGGCGCGCAGACGAAAGAGCCAATTTTCGACCGAATCAAACGGTTTTGATCACTCAAGCGACCCGCTCGATCTCTACGTCGGCGAACGCGCACGTTTGCATGCAAATACAATCGTAGAGCGATGTGCAAAATGTGTTGCCGGTTGAAAGACCGCGATCAAACACATGGACAGGCACGAATAAACGCAAATACAAATGTTAACGATAAACACGCGGCGAATTTCGCGGCGTAAATAGCTTGACTTCGAAACGCTAATTTTTAAAATGTGGCGCGATATCTGTTCCAAATATTTAAGCGTTTATTATTATGAATAATACACTTTAAAAACAATAAAATAAATAATGTAAAATAAGTATTTATCTTCCATTAAACGTTAAATGCGTTCCTAAGCGCGCCGAAACACGAATGGCCAGCTTTAATTACTTATTATTTAAAAATTATTGCATCCTCAACGTTTCTTCAAGTGTAATTACTTTCACCCTCGACTTTCGTTGCCTCTCATTAAATTCCTTTGAATGGAGGACTCTGCAGGTTTCTGCATGAAAAGATTGAAATATTGAAATGTACGACTGTAGGCGGAATGAGGCTTTGAAAATCGAGCCTCGGATCTAAAAGAAAACTAGATATCGAGAGGGATTCTTTACATCGAGACATCAAAGCTTAGGAAAGTTAGGAATATGTGATTATCACGAACGATTCGACGGAATTGTACTCTACGATGAAAGCTCAGTCGAAAAGGCACGCTACGAGTAATATTTCATCCAACAAATCAGATATGGCCCTATAATGAAGAAACTTTCGAGAAAGTGTCGGCACAGAGACGAAGATGAGGCCAGAACGCGAAATCTGTGCGAGGAATGCCGATGATAAACGCAATATAGGCGGCATTGCGGGATTTATCTTCACGAAATGGAGTGCATGCCTACACATCGCTCCTCGATATCGAGCGGCTTCAGTCGCGGCGCGTTGCGACCACAAACACACTACAGTCGATAACGGCGCAGATAAGACGGGATGCGTCGCGTCACGTCGCGTCCTCTCCCGAAGGACTGTCCCGCGAGAGCTGCGAAAATGGTTGTATCTCGCGAGAAGACACTTTTTCACGCGTTTCCTTTAAATCTTGAGAGATTCTATTGGTTTTCTTGCCTCGTGTCAATGTTGCATTAAAATCGAAAAGGGTGTAATCGGTAGACTGGCAGTCTCTTCCGATATCTCTCAACCGCTTCCTGCGAACTGTCGCACGGGCATAAACGTCAACGTGCACCAGTAACTATGACACTTTTCGCATAAGCACGACCGTATTATTGGATAAGTTCAATGGTATCGTTATCTACAACGACGCCGCCGGGCATAACCGTGCTGAAACTAGAGTCCTGATTAAGTATTCCTCCTAACTGCCAGTTAACGATCGCGAGAACAGCGTCAGGAATAACTTTACGAGACACAGTGTCGTATGCAAGTCGTGCCGTACCTCTTGTCGGCGGCGAGGGTTCTGCGAACGGCTTCTCTCGCAGACTTTATTCTCGAAAAGATATAATACTGACGGGACAAAGAAAGAGGAGAAGAAACGAAGCGAATCGATCATTAGAGAAAAAACACGTGTTAATCGTAAAACTCCCGTTTCTTTTCGCGCGGAAATATATACGCTCTACATTACATTAATATTGCTTCTTCAGAAACACCGTTCTTCGCTTAAAAAATTCAGTAAGTACTCATCTAAGATTCATTAATTCATCCTCGCATTAATCAATTCGAGATGGAAGTCATTGCGTGTGACGGCGCGCGCTGGGAAGCGCCGCAAAATTAAAAGAATCGAAGCACTATCTTGTTGATTTAATAAATAAAATTGACTTTTGGATCGCAAGGACCGATTTCGACGATTGGACTCTTGTCTCTCGAAAGACAACAGTCGCAACGAACTACGACAGCACGAAAATGCTACAGGGAGGTAAAGGGAAGGGTCGGCCACGGCGTCCAGGTGGACAGGTTAAAGAGCATCGGAGCGTGTGGTTCGCGAACCGGTTCGGATCGATGAGGTCCACAGGTGCCAGACCTAGTCTCATCCGCGCAAGCGCCCCTCTCGTACCCCCTCATGCTTTTGTCCTCTCCCCCTTCGCATGCCGCCTTCCAGCCCCTCGGTCTCTCCTCCACCGCAACTCCATCGTTTTAACCTTCTCTCTCCTCCCGTCCGCCCGACGTTTCTCCAGATCCGTCCCCGACTATCCAATCCCCCTCCCCCCCCCCTCGCCCTCCTCGATTTCTCTCTACGTGTACAACGTGCATACCAACCGCAAAACGCGTACAGCCCGAAATACGTGCGTAATTTACGCGGGGAACGTGCGAACGACCGAATTACACGTGTCTAATAAACATCCGACACGCAAGGTAGTTACCAGCGGATTAGAGTTGTATGAGATTGATGAAATCACGAGGATTAGCAGATTCGGATGAACTTGGTGGGACCTTCAAATCCGATACCGAAACTTGTTACGAGGGCCTTTCTTGATGAAGGAGAGAAACCCCGAAGGGATTTTCGGAGACTTAAATCCCATCGTGTTGATGCAAAGGTCCGGGGGAGAAAAAAGCCCAAAGATATCCAGAGTGGGCTTAGGGTGAGCTCTTTGACGCTCTCGCGATACTTCTTTTTTTCGAATTTTTGCGATTATTTGGCCAAACCGTATCGAGCAATTTTGAACGGCGGCGTGAATTCGCCGTGTTATTTCAATCGAGTTGCGAATTACGTCGTTCCGCCAATATCGATTTCATCAAACATTTCCGCAAAACTCTTTCATCGTCCCGTAAATATTTTCAAAATTAATCTGACCGACTCTCGACACCGAATTCCGCGGACGCACGACGCGATTTGATTCGCGCGCGAACAATTACGGACTCTTTCTCTCGGGCATGTTGCGAGCGTAACAGCCGGTCGGGCAGCAAACTCATCTGCAAATTCCTGCACGACGCGCGAGAAAAAGTTAATTAAGGTTGACCGATTTTGCGGCCGCCTGCCGTCGTCGCGGCACATCCGCCCTTTCTCTACTGGCGCAAGTGAAACTTTTCCTCGCTGCCACGACACGTCTGTACAAAAAAGTTTGATAAAGGAAACCAACCCCTTTGCACACCGAACCATTAATAATTTCGGCTTCCGGGACATTACCTGAACAAAACGCTTGTCGTTATATCATCATCTTTTCCTAATATTTCTTCGTAGTACCTTCCATATTATTAATATATCCTTTGTGACAATATTATTTTTCAATCGATACTAACGATATAGATCCAGTTCATTGATTTTTCCAAGCAATTTGAATACAGAAATTTCACCCAAAGATGTCTAATACCTATTATTTTTCAAACTAAACAAATATTTTTGCAAATTTACGATGACTGGCTCTCTTTGCATTTTGCAAAGGAAGGCATGTGCGTGATATGGATATGCAACTTAATCGAATATATTCAACTGTACTTTTATTGCGTCTCGCATATATCAAATTCCGAAAGAGCATATTTTCCCCCGGAGACGTGAAAGTATCGACGGAATTTACGAACGGTGTCAGTGTTAACATTTTTCGCGTGTCGCGCGTATTAAAAAGACGATGAAACTCGCTCCCGCCTTATTCTTATGAGTTTCTGAAACCCGAATGAAATTTATGGGACGTGCAGCATTCTCATAACGCTACGTGCGTTAATACCATAAAAGTTCATTCTTACATGGGGCTCTTTTGATTGCACGGGAAATTCGTTGAAAGAGAGAAAAAAAGTACAATATCGTGAGGGCCGCGTTTAATTAAACTCTTGTTTTTTTCTAGGGGAGACACAGAACAGACGTTAATTAATGGCAATTATATAATCGCCACGAGCATCTGTATTTAATAAATTTTTCTGTTTGGCTTTCATTACATTCACAGAAGCTCTCGAAAGTTTCAGTTTACTATTCATTGTCGCGGACGCAACGTATTACATGAAAATATATTACATATAACACAGGCAATACTGCTCTCTCTCTCTCTCTCTCTCTCTCTCTCTCTCTCTCTCTCTCTCTCTGCGTTATACGGTATTCTATTAATACCGATCGCGCAAATGTAATGAAAATCGATGATGTCTAACATTTAATTGATATTTATTAATCGCGAGAAACACAGGGGAATGACGAAACATTTATTTGACTCGCATTTTAATGGATCTGCCGTGCGGGCAATTAATTAGACTCAATAACACCGAATTTATATTAATTATTATCGAGCTCTGGCGAGGGATATTATGTTTTTAATTGCGCGGGCTAACAAGTTGCCCGGTAGAACGGAGGCGGCACACGATAAAATTTACAATCCATACAACCGGTGCTGCTTACTTTATGATCGATAATGAGTATCGATTTACGGCGATGATAAAATTGGTGGAGGAAAATACGATGCTCCGTCTCGAGAATAAAGTAACCGGCGGCAATGACAACGCGGGGGAGGATATATCCCTTGTGACTTACTTGTAAAATTGACAGACAGAAAAAGGCTGATTCAAGCAGAAAACGTCGTAACACGAAAAATCACTCACGTCGCTCTTGAATCATTCTCCTTGGACGGGAGTAACGTCGGACTCCTCTCTAACAATGCCGCGCGAAAGGAGATTCAGACGTCGAGAAATTTCGGGGAAATTGGAGCGCGCGGAGAATTTCGGTGGTCTTTGGAAACGGACGAAGGAAGGTTTTCTGCGTCTGCATTAGTCTTACGACAACGTTAAGTCCCGTTACATTCGTGTTCGATCGGAAGTAGGTTCCCGCTGGCAAGTGCCAAACTCGCGAGATGCAACATTTATAACGGATATGATGTAACGGCCGCGATATCTATTTCGTTGTTAGGTATAGAAACTTTCCAATTATACATTCTGCTGTCTTTTTATAGCGCGATAACACGTTTCTCCGATTAACAGCGTCCTAACTAAAATTCATGGTATTTTTCCGATATATTCTTCTTAAACATTGACGTTCGCATTAGAGAATATTGGCTTAATGTCGCTATCAAGCGCCGCTGAATACGGAATATTCATAAAACGGACATACAACGCGAATTAGCCGCATTAAATAGTCTACAATTTGCGCTCACATATCGATCCGTTTCGCCAATGACTACGCGTGTCGTAAATTAACGGACAAATCCCGGACCCTCCTTTTTCGGAGCGTGTCTCAAAACCTTCGACCTTAATTTTATTAATAGATTCTTCGATTATTTTTTAATCAAGTTAAATTTGCGCGAGATATGCTTAAATAACGTTATTGTTCACTGAAATATTCAGAATTTTAATTTCGTGATTCAATGAACAACGAATTTAGCATTAAAAATCTGCGAGAAACTCGCTGCTTCTGTCTGAATTTTCCGTAAGAAGAAACTTGCTTCCAAGTTTGCTAAAAAAATCCGTCGTTAAAATTAAGGTCGAGTGCCCGACATTGACGCTTCGTATATAAACGTCGGTCAACAAGGAAAAACGCGGCGTCCAGGTTGCTATCGCGCGTTCTCCCCTTTTTTTTTTTGCACGTCGACGAAAAGTCTATTCAGTAAATTAACGCGCTTTAGAAAATTGGATTGGACTCGGTTGAGCGTGGAGATTTTTTTTCGAATTAACAATCCCAACAAATCGCTGTGCCGAAACGTGCAAGGTGTACGTATTTTGTTTGCCGAGCAAACAATCTTTTGTTATCGTCGCTAATTATCTGACACGGCGAGATTAATGATGAAACCCCCATCCTTCATTCGCCTTATGCGCGAAGAAGTCTAGAGATATAGAAGTAGCCGACTTTAATCACTCAAGGATCTACGTGTAGCTTGCTTCGTGTGAAACTTAAATAGCTCAAAAATTAAGAATCTCTTCATTGGAAGAGACGAAGATCATTATTTTATTATATATATATTTTTTAATATTTAATTATATATTTTATTTCTATTACAATTCTATGAGATTACTATTTTATTATACATATATGTTTTAAAGTTTTTATTGCGACGAAGATCATTACTTTATTAAATATATATATATATTTTTTAAAGATTTAATTATATTTTTTATTTCTATTACGATTCTATGAAGCTACTATTTTATTATATACACGTTTTAAAATTTTTATTACGACGTAAATAGCATTCCTTTCTTTCCTTTTTTTCGGCTTTTTTCATCCATCATGGATTACGTCAGGAATTTGGTTATGAATTTCGCGGACATGAGAAACACATATCACTGTCGCACGATGCATCCGCAAGTCATCGATCGCTGTAGCCGTCACCTGATCGCGAAAAAACGTACCGAGAGCGTTTCGTGATCGAGCTGAGGACAAAGGACTCACGTCGCTAAACTCTCGGAAAGAAAAAACGGCAGTCCGCTCGTAAATTTCTACAATGTCGCTTCCAACAACGTCGCCGGCGACTATGACTCGTCGTTTCACGCTTTTACGAGCGACTGAAAAGAAAACTTTAAGGCATACTGACGTGCGAAAAAACATCCAAGATTAAAATGAACTCTTAAAACATTCGAAACATTATGCCTGTACGTTATGTCTAATTTAACGTGAAGCAAAAATAACGAAAATACGTATTGCTGGAGCAGAGACATTTCATGGAAATATTCCCCAAATATGATATTACGAATATATATATAACAAATACGTGAAGTATTTCGTAAAATACGAAAAAAATGATAGTTTACTATTTTAATTTATTACGTTCGGAGATCTAATTTTTTTCCCTCCCAGTAAAATCTGGCAATTAAATTTGTTTGCCTTGCAGTAATCGATAGTTTGCATGCGTGGGCAGCATTCGAAATGGATACTCACCGAGTATGGTGCCAACGCTGTTGGCTATCGCCCCGGAAATAGCACCGTTCGCCAACGCGTCCAGGCAGGCGCTAAGGGCGCACGCACACGCACTCGTACCTATAAGGTACTCCAGCACCATGTTCCATCCAATAATGAATGCTATTAATTCGCCTACTGTCACGTAACTGTACATATATGCGCTGCCGGTCGTATGAGGCACTCGTACTCCAAACTCGGCGTAACACGCCCCTGTAATCACACCGAAGAAAAAAAGTTATCACTCACGTGGGGAAGGGGGGCAAATTTTACCGACGCCGGAGGGACGAGAAATTCATTCAGAAATGGCATTTATGTCACGAAACCCACACAGAAAAAAACATTAATTTCAAATCAACAATATTATTCTCATATATAAGCAAAAATATAAAATCTTCTTTTTTAAGATTTTGATAATCTTAAACAGAAACAAAATTTCTTTATGTGAGCAAGTTGTTGTCTGTTTAAGATTATCAAAATCTTAAAAAAAAAAAAGATTTTATATTTTTGCTTATATACATGAGAATAATATTGTTGATTTGAAATTAATGTTTTTTCCGTGCACGCGGACGTTAATTAAGCGCAACGTCGAATGAACGAAACGCAAAATCGAACGATCACGTTTGTACACTAGACTAAAGTAGAGAGATCAAATGCAAAGACGTAGGCAAATATTCGTCGGGTTTATATTTTCACGAAAAAAAAAAAAATAGCGATTCGAAACATGATACAAGATTAAAGATTTTTTACGAATTTTTTCACAGCCGGTTATATGATAATTTTGACATGTTGGTTTTTTTCCGTTGCTATCTCTCTACAACGGATTACGCGGTTTCACATCGTGGTGTGACGGAATATCCGCCTTCGCTACCGACGATTATCATGCTTCGGTAATCGACTGATTAAACGCCGGTTCAACTTTTCAACGCGGATTACATCGTGACATAGATCTCGTGTCCAACCGGCGCGCCGACGTAAACGCCGTATAATCACGTATAATCCGCTTACGTATCTTTTCAAAATCGCCAGGGACAGATGCTGTCTCTCCAGTTCTACGATATTAACGGTATTGTTACGCAAGGCGAGACTCGTTCTGCGAATTACGCGCTACTGCTCCACGCCCTGGATTTCGCATCTCCGCGGAGTGACAACATTATCCTTGACGTCAACCACCGCGCTCGCTATCGGTTCTATTATCGGTCGGTCGCGCGAAGTCAGTAAGCAGCAAGGTTAAAGAATCTAGTCTCCGGTGATGCTAAACTTGACGTTTATATGTCGCGTGATATTACAAAATGTGCCACCTAAGAGTCTAAGAAAAGAAAAGACGACGCACAACTTCGCGGAAGTCTCGGCTCTACTTTCGCGGTTATCGAACGACGCGCGGTAAGTGTAAAGACCGTCACGTGTACGTCGAGAAATCCCATCTCTTCGAATGTCTATTATTATAGCTAGACGAGAACGTAATAAAATGCAGAAGGACAAATATGCGGAATAATTTGTTTGAAAAGAAAAAAATCGGAAACTACACTGAAAAAAAAAGATTGGTTATAATAATTGATATAATAATCCAGTCTTGATAAAAGTTATCAACAATCTTGGTGAAATAGTTTCAACTAAGCATATATGACGAAATAAAAGTTATAAAAATGAAATGTTCATAATTGTTATCAAATGTTTTGTTATTATTATTATATTTATAGTAATACTAACTAAATATTTCAAAAATTGCATTACCAAATACATCTTATAAGTTTACCTAGAATTTTTTTTTCAGTGTATACGAGAGCGCGTGTATCTGTTTTTAATTCGTATATTTCTGATTGAGGTAAAAGATTTTTCTCGCCGTAGGGTGCGGTCGCGATGCGCCGACTTCGATATCCAATGACACCGATGATTCCGATGTTACTACAATAGTAATATCAGCGATGATTACTGCGTATTTCCGACAGTGCGCCAGCGACATTCATCTATTATCAACGCAACGAATTAATTAAACAGCACGCCGCGACACGCCGTGCCGTAGCTTTAACCTGCCATCAATTCGCGTGTCGCATCGATCTCTGAATACCTTGACTAATTACAGCTTTATCCTGTTTAATCGATAATTATCGAGAGCGCGGCAGCGACCGAACAAGACCGCGAGATGCAACGTGCTTCTTTCCCATGTATTTTCCATTTAACATATTAATGTAGCTCGTATTTTTCCACGATTAAAAAAAAACGATTGACAATGATGTTTACAGAAAATCACATTTTATATGTACATTCGATGCCAATTAATAGTGCAAAAATATATGTATACATAATGCATCTGAATTTCTGTACTTTTAAATAGAGATCGAGACATTTTTTAAGTAAAGGCATCAATCTCAAATAATAAATTTAAATCAATTGTTTTTTTTGCAAAATTGAAAAAAGTTCCACTTGATATCTCTCTCGTTTTCTTCACGCGAACGCGCGATCAACGCGATTTGACGATGCGGTAAATAGCATAGCAAGTAGTAACGAATTGCTTCACCAGGACGCAAACCGCAGCGAAATTACAGACGATAAAAGGATCAGCGGAACAGACGCGAGCAAAACAAGGCTGATTGAGACACGGTTGGTCCATTCATCGCCTCCGGTATCCGTTGGAAACCATGTTCGCAATTTCGCAGCCGGCGAATATCGCGAATAAGCACGCACGGGACAGTTTACGGCGTTCGTCTACGCGTTTAGAGCACAGTATCGTGGACGATGAATCGTAAATTTTATTTGACGGGTATTTTCCGCGCCCGCTCTGCACGAGCCGCGGGTATCGATATTCGGGACGGCGGCACAATGTTATCGATACGACAAACGGTCGGGGCTCGGTGTCGAACGGTAAAGTACTTGTAACGGTAAACTAACACGCTGCAGTGCAGTACTTATGCCTGTAACAGTACCTGCAAAGTAAATGTAAGGTACCTCTTGTGTATAGTTAAAGTAAACTATTCGCGCGTCAACTCCGGCACGATTTTTAATTGTCCCATTGGTATCGAATTTCTAAAAGGTTCCTACGCGAAAAAATTAAAGGAAAAATTTATATACTGAAATATCCCGTTACGCAAATTACAATTTTTTTTGTACGAAAGAATATTACGTGCGTAACTGTATACAGTTTCAAATGACGACATAATTATTCTCAAATATCTGCGAGAGAGCGATTTCTTCTATTTCAGTTCGGTTGGATCTCGTAAAAGCTCCCCGTATGACGCTCCAGTCACGCGTCTGGTTGCGAGCGTTGAAGATGTTTGCGCGAGATTCTGCAGAATTACGCGTTTATGCGGTTTAAATCCACTCGCGGCGCCCTGGAGTCCACGAATACGTATAAGGTACGTGATATACGCCACGGAGAGAAGACGAATTTTCCAGCTTATATATCCCGCTACCGAAATCCATATTTTTGCGGAATAAGCTTCTTATCTGCGACCACGCCGCGGACTACAAATTCCCCCGAGTCGGCCTGCACTGAGAGGGATGTCTGACTTATCGCGCTGCCGAAAATTGTCGGAAGTACCGGAAAAAGGAAGTCTTACATCCCGAGAACCGTTGCCCCGAGGCACGGATAACGATCGTACGCGAGAAATATGTTGCGCATTTTACAAAGCGTGTTTACCTCGCGCGAGTGGTTGCCTCATCGTCTGTTCGCGCAAGCTGTATCGTGGTCGATAGCTTAGCGCATGCAAGCGTTTCATTTATGCACCTCTCAAACAGTTTGACTCGAGAACATATGTAAGATTTCAATTATGGTCGCGCACGACACGTGCGCTCTCATCTATCATTTAATTACAATTCTACTTGAAAGCTAAATGACGAAGACGAAGATATATGTAGACCGGATTAGATAGATTCGGACGTATGTACTCGGATAGTGGTCTGGATAGTCTTCCGATTAAACATTTACTTAATCGCGACTGTCATACATCATCGTGTCCAGTTAAGGGTATTCGCCGTTTCGCGGCCGCCCCCGTCGAAGCATTGACATCACACCCACACGATATGGTCGGCACACATGTACCTGTCCATCGTTAAATTGATCGTCCGTAAAAATAGTCGGAAACCCTTTACCGCCAACGGTTAAAGGCCACTTCCACCCCCGGTTCTCTCTCCCCTTCTCCCTCTCTCTCTCTCTCTCTCTCGCGCGCGCGGGCGTTTCTTCGGCCGCGGGATTGTGAATCGCGGCAGAAATAAATCCCTACTTTCGTATTCCGCTCGCGTGGACTGTGCAAAGTCGGCGCCCCGTGTAACGTGTACGTGTGCAACCACTGCGCGTAATAGCACGGTGGAATCGCGCTTGGGATCGCGTGTGGAAGACGCGGCCCGCGCGACGACGACGACGATCGCGAGGAACGACTTTGATAGAGTCGCCGACCCGATCCCAGATAATGTCGAACGATTAAATTCGCGACGCCGCCGCCGGGATCGCGTGTGTTTAGGCAACGCGACCGATCTCGTCTGATAAGTCCCTCTAGAACACTCGTATTAGGTATAAGTAAGTCGTTCGAATGCATTCTTCGAGCATCTACAACGATTCCACGACATCGTAATCGGCACTTTCACTTTGCCGTTGCACTATCTCGCCTAATAACGGCGATAAAAGTATACGGTTGTCTCTTTCTTATCTTTCTTCTTTATCGTATTTAGAGAGGCGTGATACTCACCGGAAAAAATGGAAGCAATGGCTGCGATAATGAATGAGAAGACGACACCAGGTCCGGCAAATTGGCGCGCTACCATTCCTGCGACAAGGTACATCCCTGTCCCGACGCAGGAGCCAACTCCTAAAGACGTCAGGTCCAGAGTCGTCAGGCACTTCTGCAAACAGTAATCATATCGAAAATGTAGAAAATTTGAATCTCTAAATAATGACGGGACAGAAACATTTTCAAGTCAGACTGTACAAACGATGTTCGAATAATTGATTGGGAAGAATTTATTTATATATAACTTCTAAGTAAGATTTTTATCTGTACCGAAAAAAAACCTATACCTTTTTTGAAGCAAACGTTTATTTCAATTATGCTGACATTAAATTGCATTTTGCAGCGCGGTAATCTATTTTCACGGACTAGAAGCGGAAATATATTATTTGCTGTTTTATCCGAAACAATTAACCTAAATAAAAAATAATTCCGGGGAGTGATTTATTTCAGTATTACATCGGAATTGTTTTTCTTTTGCAATCAAAATAATTGACCCAGATAAATTATTGTTTGGAACATCGTTTTTATTTCACATCTCAAATTGCTATATCCGATTTTCATCCGGTCACGTTCTTTTTTAAAAATCGGTGAATTGTCATGAAAGGATGTTTGACGTCGCGTAATCATCCGTCGATCGTAACTCGCAACTCCGGTCTAAGTAACCGTATAGTTATGTAGTAAATAATATGGCGAACGAGAGAGAATATAGAGAGAAAAGAGCGAGAAACGTGACCTCGTGTTGCTGCCGCTTTACGGAGAAACAGGACAGGAATATTTTTGCGGCGTTCTGCAGCCGTATGCATCTTTGAAGTTAGAGTAGAAAACAATTGCATCTTCTAGCCGACTTCCTTCTAGAATGTCAGTGCCATTTTTGCAACTCGCCTCCGATAGTTATTAATAAACGCGAAGCCCTCCGGGGGGGATTCTTTCTCACGTCGGCTATGGGAGTGGCTAAAATGCTCGGCACGGATAAAAATAAAGTGAAGAGTTTCTCTCGGTGGGCACACATATCGTGCGATGTTATTAATTGCCATCAGTCGCGGCAAAATAACGGATCGAAAAGCTGCGAATCTTGCCTGACTCTAAATGGCGCTCTTTCACTTGCGCGTAATTCGGAATTATTCCCAGCAGTAAAATTTCGAATATCCAATATTTAATAATTAATCACAGTTTCGATTCGTCTCGAAATTAAATAATCATGATGATTTAATAAAGCATTCGCTTCTCTTGTATTTGATGGCATCTCGAAGAATAATGCCGGTGATAATGATAATAAAATTGTAAGCTACTATTGTCTTCTGATATTTGCGCACAATCGTCATTTCTCTAATACCGTTTAGATTCGCATACATTTTGCAAAGCTTTGGATTCTTCATCGATGCGAAAGCAGTTTGCTTATTATCGAGCGAATCGTCGGATCGAGTCAGCAAAAACAATTGTGTAAAGAAAACATATTGACTATTTGTTCAAACATTCATTTATAATACAAGGAACGCGGAATATTTGGCGATTTTGTTTCATCACGCATAGCGTCCGCACCTCATGATAATAGGTCGTTGTCTGGTGAGCAGTGCTCCGAGTTCGTTACCTGCGGCGTATTGTTGTGTATACGTAGTCACCTCGTCGCGGCAAGACTCGAGCCGGTAGGTAGCGGCGGTGGCACAAGTCGGCGTAATAGTATTATTATCATTCAAGAAACGGTTGTGCGACAAGTGAGCTTAGAGATATCAAATCGTCTTTTACGAGCAGTAACTATTACTAGCAGTAACGATCGACGTTTCATCTTTTACAGTGAACGATTCTCAAAGCTCCCTACCGAAGAATGTATTTTGCGAGATTGTCATTCGTTTGAAGTAGAGATTGATGCGATAGAAGATAGAAGTTACAAATTACAATTCATGAGGAATTACAAATTATTGTTGATACACGAACGATAATTTATTATTTTTCTTTGACGCTCCGATAGATATCGTACCGCGTCGCTCTTTTCTCGTTTGTTTAAAAGTAATTTGTTAATTACATTGTGAACACAAAGAACAGGGCGGTAAAAGTAATTATGTTACACATAATAAACAGAGAATAACATTTCTTGTAACTGCTAATGAAGCAAAAGGAAACAAATTAAAAACGATGTTGTAGTGGAGGGGATCGTATATCGGATGTCACACGTAATTGCAAAAGTTGTGAGATCTCCAATAGCCAGCGAATCGAATTATCTAGCACTGCGGTATAACGTTACAATTAGTCAATTTCCATTGAGAAGTAATTGCGCGGTAATGACGGAAAATGCAGTTTGCAACGTGCGATTAGCAACGTCGGGTTTCGCAGAGCGTTCGGCATTGATCCGCCGGACTATCGTCGCGATGTTTGAAACACGAAGAGTGCAATATCATGGATTAATGCAAATATTGTATGAATTATTGCCGGTGTAGGTGTATCCGACTGACGCAACGTTGACGCATAACGTAACGTTGATTTATGCGCTAGCGCACGGATCACGGGAATTTTGACGGGAATTTTAATATAATTTTTTGAACGAGATATCTGAAAGAAATATATCGCCCTTGCTTTAATTCGGTTTTGTAAATCATTCCATCCTCAATTATTGCAATTAAATCATGAACATTAACGATGTTGAAAGAAACTTGTATAAAAGATAAAAGAAAGACTTTTCTCTTTGTAGAAAAGAAAAAAGTTAAAACACGGAAATTAAACGTCAGTAGAGTAGAATCCGAGAATTCATGCTATCAAAACATTCGACAAACTTCGAAGTTAACACATCTTCAACAAAGTTTTGAATTGCGTTATTTCCTTTAAAAATAAAGGACCAAAGCTAATTACTTATATCTCGTAAAAATTAATTACTTAGAAGAGAGAGAGAGAGAGAGGGAGAAAGAATAATATTAAATAGTGACAAACCATCGCTTAATTTTACAGCAAAGATGACCGACCGCCTCGTCGTGCGCAAACATTCGGGTTTTGATCACCGTTGCGTGGTTCTGTGCAATCCTGCGTGCCTTTCGTGCCAAGCGAGCAGGCTAAATAACGAATGAGGATGCAGTTGCTCGGGGCCGGAATTACGTGCGCGTAGTAAATACCGGAAGTCCCCTCGCGGGAAATCGTTCGGGTGGGTCGTCCTGAATGTATAACGTTATTACGCTCGTAATTTCTGAAGCCGCGTGCACCACTTTCGACGAAAGCAACAGACGATGGATCTCACGAGCGACAAAACAAGCGGCGTAATTTGTTTATCCTCATATTTATCGAACAAAATTCGCGGCACGTGTCCGATTACGCGAGCCGATAACGGACATTACGAACTCTCGTTGTCTATAGCGTGTCAATAAAATATGGACGAATAAAAATGCGATAAAAATTCAATTCTAGTGATTCTATCACTTTTGGAAGACGCCACCGTAATCAGCGAGTATTTTTTTCTTGTTGCGTAACAAATAATACTTCTGCGCGATTCGACGAGATCTAAACTGAAGAGTCGTCAACTAAACCTTCCCTCATCGAAGCGAAACGATCGTTTGAGCATCGCGTCGACAAAAATAAATCGTCGCTCGGACAATACTCCCCCGTTTTCACTGACAATCGCGTAACGAGCTACGCTTCCCCCAGTGTGTTTTCTCGGATGATGGTCGGATGGTCTCCTTCCTCCATTCACGTCGCGTGCTACTTTCTCATTAGATAAAATTTGCTTCTTAGCTAGAGCAGACGGTTCTGCGTGTCTGTGTGTATACGCGCTTACGTGTATCGGGCTTGTGCTATTTTCCTGCGAGAAGTGGATCGGTTATTGGGAAACTTCGCGGCGGTTTATGCGCGCTGCAACTGCGGCGAAGCCGTCCACCGTGAGCGAAGTAACGGCTTTGCAGCGACCACCGTCGTTGCCGCTGGAGATATACCGAAGTTTGCCGTGTCTCTCTCTCTCTCTCTTTTAATGCACGACACGGGCTATCGGAGCGACAAAATTACCTCGTGAGTTTCCGTCAGCGGGCGTATACCGGTCCTTTATTTTTGCTGCTCTAAAAGTTAGCGCGATACTCTAATTGATGATTAGGAGCAACGCACGCTGTTAAACGTCTGCCTCTTTAATTTAACTTGTTTTTAGTTGCTTTTTTCTCTTTATATAGTCTCCCCGGTTTCCTCATTCGTGTAGCAATTTCGGCGAGCAATTGGCGGAAACGAAACGTCTAGCCGCTATGATGAAGACGTAAAGAGCCAAATTTCATCGGCACGGTTTTAATTCTTAATAATTTCAGACATACGCTTGAAAAGTTGACGTTTAATGGATCCGGTGTGACCCGTCTATGATTAAATTTGTGTCGCTACACACAGAAAAATGTTCATTCTACAGACGAGAGAAGCAATTACTTATTTAATTTTATATTGCTTAAGTAACAGTTCTCTTCAGTTAAAAATATTTTCTTAATAATAATTTAAGATATACTCGTTACAAGTCCAGAACATGTTTTAAGTAAATGTGATGCTTATGATGACTTTATAATAGATTTGCGGATATATAAACTTACTAAATACTTAGAACAAGTATATTTACTCGTAGATAGTATAGATTTTTCTGTGTGTAACAATCATATTGTTATCGGTATCATTATTTACCTGTAATTTCTGCTTGGAGTCGGCTGGATGAAGTGGCTCGGGACCGGTTTTGGGCTGATCACCCTGCAGATTTTCGATGTTCTTTGTACGTATCAACTTGCCGAAGAGCTCGAGGCCCTTCTCCCGGTCCAGGTCGAGTTTCATTTTTCTGCAAATTAAGAACGAGCGAGTTATTATCACGCTCCCGAAAAGACAGCAGCTGTCGCAATAACAGATAAGTGCTTTTGATCGATGTTTTCTACAAACATTCCGTCAGCATGGCATAAACACGTAAAGTAAAATATCACGCGGAAAATGCATCGGTAAAGGCATGGTCGGATAATATAATAGAAACGAGCGTTTTACCATCGCGTCTGTCAACTGTCTGCCGATGAAATGAGAGAAAATAATTAGAGAACAAATATCCGCGGAAATGTATGAACATTCCCGGTGTTTGTTGAATGAGGATTAAAGAGACATATATGCCGTTCGAGATAATTACGTTATCCGTAGATGAGGTAAAATTGAACGTACTGTTCAGGCGTTCTCTAAGTTTATCTGGCAGAAATGCAAACTGAAATGCATAAGTATGCGTAAAAAGTAATTAAAAATGCTACTGATATGTGAGATTGTCATTTCCAGCGGAGGATTAATAATATCTGTCTGAACATAAGCCCTTTATGGGATTAAAAATAGCTTCTACGGCGGAGAGAGAGTAGTTTAAAGGTTATCAAATAAACAAGAGTAAATAAGTCAAACGAGTAGTTTAGTGTAAAACTTCCGGATCGCCTTTGATGTATAGAGTAATCGAAAATAACGAAAGATGTTTTATACTTAAAAATAGCATTTTATAGAATAAAGACATAAAACTTCTTTTCGCGAAATGCACGCTGTAAGTAAAATACCCATAATAAATCAGGCGATTCTGTTGCGCGTATGGACGAAACGGACAATAGTAATACAAATGGGAACAATTTAGAAATTCCGAGAATAGTTTCAAGATTTGCGTGATCTGACAAATAATACCCATCAGACAAACGTGAAGCGATGAAGAAAAAAAGAAACTGTTAACATCAGGTCTCATCCGTCATCCCTGAAAACGCAAAACGTAGCCGCGAAGAGATGGCCAGCTCTGCCGCATAATCGAATGGCAAATCGGTAGTTTCCGGAGATAAACGAGTTCTGAAAAAAAAACATCGCCGACATATGCGGCCCTCTTTTCTTCAGCTCGCTTGTTCCCAGGGTTGGAAGTCGCGCACATGAATTATCGATTTATTATCTGGCGACGTTGCTTCTCAACGCGGAGCAACTCTTTCACGTTTCTCTGATGGTGCTACTGCGAGCTTATCTAAGAATGAAAAATTATCATACGTGTACTCTTATCATCCTGCGAAATTATTCTTCGATAAGTACCGAAATCGCGAGTACGTCAAGTTTTAATCGATTCGATTGTCCGACTGCTAAAAACATCAAATTATTTCTCATTGATATACATCCAATTTTCATAGAGGATTCTCCAATTAATCTAAAGTAGATGATCAATATTTTTAGATTTCAACTAACAAAACTTTATTGTCTTATCAATACGTCTTGTCTCCTGAGGATATAATTAATTTGAAATATTATTTCGTATTTAATTTTAAACACTTACAACGAATGATGTAACTAAAATAATACTATGGCATTTCTCACTTAAGCTTATCGAAAGAGGAATTGATATTGAGCTATTGCGAAAGAAATTATTTCCATAAATTGACGCTCGTGGGAATGTCAAATGGATAATTCTGTGAAAGTTCCGGTGAGATATCGCGACTATTGGAACGATTATTCGTCCTCCTACCTACTCGAACTCGATTAAAACATCACACGGTAAGACTGACGTTTATAATGCAGACGCGATGCACTCTTCACGACGAATTATGCAAACAGCGAACAGCCGGGATAATCGCCAAACGAGTGAATGGGAAGGTACTCGGCGTATTAAAGGGAATAAATTATTCAGGGGATACACGCGGGCGAGGTTGAAAGTAAATTTTACTCGCCCCTCGCCAAGGATAATGGATTTCCAAGATACGCGCGGAATTTTACCCAAGAGAGAGAGAGAGAGAGAAACTAGCACGTGCGACACGTCGTGCTGACAAGTCACGAAATCCGTATCGCTTGGAATGAACGCGCGAAATTTCCCAGCAGAGATGCAAACTGCACCAGCGAAGGGGAAACCTTTCGCGGCCAGGCCGAAGTTTCAAAAATACGCGGCTTTCGCCAAATTTAAAGTATGTAACAGCCAACGTTTGTTTACACCCGTAAAACAATGTATAAATACATACATACTGCTTAAAAAAATAATTATTATATTTCCTTATTGCATTATTATAATATTTCTATGCAATTTTCTTTATATTTTCTCTGTATCTTTTACATATATAAATGTATTTACATATATAAATGTATAAATTTTATCCCGTATATTATCACTATTTTAAAAATATATCTATCGTTAAATAAAAATACATTTATGAAAATCTTTATCCTCGGCTCCGAAAGCTGTGCAGAGCGAAAATATTGAGCCAGTAAAGTGAGAAATAAAAACGAAAGTCAATCTCGATCCTTCAAAATATGCATGAGAATTTTTCTCCTTTCTCTTCCATTAAATAATATATAAAAGTAGTTTTCAATAATACAGGTGTGATTTTATCTCGAAGCAACAGTAACGGACTCGTCGCGAAATCGACTGACCGCCGCATAATCGCGCCTTAACATGGCAGAATGCAATTAGCCCTTTGTATGTTACTCGCGATAACTCACGTTGGAACATCAACTGAGTCTTTAAGTTACTTCTTTCGTGTTAGGTCTTGTCATCGCGCTGCGGGTTGTTATTACGAAATGCAAATGTATCATTCTCGATCGACTTCTCGTTAGCGAAACTTAAATCGCGCGCACTTTTTTATCTTCATCTCATTTCATTATTTATCATGCTTGCTTTTATTTCATGATGGAATATAAAAGTATTTAAATATGTAAAATAATTGCCTGCATACACAATTATGTTTTACATTACAAAATGCAGTTTAAAAATAAATTCCTAAAAGCTTTATTTCGAGATAGTTACTTCTACTGCGAATAAAATTAAGATCTTTATATTAAAATATACATAGAATATTGTAATAATTATACGATATCATATTTACTTAATCTGCAAATGTACTGCAAATAACATGAGTACGTTGTGTTGCAATTCGTTATTACTGTTTTTCGATTTTCAGAAAAATGTCAGCTTTAAAAGAAACGATAATACGATACGACGGTACATGCAAAAACACGCGGCTAATACCGATAGATTTAAAAATACTGACCAGGCGAAGTTTTGCCTCGTATGGAAAATTGTTCGCAAGATACGCGAGAGAAAAATAATATCGTGGCTCCGTCCCATCGTAATGCGATCTCCGACAATATCACGTGCGCGAGTTTTTAATTAAGAACGGGGGCGAAACGAAAGCACGCTCTTATACCGATGTTTATCGCGACTATCGTGCCGAGACAGTTGCGTTGAAACGGAAGCTTGTTCACTTTGACCATTATTAAAAGGATCCACCACTGTTTTCTCAGTCAGAATGGCAACAAACAAGTCACTCATGTGTTACTTTCTTTTAATTTCTCTTCCTCTTAAAAGAAGGAAAATTTTCCTTCTTTTAATAGTTACGAAAAGCATTGATACAAGAATTTCTCGATCAACAAGGCCGATAATCAATCTTTCCTCTCTTCCTTTCTTCGTATTTATTCTCTTTAATGAGAGGATGCGATCAAGAAGAGCCCTTCCGCTCTGTACACTATTACGTGATTGCCTTACTGAAGGATCCGTTCTCTGTTTCTATCGAACGCGCGCATCGCGGAGAATCCGAGAATCGCCGCAAGAGTCACGAGTCACGACGGGCTCGGGATCATACAATGCAACGAATCGAACTCGGCTGCAGCCGTAGATCGCATAGCGTGATTTACAACACGTCCGTCAGCGCGCAAGAATCCGTAATACCGAAATTTGTCTGCGATGCACGCGCGGAATACGCGATGCGTATACCGTAAACAATGGTAAAACAATTACCGTGGAGGCCGCGGTAAACTTTGCGGATGAGCAAACAATTGCAAACGGCAACAGGCGGCTTTTTACGAATGGATTGTTAGAAATGCAGTTGTCGGGATGTTTGCGACAGCTGGATTGTCACCGGCTGCGCCGTTAGTTAATACATACGGCGCAATAATTACTCTCGCTAGGAAGGACAACGCGTAATTATTTATTACATCATGTTATAATCTAAAATACGAAAAGTTTATTAGTTTATTCAACGACGAGATTTCTAAATATTTTTTCAAACATTCTGATACAAAATATTGCACGTTATTTTAATAAAGAACAGAAAATATTTGTAATGTATGCGCTATGTGCGGAACATTACGCGTGCACTTAAGCAATCAAATCCTGGCTCTCCCAGGCGAGCCTCGGGGCTTAAATGCGATTATAGAGATTTGCAGAAAGAAAATGTAGATAATAATCGGTTTCGCGTTCGCAGCGGCGTGGTTATTTCCATACGATTTGCAAGAGGCGTGATATCACAGCGCGGCAGAAGCTTCCGAATCGGTCGTTATCGCGCGAAAACGAGAGAGAGCGAGAGAGAGAGAGAAGGTAAAAAAAGTACCGTTTTTAATACTATGTTAATTTTATTCAAGCCGACACGCCCCGTCTCTCATTAGTCGTGGTGCTTTTTCATACTTGCGGGTGAAAAGGAAAAGAATCGTGACTTTGTGCTCGCAGATTGCTTGCCCTTCGACGAGGGAAAGATAGTCCTCTGCATGTGTGCACTAGCACGCAGCCCTTTGCACTCTTCGCGACATTAACTTCGACCGTGAAATTTTCAGAGATTACGAACATTCTCCCTGAAAGGGAGAGAAGAAGATTCGTGTACGTGTGCGCCTGTGAAATTTCTTTAAAATCCGCTTAATTTAAATTCTTCGCGTGCGAAGAGATCGATACTTGGGCGCTACACGCCGCAGCATAAAGATCGTGATAATGACAACCGCGTTTTTCATTTTAGTGCTGCAGCAGGAAATTTTTTGATCGTATAGATAATTTTTTTTTCAAGCAAGGGGATTAGAAACGCAAATAACATTTTATTAGTTCCAGGCGCGTTGAACACGTTGTAAATTCATTCAATTATTATCGGACGTGTGTCAGTACCGTACGTTGAAAAATAAAAATCCACGTGTAAAATTTACGTGCGATTTACAATTTGCAAGGGCGATTCGTAACTCATAATGGTCAAAAAGGAATTTCATTTAGCGTGGGCGGTACTCGCTTGCTCCTGCACTTTCGCATTGTGCACTTATCGTATTAAGTATTTAAATATGTTGTATTATAGCATTTCAGAATTAAACATCGGCATCATTCTCACGCTATCCTTGCCTTGCTCCGTAAAGAACTCTACAAACTTTAGAATAGGATTATCCCCTGTAACTAGGATGTCGATACCTACCGCGAAAAAAGGAAAATACACTTTGTAAAACGAAGGCGAGGAAACTCGACTTTCGCATCCTGAACGGTCACGGGCTGGCGATTTTGCGGTTATCGATCCCGCCCTCGCAGTGTGTTCACCTCCCGGTGCCGTTAAAACAGCCGTACCGTAATGTACGTATCAACACGTATCCATACGTGTGCGCATATACAAGCCAATATTGGATACATTCTCTCTCTCTCTCTCTCTCTCTCTCTCTCTCTCTCTCTCTCTTTCTGTAGCTCTCTCGAAGAATCACGTCAGCCCAACGTGAGAATTCTAATTCGAAGTCGAGTTCACGCCCGTCATAAACTACAAACTGGAGGATCTTATTCTTACGTCCCCATTCGTCGTATAACACCTGGCGAGTTTGCTGCCGCCGGAAATTCTGCAATTGCAGAAGTCAGCCGCGCCGATAACTCGCGAACTTCTCCTTTACGCGATTGCAAAACTTTCTCCTTATGCAGCTCCCGAGGATTCAGATATTCAATAAGAGGCATCCCCCATATTCGTGCCGCTTGTTCACATGCCATCTTGCGATATAAAATGGAAAGATATAGTTATAGATAATATGTATGTTAATTTTAGTCAGACTGTTCTATAATATATCGCATTGTCACGACAGAAACGTTCTGGCGGAGGATTTGACGTATCTGAATAGGACAATCTCACGTCTCGTCTCTTCCACTAGAAAAGAGAAATCAGTTATCCTTAATCTTATTTAAATTTTAAAAGCGAGCAGAACTAAAAATTTCAAACTCGCACGCACTTTCTGATCTCGGACGTTGAATTTTGCATGCTGACATTTTCCTTTTTCAGCAATCTTCTTGGATTCCGTAGATATCAATAACATGTCAGGACGGCTTTTGCGTCGAAATGTCAGACGGGAAAAGTGTTTCGGACGATGTATAAGCGGATATAATACTAAAATAACCGCGTTAAAAGACGTGATTTTTCCCGAGCGCGGATTTCCCGACAGGCTGAGCTAATGATCGAGCTCGATCACTAGTCACATCCGTTGAATAAAACGGATGACGCTAACGATCTCGTTGCGACGCGCTTGTTTGCGATACCATTGTAATTCCAACGTGATAAATATATAATGCGGTAAGTACACGCTGTAAAAGTACACAAGCAAATAAATCCGATTCGAAGCAGAATCCTTTGCTGGTCATTTCGAATCACGAATCATGTTTATAAATTATAAATCAAGCTGTAAATTATAAATAGGTACGCTACTAAAATTACATATCAAAAATAACATCATTGCGCAACAACTTTATAAAATTTTTTTATTATATTTAATCCTTAAATGTACGTAAATGTTCTTTTCCATTATTAATACAATTTAAAAAAAAGAGAATTCCAATCGATTGTATTACAAAATTAATTGTAACCTAAAACTATTTTATAAATGTGACAAAATAATCTCAATAATATATGATTATTTTTAGGTATTCAAAGCTCGCGTTCATGCAAGAATGATAGATACGAACGGTCGGATATATAAATTCAAAGAGAGCACCTCATTATTTTGTAAAAGAACAGGATCGATATCTTTTTCTAGAAAAAAAGAGAGCTACATTACGTTTGTGCTACGTTTGGAATAAAATTATTCCGTTTATCGAATCAGACGATTTATTTTGTACTGCAATAATCGTGCCCGATTGTTATTGCCACTATCAATACGGAGCGCACATAATTACCGTTTAATTGGATCAGTGCGATTTTACAACGCTACCCTGTCTGCATAAAATCGGTCGCCACGTTAACGATCGGCCGAGTTTGATCACTCGCAGGACACGATAAAACGGAATTAACGACTACGCGGTCAGCGGAGCCTGTTTATCAAAAAGAATAAGCGGAGGTGTAATCGCGTTTCGGTCGATACGCAGATACCGAAAGGGGTGAATTCGACGGGAAATTTTCGCGCCGGTGAAACCTCTCGCTAAATAATACCAAAAAAATGACAAACCGGTTTACAGCAAGCCTTGGTTTAAAGTCTCGGATTAAAAAGCATTGTTAAATAATTCTACTCCTACGCTACATATGGAAATGCTATTTTTTTATTTTTCGCGTGTACTTCGTGTTTTACATGAAACATGTCAACATTGAAATTCTCTCCAGTAAAGATGGAAGATTGATGAAGAAAGCAGGATATGAAATGGCCAAATCCGCGGCCAGAAATACTCGAGTCTCATGATATTTTTAAGTCTCCATTCTTTCTCACGGCTTCGAAATTAAGACAAGATTAGGGTCTCGGTATTCTCGTCTGCAAAAGTGCGAGGAACGCAATCAAGATCGTTTGAATTTAAATATCTTCAATTTTCTTCTTATATACCGCCACTTATTTCTACCTCGTTCGTTTGCATAATTGAAAAACGATATAATCTTCCTGCGACGTATACCGCGAGAGTTAATGCGGGTAACGCTGCAGATATTCTAACGTGGCACCCTCGGCAAATTTACGGGCTTAGCGATTTGCTCCCCGATCTTCGCGTGCGTTCGGGAATCAACGCGTAAGTATGCCGCACAACGTATCGCTGTAATTTGTCAGTGTCGATGCGCACCGTCCTAACAGTTCGATAGCTCATTCGCTGCGCGATTTGTTCGGCTGAACGACGGCCGATGCTTCGAATTCTCGAGTTTAAGTGGATATCGGAAGACACGACATTCACGACCATCCGTCTTTTGCGCGCAACCTCGATATTTACATTCCTTTTTATGCTTCTCATCATTTAAACATTTTTTAATATATATTTTTTTTATATATACTCCTTTTATATAGAACTATATAAAATGATGAAACCAAATTTTTATTTTTAATTGATACTCCCAAACTATATTACAAATGGTAAGAATATAAAATTGTCATACGTATAATTAGTTTAATGATAAAAGATGGAAAATTTGTGTAGAATTATATTTCTGCTCTTTTCTTCTCCTCTTGAAATATATAGATGTTTTGTGTAAAATTATCTAATTATGCGTTTTAACGTTATACATATTTGATATATCGCGATCATTATTCAATCGTTGAATTATTTTGCAATTTCGTAATTCTCTGGAGAATCAATGTACAATTAAACAATCACATTTACTCGCTTAATGATCGCAATGGCGAGATTGTATATTATGATGTACATATATTGCCCTATTATTTATGCACAAAGAACGCTTGATGATCTTTAAACAAGATTGTTCAGTCTTTACACAGTACCCACTAAGACAAGTTTCCCGGTAAGCCGGTTCGCTCAAATAAATTTGACAAACTTGCAAAGTTTGAGAAAGGGAGCCTGAGGGTGATCATTCTTCAAATTATACCCCCAGATAACGAGAACGAGCTACGGACTTATCGTACATCGTCATTATTAACTTCTCATCGCGCTAAAGTTCAGAATATTTAAGAAGATATGCATGTCAGCGTATTAAAGTTCTTCGCGCTCGATGAGATGAACGATAATCGCAATTTCTTTTAAATCGAACTGTCGTTTAGTAGCACGGAATCGAAAATTTTTCTCCCAATGACGATTCGCTCGTTATTTTCTTAAATGTACGTCTTCTTTTTAATTTCTCAAATATTCAGTGTCACATTCAGATCAGCGCGCTAATTAACAACAATAAATTAACAGCAACAGCAGTCTCTATGTTCCAAGATTTCGCAAATCGACATTTCCTCATGACTTCTGCGCCTCAAGTTTTGATTGCTTCCAACGTAACTTCCAGCATGGAGATCTCTCCCGACATTCGGATTCAATTACGCGAGTAGTCCGCACCCGCCTTGTTGTAACTCGCACCGGTGTGTTACGCAACTCACGAAATACCCATCCCACTGTGGAATTGCTCGTAACAAGAGCATAAATCGTACAGAAGAGATTTTATCGTTGCCATTGTCGCGCATAAATCACGCTACGATAGTCTAGCATACATTCCCGCAGGGCCTAAACATCCCGCCGAAGCAGCATCCATGACATAACGAACGCCGTAAACACATTACGGAGAACACAATACGCCGATAATAAATACGAATTAATCCATTTCGACATTAATTTCGGACTTCGTAAAACTAATCAAACTAAACGAAATTAAAATTTTATTATTTTATTATTCTGTTGAAAATTGAAAAAGCGATAATAGGAATTAAAAGGTACAAGCTCATATTTCTCGCATTCTGGTTTATCTTAAAAATAAACAAATTCAATTAAAAATAATTTCAATTGTAAATAATTTTAATTTAATAATTTCTCTCAAATAACTTTAAATGAAATAGGCTATCTGTAAGGAGCAATTTCTTCTTTAATTTATTTACATTCTCTTTGAAAAATGTCGAACATTTTAATGAGTATCGTATATGTGATATAAGTAAAAATCAATTGATTCATATTTCGGCGTGAAATTGATTTTGCTCTGCGGAAGATTAATATCGTCCACGAGTTTGCCAAGAAATTAGTCGCGAATAAGCTAGTCTGAGCACGTCGGACGAAGTGGGAGAGCATTATAGTTCGCAGACGAACGTCTCCGCAACGTAATGGAATCGTTCTCGTGGAAAATCTTGTGGAAGATAATTAAACGAACCGGCTGTGCTGCTACTGAACGTGGTGAGATTCCTTCTGCAGAGGCACTCGGCCAATACTGGCGCGATCTTTTGAATAATGGCCCGCTCGGTTTCTTCGAACAAGATGCTGAAATCTTCTTCCATTTTACTCGTTTTCTCATCTCCCCTCCCCCACCCCTCTTTCTCTCTCCTCCCATCCGACGAGCAAACTCGTCGGTATTTAACACAATGCATATCTGAATACGAACAATTGACTGTGTTTGTTCTGTTCTCGATGAGAGCGAGAAAATAGTGCGAGTTCGAAAATTACACGGAGAAACAAAGACGTTGTTACTTGTTGTGTTAGATTAGAATCATTCGTTGGGAAAATCGAATTGTGTAGCGACACGAACTTTGGCACTTAAGTTTTGATGTACGCGAGCTATTCCATTTTGAAAATTGCAGTCTTGCGAAAAATTTATGAATTTCCCGTGAAATGAAAAATTTGCCCCTCAATAATCTGTTATATCATGTCAAAGTAACACGCTTGCAAAATTACGGTTTAATCCTCCGGAAAGCTTTTCAAACTTTCGATTACGAGAAATACTGCGGAGAGTACGAAATTGCAAAAAATTCAATTAATATTATTTTATTTCACGATTACAGGATGAAATAAATACGAAAGTGGGAGGGAGCCATGTTTGCTCGGGACAAATAAGCTGAAATTGATATGAAAACAACTGTCACGCGTAACGGTAGAGAAATTCAGGTTCGTTAAAAATTTTTTCGCGATTTTCATCACAATTTGAATACACATTTTATTTCAATAAAACGCCCCTAGACGCTTTATCGAACGAGTAAATCCAATTATTGCTCAACAATTTCTTACGTCTATCATAAAATCTATCTATAAAATTGCGTATAACAAGCTCGCAACATCTGCCCGATATTAAATGTACAATCCTCGCGTGCCAGCCCAGATATTTCTCCCCCTTCATCCCCGTCTACCCCGTTACCCTTACTTGCTGCCCACTCACGCCATTGTGTCTTCCCCGAGCGAGCCACAGGGAAAAAAAACTTTCCATTCTCTCGCGTGCGAAGGAAGAAACGAGGAGGGGATTCCTCTTCCTAGCTTATCTTAAAATACTTTTCATGCCTTTGAAAATGTCTTTCAAAGCCTTTTAGGGAAATACGATAGCGCCCATTATACCGACGTCACCGGCGTCGTCTGACTTCCGGGCATCTCGCTTATAATTACGCTACGAATTACGTTACTACAAAACATACAATTCGTTGTCGCAAAGCGTATATTTTGCAAAGGGATATATTTAAAACTGATTCCGCTTTCATTAAAAAAAATTTGTTCCATTAAAACGTTTCTACGGCACGCGATGGTCGTTTTGCTGTCCGTGTCTGGAACGCGACGTTCGTAAAATTCTCCTCAAACGCTTCGTTTTCAAAATCACGTGTCAAACGCGCCCCGCCAATTCCTTCCATTTGGCAAGCTATATCGAGACTCGTTGACCTCTTGAAAGTTTGAACAGGAATACTGCCAAATTTATAAAGCCTCTTCGAGAGGTTCTACAATTCTCCGGTACACAATTCCCCGATGTGCGAGTTTCGGAAATTTTCTCCCCGGATAGTTGAGTTACCATTGCGAAGAAAATTTAGGGCAGGTGTCCCTTTCGCCACGGGACCCCTTCTGTCATACCGAAGTAGGATACGTATTAAAAAATTTAAGATACTCGACCATATACTTTGACCTCCTCGGGAAAACTTAAACTAAACGAAACGTTGAAAACTTGACTATTTCTTAATCTTAAATACCGAATATCGAATATCGATATGTAATTTAGCTTTTAATATTGAATATATTGAATGTATAAATGTAAAAAATAAAGTCTGTTTTCTTATTAAAGCTCCTCTACCTCGACCGTATCTTCTTTTAACTTTACTGCGGGTACATTTTTATTATAAATTAATAACTTGAAGAATACAGTTGTATGTGAACCATATATTTAATAATACATTTAAAAATTATTATTATACAAATTAAAATAGAATTTATTTAACTAAATAAACATGGAAGGAAAGATTTTTTGTGAGCATAAAGATTAATTTGCCAAAACTTTTCTCGATCATAATTTGAAAATATCAAGTGAACAACGTTCCATAATTCAACGATATTTGCGTTAAAAGGGAAACGCAAATATGATGTCCGGAACATGTCGGTATATCGGATGCAAAGCACATAGGCACGCGTCAGCGATTGAATGTTCGCGCATACATCATGCAAGCGGATGGAGAGCTTATGAAGAGCACGTGTTGCTCTTTTTCCTTCAATGACGCGGTTACGTCGTCATAAACGCTCTCTCGAAATAAATCCATTTCTGGGAAAATCGATTTTTCTGATCGTACTTACATACACGGGAAACGAGACTTCTGATTGGGACGTGAATTGTGATTAAGTTTGCCTAATGTAAATTTGATAATCAAAAATTCACAAAAATACATATGAAGTATAAAATTATATATGAATTTGTCTAAAGCATTAATGAAATGAAGATAAATCTGTCTCAGAAGATTGTTGCATAATACAAATACTCTAATTTTTTATTTCTTTATCTTTCGTGGGGTAACAGCTGTTTATTTTTACTTTATCTCCCTAGAGAAGCTTATTACCCTATGAACTATATATATATATATATATATATATATATATTTATATACAATATAAAGGTAAAAAGAAGAAAATGCTAAAAATTTAATACTACGTTAATATTAATATTAAGAATAATAGTAATATAAATATAACAAATGAGAATATATTTTTTGCAAAAGAACATCAGATAATATTAGAACAATGTTAATTTCTTATTTTTTCTAATTTTTCTAAATAATAGCATTTGTTTTATTACTTTGTCATCTTTGTGCATAAAACTGTTATATTAAATTAATAAACGATTTGTCGTCTTTATGCGAAAAAAAATGCTTGTATACATCGGACTTTAAAACTTTTTTCAATTGCACCGCGTCTTGCTTTAAAATTTAATACATTGCTTTTATAAATAAGTAGTTAAAGAAAGTGCATCTTCTTTCTCTAATTTCTACACTTAATTAACGGAAGGGAGAACAAAGATGCTTTAGAAGAAGAAATTTCTAGCGTTTCCCTCCCATTCAGCGTAAAACGAATCTTAAAATATATGTGCTGCGCATCACGAGGCATTTAGTGGACTCCGCGTTCAACGACGGTCGCAATTTCAGAGTGTCCTTGATACCTATAATCCGGTACCTCTCGGTATCGAGAACCTATTACACGTTTAACGAAGTTGTCGGAAGAAAACGATATTGCAGCGGTACAGGCTTATTTACGGTATGCCGAAACGGTGGTGAACATTCCGGATATAAAGTTCCAGGGAATGAAAGAACCGTCCTGTGTATCGATCGCCATTAAATTTTCGATTCCTCGCGCGACATTAACATTTTTCTGTTCATTACATCGCATTATACAAAGCACACGAATGTGTTGACCGTTGAACGTAGCATTTAAATTTCGACGCCTTTTTTATCATTTTCTTTTTAATCAAATATTTGCATACAATGTATCTGATAGAGGATCTAAAAAGTATAGAGAACGGGATTATCATTTTACTCTGATCCGTTTATCTCATTAAACGTTCCTCGGAGTTGATCCCGTCTGAACGGCGACACAAGGGGACGGCACAAAAGGAGAATTGTGCAAAAATTTCGTCCCAAATATTCCCGCGGAAATTCCGCTGCTGACGTGGGCGTTCGTGTGCCGCAGAGGCCTTTATGCGAAACTTCGTTGTGCATAAAAGCGGATGACAATCCAGCTGGTGATGATGCGTCGCGCGCGTGCGATGCTCTCGTGCTGTCGTAATAGTGCTTTTGACGTGCTCGCATAGATCCAATTACCGGTTTCTGAATTGTTTCGCAACGGGAGTTGCGTTAACTTCTCTTCTTTTTTTTTGTCGTTTTTTTACTGTCCCGTGGCGCGTAAATCAGCGCGGATATTTAACAGTATTCTCTATTCTTTTTTGTTGATCGCGTAATAATCTTTCCCCTCCGAAAACAGAAGACAGCGAATCGCTACTTGGCGTGTCATACACGAGAAATGTCTCGTCACGTTTCGTCAGTTGCAGTCGAAGGTACTACTTCCGCGCGATCGTTTAATGTTGCAGAAAATAATCCGTGAACTTCGGCTCAAATCAATGTTCGCTTGTTGATTAATTTCTCTCATACCTCAAACGCGAATATGCCTCCTCTTACTTTGTATCGCAATTGGGTTCCCTCATTGGATATTCCGACGACATCTAGCTGACGACGTGACTCGATTATTGAGAGATCGAATGACGAATTCCAGCAATACTGAAACCAGATTCTATCTCGTGGATCGAAAATACATTAAGGGCTAAAGATGTATTATAGCAAAATAAATTACGTTAATTATAGACTGCTTTTATTTTATCATAAATTATGAAAATTAACTAAATCTCCCTCCGTTATTCCATTACTCTTCAAGTTTGCATTTTTGCAAATATTTTTCTATTTGAATTGAATTATTTTCTCTCATTTCGCATTATTCAGATACAATTTGGTAATACAATTTGGATTTAAGTTAAAGGTATGCGTGCTCTAACAATAATTTAAAGTAACTTTTGAGTTTGATTCTTCCTCTCTCTCTCTCTCTCTCTCTTATCTCCGGAATGCTTTCTCTGTTCTTACACAACGAGTTACTTGTACGTACAAATCACCGTATACCGCGAACAAGGTGTAACTTCACCGTCGGGACGAAATGGGGTCAATCCGCGGGTGTGTAAAGGCCGCCTTCCAATCCGTATCCGCGTACTGCGAAGGTCGGGGCAGATTGCACCCGCAAAGCCCGAGCGAGCGCGGGGCCGCGATTAAGGGTTGGCCGGGCGCCAGTCACGAGGCGCATTATCCGTCTTCGACGTAGCCGGGGATATAAATTCACGAGCATGCTCCTCTCTTTTCCGTTTTCTCGCTCTCAACGTGGAACGGAATGGATATATTTGTGACGGTCTCCTTGTCGTCGTAAGTGAAATTGAATTTATCGCCCGGTATCGGAATTCTAATCCGCCTGCACGGTCATCGTCGTCGCTATCCTCGTCGACGATCGCAGCGATGTCCGATAAAAACGTTTGGATCTATTGTCCGAAGGGCAATTTCTTTGTTAAGACTATCTTGGAGAGAAGTTCTTGTGTCTTTGGCACGTTTAATCTTCATTTGCGCCGGGCATTATGTTCATCTAATGACGTTCGGCGTTTACATCGCTCGACACTGGCGGATTCTAGGGGGGGGGGGGGGGTTTGGGGTTAAAACCTCCCCCCCTTCCAAGTTAAAAGAAATTAGTCTTACTAGATCCGTTTGAAAAATTTCTGTTATAACGTCCGTTAAAAACGTGTCCATTTGTAAAAACGAAAGAGCGTTTTCGATGTTACGACGTTTAAAAATCTATTTACGAAGTACAACTTCGGAGAACCGTTCAAATGGATAGATGCTCATGAATGTTTATACGGATTTAACGCCATCCGTTTTAAATGAAATAGCCAAAACCTCGAGAGGACTTATTTAAATAATTAATTAATTAATTAATATATAAAAAATAATATAAATATATATAAAATATATATAAATATACATATATAAAAAATAAAAAAGTTAAAAAGTTTAAAATTTTTTTAAATAATTTAAAAAATTTTAAAAAGGAAAACTAAAAAAACAAGATGGGATTATAAGAATGTGCTCGTCGTTGATCTTGGAATAAAAGCTAAGCTTGAAACCAAGAAAAATATTAAATAAAAAAATTTTTTATTAAATCCCCCCCATTATCGACGTCAGGATCCGCTAGTGTCATTCGATGATCAATTTCACCGAGAATCGTGGAGCTTATTAAATTGTTGATCGAATCCTATTTCTCATTTACTCGCGATCGCGAGTGAGTAATAGTCCCGTCCAATAATAGGAGACGCGCCCGTTTACAAGTGTCGCAGTCATCGACTGAGATATGCACGCCCTTCCCTTCTCCGATCATCGCCACGGCCGGGCACAAAAAGGTTCTCCAGATAAAACTCGGCAAACTCATTTCGTTCTTGCGTCACGATCCGTTCGCGACCGATCGAGCCTCATTTTTTTCATAGGCGCATACAGGCGCACTTTTACCGCCTACCTCTTCTTGCCGCCTCTCTCGCGCCGCAAATAGAATACGCGCCGTCTGTCTGATCCGACCTCGATTCGAACTCGGCTATTCCCACCAACTTCCATCACCATCCCCCAAAATTATCATTCCATACGCTCTATCCTCGTAGGGTGGTAGAAAGCATCCCAGCCGATTCCTAAATAGAATTCGAGTCTGGCTTTGACCCGGATTCACGTGGCTTTTGCGCGCCGTTTACGGTCGTTTTTGCGGTCAGGATTATCGTGTTTTTCATTTACCATGTAAAAATATCGTGTCGCTTTTGGAAAATGGTATTCGGTCGATAATGAACGTTAAAGCGATCGTAAAGATAGCAAATTTTGCCGATAAAATTGTAGAATCGATATAAATGCATGCGAACGGATGTTGTACATTGGCGCATTGAGATACGAGAGAACGGCGGAATAATTGGATAACGGACGTGTTGACGCCGCCGCAACTCGCTGTAACTTGCATATCCGCGTCGTAAAGTCGACGAGCCCCGTTTAGAGATTGCCCCTAGGCTCTTCACCCCGGTCCCCGAACGTTACAACCCAGATTCGAGTTTGCTACTCCACCGCCTTCCGAACGCGGGGCTTTTGTACAATTAATTGAGCGACAAGCCGCGGAAACGGACAGCAATTCAGTTTCGCATGTCCTCCCGGGGCTTTTCCGCGCTTCTCTCGCTAGTCAGAAAGATAGAAAAAGAGAAGGAGGGATAGAAAGGGAGGGAGCCTCAATTTGAAGCGCGAGTTTCGCGGTGCGGCGCAGCGACGATCGTTCTTATGGCAACCGTCGAAATTGAAGAAATAATTCACTTTGATGCTAGCAAACAGAGAAATAAGAGAGGCGATAATCCCGCGGGCGAACTGGAAAATAATCGCGTTTCGGTTCTTCACAATCGGTCTCAAACCGAACGAATTGAACGAACGAATCAGAAGGAATGGGAGAAAACGCGAAGGTTATAAAAATATATAAGTAACGATACACAACACGTCCAGGGAGTTCTCAAAAGGATTTCTTCTCGTGGAAGGTAACTAATGGCGCTATTTATCGAGCAACAGGAAATCCAGTTAATTTTTTCAGTTCTAACTTAGTCTGCGATGAATAACGTTTGCTGCATACAAATTTCTTGCCTCTGCATAGAAATGCGGGAAAAAATTGCGATAAAGTTTGCTAACATTTTATTATTGAATTTCGGAGCACGTTCGATTTTCACGGCCATTTTCTTCTTGCATAAAAAGAAATTGACAAACGAGGGCTTCCTCACGTTAGTATAATTAGTTAGCAAATAGTGAGGAGGACTTTTTTGCAGAAACGAAGTTGATGGATGACGAAAACTAAATCATTTTGTAATCATCTGTACTGTGATTACGAGCATATTTTGAAAATCGAAATAAAACGCGAAATTTTGGTGGCGTTTCTTCTAGTCGTAGCAGAAATTGCGTAAGAGGGAAAGCTTGTAAAGACACGGTTCGTTTCTTTCCGGCGCGGCGCCCGTAATTCTCGTCCGCTAAAGCACTCACGTTCGTTAGCAGTAATAATTAACGAAGTAGAAGAACACGGTACGGCGCGCCGACGACACCGGTACACGCAGAGTCGAATTGAACGAGAAATGATCGCGTTAATGGCAAATGTAACACGGTTTCTCTCGATCAATTAGCTTTATTAAATACCGGCCATTGACAGATTGCTCGTTATCCTCGTGCGAGTACCTTATTCCCGAGTGCCAGGAATCCTGAATATTTCCTTTCTGAAGCTAGGAAGCCGACCTATTTCGGTAATTAAAACGAGAATAAGTTGCACGAGATAATTAAACGTATAAATTTTATATATTTATATCTTTTCTTCGAAATAGAAATAGAATTAAATCTCTTGTCTTCAAAAAAACTCAAATATATCTTTTATACGCTTCATACATTTTAAATATATCGTCGTTGGTCATCATTTCGTACAATTCTCATATTATTTTATAGATTCTATAATTATAATCTGCATAATATCCTGCCTATCTTGCCACCACTTAAAAATTTTATAAATCTTAGAATTCTTTTGCGACTTCGTTTTCATATATCTTTTAAAATTATGGGTACACTTTGCATGCTTATTTACATCGTTTTAGATGTTAATCTTTACATGCCTATCTTTCATCGAAACCAGAACAACTGGCGTGCTGTTATTATCGAGGATGGATCATCGACAGCGATAATAGAGTCAAAAATGTACGATTCGGTTAAGCGTCGGGATTGAGCGTTGCGGTTGAATCGCACCTATGTCAAATTACATCCATTACGTCGAAACATCCGTCAAGCGTTTCCTTTGTATCATCCGCATGCAAAAGCCGCGTACACTCGCACGATAAGCGACTATGCATGAAACACGTACATACACACACACACATAAATAGATATGCATTTAACCGGCTATGTAATATGGGATGTACATACATACATATATTACACACAGAGTCCGCGCTTTTGAACATTATCTACTGCAACCTTAACGGGGGAAACACGTTAATTAACGAGCTGCCAGTTAAGCGGATACTTCTTGTATGTAGGCACTCACGTCTTTGTACTTTCTTGTTCGCCACAACACTTGTTTCGGCAGCCGGGTGCCGAGTCGTTACGGATCGAGCAAACTTTCGGCAAAATTCTAATGATAAAGAAACATCGGAATTATAATTATGATATACTTATATCTGGAATACTTAAAAGAAAGATACGATGAAAAATAAACTTTCTCGTATATTAAAGAATTATAATAAAATAATCATAGATAATTAATTTTTAGACACAATAAATACATTTTTCTCCGAATAATCCTTAAAGAAAAAACATTATTACAGAATTATGTCATATAGAAAGAGAGAATAGAAAATAACAAATATTTATTATCTATAGAAGTTTGTGACACAAACCGATAGATCCGCTTTATTGCATTTGTAGGCGAATTTTTGTAAATAGTACATATGCATCAAGGCTATTTACAATACACGATAGAGATGCAATAAAGCAAAACTATATTTTTGTATTAAACCGACTAATATTTTCATCTTTTATTAGATTCTTTCCAAATATTTCGAAAATACTTTAGCTATATCCAGATATATGTATATTTTTTTCGGCATTTTCTTTTTAATAAATATAAAATGCAATTTTGATGATAAAAAAGTAATCAAATAATTATTGTTTTGTAACAATAAATTTTAAACAATCAAACTCGTACGTGGGATTAATAAAAGGCATAGAGAAATGAGATCTGTCGAGGCTCGATTAAAAAGTATTTTGCGTATATATGGCGTGCGTATTGTAAATTTACACGAGTAGGCGGATAGTTAACCGAATATTGCCGAGAACGCAGTGTTTTTATTGTTGATGAGATCATTGTACGACGCTCTATTTACCACTGCAATATCATTGTTACCCCGACATTGAGTAGTACTGTCTTGTTTGCACGCAGTACAATAACTCTGCAAAAGTGTGAGCGAATATCCATAGACCACCCATTCTAGATTTAGTAAGGTTTCCGCGGAAACCTGCTAATTGGCGTTGGGAATTAATTCCAAGTTCGACAGATTTGTTGATTAAACAAATTTCTGTAACGCGTGTGTGTTAGTGTTATAGACATTAAGATACTTTGTACGTTTAAATCTCGGCATATAAAAATTTCAGTAGAGAGCCACGTAAAACGGGCATAAAACTTAAAAAAGATACCTTAAAGTTAATATTTAAAGACGTAAAAAACGATAAAATGGATATTTACACTGTAATATATGAGCAAACCTTTTCACTGATAATTTATTCTGTTCTGTCGAGATTTTAATCAGGTTAATGGCTTGCTTAAAACACATTGGTGATATGACATAAGCTAATTTATTACGATAACTCGATCATTTATCCATTATAAGTGTATTTATTGTGCTAAATCGATTAGTTAAGTTGACTGATTCAACAGCCAGTTAACCAACCACTAATTTTCAAACAAGTACAATACTTGCACAAAAAATTAACTGACAACATTCACAGAAAGGATAAGGATGCTCTAAATCCACTGTCGCGAAAGATCATTTTTAAAGGTTCTTTAAACTTTAAATACTTCTTCAATTTTTTTATGCTGCAATGTAACGTGTTTTATCTTTACTTGGATCCACTTTTAAAAAGGTATTAAATCGATACTCGAAAGCCTCGAGATATTGTTGCCTCTTTTCCGCGATTTTGTTTTTAAAGAATAAAATCATAATGCAAAATTTTAGGAAGCAAAGTTGTAAAGTTAAAAAAATATAGCTAAAATTTTATAAAAACGTAAAATCCTTGATAGAACAAAATCATGATTGATTGGTCAGTCAATTAAAAAAGCATCCTGATTAGCCGGAGGAACATGTCAACCCCCTTCTCCTACCAGAGATAGGAAAGATATATAAGGATGGCTTTTATCCCAATATCTCAAACGAGATCAGTATCGGAGTTCCTAGCCCTGATGATGCCAGTTGAAATGTTTGTGGAACGTCGGCACAATGCTAACTCGGTAGTACGCGGCATCCATTCTTTTATTTATATGACATGAATGGCCACGAAAGCCTTAAAAAAAGATATCTAATAGCAAAAACATGGATATCCATGCGATAATACTTTCTTTATGCATTCTTTAATTTTTTTTTTTTTTACTAATGCTGAAATTATCTTTGAGAACTGAGAGAAATTCACACGCATACGTACAGTATGGAAAACAATTTTTACTACAACAAAAACTATTCTAGGTATATCTATTATATATATGTATATTTTTTATGTATGTGTGCGTATAATATACAAAAAATTAAATTTAATGCAACAGAAACTATTCTAGGTATTTCTATTATGTATATATGTTTTTTTTTACGCGCGTGTGTGTGTATAGTTGTATTTTTTTATACGTATATGTGTGTATATACATACAATGTATATACACACACACATATGCAATATATGAATAAAATATCGAAAAAAGAATCTATGTGCAACTGAGGCGCTCCCATTTTTCTCGTTCAATGGTGGAACTGGGCTGCGTTTAGAAACTTCACGAGTGAGGGTAAAATTTCTATTTTCCTATCTTTGTTATTTACTGAGAATTGAATAAGGATAGAAGGATAGAAATTTCACTCGAGTGAAGTTTCTGAACGCAGCCCAGATTTTGTGCAGGGCTGCGTTTGCGATGCAAGTTAAAATGATCCAGATCAAAATGATCCGTGTGGGCTTGGTGGTTGGTTAAATCATATTTCCTTGCTTTGATTTTTTTTTTAGTTCTTTGTTCAAGGCTGTGTCACAGTCAGTTATTCACAGATAAATAAAAATATAGGAATTCTGTGAAAAATGAAAAATAGCGCGCGTGAAGTACGCGTCCCAACATCACTAGTACAAAATAAAATTGCCGTGCAAGTAAACATTTCAATTATTTTATAAAATCTCAATTTAGCTTTCCATATTGTATAATAATAAATTTAGCTATAAAAGAATTTTATTTCGGATAGAGACACAATAAAGATTTACGAAACGAATTCAACAAATCTTTATATCTTCATGTTGGAGATAAACTTATTCAAAATTTACTATCAGTCGTTCTGGAAAAAGACGCTTATAACGCGACCCTTTTTCTCGCGAGAAAGGGTGCTTACGAAAAAACGCAGTAGGATCGCGAATAAAGTGCTGTTAGAACAGTGTTTGCAAAGAAAGGATTCGTTATCGGCTGAAGAGCCTTTGGGTATTAATCGCACCGAGGGATTCTTAATTCACCATATCGCTTATAAAGACTACTTTGAAGTATTATCAGCGTAAATGCAGCAGTATTTCGAATTAAGCGATTTCATGCAGATAAACTCTAAAGAAACAAATTTGATCTCATTATATCTGAACGTTAATTATTCAAAACAATCATTTCTGCTTTACGGAATTATCTTCTTTCAAGCAGAATTAATCGTCCGATACGCTTTAAAGCAACACTTTTTTATTATGTAACTTTTTTGCTTCACATAGAACGCCAAATAAAATTAATTATATTCATTTTACTTGTAACATTAAGAAAATTAAATTTATATTAACGTAAATTAATTATTAATATTAATTTTCTTGTTACTGTAGAACTTTAGGTGTATCAGACAGTATGTATTATCTTTAAAAATAATAAATTAGATTATGCATCAGAAGGTTCAGCAATTACTTCTAATTAATGCTCTCTCGAATCGAGCTACTTCAAACATTAATGTTAATTACAAACGCTTGCAACGTCGATCAACTCGGAATATCCGCCCATTCGCGCGGTGGTTATTTGATGTCGCGCAAACTAATATTATTTGTAGATACATTAGAGACATTTCACCAGAACTATATCTAGTCTGTGTTACGTACATTCATCATCAGAACAAGCGTATGCATATTTATTTAATCCGTTAATATCCATACAAGTCCTCGCAATACTTGTTAGTTTATACTACGCTAGAGACGATATTTGTATACGGCCTTTTATGTAAAAAAAGAATTTAAAAAATAGAAATTGTTTACGCTATAATAAAAAAACTAGAGAAATTAAAGAACGTATATAACGTTTTATATCATAAGAAGATATAAAGGGATATGAGATAATTAATTGCATATATGAGAATTCGATTATCGGATTTACTTTCTCAGTTGTGTCTTTACATACTCGCGCCCATTATATTCAGAGATATTCCACGTTTGTTTTTCTATTTCGTCTTCAGCCTGCGTTTATTGCGTTACACAGTCGGCAGCAGGGTAAATAAGTAACCAACACCCATTCGAGTCCATAAGTGCGCACGAGCCACTAGTATCAATTATTAATCGAAAACATGCTGGAAATGGTGGTGGCTTTATCCGCGCTAATGCTAGTCTTCAGCTGCCTTCGTATCGATTTGTCTAGCCGATCCGTTTTGTAATAAATACGGGACGCATGACGAGAGACGCAATTAATAATTTGCCATCATAAATACGGATATCCCGTTATACGGGGACGCTCATAAGAGGATTGAAGTCTCGCGCGACGGGAACATAATTTAATAACGTAAACGATAGAAATGAATCAATTTTGATTTGCTACGTCAAAGCTGTCTAACTTAATTGTGATGAAAAAGAAAGAGACAATTCTGCATTAAATTTTGTTATTTGCGTCATTCCTTGATGTTTACATCTAATTTCTTTACTAAAGTGTACGCGTGTATTTCAATAATAGTTATTGAAAAATGATCAATCATCTCATTATGGCCTGAGATATTTCTCATGTTTAATATCGGAAGATGTATCACTGGCAGTATGACGGTTATATTGCCACTGGACATCGACGTCATTTAATTAATCCGATACTGAGACTGCCAATCGTCAATCAATGTTTTCCTTTGTCGGATGGACATCGGGGACAAGTTAATTAACGAGTATATTTATATTTATATTGATTTGATTTTTCATCAACACTCTCATTGTTCTCATAATTGCAACGCAATTGAAAATATTGTCCATATAAATATAAGAGCAGATCTTTAATGATTTTAATGTTCATTTAAATAAATAAATTATTAAAGATCACACATTGTATAATACGTAATTTTATAATTTTTTAAAATTATATTTTAAGAAGAATTTACTGTCTTAAAGAACTTATTGTATTAAATTATTGTATTTAATAAGAAAATTATTACTGATTTAATATAAGCAAACGAATACAAAATTATATATCCATCGCAAAATTAAAAATTAAATTATTTTTAATTATTAGAAAAAAATCGGGAGTTCAATCCAAGTCAGTTTGCGCATTGATATTAATGAAATATGCAATTCATATAAAGGTCAGGAATTCCAAATCCATCATCCACTCGAGCCAAATATTTGCCGAAGCTTTATTGAGGTGGTGAGTGAAACTCAAACAGTATTTAAAATTACATCTTAACGACGAATCGAAATGACTGTGAAGGGTAAAAAATTCGTTGCAGATTTTTAATATCGATGAATATAAAAACTTGATTCCCTGCATGTATACAGATAGTATAATACGCTATAAAATCTTCGGAGGAAACGTTTCAAACAAATCGCCCTTTTATATAAGAGCTTACACAATCATTTACAATGTGAATTTTCTCTTTCGAGAAAGATGCTATTCCACTGAAAAATGATTTTTTTAATTTTTCGACGAATATATTTTTTCGTAGTTGCAACTCTTGTGTTAAAAACTTCCATGTTTATTATATTAAAGGAATATTTCATAAAATTGAAGTGGCTAGAAATAAACGCCTTGATAAGAGCTCTAGACATTTGTCCGCAAAAAAGATAAAATATGGCAATTAATAAAGCCCGGGGGATTAGATGCGTGTCTTATCGCGGCGTGATACGCATACTTAATAAAGTAAGCAGACTCTGCTTAAGACAAGCAAGATCGCTGGGGAATGAAGAATATACGTACGTACGTAGGTGTAACTGGGTCGAACACTTGCCTGAGCGATTTTCGATATCTGATATCGTCGACGAGAGACTCTTTGTGCAGAAACACATTTGTACACAAAGCAACAGGCGTTTTTACAAATCGTTTTAGTTTCTCTTCAAAATCTTCGAGAGCCCCCGCTTCGTTTACGCTGTTATAAAAAACATTATTTGTACTTTTACGTAATTATTTATCCTCACTTTCCCTTTGCTCGTATTTCATTCCTGCTAATTCTAACGCATATCCCCGCCGAACCCCCGCTTTCCCCTAACCGTAGGCACTAAAAATGTATTTTTCTCGTGTTTATTCATCATCGTCGAGAGGATTTTCCGCTGGCCGTCGCGACTTGGTGGATCGATAATTAATAGAGCGCATTGCGGGCACGCTCCCTCGCGACGCCCGAGTTCGACAACCATAATGCAATTGACAGTAGCGGAATAATGACACCCTGTAACGCGTATGTACATACAATCGCGGAGGGATTGGCAACGCGAACGATTAGCAATTAGAGACGCTAACTACTGCCAGGTAGACGATAACCTCGGGATTCATTACCATTCCGCATGCACACGCTGCTAGACGAACTAGGTCGTATATGTTTCGCAAAAAGAAAAGCCCGTTTCAGCGAACGTCGATATTTGAGAAGAACACCCCATGTAATTTTCCTTGGAATCGATCCAACGGGTAATGGATTCGCTAAATTCCTCCGATAGTGTATAATGCAGCTAGCGTATATTTTCACTAAATTTTTCCAAACATCTAAACCTCTGCTATTGATACTATTTATTATCATATTATTGTTGTTTCTATAACGTATATGGAAAAAATATTTCGATTGAAATTATTTCATTTGTTATACATATGTGAATCATTAAAAATATAAATCTCTAAGAGTTCTCGCGAGATTTTAGAATATTCTACTTTGATACGTCATTATATACTTCGTTATAATACCATTTTAAGCTCTTTTTGTAAAACGCTTGATTGATCAGTCGGCGAGTATTTCATTACGATGATTGGCGCTTTGTGTTGGGTATTACTTCGAATTTCAAACGTCAGCGACGAAATGCGTACCCGCATCGGATCAACGCGGTTTTACAAAGGGTGGAAAAGGCGTCGAGTGTCAAATATCCGTCCAGGTGCAGACTTGTTGATTTTCGGTAGTTAGAGAGGCGGCTATGCGGCTACGCGACGATAGCAGGTGGCGGCGTTTAAACCGGCATGCAAATGCAAAGCGTTTAACGATGTGAGGAACTAGAGACGTAGACTGTAGCGCGGAATGATAACGTTGTTACGGCATTGTAATAGACCAGCGAGCTAATCAATACGCCACTACGACGAAATTCTACGGTTGTTCACCCTTAAACGCGTCCCGCCGGTCTGACGCGCCGCGATAATTCCATGATATCGCGGAGCGATGCACGTACGGATTAAAATGGAAAAAAAAACACACGTCCGAAGGATATTACTGCGCTCTTACTTTTCTTAAAGAGAATGTGCGGACTCGCATTGTTAGCAATTAAAATTTCAGAAATGTAGCGAGTAAGATTTGTAGACGCGAATAGATAGTAACATATTGTTTTTTTTGCTGAAGTTTAAGTAGATCGTACGTTGGCGGAAATTTTAAGTTCAGAAGTTAATCAGAGAGGCATTAAATTTCGTAGATGAAAGGATATGCGAGGAAGGCTCTGCAACAACCTGCATAAATTTCCACACGCGCGCGCGGACGTTATTTCCCCCGTGTCTCGCTTATGCATTAGCGCATTAATATCGCTAATCGATTCGATATGGCAGTTAATAATGCCACGTATAATGCGCGCGCGTTCACGGGTATTTCCGCGAGAATTATTGTTACCTGCCGATTAATAATCGAGGGCTCGAGAGAAATCTGAGAGACACTCGGCGCCGCTAATGTTGTGTATACGGCTGCAGGTTTCCACGTCGGAAGAGAGAGGCCTTACAACGCAGCCCTGAACTCGCAAGATCGATCCGGCGTTAACGCCAGTCGCGAAAGAGACAGGAACCCGCGATGGAAGCGCGTGAAATTTTATTAAGAGGCCGGGGGTACTATCGCGAGGACGCATCAATCACGAGATTTATCGCAATTGCCGGACAATAAATCAAGCTGCTAAGTGGACGCGTTACTCGGACATCACCGAACGTCCGAAGATTGCGAAGATATCCGAAGAGCTTAAATACGTCTTCATTCATTTTACGTCTCCCCTTTTTCACGAACGTCCGATGAATCTTGGAACAATTGAATATTAAATGCAACGCCGACAGAATAACTGTTACCATGCTTAGGTTCGCCGAAATAAAATAAGCAATGACGATCGAGTGACGATTGAAGGTCAAGATCGATAATTCATGGAAGCCAAAAGCGTTACCGCGAGAGAATTTAAGATGAATTAAATAATGATTTAAATAATGATGAAATTGAAATAAATAGATTACAGTTCATTCTTTATATCCCGATGGACCATGTATGTGGGCCCAAAATTGGCTAAAGTTATAATTAACAACGTCGTATCTTACGCTGCACGTGACGTTTATTTTCACAGAGTAATCTAAGTATTCTATCGAACGAGTCCCCGTCAAAGTCGCACGTTGCAGGAACGTGGAATCGTATCTCCGTGTATCTCGGATATATTAATAGTAACTCGCGATATCGAGTTATCATTGCCCCGTCCATCTTTCTCCTTATTTTACTCGGGTGCGCTATTTTCAGGCGAACATTAGAAAGACGCGAACCGAGGGAAATTGGGTCAAGTACGGAGCACGTCACGTCACGTCACGTTCGAGCCGACGTGTACCGCAACTACTACATGTACGAGAATTAAATAATCCGTAAATAACCCGTTAAGATACGCCCTGGATGTCAGGTAACCAGGAGGAGGGGGGCGGGGGGAGGGTGAGACTGGTGGCATCATTGCAGTATTATCGCGAAATCGCAAGACTACATTCCGCCCGTGATTCCACTTTGCGCTCCGCCAAGTAACGATGTTCATACGACGGAGATGAAACGTATGTGTATGCGAGAGAGAAATTGGAAATTTACAATGGGAAATTACTGCTCTTAAGATTAATATACCAGTCGAGTCTCTTTTCGCATACGTAATATAGAATTTTGATTCAACAAAGCGAGGTCTATCCCGACATTATTATATAAATATTGAATTTTCTTATTGTATATATAAACTTTTTAAAGATTTCCTTACACATACAGATCCAAGTCTATTGTTACATGCTCTGAAATTGTTCACGAAGATTTCGATCTAACCGTTATTGCGACATCATTAGCGAAAATGTGATTGCCGTCGAGAGACGGAACGGAAAAAGATAGAACGTAGTAAAGATGGTTGATATTGTAGACTCATTGCACGCACAAGCGACGTTAGAGCTTAGTGAGCCATCGTGATCGCCAATATATCTAATTCATTAATTTGAGACAACGACAAATTTGCTTCAACGGCTCTAACTTAATTCAAGGCACTTGGCGACGACTGATGTCTACATTAACGTAATTGCGGCAACGCGTCAAGATGCGACATTGCTCGTATCATCATTTGTCACACGCCACGCGTTTATCCTGCAAAATAATTACGAGACGCGCTGGTGAAACCATTACGAGAGCACCGTAAGTTAATATCCACGTAAAGAACATCATTCCCAAAGAGCGCCTTACACAACATAAAATATTGGACAGACCCAAAGGTTACGGTTGGTGCCACATAAATATTTCACGATGCTTGTTTACGACACGAGTAACGGCACGCAATTGAGCTAACACCGGAAATATTCAGGATGCGAGACTCTTTGGAGGAGCGTAGAGCGAAGTATTTTACTCTGTTCAAAGTAAATATATTTTATTTTATTATTCTCAAACGCCAGGTTATGTGAGACCCGCTGTGAAATCTATCTCACGTGTATCATCGTACCTCCTGACGCGGGTCGGACAATGCATCCGCTTTCAACACATGTCAATATTCTACGTCTAAAGGGTGAAAAGAGGAAGGACACGATTCTCGCGATTTGGGTGAGCTTGTCAGTGACGATAGTTAGTGATTTGCGTGACACAAATGTTACGTAACACCAGGGACAAGTGTGTAAAATTAAGCACGGAAAACGCGTGATGAGACAAATGAGATTAAAATCGGACTGTTTCGGTAAACAGAATTAACCGTAGTGTTATCAATAAAACTCAATAACCGGAAATAATAATTTAAAAATTAAATAGATTGTGTGTAAAATATAATAATTATATATTATAATTATATATTAAATAAAATAATAATATTAATTACAAATAAATAATAATAATGATATTAAATCAAACGTAAAAATGTGCGGTTATTTACTGAAATTAGTGATTATCGTAATATTATCGAGTTTAATGTTTTTCTTTCGTTACTAATTTTGGCTGATGCACTTTCTGAATAAGAGAGTTAACTTTGCCTTTTGGGATAAGAGAAAAGCGATCTTGCAACTAAATGTTCAATTAGCTCCGTATGGGCGGCTACGATTCCTTTTCCGTCGAATAAGTAGAATGAGGAAACAGCGGCAATGCAATTAAGTAAACAAGGTGAAGAAGGCGGCTTTTTATTGTCGACAAAGATTTACCCTTTCGCGGCGAATGTTCTACAAGTTGAACAAAAGATGTCCGAAAACCGTGGTGAATAATTCCCGCCTTGCGATCGGCCGGTTCGTTTATACATTCATAATGTCTTAATGAACGTTTAATACGGGCAGTTTTCAGATGTTATCTGAACAAACTTTATTCACCGTGATGACCGAGATTTAAATTTTCAGATATTCTCGTCGAGATAAGTTACATGTTATCGATTAATCCTCTAATGTTTCTTGAGAACACGAGAACCTTCGTTTAACTCTTCATCAAATCTCCTTAATATTAAAGCAGCATAATTAAAACCATATTAAAACAATATGAAATATAGTATAACATTTAATATGAAATATGAAAATCGTGAAATAATATCTTAACACTTGTTATACTTTATGTTTAGAGTGATTATTAATTATCTTATCTGGGTGAATGCATTTATTTGAAAAACAAACAACATTTGCAATCTTTCTGTAATTTGTAAACTGACCTAATTAACGATTAACCTTTGCTGTCATCCATATCCACGAAGTAGACATCGTCACCCCGCATATAATATTTCAAACCCTCAAATTAATTCGCGATTATAATTAACAGTCTACAATTTCAAAATCTTCATAATATTTTTCGAATAATAAAATTTAAGTGGTATAATAGATATCGATAACATCAAAATAAGAACGAAGCATTTAATATTGACCTTGCCGATTTGGACGCATACAGATGTAAGAAAAGAATTTATATTTTAGCTGACATTTGACGCACAATCATGATCTTAAATGTTACATGTATTGAAATTTGTTGAAAACACGAAGCGGGAAAGAATAGTAATTTGCTATTTCCATATTTTAGGCCTGACTTTACGCGCTTACGCTCGTTACAAACATCGCACCGCAGTTGCGAACGATGAATAATTTAATCCCGCACCCTTCGAGTTTCGAGCTGCGAAATCCTGTACAGAGCCGCACGCATACCGCTAGACGTACAAGTGCGTCGCGCGGATTTCGCGTATTCACGAAAAGGGAATGTATAACGAGCGCATCCCCGTGGATATCCGGAATGTCGAATGTTGAGCGCGAAACTCTCTAACACTCCGACTAAATGTGTAGCGAAAAGCGCGAAAACGCGAGAAATATCGTCTGTCGGCCAGCGTTACGCTCTGTTGTTTTGACGTTGCACAATTACGTGATTATTAATACCGACTCTTGGCGCGACATGGGGAGAATGATTCATCGACGAGGCACGATCGCGCAGCGATCCGAACGACGCGCGTGGAATTCCATGATAAAGATGAGAGTGCGCCCTCGTTGTGTACACGCGACCGGTATTTTCAGACTCTCTCGGAACCTTTATACGATCAAGCTAGTCGGGAAGTGGCTTTTCTGACGGAAAAATAGTAATCTCGAGGCGCGCATCGAGGTTCCTGTCTGTTTATTGCCAACGTATCTTGAGATGATAAGTAATCACGAGTATCACGCTGCGTTTACCCTTGTTTTATGAGTCTCCACGTCTACAGACCCTGTCTTTTTTACAACAAATTTAACTGTGAGTTTATTTTGACGATAAAATGTTAAAACGAGACCGAGAATGTCGGTGAATCGCGCCTTTTTAACATTCAACGCCGAGTGTCTCTCGATAATGAAAGTTAAACTTAATATCTGATAAAAGAAAGATAAGTCCTCTTGAATTTAAATGAATGTAAAAGTTTTGTTATTTAATTGCACTGTGGAAAGTTAGTTCGCGAAAAGTCCTTTATTTCCCAATCATTTGTAACGTGAAAACTGTCCGTACCTCGACACGTTTCAATTGAGAAAAACGTGACCGTTAATTGGCGAGGGAACCTCTCGTTAAGGTTTAACTCGGATGTTCGCAGTATTTTTACATTATTTACAGTAATTTATTACATTAGCACCTGTCGATCCGTTTTCATTACAAGTACACTGTACTGGCAGATAAAAAAGACTATCGTCTCTATGTTTCTTTTGTCGTCCACATATTTTTTACGTATTTCCCGGCATTTTCACTAGATCCAGTTATTCTCGCGAACAACGCGGACTTGATAATACAGTTTCTTTTCGACTTCGCCGCGAATTTGTTCTGTCACTTCAAGATTGAAACGGTACTATACCGTATTGTTTCCTGCTACGTTGCTTTTTGTATCAAATCAAGTCTTAAATTCATAAAATAATTGGACGTTATCGATGAACATGATAAAAAATATTTTAAAATAAATTTTGCGCACAAAGAATAAGAACATAAATATTGAAAAAGTCAACGTTTTATAGTATGGTTTACAGTAAAAAATGATAAAATGCCAGTAGGTTAACGAAATTTTATACAATAATTGGAAATTTTAACGATTTACTACAATATTTTGTGAGTAAATTTCAAAAATTCACATAATTTTAATATTTAAAAAATATCAGTAAAATTAATGTAATTTTGCACAGTAATCAGAATTTTAACATTTAATTAGACATTAATATTTCGTGGACAAGTTATTCAAAACTTATTATCAATATAAAGTTTAAAATGTAAAACATTAAAATTCCTGAATATTAAGTAAAGATATATTATCGTAATAACGTTTTATTATTTAATACTGAATGAACGAATCAAAATATACATTTTTTACATTTTATGCACAAAATAAACTGTCTTTGAAATATAATTTTTTCGTAATCATCGACAAAATGGTATCTAATTATTTTATGAATATAAAATTTGATTTGATGAGAAAGTAATATGTATATAATATAGAAAAGAATTTTTAAAATATTTTGTTAGAGATACAAGAAAAAGCAGACTTTGTCACTTTTTTATAAACTGATCAAACTTAACAAAGTCGATTATTCTATTAATTATAATAATAATTATTATCAAATCGAATAACCTTATATGAAATTTTGTTTGCGGTTCAATAAAACAATCTGCCAGCGCTTATGTAAAAGAATTATATAGTCTAACGAAACTCAACTTCCCGCAAAGAAACCAAACTTTCAATTTCGAAGGGAAAATAAGCTAAATATGATGAATTTTATAATGGAGTTATTTTAGGATGAAAAATTAAGATCTTCATCAATTTATTGTGTAATTTATCTAACACACGCGGTTTCTAAAATCAAATGATGATAATATTAATGAATTAGAAGAGATATACGAAGATTTAATTTGTACCCAATTATAGAAATCATAGAACTGATTTTCAGCTCAGACGAGAGATCTGACGTTCAAGCATGAGAGATGTAAGTCAAGATGTAAGCTTGCGGGGTAGACGAGCTGAACTGATTCATTACCTCGGATTTCCGGTTATCAATAGGCCTCGATTTAACCGGCCTAACTCTCCAATTAACTTTCCACTCCGTGTGTCGCGCGAGTAAAAACGTTCTAATAAGGGGAAAGTAATTCCACTTACCCTGCCTGTTGTTCTTATCCCGTCTCGTCGCAGAATTCACTGTTCCACCTCCCTCGACGAGCGGCACAAAGAATCACAGTTCACGAGAAAAGATATGCACGACGGACGACGACGGCGACGGCGACAACACGTAGCTCGCGAGCGATCATCCGCGGGAGGGAATTTCTCTTTGTATCTTCTCTCCTCTCTCTCTCTCTCTTTTGGACTCTGTCGAGTCACTTCCGGAAGTTTCCTAAGGAAGCCTCACTGTCCCGAAGGCTTCGGGCCGGAAGAGGACGCGTTCACGACGACAATGACAATAACGATGACGACGATGACGATCAAGCCAAGTACACTCACACGTTTCGCGTTGCGCATGTGTATACATATATCTATCTATCTATCTATCTATCTATCTATCTATCCTTATATATATCTCTGTATACGCATCTGAATGGAACTCACGACGTTTCTTCTTCTCCCTTTCTCCCTCTTTTTCTCCATGTACCCTCGTTAAACTCACTGATTCGCGACAATCTCCGCTCGCTGGTCGCGTTGCTCTTCCTCGCGATCCACCCACCGCCCTCTCGCTATCAACTCTCCCTCTCTCTCTCTCTCTCTCTCGCTCTCCTTCTCTCTCACACACTGTCTGCAACTAGGATAAAATGATATGTATTCATTCGCAACGGCGGTCCCCGAAACTGCACGGCTGTCTTCGCGTTTCACACGTTCACTTTGGCCGGCGATCGAGAGTGTCTGATTTTACCCAGCCACCCCCGGTATCATCCGTCCGTCTCGTCGATTGACTTTCCTCCCTTGTGCTGGCTCCGCTTCGTTCCTCGCTCCGTCTTTCTATCTTTCTCGTTCTCTCTCGCTCTCTCTCGTTCTCTCGACGGAGACCCCGTTGCACGCCCCCTCGGACAACAACCTTTACTCACTATTATTTTTGCTTGACTAAAACTAATACGGATAATATACTCCCGGTTCACACGGCTAATATCTCTACACTCGCACGACTATCCCGTGTGCGCTCTAACCCAAGTCATATTTTAAGTACGACGACGCACGGGTAGCGGTGCGACCGTGGGGTTACACTCTCTGCCTCTCACGCTGCCGCCTCCCTCTTGCGCCCCGGTCGACCGCGACGCGCCCCTACCCGCCGAAGGTATCCCCACCAGGGATGCCGCTCGCCCTTGACGCGCCACCCCGCCGACACAGTGACGTCTCTCGAAAGTTTAACTCCAACCCCTCGTCAAAATGTGCGTGTCGTCTGCTTTTTATTTTCTATCATTAAAGCAAAAGGTTTTACAGGCCATCTTTGTTAATTTAATTTATTCGCACGTCGAAAAACACGGGACGCGTTTATTATTATCCATTCCTGTTGATTAAAATGGTAACACTATAAAAGCTCAAATAACAAATTTTCTGGAGCAAGTATCGAGAAAGCAGTAATTCTTTTAATATAATTTAAAATTAAAAAGAAAATTAAAAAAAAGAATTGATTCATTATTAGAATTATAGATGTTATATCAATTAATATAATATACGACATATTAATTTTAATAAATCAAGACACTGCGGCACTATAAAAATAAAGCTGTCGATCATATTCTCTCTCTCTTCCCATTAAGTCTCAATCAACCTTTCTGATCGCTCAGGCTCCTCCGCACGATCAAGTCGTCCCTACCATACTGTCCCTCATTCCCTCGGAAAATTGCAGTGACGGAATTCTGCTGCAAGATTCCGTGCTGCTAGAATATTTCCACCATGTTCCGGTCTTTACGTGTTCCGCGAAACGAGCTTATTACAAAGCCTGGCTGTTCACCTTTAATAACTTAGAGTACGTTGCACAAAAAATTACAACCTTTCAAAGTTTTACTCGGCAAACGTTTCCCAGTATCGTAGTGCAATACCCCTGTTACTTGCGACGCCCTTGAAATTATGACAAGCCATCCCTGTCGCGCGGGAGACAGTAACGTAGTCGGAGTATCGCTTTACAGAGAATTATAATTAAATTAATGATATTTACGTCTCCATGAATTTGTGGGTGTAAAGTTAATGAATGTATACCTGAGATTTAATTTAGCGTCGAATTAATTGTGCAAACTCGCACAATTAGGACGCGTGAATAGAATTTCATAAGCTATAATTTTTTCATGATATCCGATACGTCGCGTGGAATACCGTAAATTAATGTTTACGCCGTAAACACAAGCTGATAGCTTCCCACCTACATTTCTGAGTATTATTGCAAAGAGTGAGAGAGAAAAAGAACGTTAAGTTATTTCGTTTAAGTTGGTACCAAGTCGAGTGAGCCGTCAAAGTTACGACAGCCCTTATTAGCGTCGCGGGCTCGTGGAAATTTGTAAGTACCGTGTTTCGTGCAGCAGTTTTTGCGGCTGTTACCACACCGTCACGCTGCGTTTCCCCATCCTCTTCCCCCCCCCTTTCCCCCCATTCGGTCGATCGACGGTACCGTCGGTATTGTTGTCGTACGTCACTGACCGCCACCCCTACGAGGAATTGTACCCTTTCTCCTCCCGCCGTTTTCCCTACCTTTCACGCAACCCCCGCGCCGTCCCTCGATTCCCTCCTCGCCCCTCGCAAACGGGGCTCAATGGTAGCCGCAGACTACTTATGGCATCTAAACGACCGATGCCTAGAGCGACCTGTCTGACACGGTCCGATAGGTGAATGGACAGAAGCCGTCTCTATCCCGCGGCAAGCGCCACACCACTAAATCATGCATATCGAAACCGTCGCGAGGGCGGTCACGCGCGTCACGTGACGTCGCACAGGGCGCCGCGAAATTAAGGGAGCCTGTACCCCCGCAGCGCGAGGTACCCCGTACGAGCTCGATCGAGCTACCGGCACGCGCGATCCCTCTAGATCCGTCGATCTCTCTGTGTTACTCGAGCTATCGTGTCGCCCGAGCTAGTAGCTAGAGAACTCGAGGGAGACAATTTTGGAGCAGATTTAACAACGACATGCAGCTGATTTGCGATTTCTATAAACATCTATCAACGTACCGCCTTCTCCGTTTGTCCTTCCATACATTAACTCTAACTAATACATTAACTCTAACTAATATTTACGGCGACGATCCCACGGGTATTAACGTATTAAAGTCAGGAAAAAGCAACTTCTCTCCTCGAAGAGAAAAACAACCCGCAAACGTAGTAAGCGACTCTCCTGGCGACTCTCAGGCCACTCGAACTCGTACGATCGCGGAAATTGTGCGTTACCGGAAGTCACATATTTCGAAAGCGTAGAGGCGAGAGGGTGAGAAAGAAAGGAGCACGGAGGGTGGGAGGAGAGCCATCGGGGCGGCTTATCCCTCCCCCGTTCCTCGGCCGCGAGTTTTCATGAGCTACTCCCCACTCGAGGGTTCGTTTCCCTACCCGGCGGCCGAGGGATTCTCCTATTGACGTACCGGTCCCCTCCGACCCAACCCCGTGAACCTCTCGCCCACGTCTACCCCCACGCGCACCACCGCCATCCCTCTAGCGCTCTATAGCACAGTCTGACGTAACGCGACGTTACGTCAGACCACCCTCGCAACCCGCTGCTGCAACGGGTGGTCTTCGGACACTTGCACCCTCGTACAGATGGTCTCTCTCTCTCTCTCTCTCTCTCTCTCTCTCTCTCTCTCTCTCTCTCTCCACTATTTCTGCGCGATGGCATTTCTTATCGCCGCAACGCGGTGCTTCTTTAAAATCACAAACCCCGCCTTCGCGATGTCACCTTAGCGAGTAGAGCGCGATTTCTGCAAAAAAAAAAGAAAGAAACACGTTAGACGAAACGTTAGATAGCATAGACGGCAAGAGGGTGAAAGAGGACTCTTTCATCGTGAAGCGCCATGGGAGTCCCTTTTCACAGATCGATTTAAAATTTTGTCTTTGGTCGAATCATCTTTGTTGTATTTTGTTGTACTTTATCTTATGTTAATTTCACATTTGATAGAGAAAACTCGGATAGGATGTTTGATATCTCGGCGGAAACTTATTATTTCAAACAATTTAATTTGCAATCATAGCGAGTCATAAGCTTCTACCACTGTAATTCCAGAAACCGGCGGCTTTCAAAAGGTTTGCCCACTGGTTTCTATATATGGTTAGTGGTAACGACAACGTAATCATTATAATAGGCTCAAAGAAAGAGGAAGAAAGGAAGGGGAACAAGAATGGGAGAGAATTCCAAGAAATTGTCTTATTCCGCGTAGGGCAGCTATAGAAGAGTTGATTTTACGTTAATGAATTCTTAGAACGATCTTAGGGAAATACACAATACGGACTACTCGATTTAAATCCGACAACACATGTTACAAAGTACATACATTTGTCGTTGCACGCAATCTCTACTTCTAATTAAAATCTATTCCAAGATTCTTAAAATACATGGAAGATATATTTATATCTCTTCTAGTATTATGATTATTATTTGTTTTTATAAATTTCGGTTAATCTCTCTCTCTCTCTCTCTCTCTCTCTCTCTCCGACAAGATTATATATTATACATATATGTATGTACGAGAGATACAACATATTTTTATTTTCTTGATTTACACAAATTCTAAATGTGTGTCGCGTCTCTTTGAAATTCAAATTTCGTTTTTATTTTAAGTTCTCCAACGACGTCAGATAACTTAATATATCGAAAAATAATTTGACGTGTCGAATATCAAGGATCGAAAATATCAATTCTATTTAATTCAGTTTGCGCTTGGAATTATTTTAATATATATCATACCTATATTTATATATCGATGTGCTATGTATATTAAATAGACGTTCATTCTGCGTGTTTAGCATAGTTGTTAAATATAATTAATTACTACTAAACCACATAAATATTTTGGTGCATTTCAATCATCGCTATGTTTCGTAGTAAATCATCTCAAGATAGTCGAGCAATATATTTCCGTTTGAAATAAATCTATAATTAAAAAAATTGTTTAATTAAAATATAATAAAAATTGTTTTTCCATGCGGCCAATAATTAAAAAAATTTATTTATTAAACTAAAATAATATATGGAAGATACAGGGCTTGGAAACTAGACTATATAGCCTATAAATCAAATAATTAATAACATGATTTTTTTGAACGTTTAAATTAAACGAATACATACAACTTTTTTAATTAAGATATTTAAATAAAGACTAACCTTTGTTATCCTGCTTCATCGAGCACTCGTTCTTATTTTTCTTATTATTCTCAAATTAAGTTTCTTGTATCCTGCTTTCAGTTTCCCTCAAATGTTTTTTGTATTTTACTAAAATAAAAACGTGTATGTATAAATATATGTGAACTCGGATCCGTGGGTTTGCTAAGCCCAAATAACTGTGCGGATCAGTCATCCCTGCGGAAAAAAGTGTATAATAATAAAAACCGCGAAAATTGTATCGGTGGCATCATCTGACAGCGCGAGTGCGAAACTACGAAGCACGCGGCGCGGCCGCTAACAAAGGGATCTGTAACTGTAATTTCTTTTGTGCACGTGTGTTGGCACCGCTGAATCGGATGGGCCAATTCGAAGGATCTGTTCGTTTTACTTGCAATTATTACACTCAGTTTCCTCGTCCTCCCTCTCTTCCCGACGTCCGAATATATATGTCCGTCTCATTCCGCATGTATGGAAAGAGCTAGGGAGTGCAAGTGAAACAAACGGACCTAAGAATGAAAGGAGTTCAAATACGTTACGCTCGCACGAGGGAAAACAACGCATTGTCTGAGAGCGCTGTCAACTGGGATTAAATGACAAGAAAACCGGCCGGTATAAATAATATTGCTACTCCCCTTTTGTGTTGATTGCGCGACGATTAATCCTGTGCGTGATATTCACAAGACGGATTTAATTTTCGTGATTTGTCGCGAAGAAAGAGCTCAACTCCATGCACACACATTTATATATTTTTTTCTTAAAGAGATATGTATATCTGCATAAAATCAGTATTTGCAAGATTATAATTTCTTTGCGAATTAAAAGACACTGCCTTTATCTTCTCATCTAACTTGATAATCCTTTCTATTTTTATTCATCTGTTTTAAATATGTTTATTGATAGTAACTTTGTTAGGTAAAAATATGTTGAGCGATTGGAATATTTGCAGATTCACTGTATTCTCTTATTCAAGAGCGGAATCATGAACGAGGTTGCAGATAGTTTTGCGTGGACTCGCCAGCTCGAGTGTCCACCGACAGTATACAATGATTCAGTGAAGAAAATGTTCGTATATTGCCTTTTACCTGTTTGCTGGAGCGCGTTTGCATTATCGTCTTGCCCAATTTTTCCTTTCCATCAGATTGTGCAAGGGAGTATTGGAATTGCTGTGGGAGGACATTTCCAATTCTGCGTTCCCTGCAGCTGAAGCCTGTAAGATAAGAAAGAATATCTTACTGTACAAACTGAAGCATGGGTTGAATGATTCTGCAATTTCGTCCGTGAGGGACTTGCATCAATTGAGGTCCAAAAGCCACACACTGAAACAGCAGACATCTGCGCTGGAAGAAGAATATGAAGAACAGGATTATATTGTTAGGAAAAAAAGTAAGATGAGAAAGTGTTGATCTCGAGAATGTTTCCAATACAGTTTTAATAAGTTCTATGAAATTGTTAGTGCAACGATTAAAGGATATAAAGAGTAAGAGTTCGATGACTAGCACAAGAAAGAATTTTCTTAAATTAAAACACAGCGAAACCAGCAAGCAACTGAAAGATTGCGGCGATATGAGACGAGTGTGCCAGCATTTAATGCCAAACACTTCTGTGGACATAAATCAACAAAGATTGAGGGAGAATCTGGATATAGTAGCAAATCTGCGTCGTTCAGCTATAGAGAAGAAACAAGTAAATCTTTTTTATACAATATAAAATAATATTAACATGTAAAAAAATACTGAAATCACATCTTCTAATAACAGGTATGGACAAAGGTATCAAACTCTCTCGGTGGCATCAATGTACACACACTGTGGACACATTTATATCAAGCATTATCACAAGATTTGGACACATTAATGAAATTAGAGACCAAGAGCGACTTCGGCAGTTCGAGTATAGTGGGCGAAAATATAGATATTGGTATCGCAAGAGCGTGTGGCAAATACATATGCATGGTTTCAAAACGTATATTGTCTAATGCTAGAGTTAACAGATATCAACAACGTTTAATGGAGTTCATCGAACTAATAGAGGTAGCGTGGAAAGATAATAAATTATAAGAAAAAATATATTTGACAAAAAACGTGAGATTAGTGCATGAATTATGATGCATACTCATCTTGCAGTCGTTATCCGATGAGGATGTGAGCACGTGGTTAGCTTTGAAACTGGAAGTGAGAAAATTAGAAATCGAACAGACGTATCTGCAAAACGAAGTTCAGAAATTGAAAAACGTTATCCAGGAGAATTCCTTGCTCAATCTCGACATTACTCGATTAACCGCCGACATAGAGACGATTGACGCAAAAATGGTATGTATTGGCATATATATTCCACATTCTATATATCCTTGAGATTTATATCGGACATATTGCAGGACAAATATATAAAAGACATTCAACAATCTATAGCAGTTTTAAGTTCTACGTCGAGACTCGTATTTAAAGAGAAAGAGAAGCTGCATTACGAATTGCAGAGGATAATGGTGTTACAAATCGACAATTACGACGCGAATTGCGTAAATAATGCGTTGGACATTGAATTGGATATGTTTTATAATAACTTGGATCTCAATGCTTTACGGAAAATAATGTTGAAAGGGAATGTGGGATTGTACAGGTTGTTAAAAAAGTTTCTCACATTAAATTTTACGCTAGTATCTTCGAAATCATATGATGAACGATGCAATTTTCTCGCAGGCACGCAGTCTGTGGTCTCGACAAAGCCTCCATCACCACAGTCAATCCACAATGCTCGAGGATCAAGTCTTATTTTCCGATAATACAAATACCGATATACACTCTTATAGAATGTTATAAAAACGCAATTACCAATATAGTTTACACGAAGCTACACTGTTCGTCGTCAACTGAGGAGATAGAGTGTGGGAATGAATTAATACCGTCACGAGAAAAATGTTATTACAATAGTTTGGAGCTATTGAATCTTGCCACGGTCGTTTGCGATCAGACGCGTGAAGAGATCAAGCAAGTCAATGCGATCCTGAGTGCTTGGTAAGTTAATTAGTCGACGATAATTTAACATTACAAGTTATTTTAACTTTAATCATATTTTAGGACGAATCAAGATGTACAAGAAGCAATGGCGCTCAGCGAAACGACCGTGGACGGTGTGTCTTTTAAGAATTGGTTGCAGCGTTACAATTTATTATTATACATGATACAAAATAGCAAATGATCCATATACTGTAGTCTTTCGCCATTCAACTATATGATAGTGCCATGTGTCCGAAGAATTTTTGCATGTATATATACTTTTATACCATACCGCAGAAGCAATAATTCAAAGTACACAGACATAGTAAATAGACTTATATTTCTCGCAAAAATACATCACGTAATACACGTTAACCAATTTTGTGATTAATAAATTTCGATTACAATACGGCGTAAGGATTTTCTCGATGTAAGAGCACTTGGAATTTTTACATATCGCTACTTATCGAGATTGGCAGCGTACGCTCATAATTTACTTTTGGCATCCCACTCGGCGAGCCACTTGCAACAAAACAACTTCAAGTTCTCGACTGAGTGGGCGAAAAAATTCGTTGGATTATCCACGTATTTCCTTTATATCATACGCGCGCATTGAGCATTTTTCATTGTTTCAACGATCGTATATTTAATCGAGACTCAATAAAAAATCAGCCGTACCTAACAAAAAATTGACGGCTCCAATTCTTTTTAAGCTAAAATATTCTGAATTTACAGAATTCTGAAATTTGTTTTCACGAACGCTCGCGTATGGTACACGTACCAATTATTGCAGATCACGCACATGACAGATCGCAATCGAAGAGCTCGTTACCAATGCAGTTCGAGTTAAATTCTTTCGATAATCATTAAATATGCGAAAGAATATTTTTCTTTCATTCGTGAAAAGTGGAAAATTGAAAACAAGCTCTTCAATTACGTTTGCTACAATATATATTACTCGAATCACAAGACTTAAGAATGTTCAAAAGAGAAGGGCAGTAATCAGACCGGGGTCCCAAGAAATCGAAAATTGAAGGCGCCCTTTAGACTTTTCATTTTTCCTTATGTACGTAGCCGCAACTATAAGAGTCATACATTTCAACGTGCGATTTTATTTATACAGCTTCTTATACACATGTGGATTTATATAAATTAGCCCTTGAACTGGATTTTTTTTTAACTTTTTTAATTGCCTCGAAGTGTGGCACAGCCGTCGCACTTCTCGGATTCTTCTTTAGTAGTATATAAAACTAGCCTATCTATGTACAAGACGCTATTACATACAAGACACGCGCGAAGCGAGCGAGGTAGATAACGTTCCGGTTTTAATCGACTTCGGCTTTAACGGAGATAACATAATGACCCGACAGTTTACTTAATAACAGTAATAGATTAATTAAAAGCAAAAAGTTAAGAAAAACAGGCATTAGCATACCTACATATTTTTTTCCGCAATTTTGCAAGATAAGTGTCTGTCAAATGAGTATCTATTCTTTTTAATTTGTTCATCTTTTGTCATTTCAAACTTTGAATTCGTTTCTCCATCATTCGATCTCGAGTAATGATATTCCGTCCATTTTAATCCATCGATCCGAGATTTCTTCAGAAAAGAGGATAGTTCTGGTGCCGAGCTGAGGGAAATTTTCGATGTTCAATCTCTTTTAGCCGAAGAAGCTAACGATCGCGAACGCGAAACCCTTGCACGCTTCGCGCGCGCGTTCACACGTGTTAAATAATTACAACCGAGACGGCGAACATTGGCAACGAGCATCGGCACATCCGCAATGTGGAGGGCGTCGCGACATCGGAACCAAACGTCGGCATCACGGCTGCTGGGTGCGCGAAGGAAAGGGGGGTAGGGGATGTCGAGGGTCCCTCTCGCGAGTCGACGTATGCACGATCACAGAGGACGGTTACTGGCATTTCGAACCGATGCTTTTGAGCTTTAAGTATTGAGCAAAAGGCACGCCTGTCTTTCCAAGGCACACCGGTGCGATCGTATCCTTCCTGCTCCCACATAAATATTTAAGATTTGATCAACTCGATGATACCTTCACAAATCAATTGAACACATCTAGACTGACTCAAATTGAACTGATCCGACAAATGGTTTCAATTTTAAGATTTTCGATTTTCTATATAATTTATACAGAGTGCATAAAATTGTATAATTCTAAAATTTGTAATATCTTCCAAAAGAATTGATAATAATGTGCGAATTTGTGAGATCGATCGTTTGGTCCAAAATCGTGATTTCCGTCAAACTTTCCTTCGATTCTGGCGCTTTTATGTAAGCGAGAAATTTCAAAGTCCACAACCCGGCCGGCTAAGGTCATCGATCCATACATATTTCTACGGCGGCGAGTCGTCGAAATGCAAACGAAAAAATCTCTCTGTTAATTATGTAACAGTACCGCGCTAAATTGTCATTGTAATTTGTCTACATAATTTTTTCCTTTATGTAATGCCGGAGCCACGCCGCTAGCCAGCGAATTTGCAATTTTCAAGACCGGTAACGCGCAATCGTGAAGCCTTGACGGAGTTTATTTTTATCAAAGCGGTGGAAACCGCGTCCGCGTCGCGCCACTTCGTATGCGTGGATAATGAAATCGAAAACAATTATCCAAGTATTTCCTATTGCAAAAACTGCTAGTGAGGACCTTCGTGATTCATTTACCATTCGGATACCCGGTTTTTGGAAGGATAATTCTTTCGTCACATTTTAAACCAGTTCTTTCTCTTTATCTTCCTTTTATATCTGTAGTTTAGCGATTTAACTGTCAATGTGCTGAATTAATTAATAAGATGCCACAACTAATTACCGAAAAAAAAAAGCTAAAAATAGGTGAGATATTCTCTGCAAATGTCATGAATGATTTTGAAGGTTCACAAATATTACATCTCGCAATTCAATCTACATTGTTTTCGGGACTTCTCTTTTTTCTTCCACGATCGCGACCTGGGTGTCGATCATGTAATAAAGTGAAAAGTTTCATGTAAACGCAACGATTCTATTGAAATCCTCGAGTTTATGTGAAACTTTTAACTTTTCACATTTCTGAAAATTATATGATCGATACTCTGATCACCGTGCAAAGTCTGCGCTCGTGAACCGGTTGCTCAATAAGAATCATCTATTCACGATAACATGAATTATCGTCAAGGTTACTGCGAAAACTGCACAATTATGGATGTGTGGTTTTATGCACGATTTACTTCTCGATTCAAAACGGTTTTTTCCCGGTTCTATGATCGCGGGAGCACTGAGACACGATCCACCCAATCCATCCTTCTGCGTCAGTCGCCGGATTATGCTCGCGCACGACTGTCCGAATCTAGCTGGAGAACCATCGCGCTCGTGAAATAGCGTATCATCAATAAAGTACATCGACGTACGCTATATACCGCGAACCGAATACGGACGACGTAATTTTGTACTCTTTTTTTCTTTTTCGATAGAAAAGATGTGTCAATCTCGGTGGGATCTTCAACCCTTCGTGTTTAGATAATACGGCGAATAAAGGAAGAGAGAAAGAGACAAAGGGAAGAAGGTCCGCTGATCCTTCGGAAGAAAAAGAAAAACACGACGTCGTGGCGAGAAAAGATCGACTAGGCTAATGCGCTCGCTCGAGGGTCACTCGACTTTCCTTGCAAACGATTTTCGGAGATTGAGGTCCGCTAGGCTTTCGCCTTTCACGTAATAATCTGCAGCATCCCTCCTTCTGGGCGAGGAGCCATTCACGATGCCGTTGGTGACGTCGTTTGCGACGCCATTTGTGATTCCGTTCGTCACGCCGTTCGCGTGTTTGCCCTTTGATTGATGATGATCGCCCTTAGTAACGCCGTTCGTCGTCGCCGACTTCCTGGGTTTCTTTTGCTGGTAGCTCTGTTGGTAGAACTCTTTGAACAGGAAGAGGAACATGACGGCGTGCAGACCGATCCACCAGACGAACGCTTTTGGATAGTTGCATTCGATGAAGAGCAACTGGAAAGCATGGATCATGATAGCGATGAACTGCAGCATCTGGAAGGCAGTCAGATACTTCTTCCACCAAAGGTATGGCTGTATCTTTGGACCCATCGCCGCCAGAAGATAATACGTGTACATCACGATGTGGACGAAGGTGTTTAACAAACCGAAGAAGGTCGAGTGGCCGCCTGAAAGATTGATCATCAACAGAAATTAGCATAAAATTTTTCATAGTTCGCTCATTTCTAATCATTAAAAATTCGACCAAAAAAAAATTACAAATACCACATTTACAAAATAAGTCGAATCAGTTGTTGACAAAACAGAATCTGAGTCATCGCTAATTACATGCTCCGATAAGCGATATCGGAAGATATGTATCTTTTAGTTAATAGTTGCTACGAAAAAAACATGTGCGTCTGTATTTTAACTAAAAAGACTGAGTTCCAAAAAGTATGATTTCTTATCAAAAAGTACACATTTCAATTTCAAATATCGAATAAGGCTCTGTAACAATGTGTGTAAAAAAACAAAAAAAAACCATTTTTTGTGATCTCTCAAGAAACTGTGAAATCCGATTGTCGATTTTCGTAATAATTGAATCATAAGTATGTATAAGGAAGACCTTTAGTCGACGGCACCACAAATGATCGCTTTTACGACATTGACACCAATTAGTTTCGCAAAATCAGCCGAAGTTTTGCAACGTAGGAATCACACGTATCAATACGCAAGGAATTGCATAAATAATCTTCTACCTACCTGGCGTGAACTTGACACCGAACCAGACTGACATGGGCATGCAACCATGATGGATCACATGCAGCGTGGACACGTGATTATTCTTCTTCCTTAGTACAAAAAAGATCTGGAAAGAAATGCGAGCGATTAGACCCGTGAAATATGATCACGCGTCCCGGTAAAAGGGACCTTTTAAATCATGCTGTACATACCGTGTCCATGAATTCGGTAAATTTCGAGAAGTAATACCACCAGCTTGCGTGGACCATCTGCGATTTTGAAATATCGATTAGGAAAAGCTTTTTAATCACTCTTTAATCAAATGATGTATGAAATTCTCTTTGACTTTACTCTACTCAAAAAACATTGTATCTTCAAACAGATACTCTTACAGTTTTGTCGAAGATCAGGATTCTTCCCTTCGATCTCTGTTATGCACTTAAACAGTTTTAAACACTTCTTTTTAGCACATTATGATTGCAAATGATTACAAATGAACTAAAATTAGTTTTTGATTTCAACAAAAACAAGAAAACAAGAGGAGGAAGAAAGAGGAAAGGGAAAGGAATATGCATATCGCATTAATACAGCAATTTAAAAGCGAATTCGCTTAATGTAATTATCTCATTAAGATAAACAGAATATAAACATAATATTTTTAAACATGAGATTCTTTTATATTCCTGATAAAGATCAAGCTATTTCCTTGCCTTCGATTTTTATTACACACTTAAAATGTTAAAAATATCTTTTTACATACTGTATTTACAAGTAAATTAAAAATTAGTTTCATTTAAAATTTAAAAAGAGAGAGAAAGGGGAGAGGTGGAAAGGAAAAGGAAAAGGTAAGGAATGCGTATGCTGGACTAATACAGCAATTTACAAGCGAATTTGCTCACTATAGGTAATTATCTCGATAACGTAAACAGGATAACGTAAGAGTAAGAAAATAAACACGTTTATTAAGTGTTTTTGAAAACCAGTTTTCATAGGAATGTATACTCAAAGTATTTTACGGGAATACACATAAATTTGTGTCACCGTGGTGTAAGAGACGATGAAGAGTCTGTGAAAATGGTCATTGACATCGAAGTTCGTCACAGTACGTATGGATACAATGACAGAAAATAATGCGGCGCGCGATAGCGCGTAAATGAGAGAGTCTACGTAATTTCACGGTCATTACCGTTTCTAAGACGCAATGATACATAATGTATGTTAAGCAATGTTAATCACACAGGTCACTAACTACAGTTAGAATTGTTTTATCGTGATCTCTACTAAGTTCGCAAATCTATATGCTACGCTACTTTGGCCCTGCCTTCAGCGTATATGGATACATAAATTATGCACAGAACCGGTCATCGAGCTACAAAGGTACGCAAGTTGTAATTATAATTTCTCAATTGACAACAATTATTAATTTATTAATTTAGTGGGGAAAAATATTCCGAGAATCCGTATTAGTATATGTCAATGCAACACAAATCAATGCGTTCAACATCATCCAATCATAAATCGTAAAATCGATAAATCGATAAATCATAAAAATCGTATTTTCCTCGTTCGAATCAAACTTCGAATTAATTGACCGGTTTTGTCAAGCGTTTCATAATGTTAGATACAAACACGAACATAAAAAGATCAAGTGGCAGTAACTCTGTTAATCACGGTAGTTCACCCACCCTCAGCACTTCTGGGCTGTCGCTGTAATCTACAGGTTGACATCTTAGAGAATAGTCTCCGGTCAGCCATCCGGATATCCCTATCTGCAACCACATTCGCCCAGAGGCCATTCGCCATCAATCAGGAGATTAAAAAAGATAGGCATAATACAAAGCAGATATATATATATATGCATACAAGCTTATCAGCTACTTTTACGTATGATGATACCATGTCAAGAATTCTCTACAAATGTAAATTCTTACGATGAATTTGTGAGCAATGTCGCGCGCCTCGCATCTTCAACGGGAAAAGAGGAAGCGGCCGGTTGAAAAAAGAAAGGGAGTTGCTTTAACTTGCGAAAGAAAAGAGCGAAGAAACGCGAATTTAGATTCTTCCGACTTCCGTCAAAGGGCAAATTGATAGAGACTGAAAAACGTGCAATTCTACCATTGTTATCTTTGCCTCGATGGAGGTGCGAAATGCGTTCAATGCTCAACCGATTAACGACTCTCGAGAGCCAAGATAGCGGGTATCGAAGTGAAGAAAGAGCAAATCGAGACGCTCAAGGGACATGCCAGGTTCTTTATGCGAGATAAAGAAGAAAGCGTAAGCTCTTCAATGCCTAAGTCGCTTTCGTGCTATTTGCCCCGCCGCAAACCTCCGCTCCGGAAAAGGAATAATCTAGCTTCAAAAATAACGTATTTATAGATGAGTATCCTGTGTCCATAATATCAGCGGTCCGGATGCGATTCGGTGATTTCTGTTGCAATTGTCGTCTTGTTGAGGTCGTTGGGAGACAGTGGAACAATCCGTGCTTGGATTAGACATTTACTTACCCTTATCGCGGTGGGGCTGTTGGAATAATCCACTGGCTGGCAGCGGAAACTATACTGGTCCCACCATCCGCCCATCAGACACTGCGTTGTGAAATAAACGTACAATCGTGCTTCGCATATCTTTACCATTGGTGCATTTACATGGCACGAGATCGATCATTGAAATTACAAACGCATTTTCGTCAATTCTTGTTGCGACAGGTATAGGAGAACTCAAGTTCAAAATATAATAAATCGGATTACATATTAAAAAAAATTAATACGAAAGCATCTTCGACACTGTAATGTAACGATACGCACTTGCAAATTTTGATAATCGCATCTAAAGAGTCGAAAGGTTTTTCGATTGTTCCCTTTCCGTAATCACGAGATATAAACTCAGCCGGGGAATGCACCAATGACAAACGTATTCGTTCGCGATGTAATCAAACGTAATCGCGACTGTTAACTTAGAAAGTTTTCTTTGGACGTCGCTATGCGTTCCGGTGGTTGCCAGCGGTAAAATCACGGAATTGTCAGATCGCGCAACTGCAAATAGCAGCGTACCCTAAGACTATTATCATCCGTTTTCGACCGTGTCGCGATGAATGCCATACTGTCAAACCGAGCGTGATGAGTTTGATTTGATACTAGCTAATGAGTCGGATATAAATAGAGAGAAATGAAAATTCGGCGAAAATAATTTTAATTCTTCAATTATTAGTACTCAAGAAAAAGAACATAAGGTAAAAGATTTTGTGCTGAATAGATATAACAGGTACAAAAAAGTTTTCCAGAAAAGAGGACAAAAAGGAAATGCAAATATTCGTTTAAATATTTGTAGCAAGCTTCGCTCTGAAATTATGAAATGTTAAATTACAGTGAAAATAAAATACAATATTTTTAATGACTAATGATCGGTGATTCAAGGAACGAATCTGAAATAAAAGAGGAATGCAATCCGGCTTTTTATGTTTCCTGAAAAATTTAGTCCAAATTTTTTTCAGACATCTGATTCATCGGGCACTGGGCGGTCCAAATCGCGGGAAAATGGGCAAACAGGTTCTCACCTCGTAGAAGATCCATGCAGAGAAGATCACTTGGAACAGGTTATAGGCTATCAAGATGTTTTTAAACTGGAAAGGTTTCCGGTTCTCCATGAGTTTCGGCCCGAGCACCTTGACGACGTAGACGTAGGAGAGGCAGATGAACAACGTGGGGAAGGGCGAGCTCATCAGTAGCCAATTAGTCGTCCTGGTGTCTATAAAAAAAAACATCAAAACGGGGAGATCCCCGCGAGAGTGACCTCGAAAAAACTTTTTTCCAAAAAACTACAAACATAACAATGTTATTTTTTATTTTTATTCATTTGATTCGATTATTTCGAATCCTCTCGACTGTATCGAACAGACTAACAAAAACTTTTAAATTACAGTGTATTAACGTGTGTAAAAAAAAGAAATATGAAAGATCGCCAAGAGATAAAATTTGCATTTTGATCGGTGGATCAAAGAAGCTGTACTTTTAAATTTAAATCATCCACGATTAGGTTTTTTCAGAAATAATCGCGATTAAGTCGAAAACTTCATTGCAAACAACGTGATACACACTGCAGCACGTACATGTATTAATAACCGCAAGCGTTTTCTTTTTTTCTCTCTTTTTTTCTCTCTCTTTGTTCCTCTTCCGATCTCTTTTCCTCTCACTTCAGCTTAATTTAGTGACCATGATTTAACGGCGGTAAAAAACGCTTGTCCTTCAGCTTCGCTTTGAAGGATTACTCCTCCCATCCTTTCAGGGATGTCCGACGCATTTCTTTATCTCTATTCACGTCCTTCGAGGGTTCGATCACCCCTTCGCTCGGTTTTCCCCGTAAGATGAAAAATTAACGATGGGTATCTCCATGGGCGTTCTCAGCCAGATGAATGGCAAGAAACACGCGTGTGTCGTTAAAATATAAATAAAAAAATTTAATTTACTGCAAGCGCAAGTGTATTTTCCTTGCAAAGAAAAAATAGCTCACGCAATTAATAACGTCATTTTAATTTAAAAAAAACGCATATACATAAGAGAAAAATGCGAGAATTGTATACATACGCGTTTTCTTTATTTTTCATGTCGGAGCGAAACGCGTATCTTTGCGAAGCCAGTCTCACATAACTTTTCCTTTATCGCGCGATGCTTTCAATATGATCTTTGTATACGTAGATCGAGCAATTTGCACCTTCCGCATGCAAATCACCAGCAAAATGAATAATCGAGCCCTCGCTTGGGACGTTAACGACGCTAACGAAGCACTTTTAAATCTCGGCATGCGCGCCGTTCCACATGGTTTTTCCGTACTTACGTAATCACGGCGGAGCATTAATTGACGTATCGAACACAGACCGTTCTTATTGATCGAGCAAACGGCCGAGAGATAAACGCAATTAAATCGTTAATCACGGTATAAAGTCGCCGGGCGATGGATTCCTCTCGTTGGCACGTTGCGAAAAGAGGCGCCCGCGCATTGCGACAAACGCGCAATGGCACGATGGCCAGTCGGCCGTCCGTACGGAATAAAGAATTACTCCACTTTACTCGCACGACCCGACGCCGCGATTATCAAAGTGACATTTCGTTACTGCGCTCGAAGTGGGACAGTGACGGTCTCAAGGAAACAATCCTTTTGACAGTCGCCCGCTCCACTTCGCGAAACCGGTGATGCGATAATATGACATTGACAAATCGCGCAAATTACTGTGCACATATTTTGAGATTTCTTATACAGGACGTAAATAAAAAGTCTGAGAGATAAGATATCCGTAGAAAGAGTCCCGTTTTCCGCGACTTATTTTTGAGATTTATAATCTCGGCGAGACTATAAAATCCGATATATGCGCGTGCCAAACTCGGCCCGCGTAAATCTCGTACTGTTCGTATATTTTTTTTTTTTCGTTTTCTCTCGTATTCTCGTGTTAAAACTCATTTTAAATGAATTCGGGAAACGGACGAGAATTTATGCGAAAGACTTTGGCGTGCATAATTTTTTTCGATCGGAATTAAAACAACTAATAAAATCTCGTATAAAACACTGAATATGAATTAAAGAGAGACATTTTATAATTCAAAATATTAATGCGATGTTCCGCTTCGAGTTATCTAAGAACTGTTAAAGAAGAGAGGAAATAATACTTGACAACGATATCACCGCCCACTATTTACATTGTTCTTTCCCGCGCGTCAATTATGTAAATCCGAAGGACTCTAATACCGCGCGGCGTCTATCGCGGCGTCCAACTCTCGAAATTATCGCGCAACTACGTAATCGTCAATTATAACATGATGTCGGTGATGTCATTGGATACACTTGACATACTGTAAAACAGCCGAGTCTTCGCTGCTGTTTATCGTCCAAATCAGAATTATTTTCAGTGGATTCCATAAGATAATTGAGCTCCTCCTTGACCACTATGCACGCTATTGTTCGCTACTAATAATCACCTGCGTGTTTATCCAGCAAATCGTGGAACCGGTCTATATACTGCATTATGATCGACATGTTGCCGTGTCAGCTGTCTTCAGGTCTACTTTGGACGAAAGTTCGGAGCGAAGTCTACCACCCTCTCGCAGGTGATCGCCACCTTTCTTCCTGAAACAAAAAAGAGAGATTCTTATTAGAGACATTTTTTTAATGATTCTTACAAAAATGGATCGCTGTGTTCACTTATGTACTCTCTAAATTTCTTAGAGCGTTAATTCACTCAAAAACTTGAGTGATTGGTCGAATCACTCGAATTTGAGTGACTTTTCACTCATATAGTGTGAATTCTTCTACTTTATGTTGTAGAGTGTAAAATTCACTCTGAGAACTGGAGTGAATTTTGTGTGTGCTTTATTTTGTAGAGTGATATTTTCACTCTACTATGTAGAGTGGATATTTTCATTCACATGAAGAATGAGTAAAGCACGAATGATATATTAGCAAAAACCATCATCATTATCGTCTCGCTGTTTCTCGACGTTAGTCATTCGTGTGTCTTGGCTCAAGAGTTGGTATATTTTAAATGAATTGATTGAACGAATTAATATAATTAACATAGAAATTCTTCCAACGGTTCTTCCAGAGGAAAGTCCTTATAAAAAATGAAGAATAGCTTGTAAGTTAGATCGTGTTTCTAATTTAAGTTCTGAAAGGAGACTTTTAATTCTTAGCCGGTTTTTACACTTACATAGCAAGCTATGTGTGACGTGCAACTTCGATTAGTTGAAGTGAAAAGAAATAATCGTTTCTCATTTCGCTACTCGAAGCTTCATATTACACATAACTTGCTATCTCAGTGTGAAAGCCGGTTTAGAATTAAAATTTGAACTTGGTAAGAGTGAATATGTTTACCCGTAACAATTGAGTAAAAAATTCACTTCATGAAACATTGAGAACTTCATTCTTTGATTGAATTATTCATTTCGAAACGAGTTCATGTAATAGTTCACTTTACATTAGAGTTAAACTGTTATTTTTATGAAAAGTCAATTTTCACTGTTCACTCGATTAGAGTTATATTTCACTCTAAGAAATTTAGAGAGTAATGTACTGATACTTTTTACACTGCGTTCATCTGATGATATATAATATAAAAATAATCTTCAGTAGAAAAGTAGAAAAAAGAGATTAGAATAAAAAGACATTATCGTTTCTAATTGTAACTGGAATCATTAATCTAATCTAATCTCAATACTTGTGCACGTGAATCCACAAGAACGGGCGAGAATCTAAACTCGTTATGCTTGGAAACGTTTTTTCGCTTAAAGGTGTTTGATAAGAAATTTAGGCAGCCAGACTTGAATCTTGTTTTTACATCGCGTTCTATGTTCGACGAAATTTGTCGAAAAGTTCGTTTTTTATAATTATGTGAAAAATATCCGGTTGAATCGGAGATCTTTTATAATCTGTATATACGAAAAATAAAATCGTCAGATTAACAATTTATCCCTTTTCAACGATATTCTGGACCAATATAGAATCTCACCGTTCGAAATCCTAAGCCAAATTTACCGTCTAAGCTTCCGAAATTCGATTATACGACTTTTGTGTTACAGCCAATAAATTTTTCATTCGAAAGCGGTCACACACCTCGATCGGGCAATGCCATCGCGCAATTCGCCAGCTCGACCATGAATCGGCGACGCGGCCTTGAACCATTCTGGTATGTACAATGTACGGCCGTATGTACGCGAACGGCGAATTGAATTTCACTCGCAGCTCCGGGGAGGACAAACACGATTCTTACGAACGTGCAAATCTGCTCACTCTCCCCCGAGCTTACCTTTACGATTCGATTCGAATCCGCCGGCTAAACGAAGCAAAGAAATAATAAATAATAAAATAAAAATAACAATGAAAATAACTTTTTTACTTGAAAACCGTTCAAAAAATGGAAATAATAATTTCACTACTGAAATTAATAACCTCACTACTGGTTAGTAATTAAAAATTAACGACGGGACAATCATTGCATGTATTCCACTTGTTCGAGACTATCGATCGTTCCACTTACTACACATCAGCTTATTCGCCACCAAAATAAGAAAAGCCAACAAACTATTTAATTTTTTTTTAAAGAAATTGGAAAAATTACACATCGAAAAAAATTGATACTAATGTTTCGGCTCAATGGATTGCAATAATATTCGCGTTAAATATTGGCGTTAAAATCTTTATAAAATTTACAATGTCATCGAATTTCATTCTTCTAATTATCTTCTAATCTTTTATTATGCCGAAAACATATAAAAGTAACGGAATATTCGGAACATGCCAAAATCGATTTCTACGCTTCGGGGCGAAATTAATTATATTACCAAGCCATATACTTGAACGCGGCCGTTCACCATTAAATTCAATAACTGAATTTCAATGTGACAGAAACATACGCGATAAAATTTTTTTACATTAATTTTTGAACCTACCGCCAATAGCGTTCTACCCGCCATCGAACGAACGTGGAAGATATCGGTATCTTATAAAGTAATTCTCAGACTTTTCTCAATCATTGATATCTCTGATTAGATAAGCGATTCCAAGTCTACTTCCGCTCGGAACTGCCACGAGTGTTGCGTATTTGCATCGCGAAACGACGGTTCCAGCGAATCCACGACATGGCCGGCCGATCGATCGATCGCGCCCCAATTGAATCACGTGCGGAATCGCGTGCAAAATCCGTGCCGGGAGAGATTTCCCGGGGGAATTGCCGCAAGCGCGAGATCGAAGACCGCACAGGCCGAACGGAATGGAGGTCGCGATCGCAGTACTCTCGCTCGTGATCGCGCTAGATGTTTTGCCCGCTTGCAAAACGAAAAGCCGAAAACGCGCCGAGCAAGCGAAATACCTCGGAATTATGTTGCGAAAACTGTATACATTATACAGAAGCGTACGAGCGTGCGCGCGAGCGCACAGAAACGGGCCGCGGAGGCCGGGATCGTGTGCGTGTCTGCCGTATGCGTTACGCAAGGAATCGGTCGCACCTGCGCAAGCGTGTGCCGTCCGGCCCGTGCCTGACTACCTGAAATCGTCATTTAATCTAATCGCAAGGAAGAGAAAGAAAGACGGGGGAACGGGGAGAGGGAGCGAGGCAGACCGGGAGCGGACGCGTTTCTTCTCGTACATCTATTAACATCCTACCGTTGGAGATCTCGCGCAACTGTTTTGCACCATTTCCAGTTGGCAGCAACAGGAATCTCGGCTATACCTGCTCCGGGTACATTTCACGGACGTCTACTGTACCTACTTCGTTTTTTTTTTTTTTTTTTACGCTTGTCTTTTGCTTTAAACGCGTCGAGTGTAATACTTCAGATTTTCCTTTCGTTACGACGTAAAGTTGACGCAATCTCTTCCGATCTCGCTCAACGTTCGCGTAATGCTCGCGTAATCACGCGTCCGCTGGACCACTTGGCGGCCTGATTATATCCTCTAGTCTCGAGCAGAAAAAATCCGAAGACGCAAGAACGGAAGGAAAGGCGGCGAATGAACTCGCGAGTTCATTCATTTTCCCCGCGTCGCGCGTCGTTTCTCCGCACTAAAGAGCTCAGCACTATAGGTCAGTATCTTTATTTAGCAAAGACGCACCTGTCCGCATCTATTTATGATCGCGGAGTAACGACAATTCGAATTAACGGCGATTTCCTCCAAACTATTCAAAATTATCCCCTTCCGCCCATAAAAATCTACTCTCCGTTACACCACCGGGCGATTTGATGACCGGATGACACTGGTGGAAATATCTTTTTTTTTCGCTTATTCGCAAGAAAGTATAACGGCTGGTATTCTTTGTGGCGACAGTATGACGTCGCGTCGCGGCGCGGCGAGGTCGCTACAACTTTATCTACTTGCGCAAATAAACGACGGGGACGCTATCTGCTATGGTTGCATAATGATTTTTATGATAATCACGGGGCAGTATAATGCGTTCGCGGCCGCATGTCGCGAAGGGTTAAATCGGGACGTGACACAACAACAACGATGACGAGGAAGATGACGATACTGTCGCCGTCGCCGACGGCATTAGTAGTTACGGCCACTGGAACGCGTCCAATCTTGCGGACGCCGATCGTGAAAGTGACTTGAAGCTCGGATCGTCGTCGTTGATACGTACTTGTGCCGACTCGGCCACGTTAAACGGCAGCGTAAGGAAAGTTAACGAACATGGCACACGCATGGAAGCCAGTGACGGATCCAGAGGACCCAGTCTCTATCTTGTCATTCCGCTCCAATTGATTCGTTCGAATGAGGAAGAAACGATTCTTCATGCCTCTCATTAAAAATTTTATTCGACGTCCGACGATCCGAAAAACGTTGAGCGACACCAATGAAAAGTATTGTGATCGTTAAACTGTAAGTTTTGGATGAATTCTTGTACAATGTGACTATCTTTCTTTTTCTCTTTCCGGAAGCTTAAAGCTATCGATGTTGTTACAAGAAAAATTAAAGAGGCAAAATATCAAATAAGTGCGAAATTACATATATTAATAATATATATTTTTTTAATATTAATCAAACGGCAGCAAAAAGATTGTAAGTGTGCTACTATATATCGTCGGTATGGGCGTTTGATAATTTCTTGTTTATAAGTATGCATGTGTGCACACATAGGTATGTATTAATAACAGTCTTAGACACCCAGAAACTTTCAAGTTTTTCTAGTGATCTTATCGTATGTCATAATTCCACAAGTTATGAATGTGTTAAACATTATAAAAGTTAAAAACATACTTTGCCCGATTCATTAAAATAAAAATATTTTATTCGTCGTAGAATAAAATAAAAATATTTTATTCGTCGTAGAATAATTCATGAGGTCAATAAAAGTTAATGCTTAAAAAAATCTGTTATTCTCTATATTTTTAATTAATGAATACTTTTTGATCGATTAAAATTCCTGTCTCGTTTAACGTTGAACGTGGTCGTATAAATATCACTGAGCATACATCAAATCGTCGGCTAACTCAAGTTACTGCCGCCAAAGAATAACGATCTATTTGATAAATTTCTCTTGGCTGTTACTTACGAACGAAATATTATTACAACTTGATTAGTTTCTCTTCGTTATTATTTACGAAAGAATACGCACGTTTGACTTTACATGCGATCTCCAAATTATAGAGTAGATGCAGACAATAGTACAATAGTACAATAGCCAGACAAAAATAATACCCTCCGTTATTCTCACTTTGCTAAAGTTTTCTGCATCTAACACTGCTTGATGTCGCGACAAGCCGAAAGTGCAAGTGTAACTATTATATGCGACGCAACCAGCTGGCAGTCTTAAGTAATAGTAACTCGCGCGCTTGAGTAACGAAACGGAGAAAGATGACAAAGACGCGGCGAGAGAAGGAGAGAGATAGAAAAAGAGAAAGAGAGCGCGAGAGCGAGAGAAAGAGAGGGAACGGAGAAAGGCCTATCGGACCCAGCATGCCGTCGTCGTTGACACTCCGAGAAATTGCGGTCGCGTGCTGTCACTGTTCAACACGCCGGAGAAAAGTGTCGGATCGACGACTATCGCGGATTACGACTTCGATATAATGAATGCAGTTGGCTCGGCAAAAGCGACCGCGTATAAAATTACACGATTTGATTAGGCAGCGTCTGCCGAGTAAGAGAATTGCATTTTACATTGGAGAAACACAATCGATGTGTTTCATCGTTTCATTGATATCATCATAAGTATCGAAAAATAATCTAATCGCTTTTAACAAAATATTTATGGAAAAATAATATCCGTTCTACGAAAAAAAGAATATATATTTATTTTCTATATTTTAGAATATTTTGATGAAGTTGTCGATAATTACATTAAAAAGTTATTTGTATTCTCTTCACATTCCCTCTTTACAATTAATTTAGAAATACTTAAAAAACGATAGTAATAAAAATATACACGGAGATATTAGGTGAAATATAATGCAATAAAATAACTGTCAGCTATTATAAATTCTATGTATCATTGATGCTATTATTTTCACATATTAATTTAAGCGCCGATAATCGGTGTGTATGATGTTGAAAGCTAGTCGTAATCGCGGAGACCGGACGACATAAAACCGCAATGCGCCGCGTTTTTCGTTTTAATGCGCAAATTATCGTTCTCACAAATAATTGTATGTGATTAACACTAAAAAGAAAAAGAGATTAGTCAATACATGAACGCTGGCAGGTGTCAAATTGTTACCTGAGAATCTACGGAAAGTGCAAACGCACGTCGCGAATTCTCGTATTACGCGACGCGATTGCATAACTGCGGTTGAAGGAACCGAGGATGAAGAGAAGACAAAAGAAGAAAAAAACGAAAAAGAAAAGAAATGAGAGAAGAAAGGTAAAAGAATAAAAGGCGAGGTGCGGCAAAGTGCGGTGGTAAGCTGCGCGATAGCGTATCGTAATCTATTTCCGGAAAAGTAGGCGGAATCGGAGGCGAGATAGAGAACGATTAAACGCGGCCACCAAACGTAGGTGATGCGATTTTATCGCGACGTCATTATCTTACGGTTACGTCTTTGACAACAATGTATTCCTCGTTTAGACAGAGTGTAAACATCGCGTACTTTCTCTCGACTACGAAGGCTGGAGGCTGGAATGAAAGAGGAACGTCGCGTTTTTCAACGCAGCATCGATGTCACGGGTGCAATCGTCGGGATATGAACTATTTGAAAATTGAAAAATTTCATCGACATCGAATTTCGGCGAAATACATAAATAACGAACGTTATATGTCATTTATCGCGTGGGAAAAAATTCAGAAAAAATATACTGCTAAATTTATCGCTAATTTAAAATATTTATTTAATTAATTTATATAATTAATTTTTATGTGATCGTGAGAAATTTTTTTTTATTATAGGTTTATTATAGTTAGATTATAGGTACATTAAATAAATTTAAATAGAAATCTCAAGTTTTTTTAACAAGAGAATTAAAAAAAATAAATAATAGACTGAAACTTGGCAATTTAATCAATCTTCCTGAAATTTTATTTTCCATTTTATTTGACAAGAAGGATAAGTTATTCGCATGAATTTAATATTCAAAGAAAAAAATTAAAAACAAAACGATGTCCAAAATCAACCGGTATCATCAAACACGTCATCAAACACCAACAGTCACAAAATTAATCGGAAATAATCATATTCAATTCTGTAATTGCAGTTTTAATCGTTCCGGCATCTAAAATGTATACAGAAAAGTGCAGTGAATTGTGCATTATTGTCTCCCGTATTATTTTTTCATGTGATTGGAGATAAAAGAAATACCAATTTTGTGGTATACACATGACCTCACTTGTTATTATGAGAAATCGCTGGGATAGCACGTATCCGCAGATAACTAGCATTTCGGTGAGGCATTGCTTCCTTTCTCGCTGATCGACGTGTCTCACCGTCGAAATTCTCGCGGCACGTAACAAAAGTACAAACACACGTGAAATCGTCGAAAGAGTGCGTGTCGAGGCCGCTGTCGCTTCAATTAACCGTCATATGATTATTGTAATTGTCCACTTAATCACACCCGAGAGAAACCAAAATTTTGACGAATATAGAGAGGATCACTTCGTAAAAGTTATACGAAGAGACGGCAATCGTTTGTGTAAACTTTGTATTAATAAAAAAATAATAAACAGAAGGCGTCTCGCGATGACAAAATGAGGATATCACGATCGTGACGATAAGTCACTCGTCGATCGTGCGAGATTATGCAAACATTAAAATAATGGATAATCGCGCGATAAGCAAGAGGAACAAGATCGAACATTGTTGATTAAATTCGGCTGATTAAACGAGATTTGACGTGATTTTGACATGATTTCTTAATCACAACTTTAAATCTTTGCAATCAAAGACAACATAGTCTCAAGGTTGAGCTTTCTTTCCAACATAACACACGCTCGGGGGTCACGTATACCTTCAATCGGCGCGTTAATTACACAAACCTTGGGCAGCGACTTGCTTAGCACCGAAGATTCACTTCGATAGCACTGCAGTGTGACGCCGCTTTCCGTATGTGATTTTTATGTGCAATTCGCCAGCTTTATATAAGAGTATCGTATAAGATACTCGTATGAGAATATCCCGTACCTAGTGCAGCATCGGAGAAACAACTAACTTTATTATTACGTAATCTTATTTGAGAAAATGAGTAAAAAGTACAAATGTTCCTCATTTAAGGTTTTTTTTAGACTTTTAAAAAGAAAATAAAAATTAAACAATTTTAGTAATATTTCCTTGAACAATATTCACAACAATCTCTGCACATTATAATTACATTATGATATATTATACGCACTTCGACATAAATATACAGAATATACTTTGACTGTAGCTGCTAAAGTAAAAAAAATAGAATAAATCTCTCAAAAATGTATGTATAAAATAAAAACAGAGTCAAAGTTATGTACTAACGATTATATGTAAAATATTAAGCTCATCTAACTTAAGATAGTCATGTTGTCAAAAATTTGTCGTTAATTAAAGAAATATATAACCGAATATAACTATTAAGATATTTTTAGATTATGTATTAAATTCATGATATTTTAAGCTACGCTTAAAAAGTTATGCACTTAATGTAATAAACTGAATCATAACATACAGGTGATGTATAAATTTGATTTAATGCACGGCCTTGAACGACTTTATTATGCATGAAATTTTTTACGATTTATATCCGACAATTTATATTAGCCACCAGTTAATCATTTGTTTCCTGCAGTGCAGTTTTCGCGAATTTCTCAGCCTAGGCTTTGTGCAAAAATTAACAAATAGACTTTGAATAGAATATTAAAATAAATCAGAATGGAGAAAACGTTTGATAGTGTCCTAATTCAAGTATTTTAAGGAGATTAAAGAAAGATAGATTATTACGATATTGTTACGAAATTATTACATGAATTTAACCGGTTATATCAAGTAGACCGTATCTGATGATAATATATTATATCTGCATCATATGCGGAAATAACAAGAAATAATCATGTACGAAAATAATAAATAAATAAATAATAATCTAGTTAGTCTAGTTTTTTAGCATCTAGCTTTATTATCAAACAGCACTCCGTTTCATGAAGGAGTATTCGAGAAGTCTCGAGAGTATTAAGACAATCGGATTTGCGGATCAGCCGCGGCCTAGGCGTTCAAAATAGATTCGGACGAAGACACAGACGGTCATTGAAGTAAAATCTCACCCGCGGGAGCGCGGTGCTGAACGTGAACATTGTACCCTTTTGATTTATGCACTTGAAAAACATTTGTCTTTTCTGCTCATATTTGTGCGGGCAAATACTCCGAGCTACGCGCGCACGCGGTACGAAGACCTGAATTATCTTTCGCCACCTTTTTTCCTTCACACCCCGTCAGCGGACTCGAGTAAGAGCGCGTAATTAACGCGTTCCACGAAATCCTTGCGAGACGTTACTTTTACTTTGCGCTAGGGAGAGGTACTCTTCAACTACACGCGCGCGCGCCACTTTAATGTCGCTCTATTTGAAATTAACCGGCTACAACGGCTGTCCTCGGTCGTGCATCATAAGCACGCACAACGCATTAACGCAGCAACGTATAACGAAGCTGTCGCGATAACACGTGCACGTACGAGACCGGAGCAAGGCCGAGACTACATCGGCAATGGTGACTTCGTGAGAAATTGCGATTTTCGCAGAAACTGACGATTCTACGAACCAAGGTAAACGATAACGTCGTTAATCGCGGTGTGGAATTTGGCGATAGCCAGAGAAGATCGTGAATGATGTGAGGATAAGTCTGTGAATAACCCGCGAGTACATTTTGTCGAGATAACTTGCCATTATGAACGAGCCAATGTTCGTGATGGAGATGAAATGACGTTCTAATGACACGTGGGAGATGCGGCCTTTGCCATTTCTTCTAAAGTTGCACAACGAGGCTGCAGCAACGTAACTCTGATCTTAGGAGTAACACGTTACGAGGCATCATCGCTGAATTGACGATAATTATCCATGTAAAAAGTCGTCGTCGGCTTTATAGTAAGCTCTGAATTGCCACACTCTAAAGACTGATTAATGATTATGTAAATGGCTCTACAGCATAATTTTATACCTCCAAATCGGTAACTTGACCATATCGGAATTAGCAAATTTTTTATTATTAACTTAACTGATGGCGACGTACTCCGACAACACCGATCTAAGCATATCGTCATGAATTACAAATTAATTTTAATTTTTTTCTCCATCTCTGATATATCTCTGCTATAATTACTAAGACACATGAGAAGCGAAAAAAGCTTTTAAAAGACAAATAATCAAAATAAAACAAATTACCTGTTTTTAATATTTTAATATTAATGCGTCAATTAATAAAAATTTTCACGTTGTTTTTAACATTGTACAAAAACGTAAGATACGTAACTAGTGAAATAAATTGCGCCTATTGCGTATGTCCGAACTCGTGTTTATATAGCGTATCGCAATGTTGTTGCGAACATCATAACTATAGAGAATCACCGTAATTAGATAATGTCAGCTGAATAATTCCGCCGATGCGGAATAGATTCACAGCATTTTAATCTTCCGTTATATAATTTATTCGTTAAGTTTGCTTGTACTCTCACTGAAATGATCGTCACGATATCACGGAGAGATCAGTGTAGAGAAATAATCAATACAGTTTATTTACAATTCAAAGCGGATGAAATTATGTTATGTCAATTACGTTATACAGAACGATCGCGAATTTGTCTGTTGAATTCGTGAGAAAAAGAGAAATTCTTGCTATTTTATATTTGCTATTTTAGTAAAGAAAAGTTGTAAAGAAAAGACCTCGAGTAAATTAAAAATAAATTTCTCTTCTGCCTTCCCCACTGGAGAATGCACGCATATTTTAAAATATTTCTCTATTGCGTCAAAATTATCTCATTAGATGCAGGTAACGCGCAAATCACGAAACTTTAAGGTCGATGATGCAATCGCAAAAGCAGATCTTAGATTTCGTAAGTCGACCTCCGAAATTTTTATTTTCGAATGCTACTTCACGTGCAACCTTTCGTATTTCTAAAGATTCTCGGCGAGGAAGGTAAATCGGGTTAGGTCCACGTCGGAAAGGGTAATCGATTCTTTTTCGCCTGTGTGAATCGGCCGATGCCGCTGGGAACGATCAAGCAGCAGCCACGACGGCAACGGAGTTACAGCGAGCAGGGAAAGTGCATAGCTGCATGAAGTTGTAACTTGCCGAGAGTCGTTGTAACGCATTAATGGCTGCGCGTGGAAAGAAAGAGAGAGAGAGAGAGAGAGAGAGAGAGAGAGACAGGGAGAGAGAGAAAGAGAGATGGAGGGAGGGCAGGGAGAGAATCCCCTTATATAAGTGCCATATTAAAGTCCTTCCTCAACATCGTTGATGGACTGCCGCGAACGAAAACGATCGAGGCCTGTTATCAGCAATCTTTTGAGATTCCACCGAATAATCCTATGTTCTATTATGCTCTGATGCACGAGACAGCGTCATTTTCGCGTCAGAGAAATCGCGGGATAATTCCGACGTGGAACTGCGAGAACGATTTGAGGAGTCTCAACGACTCGATCGGCCATATCAAAAATTTTCCTATCGCAGTAGCGCCAACATCTATCTAAATTCGCTTATCTTGAAATTAGTGCCTTCGAACGTAACGACTTTTTCGTGTAGATGCGCACGACACGGTCATCGAGAGATAAACATGACAGTCTCGGCGAAGAAACACGGCAATGGGAACGCGATCAGGTAGTAGAACACGACCGTATCAGATACGCGAATGCGCGACCCGAGAGAACGGACGTTCCGGCCTTGGCAAGTGGCTAATATGTACTGCAGACTAAGCTGCGCGACTTTCATTTATTAATGAAACCGACGTTAATGACCGGTCCGGCGAGTCGGCAAAGCATGAGATCGCGGATTCTTTCCCGCTAGGCAGGAAAAATGTGCGGGTATCCGCACATCCGCACGCGAGATGGCAAGCTGAAAAGATTGGCAGACAGGCTGAAAAATTCGGGAGAAAGCAGGACTCGTTTAGATCTCCGTCAGAAAATTTACCGGGGCCGTGTCGCAACGCGGCACGTTTCACGTAATAGGCAGATAAGTTAGCGTGTCAGCCGCCACGAGCCACGCCGGATAGACCCGCGGCCCGGCGACTGAGCCGGCGATCGACGCGAATGGATCGCGAACGACTGGAGATCGTCATCGACGCTACGTAAAACGGATCGATCAGTCGCGTTCGGCGAATCGACTCGGCCTCAGTGAGGCACGCGATCGCGTTTTCCGACACGCGCGACACGCTTACTCGAAAACTATAAAAAGTGCGTGGCGTGCGTTTTTTTTTGCATCTCTCGCGCGTGGATTACACAACAGCTTTTACCGATTGCGTTACTGTACACAGTAACCGGCATACCGGTCGCCTAAGCGAGCAACTACTTTGCTCACTAGGTTTACGCACGATTCAACAAGAATGTATTACTTCTATCACGCGACGATAAAGTAATGTTGACGTGCGGTCCAATTTGTATCTTGCCTGAAAGTTGTCCGTAATTAATCTAGAACAGCAGTCCCCTTTCTAATGCTCTATTAATTTAATAAGCATATAAAAAAAAAAGTAAAAGAATTTTCGTCACAGGTCAACATTTTATCTTATATATCGACAGAAAAATCCTAAGAACGTACCAAAACATTCGAGAAGGTAATTAGACGAGAGCTAAAACTAAACCTGAAAATTAAAGTTAAAAACCCGGGAACTAGACAACAATTTAACACCAATAGGACACCGTCGATTATTACTGATTTTAATAATTACTAGTAATATTTTCTGCTCCTTTTTATTGTCTTCGGAATAAACTGTAATCGTATGTAATAACAGGTCCAGTCTCTTGTAATATCAATTTATTCCCCGCAGTTCCCCACTTGGAGGAGAGTTAGCTCGATTATGTATTAAGTGTGACGCATGAATTAACATTAAAAAGAATATGTATAAAGATTTGTTTATATTTGATATATTACATCAGTTTAATTAATCCCCGATCTCCAGTAAAAGTAAACGAGTTCTTCGATGAAAACTCAAACCATTGAAAATCAAAACAGGCAAATCTATTAAAATTAATTAAAACATTTACGAATACTTAAACAAGTAATATATGCAATTATGATATATTATGAATGTCTTAAATATCGTACAATCACGCGCAATGTGAATCATGGAATGTTACTACTCAAAACAAATCGTAAGAGTTATATCAGAATCAATTATAATATTGATTTCCTGATTTACAAAAGTTCTTGAAGCGTGAGAACAAATATTAATTACCTAGAGATTACACAATTGTCGGTAGCACTGATGGTAAACAAAACCTTGAAAAAGCATAAAAAAGTTATTTCGCGTTCGCGGAAGTTCAAGAGAAATTGCACATTTTTCTCTCCGTCCACAAGGTATGTTTGCCGAAATATGCATTCCATTGAGTAATTGTTTTTTCTTATTTCCTCGCTAATTGTGCCACCGGTTTATTTATGTGTCTACAAAATATTCCACGACATCGATCTCGTAGCATTCGCATAAATTAAACTATATATATATATATATATATATATATATATATATATATATATATATACTATTTATGATATATATTATAGTATATATATATATCACGAGAAAATAACTTCGTTGAAATCAGAAATAGTTTAAAATATAAAATTAATTAAAATTAAAATTAATTTAAAATATAAAAATTAAACTATAAAATTAATCGCATTCCAAAGAAAAACAAAGTCATAAATAAGAATGTTACATAAGCATAATTACAGTTTAATATATATACCGACATAATTATCATGCCATGATTTATCATTAAAATGAGTCTTGCAAAACCATATTTCCCAAACTATGATTTAAGATTTAATAAGTTCTGCGCAATAAAAATTACTACAAAATTAAATCGAAGGAAAAACAAAATTATATTCATAACATGTCGTAGCAAGTCTGTTTTATTATTAGACGAACTTGAAAAAATAAATTAACGTTTTCCATCACGCGGATATTCATTCCTTTGACATCAATTATAAGCAATAATGTATTTGAATAATAATGAATTTTTGGATGCAAGAAAAAGATTTGAATATAGCTGTAAATCTTTATTTAAATCTCATTTTAATTTAAAAAAAAAATCAACATTGAGAAGTGAATAAATCTCGCAATTATCGTCAGAAAAACAAACCGCAAGACAAATTTTCCGTTATTTTGTAGGAATCTTTTTTTAATTACAAGAAGAACTATGCGTTGCGAGAAATGATGTCAGAATATCAGTCTCGCGATATCCTAGTCGGCGTGTTACGGCATGTCGCGTATCGTGCGATAATTAATCCTACCACACTATTGTTGCGTCGCGTTATATAATATAAAATCGCGCATGATCTATATACGGCGGGTTTTGCTGTAGAAGCTCCACTTTCTCATTTCGGAGAAGTGTCATTTAAAGTCGAAAATGAAGGAGCATGGTCTGTGATTAGAATGATTAGATTATACGGTAATATGATTCAATCGTTACGTCTTCGCTAATATGCAGAGTGTGCGTCTTTCACATCGAGAGAGCGAACGAGAAAGATAGAAAAAGAAAGCGAAAAGCAGAGGGAAGAAGAAGAAACTATAAAGCTTTATAGAACTACGTAATGAAGAAATGTTTCCTGTCAACACTGAGGGGACACACATTACAATTTATCTATCTAACTCACCGGCGATTAAAATGCGATAAGCATCGTCATCGTCGTACAGGAAATTTACAAAGATAAAGAAGATATGCGAATACTTTGAGCGAATACTGAGGGAATACAAATTTCGAGAGCATTTAAAAATTTAAATCTGTTTTGCGCGTCCAAGGTGCGTCAAAGCCGAAGCGTCGTCATCAACTTTTCGGTTTTCTGATCACGGACAGGTCGCGGGGCGGTAATCGTAATAATCGCGCGAAATCCCCCGCTGACGCAGTCGCAGCGTCGAACTGTCGACTTGTGTGTGAGCGATCATCCGCCTTGCTAATCGCACAGCAAAATGAACGCAGAAGAGCACGACGACGCGGCTCGCATTATGAAACGTTGACTCAAGGCTTCCTTCGGTACATAAGGATAGCCTAACGACTATAAATACGTTCATTAAATGCTCCCACGAGTCTGTCTTGAACGCTGAATTGAAATTCAAATCACGCACTGATTCATAAAAGAAGAGACGCGGTAAGGAAGGAAGGAAGGAAGGAAGATATAATTCGTATGCATTCTCCAATCGATGCCGAACAATCAATCGATGGCCGATCGGAAATAATTAAAACGTTCAGTCGCACGTTAGACAGCCATTGCTCGAAGCTGTCTCAGTGATATTTCAATTCAATTTACGATCTCGCGAACGTTGTATATAATCCAATTCTATAGAATTTTATTATTAATCGTCCAATAACAAGAATTTAGATAGTGACATATAATTGTGACGGACTCGTATTTCGATTTATGTTATAGACGAATAATGTTTTCTCGGTATTATAAAAAATTAAGCATACCGATATTGCACTGATCCTTGACGCCCAATTTCACATTAACAACTTAATTTATATGTTAATAATACTTATATTATACGTAATAATACTTAATTTATACGTTAATAAAAATAATTTATTCATAGACAAAGCCGTGCAATTTCTCTTTTTTGTTATTAGAGGAAAAATGTAATTACGTTTTTAATTGATGAATATACAGATTACTCGACAAATAAGAATTTATTATATTCATGTATGCTATAAAAATCGCACGTATAAAAAAATTATCTGTATGACTAGTTTCATAAATTGTTATATTATTATATTATTATATTATTATAATATAGGCTTCTATCAACACATATTATTTAACACTTAATATTTTTTCATATTAATGTAACAATATAATAATAATCATATTATATTATTATTTTCTTCCAAAACCATTTAAATGATCGTTAATATCGTTAATATTGTCATTCGCTATCGATGAAACTGGATCAACGCCGAAGGATCAACATTTAATCGTGTCGAAGGAGAAAATCTCATTTTCTATACTTACAAATAATCAAAAGTTTGTACGCCGATTGCGCCCCAAGTGATCAATGTTCGTCCAAAAATCGTAACACACACTACAATCGTGACACTCCGACGAAAGCAAAAGTGATCTTCCTTCCTTCCTTTTCTCTCTTTCTCTCTCTCCGATCGATCGTCGTTTTTAATTGTTCTCTCAACTTACTTTTACCAGAAGAACGAAGGGATCGGTATATATCGATAGTGATGATTTCAGCGATGATTCTGCGCGAAAACTCGCAGATCTCCGGCTTTCTCCGAACGCGGGCGCGGACGCGAGATTTACGGCTTCCGACGAGCCGGACGTCAAGTCAAGATTTCAGGAGGTAAGGATTAAAAAAAAAAAAGAAGAAGGAATTGGAAAAAAAAAAGAAAGGGAGTTAAAGAAAGGAGAAAAGAGAAGCGCGTTATCGACCGTGTCGATATCGAAGCGACGAACACACCGTTGTCGTGCCAACTCGCGAACTGACGGACGTAACGCCGGTGCATCGCTTTTAACCGATTCGCCATATTGGTCCCTTCTACCGCCTCTCTCTCGCTCTATCTCGCTCCTTCTCTCTCCCCTTCTTTATTTCTCCTTCCCGCTCGCGTCCTCCAGATCTCGTCGTCATGCTACGCGATGTCGGGATTGTAGTTCACCTGCACATGGCTTCTGACGTCAGCGTGACAACCCGCTGCCGGTGATGCCTAAAGGTGAAGGCGGTAAAGATCACGAACGTACGCAATAGCTGCGAACATAGACGAATCTAAATTCGCGAAATGACGAATTGTCTCTTTGTCAGTACGTCACGGAGAAGAAGCGTTTCCTTTCTACATTCGTCTGCATTCGTTCGTGATCGTTCGCCCGCAACAGCTCGGTCCGGATGCACCTTAACGCGACACCGCGGACGTCCGGAGGGATTATGTCATGTCGCGTCAGACTCGCTTCGGGACGTGCAAACAGTTAGTCTGTACTTTTGACGCAGCTTCTCGTGATCTTTCGTCCTGTCACGTCGAGTATTCGGGTAAATACGAATGCACATCGGATAATCCTATTTATCGAGTGAATATTAAAAGAGGAAAATTCCGTCACGATGCGTTCGCAGAATTTAAAAAATGTGCATTTTACACGCCGATCGGCTCGCTAATTTTACATAGTCATGAAGAGGGCATTATACGTCACGTATATTAAAAGGCGAATAATTATCAGAAATTCAGCAAAATAAATTGTTGCTAGCTGCTTTTCATGTGCGTTATCAAATCGAATAGTGTAAATAATATTAATCATATTTTATTAAATATGATTATGTTATGTAAATAATATTAACTGACGATAATGCTAATCTATTAATTTTTAGCGTAGTTACAAATTAACTTTGAATATTTGAATGAAATATTTTTTTCTTGCAGATGTGACTTTATCTTTGTCTTGTCAAACTTCATCTATCGTTATTTTCTATCGAAAAAATACGGAAGGCAACTGTTCGACAAAGAAACATTTATTACATATAGAGAAATCTTTTTATAAAAATTTCGTAAGATCTCTCCGTATCTGTCAGAGTTGCAATCAAGATAATTATTATTAATGATGAAACTTTTATCACAATAATGCACACAACGTCCTTCCAACAATTTTTTTTTACCTGAAATAACAGTGTCCTTCATTCTCAATATATATCTGGTATACTTCTTTTTATTTTTTCGATTGAAAGATTATAGAAGAATTGAACAAAGTTTGAATTAACTTCACATATGTGAGTCATCTCAATTAAATAATTTTAAAGGATATCAGTAGAATAGACGCGTGTACAAACGCAGAAAGGTTTGGTATACAAAGGCAGAAACGCGGAAAAATTATATTCAATTATAAGCAATACCTAATCGAATTTAAAGAAATTTCGTTCAAGAACTTGCCAGATCAGTTATCCTATCCAATTATTCTATTTTTATTTAATTAAGCCTAATTCTAACAAATAATATGTTATTCTATCATATAAATAATGGTGTTATTATAATTAGAACATGAATAATTAAAAAATGAATTAAAATAGAAAATGAGATGTAAAATACATAAACGTAATAATGTATACCGGGGAAAAAAGTTTATATCTAATTACATGTAATTATATCAAATTACATACCATTACATGTAATAAGATCTATTTGTGTTATCAGTTATACATAATTATATCTATATATATATATATATATATATATATATATATATATAATTCCATATCGAATTATGCAAAATTAGTACTTGAAAAAGAAGAAAGTTTAATTAATTTTACATAATTAGATTTGAAGTTATATATATCTTGATATAATTATATATATATATATAATGAATAGATATAAATAGATCTTATTATATATAATTATATGTAGATTGATATTATACACAAGTTTATTTATAAATCAAATTAGATACAATTATTTATATATATAATATATAATACATTGGAAAATTTTGAGCGATATTATTTTAGTAATGTATTATTTTTCATAGAAGATTGTTTACGTAAATACGTACAAGTGTACTTCTATAATAAAATACATGTATTATGAATAAATAATTTAATAAAAAAATATATTTTAGTTTTCCATATATAATTATATCTACAAATTTATGTATCATTAGATATAAACTTTTCTTCCAGAGTATCCAAAATCGTTAAACAAATTTAAAAAATACTGATTAAATTGATAATTCTATCAGCTCGGGAAATTCAGTCTTGAATATCTACATAAATCTCCGTATGTACAATGCGTGAGAACACGGCCATAAGGCATAAGTAGTTTATTTCTAACAGCGCTCGGCGCAGAGATGCTATTTTGAGTTTGGATTTTCCAGGGAAGAACCGGATATCCCTTGAAGGCCAGACAAGTTCAACGACACGTATACAAAGTATAAGAAATTTCATGATCATATTATCAAGATATAAGTAATGAGAGTGATTCATTATCTTCTGGTTTACTGTTCTGTGCACAAGATGATCCCTAACAATCTCACAACTGTCCCTTTTCAATTGCGAAACGGACGAGAATCGATCACGGTAGCCTTGAACGAGCCATGGTTTCAGACACCACAAGTACCTTTGTCGAGTCCAAAGATCGCGATCTCGCAATCGTAACTGGGAGAAGTTTCCGATACAGGTTATATATGGAAATCGATCGTAGTTTTAACGATGTAGTTTCAAGGCATTCCACACCAAAAAGAAAAAAAACCGACACAAATGTGATTTAATCGGAAGACTGGACAAAAAAATGTTCATCGAGGATTAACTATTGTATGCGCGTAGCATCAATCATGACAAAAAAAAAAACAATCGTGCTGACCTGTGAAGGAGCGAAAGATAGATTCACTCCCACAGACATGCTATCTCCTTGTTTCCAAATAAATTATACATTCCGCAAAAGACTAAGCCAATGAATTTTTCATTCTTCAACATATCCAATTTCGAGAATCACCTTACACTTGATAATTCCATGAATCTAGATTTCGACAAATGAGTCTTAATAAAAGTCCCCCTGCATATCCGGGACAGGTATCATCGCGTTCCCACAAACATGCTACCTCCTTGTTTCCAAATAAATTATACATTCCGCAAAAGACTAAACCATTGGACTTTTCATTTTTCAACATATCCCGATTTCGAGAATCACACTTGATAATTCCAAGAATCTAGATTTCGACAAATGAGTCTTAATAAGAGTCCCCCTGCATATCCGGGACAGGTATCATCGCGTTCCGCGCCCACGTTTCTTCGACACGGCGGAACATTACACCGGCAGTATTTAGCGCAACACTTCGCTTTCTTAACTTTAATTTTGTAAGCGGTTTCTGCGATCTGAGAAAAATAATAGCGTTGGAGTAACAACGGCCGGACGGCAATTATATTCAGGAAGTGATCAATGTTGCATGACGTTTTTACGTAACGCATAAACAATGGATGCGCTAATCGATTTGATGTCTATCGCCAGGCCATCATTAAATAGAACGTTACCGTGCGGGATTGCTGCGGCGCGGCTAATCTTGCAAAATTATTTGCGTGCAGATAAAGGGAACATTCGCGAAGAAACACACATTCGAGAAGTCATTATTGCTTAATGTTTCGTATATGGGTAATAAATTCTTATATTCAATATTGCAACATCATTTTTCTATCGCGTTGCTATCGTTCGTGTAAAAAAAATCATAAACTGATGTAGTAAACAATTGTGATTTTACAATGTACGCGAATAAAGGCCATATGATATACTTTGTAAGATCAAAATTTTTATTTTGAATAATGCGAGATGAGAAAATTACATAAAATCTTGTATTATAATATTTATTTATTGTGAGTTTGTATCAGTTAACTCAGAGAAAAACGATTTACTGGTATGGTAAATGTAGTAAATATTAACTGTTATAACAAATGACTTAGCTATTATAGCAAATTTTACAATTGTGAGAAAGAGAGAGGTAGCGTATCTGTCGAATTATGTATTGTGTACGTAATATGAGAAGCAATCATTTAAGCATAAGTGACATGGCAATCGAGCAGTAGTTATGAAATAACGAAGGGAAAACTAGACGTATCTCTGATAGCGTTTTTCTTAAAACAATTAATAACTCAAATTACGAGCTGTATTGTATACGTAATATGAGAAGCAATCATTTAAGCATGAGTGACATGGCAATCGAATCATCATAGAAATCTAACGTTTTCGTATTACAATGATTTACGACAATAATCGTAAATTCCTAAAACAATTAATAACTCAAATTACGAACTGTATACATAATATGAGAAGCAATCATTTAAGCATGAGTGACATGGCAATCGAATCATCATAGAAATCTAACGTTTTCGTATTACAATGATTTACGACAATAATCGTAAATTCCTAAAACAATTAATAACTCAAATTACGAACTGTATACATAATATGAGAAGCAATCATTTAAGCATGAGTGACATGGCAATCGAATCATCATAGAAATCTAACGTTTTCGTATTACAATGATTTACGACAATAATCGTAAATTCCTAAAACAATTAATAACTCAAATTACGAACTGTATACATAATATGAGAAGCAATCATTTAAGCATGAGTGACATGGCAATCGAATCATCATAGAAATCTAACGTTTTCGTATTACAATAATTTACGACAATAATCGTAAATTCCTAAAACAATTAATAACTCAAATTACGAACTGTATTGTATACATAATATGAGAAGCAATCATTTAAGCATGAGTGACATGGCAATCGAACCTTCATAGAAATCTAACGTTTTCGTATTACAATGATTTACGACAATACGTATTTTACAATTATTGTATACAATACAGCTCGTAATTTGAGTTATTAATCGTTTTAGGAAAAACGCTATCAGAAACACGTATAGTTTTCCCTTCGTTATTTCATAACTACTTTCTTAATTAATACTAGCATTATTATCATCATTAACATTGTTTTGACTCACAATAATTCGTGATACACGGAAGTCTAATTAAGTGATATTAAAATAATAACAGAATAAGAGATAGAGAATGCAATTAAGAAGGAAGAAGAATCCGATCGAAACAGAACTTATTTCGTTTGATGTAGGACGGTGGAATTTGTGGATAATAAATATTAATCTTGTAAAACAGTGACAGTATCTATAAAAAATATATTATACTTAATCGAATATGTCTTCAATTAAATTAATTTCTTTTTATAATATCATATAGGCGACATGATATTATTGTAAAAGAAACAAAGAGGGTCACCGCATCAGTCAATGAACAAATAAGAAATTCACGATGTATATCATGAATTGTAATACGTGTATAAAACATAAATAATAACAAAATTACTCGATACTAATGGCTGTTTATTTGTTCTTTAAAAGTGTTATGTGTTATCTTTAAAAAAGATTTAAAAAGTAATACTTTTGATTAAGAAAGTGGAAAACCGCAAAAAATACTAGTAAATGACCGGTATATAGTTTCTTTTTTTATTTAATGTAATTACATTTTCAAACAGAAAATAATATTTTAATCAAATCTAAATAAAAATTAAATCTAAAAAATATCAATTAATTTGTTATTTATTATATCAAAGTTTTATTTTTCAATATTTTTCTTAAACGGTCATTTAACGATGACTGTTCAGCGATTGGTGCAGTGACAATATTCAACTGCGGAAATTTCGAGAATTTAATAAAATACGATTTGTATAACATGACTTGTGTATAAAAATACATTATCATAATTAATACGATTGAGCGAATTTTTCAACTTCAGCATGACGTTTTACATAAATTAGGTTAAATTATTATGAGGAAATCCTATCAAACGTAAGTCAATTTTGTAATTTAAATTCTCGTCATATTCAACCAACAACTACTGTTATTTTATGGACAAAAAAAGATTTGCTATAATAGGTAAATCATTTGTTATAACAGTTAATATTTACCACATTTACCAGTAAATCGTTTTTCTCTGAGTTAACTGATACAAACTCACAATAAATAAATCTTATAATACAAGATTTTATGTAATTTTCTCATCTCGCATTATTCAAAATGAAAATTTTGACCTTACGATATGACCTTTATTCGCGTACATTGTATGTAAAATCAGCGAAATGTAAATATATGAAATAGATATACAAAAGATATGACTCGTTTAAATTTTAAATGAAATTTTCAAAGTGGTCTTTGTTTATTTCTTAATAAATAACTACCTATTTGATTACAATGAATTAAGAACTCATTAGAATGAATCAAAGTATTAAAACATTAATAAATAAAAAATTTTGCTGTTTGCATAAATAAATCGCTATCGCGAATTATTAGTTAAACGAGAATTATATAAAAATTAGCAATACTTCATATATTCTTAAAATACGCAGTTATAATTAAAGTCATAATATTAATTAAACAATCAACATAGTAGACAAGATTGATATTGTTTTTCAATAACAATTTTAATTTTTTAATCATTTTTTTAAACTGTCAGATTATCTAGATTAATTTAATTTAAAAAATTATGTTTTCTTAATATTCGTTAAATTCGTATGAATATGTAAAATGTCGCGAATATGAGCAAAAGAGAATGTTCCAAAGTGTATAGCACATATTTATGTTTCAAAGTACAAGACAGAAAAATAGCTTTACGTTTTATCTCTATAACTAGAGATGACAAAACTAACTCACTCGCCAAAGATCAAGTACGTTATACCTAAAATAATATTTGACTATAGAATTAAGAGAGTATAAGATATTTAATATGAAAAAAACATTTGTTCAATCAGGATTACAAATCTCTTTATAATATAAATTTATAATTAATATACTCGATACATAAATCGAGTGATGTATGCGCATATAAATTAACCAATATATTACTGATAAGTAAGATGTAATTAAAATCATGTTCAATTAAAAACACAATCAATAAAATATTATGAGGAAAAAAATTCAATAAAAACGAGCACTACGATGTTAGCTATTTCGATTCACAATGATTTCTCTGTTCTCTTCCACGTGATACTAGCATCTTTCTAACTCCCCCCTCCCCCCCCAACATTCAACCGCAAGTCTGTACCGATTCTCTTCTCTTTCAACCAACTATCCTAGCTTTACCCTGCATCAATCTCAAGGTACAAGAGCCACCTTTGCTCGGAGAGCTAACACATGTCGAGAGACTTTCTTTCGCTAGGTATTGCGAAAGTGCAAAATCTCTAACGAACGGCACACGGCCGAAGAAAAACAGCGGAGATCTCTAGGAAAGACAGGTGGCAATAGGGGGTCGACGATCCTGCTACATAACATGACATATAGATCGCCATGGCGCGTCATTTCGCACATTTACGGCCTTGGCCTAGTAATATCGAGGTGTCGTACGAGCGATTGGCGAAGCTCGAAGAATACAGTGCGATCACGTCCGTTGCACAGTTTCGCAAACGTGCTGTACAAAGTATCTACCGTTCTACGTCTGTCGAGATAGCCGGTGTTAATTGAGAGTTTTTGCCGAGCGATTCGTCGGAAGCGAATTATAGTAGGCGAGAATCAGCGATCATTATCGAAGTATCTTGCTATATAGCGAGAGTTATTTGCGTGTGATGTATGTCACAATGAATTCATTACGACGTTGTTGACACCCATAAACTTCAGAAGAAATTGACTTTTTCCATCAGATAGATATAAATGCCCAAAAGGATTATATTAATTTTTCATTAAAAAAATAATTCTCTCCGAAATGGAAATCAAACTTTAAAGTCGTATGCGCACGTGACCAAATTGTAATTACGTACAAGTATTATTCCAACAGCTTGATATTAAGTCACTTTAAATTAAAAAAAAGACTAAAAAATTTTAAGAGACAAAAGAGAAAATCGCGAAAACTTTTGTCCATAGTTCTTTATTATTATTCGATTTATTATTCGATTTATTATTCGATTAATAAATCAGTCGTCCATATGCGGCCGTAAAAATATTTTTTAAAAATATTATCTCGATCTTTTCTTTAATTTAATTGTTTGTAAGTCGGAGAAAAAGCGTACTTTCATTATCTATAAATAATGTTGGAATTACTCACGCGCGTTAATTTTGCATCCAGGAACAATTTATGATACAAAACGGATTTCGATTCGTATCAACGTAATTTAAAGATCATAATCTACTTCGAATGACTAAGACGAAAGTTCCAGATAAGAAAGTTCCAGATTATCAAAAATTAACCAACAAAAACGTGAGTTTTTCACGTTCCCAGTAATATCAATAAAAGTTTAACGCGACGACACTCAGATTATGCTTTGTAATGAGAAGCGCGGTAAAAAAATAAAACAAGGTGGTTGTTAATTTTTAACAATCTTATCGCAAAGTGTTGCTAAGCTTTGTGCATCGTTATTTATTTTCCTGTTTTTCATTTCACTTTTTGTTATAGATTGCAAATTTCACAGCGACAATAAAATTTAAATATTAATTTAATAGTTATTGGCATAATCTCTACATCCAATGATTCAAACAGTTCGAACTCTGATCCGATTTGCATAACTGTTGAAATTACCAAATGTTACGAACATATCTTTCCATTTCTCTTTATCTTTTTTTTTCACGTGCGTGTACATAATTTTTCCAATTTTCTTTCTTCTTAATTCTTTCTTCTTAATATAGAACTTTACAGAAAACAATTCCAGAATACGAATTTACATTACAAGCTGGAATTCCATGTACAATACATTGCGCGTGCAACATTTTTTGCTGACTCGCGAAACTTCTTAAACATTAAGGGGATGCTGGAGATAGGTCTGTTTTATCGATTGAACGCTATAATTTTCACAAGATTTCGTACATATTATTTTTATAGATTAGGAAATCCTTTTCCAAAATTAAAGTATTTGTATTAATACCAGTCTGCAAGGTGGAATTTATGTCTAAAACGAAACAAATTTTTAATTCACATTTTCTTTACCATTTATTAGTCCAATAATGGCGTCTGGAATTGTCACGTTGTAACAATATTTGCTTGATATAAAATCTGTACCATGTATACTCATGAAATTCTAGTTTACAGACATATAGATGACACAAACAAACACTATCAAGCTCCTAAAACTTAACTTTGATACCTAATTCGATACGAAATCTTGTGACAAAAATTTGTGTATATTATAACCTTACATTAGTTATTTTTCCACAATATTCTGTTAAAGAAGCTGTCTTCGTGGTTTATTTTTGCGTGTACTTTAATCCTGCAAAAGGATTTTGTTTTCAGTAAAGCCAATTTGATAGTTTATAATATTATAGCTTAGAATTCCGGCCTACATTATCGACCTCGATCAAGTTCGAGCGTCACTCCAGCATTCCCTTAAGAATCTTCTTAATGTTTAAAGAATATTATATTATATAAATGTCATGTTATATTTTTCTGACAAAATAATCAAAATTTCTTGCTACTATATCATCTAAAATCTATAATAGATATTTTTATTGATTTTTGCAAAATTTTTTAAATATAACGATATTTTAAATATAAAAACATATTTTTTCAAGAAATTTTCGTGTCTTTCTCGATTGCTTTTCTAATTTTTTACTATTTTTAATTGTAATTCGCACAGTTCTGCATGTACATACGTATATTTATTTATTTAGATTTTATTTTTTAATTCGTTATAGTAGAGACAAATATAATTACATTTAGATTGCGTATCATCTTATCATTATAAAGTAAAATGAATTTATGATCATAATTATTATCTATACAAAATTTAGTATTTTAAAATCTTCTTTGATTTAAATTAATATTTAAACGGAACAGAAAGTAGCCATTTTTAAATACATAGCAGATGCACAGTGATGAGATATCTACGTAAAAAAGGAAATTAAAAAACGTTACTACATATTATATCGTTTAAGAAATCAATCTGTGAAGTTAAGGAATAAAATTACATCATTCCACTCTCAATCTGAACTATCAAAATATGTCATTTCCAATTTGCAATGACAGCATGAAATAAATAAAACACGCAGTGATTGAGAATCAATCGCGTGAAGAAAAAGGGACAACAGTAAAATTCGATAATTTCACGTTTCAAAAGTTATATATACTTTTTTTTTTTTTTTTTTTTTAAGAAAATGCACGTTGCCTTTCTTACAAATCGTTCGACGAAAATATCTTGCTGATGTAATCTCAGGAGTTAAGAACTTTGGAAAATAAAACTCAGCTCTTTAAATCAGCTGCTGAAGCATATGACGTTTCATCGCATGGAGAGGAGATTATCTTGTGAACATCTTTTTGTACACATACAGTCGCTTCGCAGAGTCAAGAATTATTGATGGAATTTCAATTTCGCAATCGGCACAAAGGCCAAGCGGATCGCGTAAAGAATCCGCTGCAAAAAATGAAATTTAAAATCCTAACACGAAACTTGTCACGATTTCAGTCACATGATCGTCAAAACCGCAAATTGCAATCGCCGTCGTATGTTTCATTATTTTTATTACTTTCAAGATGTATTCTCGATATCGAAGTAATATCAAGCGTAAAAAAAAAATCTAGTCGCGAGCGGTATTGCCTTCGACACAATGCTTAACGACGAGCTCGCGACAAGGGCGATTCAACAAGAAGGAAGACAGTACTTCTGCGCCTACACGAGTGTACATACGTACGTACGTACGAACCTACGTACATTGCGCGGGAAGAGCGCGTTGCATCCTTCATAATTTCTGGCCTCAAGGATTCCCCGCTCTTTCCGAGTTTTCGTAAGTATTTCACGTACGCGAATCAAGTCGAACCGCGCATCCGCGACGTGATCCGCGTGCGAAAATTGCGGCGATTCCGTGAGCGCTCGAGCGTGGAGAACGACGCGACGCTCGCCAGACGATATTGTAAAATGAGTTTGAAAAAGAAGAAAAGGACTTGTTATCGCTAAACGGGACTGACATTACGCCAGCGGAGGATCGAACCGACGTCGCACCGAATAAGAAATCATCGAGTTTCAAGATGGTTTCGACAGTTTTGACGGTGCCTCTCAGCGCGAGGATAATTGTTCTCGCTGAGATAATGGCAATAATGAAAAAATGATGATAACAAAAAAATAACGTTTTTGTCGGCTAATATCAAGTATTTAACATTGTCGCCATACGTGCACGATGAAAATTGATCTGAAATGCCTCTCGTTTCACGGGCAGCAAAATATAATCGTAAAACTCAAGTGATTATTCCACGAAACGGCGAAATAGTCGTTACGCGGTTGCGACAACATTGTGACGCCAAGTGTGCGTTACTTCATCCACGAGGATCGTATAACATCGACGAGTGTTCGTCGTATATGAACGCATCGTTCATGGGCCGCTTCAGAGGCATTTGTATCAAAGTAAACAATCAATGCGTCACACGTGTGCCGTTTCATCATCGCAAGATTTGGTTGTCACTTACTACATGCAATAAATCGCTCAATTTGCGCTGTTTCTCGTTAATAATTTATCGGCACGTGTCGTGTATATATTTATTAGCGCATTCGTGCTTGAATTAAACGTGTTGAGTGTTTAGTATTGATACTATTTGAAAATTATAAAATTGACTATTGAAATTGATTATAGTGAATCGATTATATATATATATATATATATATATATAATACACACACACACACACACACACATATGTATGTATATATATATATATATATATACATGTATGTATTTTAAAATATATTAGAGATATTTGTATATTATATAACGGAAATTTTGAAACAAGGAGCCTTAATTAATAAAAAATTCAATGTTGCTATTATCATATTTTTAACGCGTATATAATTACATTTTTAGCAGATTACCTATATATTTTTGTATGTTTTATATTGTATATAAAATCGACACACATAATGATGTGACAAAAATATGATAATTTTAATGTTGTAATGTAAACTTTATCAATCTAGTTACATAATATACAAGCTCCGCTTGAAGTAATGATACAACATCGAGTATTTTATCAGTCAAGATATTCATGCGACGTTTTTAGAAGTAAAGAATTTCGACACGGGAGAGTAACGCGAGCGATTGAAGTACAAGGCTTATCTTCCTGGCGAAAATAAAATTCGAAGCGCAAATCGAATGTAAGGGGAGAGTGATAGAAGCGTGAAAAAAAACTTCTAGGAAGCATAAATTGAAGCAGCGAAACGTGAAAGAATCGTTTTAAAAGGTGCAGAACACTCTTTTTTAATTTATATTTCTTCGAAGATTATTAATTTATATTTCTTTTGATTCACACTTCTCCGTCTGTCTCCCCTTACACTAAGGCTTACGTTCCGATCTTTATTTTCGCCAGGTATCCACCTCGACAAGCGTGTACGTGTTCATGTGACAACGGGGAAGCTGTTATGCGCGACACCTTCGGCGAGTGGGCCGTGAACAGGAATGCGACGCCGCCGAGTGACGGCGACGGTTTTCGTTAGCAACGGTGCAGCATGGCACCTCGATAGCTTCTCGAACGGAACGGGGAACGGGGTAAACAGGCCAGACGAGCCGCTCCCTCGCACGCCGCGCCGCCCGGCACGATCAGCTGATGCGGCCGTCCCGCTGCCACGTTTTCTCACCTGTTGCGCGCCGCTCCGTTTCTCTCCCACTCACTCCCTCTTCCTCTCTTTCACTTTCTCACTCTCCCTTCTTCCCGTTGCGCGATCGATCGACTCGCCCCGCTGCGCCGCGCCGCGCCGCGCCGCACCGCACCGATTTTTCTCGACGCTGCCACAGAATCACTGGTGTATGTACATACATTCGCTCGCCCACCACGTGCTGATATGCGTGACTTGTTACGGAGTGAATCCGGATCCAGGTTAAAAATACACACCGAGGCGTGGCGCGAGATACCGAGACTCTGGTCCGCGGCCGCGTCTGCCCCGGTCTGCCCAGGGCGGAGGTCTCGGGAATCTGACGCGGCTTCCCGCGCGCGCGGTCCTCCCTTCGTCGCCCGACCAGGGACGGAGTTAGAGACCGGCGCGCAGGGCAGCTGTATCGTGAAGAAGCCGCGGAAATAGGGCATGCCTTATCTTGCTCTCGCTTCACCGCTCGCGTCAGTTATCTGCTTGCAGGCCGTCACGCGGACATTTGACATTTCGCAGATTTAAAAGGATTAGGAAAAACTGATTTCTTAGAGAAACTAGAGACTGATTCTTTTTTGCAACACACAGGGACAGTTCTACTTAATATGCAATTTTTGCAAAATGTAGCATCGACTGCGGCACGTGAACGTGTGACGTACCTGACGACGATGCTCGTGCATAAGTTGTATACTACCGGCGTACTTCAAACGGCTAATTGGCGAGAGATTTGCGATCCGGTTTCAGGCGTGCGAAAAAGGGCTCGCAAAATTAACATGGAGTCGCGCGCAGATGGTAGCACGTCGAGCACGTCCGCCCGTGGCACGAGTGTGATTTTCGTGAGACTCGCTCTCGAACAACGACGGTCGCGCGAGAAACACGAGAGCGAGTCGAATGTGTCACATTTCACGACTGGCCGCGATAACGTAATTATCGAAGAACGATTATATCGAGATATCGAGAAATAATCGAGCTCAACCGTCATGACACGTTCAAGAAAATCTATTATATTAAAAGGATGGCCGCTACCATTTGCATTTTTATGAAATATTTACATATTTGTGACAAATCCCTAACAGCGCATGATATTAATCGAATATTCTGTATTCATACTATAGATTCATAGTATGTATTAATATACGTTATGTATGTACATCTATTTTGAGAGCGAGTCTGATAGACAGCGCACTGGTCTACTGGTCTACACCGAAGGTGCCGGGTTCTCAAATCCCAACAAATCTTCAGAGAAATTTTCATATGTTCCTATCCTCTTGGAAGGCAATGGCAAACCACCTAGAGTATCTTGCTACACTATTCAGGCAGCGGACTGATAATCTGCCTCTGAAAAATTAAGAACTTCTCTAAAGAATATACAAGAGAAGTCACTTGAATATCAACTATTTCATTATTTGGTTTAAATAGATCTGCCAATGAGAACTTTTCTATTTTGTCTGGATCTTAATGACAGAAAAATATTTTCATTGGATTTTTACAGTTGAAGATAAGAAACAGAAAGTGGAAATAGACTAAATAGAAAAAAAGGAAAAAAGAATAATAAAAATTCTGAGATAACAAATTATTCCTATTCGTATGTCAATATAAATAAATCTTTTAACAAATTAATTAAATTTACATTTATATAAAATTCTGTAGGGTCTTCTCGTCCCATAATTATATTTAAGTATTTTTACTTAATAAATAACTTCAATTCTTAAATTAGTTAATACAGGACCAAGATTGTCCTTCTATTTTTTTTATTTTTTAGAGAAGTTCTTAATTTTTCAGGAGCAGGTTACCAGTCTTTGCTGCCTGAATTGTGGCAAGATATTCTCTCGGCTTGCCATTGCCTTCCGAGAAAAGCTAGCATACGAAAAATTTGAAGGTTTGCTTAAAGAATTAAACTAGGCACCTTCGGTATAGTAGATCAGTGCGCTACTAAACCAAACTCGCGCTTGAAGTAAAAGTTTTATCAAACTACAATTATGTTTGAATATAACATGCTTCAAATAATAGCGATTACGTAATTAGATACCCAGGTAGCACACGATGGTTTATATATATACGTTTTATACACATTTCCTAAACGTACTTAAAGTATTAGAAACGTTTAGGAAACATATAAAACCAACACGTGCTACTAGGGTAATGAATAAATCAAAATGCTTAGAGATTTACAGCTGAAAATCTTATTAAGAAAGATATTTATAAAGAAAGATATTCAATAATGAAATGTCACAAATTTTTATACAATATTCACAAAAATATCGATATATCGGATCTCCAAAACATCGGCAGTTAATGATCGATTAATCGACAAAAAAATATCGAACGTTTCGATTAATTGATCGACATCGCACATCCCTATCCCCACTCCATGATGGCTTACTCCAGTAGATGTCCAGTAGAGCTCAATGAGAGGAATACAAAATCACGTGATCACTCCAGTCACACGTGTTTGCACGTGTTGAAATAGTTAAGACGAGTTAAGATTTTATGTGAGATCGCGGACCTTTTGCTCCCTTTTCTATTATTACTTAAACATACGTAGTTTTGCGAACTCTCGGAAGCCAATACGAGAGTTTTTCATAAGTTTAAAACTGAAAAACATTGAGGTTAGATCGAGGTTAGGTAAGGCCGCGGAACCTTATCGTTTATAATCATCCGCCTTGGAGCTACCGCACAAGCTCTTCTACGTTAAGTACTGATCTCAAATACGTATGTAAATTTAGACTTCAGTCAACGCATAAAATAAATCGTAACATAAGCTACGATATTCTTTGTGCATTGACTAAAGATTAAGTTTATGTATGTATTTAAGTTTGAGATCAGTATTTAATGTAACGTAACGTTTTACGGAAGAGCTTGTGCGATAGCTCTAAGCCACAGAGCCACGAGTCATACAGCATCTTAATGTATTATTTTCCTCTCATAGATCCATTCAAAGATGAAACGATCAGTGAGTTTCGAGGCTGATGGCGAAAAAACAGAGGATAATAAAAAGATAAAGAAAGTGAAATTCGAGAAAGCTCTGGATAATAAATCTATAGGTAAGAACAAAAAAGAAAACTTGTAGTGCAGACATATTCAGATGTAAAAGTAAATATATTCTCTAGGTAAAAATATAAAGCCATCTTCAATAAAGAAGAACTCAAGAGGAAATAATTTGAAAGTGGCAAAAATTAATTCTACCATTGAAAAGATAAATTTGCTCAAACAGAAGAGGGAAAAAAAGGAAGGACAGAAGACTGAAGTTCAGAAGAACCCAAAGAAAGATGATTTGAAGAAGAAAAATAAGGAGGAACCAAAAAAAACTGATTGGCTCCAACTAAAAAAGGAAAAGAAAGAGCTCAAACAGAAGCGCAAAGCTAAACGATTGAATAACGATGAAGTGTATGACAAGATTATACAAACTAAGAAGATCAGCGAAAAATTACGTCGATCCGACTGCAAGCCTGTCGAACGTATAACGTTAACTCAAACATTGCACAACATATTGAAAAATCATTACAGCAAAGTGATATTTATGCACGATATGTCCCGAGTGATTCAGTGTATGATCAAGTACTGCGAGGATCACATTCGACGAGCTATATTTCACGAGATAAAGCCATTCATTGTAGAGATGTTACAGTCAAAATATGCGAAAAATTGCGTAAAATCTATCTTAAAGTTCGGTTCGCAAGAAATCAGATCTGAAGTGATTTCTGGATTTTATGGCAACATCGTCAAACTAATGAGTCACAGTATATCGGCGTCTCTTATAGAACTTGCATACTGCACTTGGTGTACAAAGCTCAACCAAATACATTTCAAACAGGAGTTTTACGGAGACATGTATAAATTGGAAAAAGACAAGGACGTTAAATCAATGTCGGACGTGTTCAAAATTGCGACGGATATGAAATTAGCTACGCTATCTGCCGTAAAAACAAATGTAACTAGGATCTTAAATAAAGGTTTCATCAATTCCACTTTACTGCAAACGGTTCTGTGGGAATTCCTCTGCGTATGTTCGGTAGAGGACAGGAACGAGTTAATAATTATGCTGCGCTCTCACATTATAACACTGTCTCAAACAAAAATGGGAACAAGAGTCGCTACGCAATGCATATGGCATGGCAATAGCAAAGATAGAAAAATTATTATGAAAGCCCTCAAGGGAAATATCAAGGCGATTTGTATGTCTAAATACGGTCATATGATGTTATTTGCGCTCTTTGATTCCGTAGACGACACGGTTCTCATGCAGAAGATAATATTGTCCGAGTTAGAAGAGGATTTAGTTAATATTGCGCTGAACGAGTATGGGAAACACGTTATATTATATCTCGTGGCCCGGAGGAAACCTATTTATTTTTCACCAGACGTAGTAGACTATCTACGCCAAGGTGATAACAATTCCACAAGTAAGAAACTAGCCGATATTAGAGAAACGGAACTCCTTGAAGCAATTCGTAATCCGCTTTTTGATGGTATAATCACGGATACAGCAACGTGGTTATCTAACGGCAGCATAGCTATGACAACCCTGGCGATATTAAAAGTAGGATCAGGAGAGAAATTAAAATCCGCGTTCGAATCGATTGCTAAATTTCTTACTAGCATAGATTTAAAAATAAAAAACAATGACACCGAGTGTAATGTGATTGAACATCCTGGATTACACACAATGTTGAAGAAACTTATTCAAAATGACAAAGAGCTACTAGAAAAGAACGAATCTACATTTGGAGAAATATTAATATCGCATTTAACGCCGGAAGTGTTGGAAAAATGGATGGAATTTAATAGAGCTTGCTTCTTATTAATTCTTCTCATAGAAAATGAATGTGAGAGTATTAAAAACACGTTGCTATCTAAACTAAAACCTTTAACAGCAAATCTCAAGACAAAACGCGGCGCTGGAGCATCGATATTGTTAAAAAAATTAAACGAATAAATGTAAATATAATCTGTATTTAATGTATATTATGATTTTTATCCTTTTTTATCATAAACTATTCCGTTTTTACCGAAAATAGTTATAATAAAGATTTGATATTAAATTTTTCTATTTTTAGGGAAATTATTATTTTTATACCAATTATATATTTTTAATATACTTATTTTTAAAATTTTATATAAAATTTAATTCGATATAAACGAATATGAATTTATACAAGTCCTTCATCACTCCCGTGATTACAGTCATGATTCTCCCAGAAAGAAAGCATTAATTTTATGCAAATAAGAAGTACTCACCGTAAGATTGCTCCGCTTGCGCCCGATGCCTATCCCTAAGTCTGCTCATCCTCTTAGGATGTTCGGATCATCATTGCGTAGAATTTTCACTACATTCTCCAAGCCGTTATTTTCTGTAATTTAAATAAATAATTCAATTAAACAAGTGATATTTTCATACCCAACATAACATAAGATATAAAAATAATTTACAGTTACAAAATTGTTTCCTTACCAGATTACACTCGTGTGCTAATAGACAGAGTTGTAGAACATACAACGTTGATCTGTAACATATAAATGTAAGATTTAAAATAAAGCAGTTCTTAAAATAATTCATATTTTAAAATATAATTTTTACAAACATTAAATTTTTTATTTGTTTTTCAATTAATTATATGTATATCTTCTGAGAAAAATCTGCATAAAAATAGAATTTTAAGTTATTTTTTCTCTAGCTATTATTTTTAACTGAATAAAATAAAACGAATAAATGGAAAGAAACGATTAATTTCACGCAAAATGTAAAATATTTACTGTAAAGTTGACCCGCCGATGCTCAATATTTATCCTAGGCCTCCTCATTCTCTCAGGTTACACTTGCATGGCGATGCGTGGAGTTGTAATCCATGATAGCTGCCGTTGATTCTTCTAGCCAAATTGGAACGACCTTTCGTTGATCTTGGCCACTTATTCTGACCGTATTTTGATCAGTTACAAGAAGGAAAATTCCTTCAATTGCTAGCTAATTATCAATGCCAGCGAGTGATGCCTAATTGTTATACGCAAATGTCGATTATATCGCGAAATAAGCAGTATAAACCTTATTGTTAGTATAAACCTAGCCCAACCATTTTCAGGCAATGGAACCATGAAGTTTTATATTCATTTTTAATATAATATAATCATAAAAATTAAGGTACGAAAATTAATTTCTACAACTTTCATTGATCCGTTATTTTATTAATCAAGTTCTTATTGTCACTCACCGACCGATGCGCAACAGCGGAGGTATCAGCCATGTAGCTACGTTGATTCTGTAACACATATACATAAGATTAAAAGTAAAACAACTCTTAAAATGATTAACGTTTTAAAAGATAATTTTCATTTAATTTTAACATCAAAGTTTTTTTTTTAATTAATAATATATTTTTTGAAAAAAATCTCTACGAGAATAAAATTTTATAAAAGTTCAAATTACTATTTCTTCTTTAGTTATCATTTTCAAAATAGATGAAATAAAACAATTCGAGTGAACGAGAAATAACGATTGATTTTATGCTAATAAAAATATTTACCGCAATGTTGCTCCGCCGGTGCTCGATGCCTATCTCAGGCCTGCTCATCCTCTCAGGGTGTTCGAATTAGGATTCCCTCCTCGATGCGATATTCTCAAAGTCGTTAACTTTGCCAACAGCACTGCGACAGTTTTCTTGATCTTCGAATAATAACCAAATCATACAAATTACGTATTTGAATTAGCAGCATATGTATATTACGCGATGGTTAGTTGTTATTACAAAGAATCAAACAAGGTGATATAAGTTTCCCTTACCAATTAAATGAGTCGCGACGCCACACATTCTGGAGCTAGAGCGTCCCGTATCCGTCGCGTTCTGCAATGAAAATGCTATCAAAATGGTGAAGCGGCTGCGTTTTCCGTGCGGAGGACTTCGCTAATCATGCCGCGACGGCGTTACGTGTCCCGACTACGCATTAATGCATTTTGCGTTCTTTGAATAGCAGACGATATATGCTAGCCTTTTGCGATAATTATTTTGCATTCTAACGAATCGATGTATTAACAATCTTGATAGATATCCACGGTATTCGCGACATTCAAAAGTATAATCGCCACTTTCGCGATTGTCCGCGCGACGCTTCTCTCATCACGAAATGCACATTTGACGGATCGCTAATATCCGAGCGCGAAATCTATGCGATGAATATTGCATGAATAATAAATGCATGGTTAATAAATGTTACGCTTACCAGTTAAATGATTCGGGACGCCACTTGTTCCGGAGCCGATCCGACCCGCGTCCGCGGAACTCTGGAAGTAAGACGAGACTGAAATCAAGATGGCGAGGTGCGCGTGCGCTTCGTTTCCCGCGCGGTTCAACTTCACGCGGCAGAAGCGACGCGTGACGTCACTACGCATTCTGAACTCCGCGATCATGCATTTTTCATGCTTCAAGTAATAAATACTACATGTTTGTTCATCTTTTATAATTATTTTGCATTCTAATGAATAAATGAATTAATATTCTTGATAGATATCCGCGGTATTCGCGACATTCAAAAATATAATCGTTACCTTTCGCGTCCGCGCGACGCGTCTTCGACCGAACGAGTATCACGAAATGTATGCATACATTTAACGGATCGTTAATATCCGAGCGCCAAATCTATGCGATGAATATTGCATAAATAATAAATGCATGGTTAAGAGTCAATCCAGACGAATTTGCATAAGTGCATAAGCATATGCATAAAAGAATGGATTGGTCTATTTTCTTTATGCACAAGTTTAGGAACCAATCAATTTTCTTATGCATATGTTTATGCGTTTGTATGTAAGTTTGTCTGGATTGACCCTTATAGATGTTATGCTTACCAGTTAAATGATTTGTTAGGCCACTCGTTCCGGAGCCGATCCGTCCTGCGTCCGCCGAATTCTGGAATTGAAACGAGACTGATTGTGAAATCAAGAAGGCGAAGGCGCCGCGCACTTCGTCTCCCGCGGGGTTAACCTCACGCGGCAAAAGTGGCGCCTCCACGCGACCTGTTCTTAAAGTTCGTGATCATGAATTTTTCTTATTTTAACAACAGATGCTAAACGCTTGCCTTGAATTTCTGAAATTACTCATTTTGCTTTTATCATCTGAATATTAACTATTAAAATTTTTTTTTTGAGAACACAGCAGAAAATACTTAAAATATTTATAAAACAGCTAGAGTTTTTATGGTTATTTGAATTTACATTGAAATTTTTCTGATTAAAACATAATAACCGTAAATTGATTTTGCTAATTATCATTATATTATATCCAAGTTTTATTAAATCTATATTCTTATCTCCGTGTACTTTTATTTGAAACAATAATTCTACAATTGCTACAATACTAATATATCGGGAAATAAATTGAAAAAAAAAATGTCATTCTTAATGTACATTTTTTGTATACAGTTTTTACAAGGTACAGATTGTTAAAAAAAATCTAATAATTTTCTTTATTGTTTTATTCATGCATGCGATTATTATTATTATACATATATTATAGTTATACGTAATTAATATATTAAGTTTATAATTGTATCATATATTCAGACAGCCACGCCATCGGATACAAAACATTTTGCCATATCCCTGAGTTGCTTTCTCGCAATCTTGCCAGTTTCCGTGTGCGGAAATTCGTTTAGAAATATTAATCCAAGAAGATGCTTGTAGTTCTCCAAAATATCCGCTACTAATTTGCGAATTTCGCAAAATATATCTATCTCAATCAGATTAAATCTACACCAGAGAAATAATAATGCTTTAGGAAATTCTATACATGATAATTAAATCTTTTTGTGCATTTGGCACGAGATATTATACCGTCTTTCTTAATAAACAAACTTTCTTAATTAATATATTTGTTATTAATTTAATGAATAATACATATGAATATTAAATTATTATTAGGTAACAGCGAGAAATATATTCTGTGTTCATCGAAATGTTCGGAAAATCATAAGAATTGTAAAAAGAATAATTTAGATTAATTACAGATCATAAGAACGACAAGAATCGCGAGTTTACAGTCGTCTTTGACTTTCCAAAAATCGTTTCTGTTACGCGGGAAGCATGTTGAGCTTTTAATTATCAGATTCATTAATTATTACAGAAATATCCTAGAGCACTGTTATTTTATATTTTCTCCTAATAAAGTAGAAAGAATTGAAATAAACAAGAACTATAACTGTTTTACGATCGAGATATTAATTAATATTAATGATAAAAATACTTATTTATGTAAGAGATTTGATAATGAACAGTTTTAATATATCAATGTATTGTATACTCTTATGAGGCAAATAGCTAAGAATATTTTATGCTTTGAATATATGCCAACAATATTAATTTTATTTGTTGAAATTTGAACAAATAGAAAAACGAAATCAGTCTTATAACAATTATTTTTTATTCTTTTCTATGTAATTATTATTAAAATATTATTTCAATTCTAAAATAAGATATGATGTTTGAAAGATTAGAAATGATCTATCGTATATATATATATATATATAACTACTTTTAGATTAATTTATTGGATCTTGGGCCTTGCACTTTATATAAAAGTTAAAAATAAAAAATTCTTTTCATTAACATACATTTAGAGATTAGTTTGTCAAAATTAACTTTTGTTGTATTCTTAAAAAAAATAAAATTTCTATAAATCAGTAAATTTAAATTTTAAATACAATTGTTAGCGATTGTAAATGTACAACTTTATAAACCAAAAATAATGTTTTAAAATATTCTTATATTTACTATACAAATCCAATAAGTAAATGTATTAAACACTAAATAGTTTAACTAAAATCTCTTAATGAAAATCATGTGTTTTAACTACGATCGTTTTAATACAATATACTAAAAGATCCTGAATATTTTAACAAATAATTGTTTCCATTTATCAATGCTCGCTCTTTTAAAACATTCCACACAACTATCTAAATATCTGTCATAACTGATAAAAAAACCAATGTAACGTAATTAGAACATGAATAGCATCCATAAGGGTGATTAGATTATCACCTTTTCTTCGAGATTCATTTTGTTACGATAAAATATACAAAGGTATTATAAATTTATGAACAAGTTGTTTTAAATTACATTTTATTAAGGAGTATAATACTATATTAGGCACATCTACATTTAACATATTAAATAAACACGCAACCATAGCTATCAATCTTTTGTAATCGTCGCTCCGAGATCGCCAGCATTAACGACAGTATGCAACATATTCGACGTGTGCAAAGAATAAACTCGATCCAGGATATCATGTGCACACTTAATATATGTATGTGTTAGTTAAATTTTAAGCATTTCCTTAATATCAATTACTCTGGTCCGTATTTCTGGTTGGTTATCTTTCGTTAAATCGGGTAAAAGTTCTTTCAAAAGGCGCGTTATTTTATCAAGTTGTTCATCATTATTCGTCTCGCGCATTTTTCTTGCTAACGAAAGAACTATATTTAATGCTTCTTTTCTAATTTTGGTGAACTTCGAAATATCTATGAAGAAACAATGTATTGTATTTAGAAGTAATATAGTCATAAAAATCTCAAGTATTTCAATTATTTTAATATAGCACTTAATGTTAAATAGGATTAATGTACCTAATTACATCGTGATTATATATAATATTATATATATGTATGTATATAGATATATATATATATACTTACTTATACAATATGATAATATTTTGTTGAGACTATCCCCTATTTGATCTAATAGTTTTTTGTCTTTTAATGGCATTTCCGCTTTATTTATTTTTAATAAAACAAGTCTATCCACAAAAAGATTTAATGCTGTTAAGATAGCGACTTGAACAGATCTCGTACTATTTGGCAGTATTTTTTGACAATGAGTCACGAATTCAATGCAATATTTATCTGCAATCACGAGTTATTTTAAAGACATTCAGAATATTATAAACATACATATTCGTCTTTTTTATTGAGAAAAATTTCATGAAATTTTGTAACCTTGAGTCTCTTTGGTGGAAGGCCATGCTTTTCCAAGCACCTCGTAAATCGTTTCTTGCAACTTTATATTATTTTCCTTTTTCTTCCTATTTTCTTCCGCAGTATCCTCTTCATCATCGTTATTTTTATCAGATACCTATATATAAAATATACAATATCGTATTCATATTTCTTTCTAATATTGCTGCCAATGCATCTTACCTTAATCAATATTTCCTGTACAATTTCATATGTTTCCGTAAACCTATCAATATCAAGTTCATGCAAGACCATAGCAAACGCTTGTAACGCGTGTCGACGATACTCCACATTCTCTTTCTTACTTTCCCTCTGTAGTGTTGCTACAATTGTATCTAACAATGCAGCATCTGCATTTAAGGCTTCTCTGTAATAAGATCCGAATCATTAATTTTAATGAATATAAATTAAATCGTTTCTAGCGTAAAGTTTCAAATCAATCTGACATACTTGCTATTGCACGCTAACATAGCGAGAGCATTCAGTAGACGTTCCTTTCCATTCCATGTTCTACCACGCAGACCATTAGTCAGTATCTTTAATAAGATATTCCTGGCTTCTGTATCAATATTATGACCTAATTTTAAGGCAACGGTATGAACTGCGTTCGCCGCTTGCACTTTTGTAGTCCACGATGCCGATTCCAAAGCCATATGTAAAATATCGGTTATTGCTCGCAGATTTTGCATAATTCCTGCTTCAGTCCCGGGCGTTATTTCGTTCCAAAGATCAGTCCATAATTCAACGGTGCTTTCGTTTCCTGATAAGTAATAATATGCATAGAAAATGCACAAGATTAAAGTGCGTACGAATGACGTGAATGACGAATTATAAATACTGAAATACATACCTGGTACCTTTTCCGCGTGCATTGCAAAAAAGGCAAGAGGAATGACTATTTTTTGATAATTCTTTAATTTCTCCTGATTATAATTATTTATAGACTGCAAAGTTTGTCCGATCGCTAATCTTATTGCATCATCTGTAATTTATATTTTTACATCAAACGAAATTATAGGATGTCATAATGAGAATATACAATGCTATCTATATATATATATATATATATATATATATATATATATACACTATTAAACACGAGATGTACCTTCGCGTTCTAAATACCACGTGTTCAAGGTATTAAATAATTTATCCAGACTAGAATCCTTAGCCGAACCGACTATGTGGCCAATGCTAACTGCATTATTTTTTCTTACAGCAACATTACGATCCAACAAACCATTGAGCAAAGCAGATAATACCTTAGCTGAATAAAACAATAATAAATTAATTTATGTTGCAAAAATTCTCAAAAATATTAATTACCAATTATTTTTAGACACAATTTTTTTGCGAATAATTCAAATGTGTAACTCCTCTCTTATTGCCATATAAGATTTTGAATTTTCTGTTCTCTTAAAATTGAGATGCTTACTAACCACTGTAAGGTTGCAACTCTATTTTCAAATGCGTGCTAAGAAGAATCACGAAATGCGAACAAGCAATTTTTGTTCCAAATCCTATGCTGCACTTGATTAAATCTATTACTTTTGGCATTAACTCCTTTAATACATCAGCATCAATATATTGAATACACTATAAGAAAACATAAAAAAAAACAAAATATTAAGGTATATTCAATCAGGTCCTTTTCTAAATCATTTATGAGAACGAAAGTACCTTTGTTATCGTATCTGACGCGTAATGACCTTTAGCGACATTCGCTCTAAGATTATCGATAGCTTCCTGAGTCTCCGTAGTTGCACCGCATACATTACTTAGATACGAAAGCTTAGGATTCTCCGATTCACCGATCGTTTCCAATAACGACGGTATCAGATTGACGAGCGACGGTTTTAATAAAACACCGGCCGTGGAGACAAGTTGCGATACCGTTTGTAACGATATGGCTCTCACGGTATCAACGACATGAATAATGCCAATGTTGAGTAGTACAGGCAATATCGCTTGAATAACTTCTTTTCCAGCATTACCGTGCGACGAATCGCAATGACGTATACAAACCTGTAGGATTAACATAGCGATATTAAATCTCTAAGCCATAGACAATCATAAGTTACAGAAACTGATATCTCACGTCTTACCTTACTAAGTATCTTAGTAGTGTTGGTCGCAGCTAACCGCGTACCTTCGTGAATATCATCCATTACGCGAAATAGTTTCTTCCAGAGTTCCGGGCCGCATTCAGCAAAGTCGAATTGGACATTTGTCCTTAAAAGATCTGCGAGAGCATTACAACAACTGATACGTACCCTCCACTCGTTATTTGTTAGATTATCAGTTACATCAGTCAATATTTCTTTATGATATTGTTCGATCTATAGTGGTATGTAAAAAACAAATTTTTACGCTCACAATATTGCGCATATTAGATATTGTTAACAGATATCAAATAATATTACTAACAGCTTTCGTCGTGGAAGGAACGACGGCACGCCAAATGCTGGTCATACTCTGCTGGATCTTCGGCGTTGGGTCAAATTGATATCTGTATAATCGCGGTATAATGTTAGGCAGATATTTATTCAGTTCGTCCCTCGCAATATTGGCGATTGCCGCGAAGCCGAACGCAGCCCCCTTTTTAGATGTCCATATCGCGTTATGATTTGCCAAATGCATGAAATAATACACAAGCTCAGGTTTCTGTAATTCTGTCGCGAGGGAACAGATTTCTTTGTATGTTGACAAATTACCACTGAAAAGTTGTATTATTTCTTTAAGTATCTAATATTTCTTTTTGTATTAATGTAGCGTAATGTTCAATAATTATCGTTTTTAAAAATTCAGATATTTTCCATCTCAAACTGTAAGCTAACACAAAGTATTCTTTAATCTTACCCAGATGGACTTTTTCCTAGTTGACCTTCTTCGAATAATTTGGTATCGGCGGTAACTTGCTGCACACTTCTGCGACCCTGCATAAACTGATCCAATATATTGGACACTAATGCCTCGCGGTCTTCTTGTTTGCTATTAAAATGTACCAAACTAAGACCTTTCGCAGCAATATCTTGCACTATATCTGTTACGAGGTAAAAGATCAAATCGTTTTCTCCGTTCAAAGATAAAATTCATTATACAATCAATAATTTATATTTCTTACCACTGTCATCTGAAAGAAAAGCTATAAATGCATAATGAATCGTGAACAATCTTTCCTTAATACAGTCTCGTTGAACATTGTGTTTTAAAAGTGCGAATAGCCATACACATACTGCCTTTAAAGAAACATCATGCTATTAATAAAACAAGAATTACTTCATCCTTTCTTTAAAATGTAATATAAATACCTGTCGTAAGTTTGGATGAGGCACTTGATATATTTTAAATAACTCATTCAACACGTGTATTAATAATTCGTCACTTTCTTTACTGTACGGAATAATATGTTCGGTGGGTAAAATTGTCCAAGCATCTCTTGCTTCCGGAGAAGCTTGCGCTTGAACGCAGCAAACCAAAGCTTCCCCCAGAATTAAATGGATTTCGATATCTTTTGTCTGTTAAATATTATACATCATTATAACGTAATAAACATGTAAAATTTATCGGGCATAAAAACAAATTTATATACCTCTTTGACTGTTGCTATAATTTTATTAGCGATATCTGCGGTATGCGGAAAATTTTCACCAACACACAGATGTCCCAATGAAAGCGCAGCTTTCTCTTTCATCTGAGAAAAGTAAAGTCGTAAAATTAAATTTGTAGTATACAATATTTAACTATATGTATAATGTATATGTAATTAACTGTTCTTAAAAAAAAAAAACAAACCTTGGTATTCAATTTGGCATTAGATAAGACTGAAAAGAGCGTTTCTACTATTGCTTTCTTATTCAATTCGTCATCACCTTCTGCTGGTAAAGGTAGAGAATATGTTTTACCTAAGATACCAACAGCTTGAATAGCTGCGTCCATTAATAATATCGCGTTATCGCGAAGATATGTACCTGCGTAATAAACATAGTATTCCAAATGTATTGAACATATTCATAATAAAACGACATAATTTGCGATATATATAAATGCATACATATTGCTTTCACAATATTATTATAAGTTGTCCAATTGCACAAATCCTCCTTGTTTCCATTTCGTTGTTGTATTAAATTTCTTTCCATCATATAAGTCAGTGCCATCAATGCACCATGCTGCGCTTCCAAATTTTTTCTATTCATAATATTCATGATATTCGAAACATGTTTCTCAAATTCATTCCTCGGGAAATAACCAGTAATAGCAGCGTATACTTTTGCGGCTAATTGTCGTACATCTTGCTTAGCAAAACCAAGCAAGGAACAAAGCCACGGCAGTTCTTTCTCATACGATTTTATTATATAATGCGGTACGGACCCAAGTACTTCCAATAATGCGTTTAAGGAAATTTGATCTGTATTAATAAAAAATATTTAATTAACACATACAAAAATGTTTTTACACAATTAATTCTTATTATTTTTTACCTGCAGAAGAATGACTCAAGAGTAAAATCATATCAAGATAATTATTTAATATCTCCGGTTGATCTTTGTACAATTTTTCCAAATAACGTCCAATCAAAGGAGTATGTTCGCAGGGATGCTGCAGCGGCTCATTTCGCGCAGGAATATTAGCACTTTTGGCGAGGCAAACACGAAAATAAGAAATAATCTGTAACAATATAAATTACAATTGTAAAAATATTTTTGCTGCATTCACAGATCTGGTTTCCATGCAATTTTCTTATAGCAGAATCTGCTTACTTCAGAAAACGTAGCAATACTATACGGGAGTACTTGCTTATCCGTGTTTTTGCCGCTACTCGCGGCGGGTATTCTCGACTGCATCTTCGAATAAATATAACTTACTAACTTCACAAACTCGGGCAACAATATCTTGTTGCTAATTTGTTGATTGTCCTCGTTTTTATGCACAACACCGTACAGCGCTTTCATGGCTTCTGTACTTATCTCATGTTTGTTATCACCACATGCTAATAACAAGAGATACCGAGATGGAGCGTCATCAGGTGGAAACACGGTTGCGGCATAATGCATTGCCACAAATCTATTTGCAAAGTAATATATATGTTACACGCATAATTAGAATATAAATTAAAATTGACTATACTCTTTACAAATTATATACATACCTTACGCTTGATTCTGGCGATTCAATGTGTACCGACAGTAGAGCATTCATTAGAGCTATATTGCTTTCATCCTCTTTATTCAGTACGAACGCAGACGTTACGCAAATTAATGCGTCTCTCACCGTACGTCGTAATTCGCCGTCCGTCTTAAAATATTAATAAAACGCTTAATAACTATAGATATATGATTTCAAGAACCATTACTATATTTTTAAAATAATGGGATACTTACAGAGACAAGCGTGTCGAATAGGTTATGTAATAAACTCAAATCTTTGTTTATCAGAGACGGTATTCTTTGACCAAGTTGTCCAATAACTGTGTATGCCATCGGTTTATGTATGTCATCGCCTTCGGAGATCAATTTTATCATACCATTCAGGATTACTCCGGCAACGCGAGTCAACGGCACAAGACTGCAGCTTAAAAAATTAATTCAAACATTGAATTAGTACACAAGGTGTGTACTTTAAATAACAAGTTAGCACATATGTAAAAAAGTTATCTACAAAAAAATTCGCTAAATTAATAATACATTGCGCATGCAAATAAAAAATTTGACGATTTTCTTATAGAGAAATAATCGAAAAAGATAGATTAAAAATCTATCATTTAATAAGCGACAATGAAATAAAAATTTATTTAACGAAAGAATTATGAAACACTTACTGCTGGACGATATTTGACGTAAATTGCAACGCTAATAATTTTAACTTTGCATTTGTATTTTTTCCATAGAGTGAATCAAAAATAACCTAAAGAAAAAAATGACAATTTTATTATGTAATATAATTTGATTATTGCCAATTTCTTTTAATTAAATTTTATGTACTTGAATACACGGCGGTATGATGAATCCTGCTTTAGTCACTCGACAAAGATACTGTAAAAGCTTGAGACGAATTCGAGTACTTGCTGGTAGCCGTTTCATTTCGGGTTTCACCTCTTTCTGCGTGGCTAATGCATCGGTACCCAAGAACAATGTGTAAAGCGGAGCTGCTAGTTGCATCGAGGACCAATCCAATGAGCTAAACAGATGAATACAATAGAAATTACAGTATCGATCTACGCCAAACGAATTCTGACAAAATTTCCATACGCACCTAACTATCTTTTTCAACTCTAAATCTGCCATATTAGCGATGCTGAATCTAGTATCCGCGGCCGCTACGATCAAGTGTATCAGAATATCTGTATCCGGGAAAAATCCACCGGCGAGGAACTTAATAATGCCCAACTTTATCTGTTCGAGTTGTTCGGCTGTAGGCGGAGTTTCGCCTATCACTCTTTTGAACGCATAATCGCTTAAGCCCGGCGGTACGGTGAATCGAGACCAATCGATTGCCTGACCTGACTGTTGATTTTCCGTTTGTCCCACAGATCTAACAATACACAATATTACAGTCAGAAACTAAATAATATCTAAAAGTAATATGTAATAATATCTCACCCATATGGCAACAATAATATGTCGAGCATAAAATTTATGAGCTGCTTCGCTACATAAGGTTTGTCTTGCAAACCCAATAGAGATGCCCGTTTATCAGGATCCGCTGGTATGTTCATATGTCCTAATGCTGGCATTATGATCAACATTAAGCTGAAACATAGTCGCATTCGCAATATTGTAATGTAACATTTTGCAATGCAATCTAATTTAACATAAAAATTAGAATATAGAATTATATAATATTAATATTTAGAATTTTTCACGTCTTTAAATATTAAAGATAAAATCTTTCGTTAAAGTACAAGAATTGATATTTAGAAATCAAAAGAATTTGTATCAAGCGAACCTGTCTTGATGAGACAATGGCTTTCCCTCGATAGCGTTCAATACACTTGGAACTAATTCCGCTTGCTTGTTCATCTCCATTCGAGGATATCCCAGCTTTATGTATATTATCGTAAAGTTCTGCAATTATATGAATCTACATTACGACACGTCCTTTTCTGATTTCATGGATCGTAATGATCGACATATTCGGGCAACGTACGATCACAAACGAACTGGCAGCTGGATCCTGGTATTGCAGGAGCAAAGCTTCAACGGGTAGCTGTACTTGAGGTCTGCTCTTTATTCTTTTGTTTATATGGATCAGCAGTTCCATCACCTTCTTCCTGACACCTTCCTGCCCGCTAGACAACTTGAGCAGCACAGGAGGTAAAAACTTACAGACTGACGCCTGTAACTGCTCATCCGTCTCAGCGGAACCCAGGCGAAGGAACACCCGCTCGAGCAAAACTGCAAACAAGGAAACAGAAAACAAGGATAAGGAATACAATCAATATTACATCTCCAAGCTTTCCTACAGGGATAATGACAGGTAAGATTTTTTTTTATTTTCATCCCTACTACATCTGTAAGGATTTAAAATGAAATCGGGCAACAATCTATCGATCCATATTTATTACAGCGACGTAATCGAGCGTCATCGGACGTGAGGTCATCGCGAAAAACGCTGACATCATGTGCCGTCGAGTCGGAGTAGATCTACGGGGATTTAAACTGGAGCTCGAGGTTTGACAGCTGCGGACACGTGTCCGGGCGACCCGGGCGAACGCAGGGGAAAAGCGTCGAGGGGCGAACGGGAAATCCACGGATTCTCCCCGAAGGGGTTGTCCCCGATCATCTCTCCGGCATGACAATTAGATTCACGTGATTCCGACTTGACTTGAAGTTTCAACTCCGGTCTCGTCTCCATCCGGGACGAACGGCGTAAACCCACGACTCGCTCGTCGATTACGTCGCCCGCAAAGGGGGTCAATCTTCCGCTCTTTCTCTTTCTCTCTCTCTCTCTTCCGTCGGGAGTACTTACTCAGCTCGTCCGTAGCCGCTGCCATTTTGAAAAAGTCTATAAAGAGGAGAAAGCGAATTCGGTGACGGCAAGGAGTCGCGGGTCCGTGGAGTCGCGCGCGCGATTCGGCGTTGCCGCGACGAGGGCTCGACTCCGTCAGGATCGTTAAACTCGCGATCCTTCTCCCCCTTCCTGCCTCCTTCTTTTTTTTCTCTCTCGGCGTGACCGCGCGTGTCGATCGTCGTGCAGCACCACGACGCGCCGCGTGTATCGCACCCCTCGCGACTTCGACGTCGTTTTACGTGAGGGCGCTATGAATTTCGGATTGAGGTTAGGTGAAGAGTACCGAGCAGTGCCGAGCGAGCGGCACTCCGCTTGACTCTGCCATTTGCGACTGGTCTGCGACGTCGTCCGCAGTCATTCGCAGTGGCCCCCTTTCTTTTTCTTCACGCGATGGTCGCGCCCGTCGGGTAATCGCGAACCTGTATGACGTTGGAGAACACGCGGTGCGTAAGAGAATTGATTAATAAACGTGTCGGGAGCATGCGAGATGATTGCAGATCGTATTTCGAGACATTTAGCAACTCCATAGGCTCTCGAGAGGAATGACAATTCTCGCCGATCTTCCACCGAGAAACCTCGCGTGTTTTTATCAAACGTCGCTGAGAAAAAAAGAAAAGGATTCCAGCGAACTGTTTCGCTCGGAAAGCACTGAGTTGAGGCAGGTTGAGGTTAGAGTGTCACCGATTGCGTCGTGGGTGCGATAAGCGGGCGACCTGCGTAATCACGCGGCGCGATTGCGATTTTTTCCGAACACGCGCGCTCGAAAAGGATGGTAAAAGTTCCGCGAGTTCAGGAAACCGACCTCCGTTAATTCAAAACAATGGAAACTCCCCCGAGGACGTTTCCTTCTCCTTTTCATCGATAACCGCGTGCAGCATCAAAGATCCATCTCGCTGCGGTTTCGAGCTCGATTTATTAATCATCGCTCAAAAAATTAAAATTCACAAGAAGAAATCGTAGGAAGAAACAGCTTTATTCATATCGTCTACGACAGAATCAATTTCAAACTTTCCCGCCACGGCGGACCTCTGAAGTTGTCCGCGAGTCAAAACCACGTGGTCTTTTTTTTTTTGTTTCCACCTTTTCCGTAATCCGCATTTTTTTTACTCCTCCAATGGTGGGGAATTAATAAAAAGATTTACGAATAAATAAGACTGAATCTCTTTTTATATGTGAAATGACGAGCCCGTCGGGATTTGAACTTGGGACCCTCTCCGATGCTAGTTCGCCGCGCTAGCACGGAGCCACATGTCATCACACATGAGCGCTGCGCGTGGCTTGTGCGTTTAGCAATATAAATACTTTCGCTGATTGTCACCCCTTCTGCCCCTTCTTCCCGCCCTCCGCCCCGTCCCCAGTCCCCACTTCATTTTGATCTCGCGCGCTTGTCTGTTGACCTTCAGCCCTGTCTTTCACGTGGTAGAGGTCAACTTGCACCAGGCTCCTCTTGCCCGATCGAATGCGAGTACGGCGTTTGTACGAAGTGCCGCGCGGTATTTTGTGCTCCGTCGCCAACGTAGGTAGGGAACCCTCGGCGAATCAAGGTGCGGAAGAAATCGGACGTTTGGGCCTTGCCACGTGCGTGCTTGTTTGTATGCGTGTGTGTATTTGTTTGCGGCGCGAAATGTTAACCAAGTTTTAATTACAATCGCATGGAACAAGGGAATCTGTCCTCGTTGATTTGTTTCTCGATGTGGATATTTATGTATTTATATTAACGGCTCGTTTCCGTCATGCATGGAAAATAATTAGGCTACATGATATTATCGTTAACGTTATCATTGTACTCGTTGTATCGTTATCATTACATTATCAATAGCTACGTTCAGTAGAAGTGCTGCATTTGCAACTGTTGTAAAAATCGTGAATCTGATATACTTTTTATTTTGACTAAATCTAAAAGCATATACCAATCAAATTTACAAATTTTACAGCAGTTGCAAATTCAGCACTTTTGCTGAACGTAGCCACTGTATCGTTACATATTTATCTGCCACTTCACATTTATATCAGTAAAATTAACTAGCTTATTCGATACCTTATTCTAATTCTAATTTTGTAAATCATGATACTAATCACTTCTTACATAAGTCAGTTTATATCGCTTTTCTTTATGTATGGAAAAATGTGTGGTACGTAGAACAATGATTTATATTGCGTAATTGCATTGACATCTTCCACAAAGTGTATCTACATGTACAAATAAAAATGATTGTTAACATAAAATGTTAATAAAGATTATCACGTCATGCTATAAGTGTTTGTATTTCTGTGTTAATATAACAAAGATATTTTATACTACTACTAATATGTAATACTAGTATATAATATGAAAACTTTAATTTTGTTAATTAAATTACTGTGTAACACATCTGCTAAAATATGATGTAAGTAATTTTTGCATTCACTTAACACTAGGGATATATTAAAAACCATATGTTATGGTTTAAACCAATATTACAATCTATGTTTTACGCACTTGCAATTAGTCTTTAATTTGTACATCTGTTATAGGTAGCACGCATAAAGGATTTTGCTTGCGCATAGTAAAATGTCAGCAATCACTGCTATATCGCTTCCCTAATAAATTGTCCATACTGATCATCTAAAAGCGTGCAATTAAGTTTACTCGCATTGACAATGGCTCGAAGAATAAGACGCTTCGTTTGCGATACGAGAAAAATACTCTTAAGGATTGTTAGACGCTTTCTGCAGTTTTTCCGTAAATGGCTCAGTAGAAGATGGGATGTTGTAAGTTTTATACACGTGCAATGCAGAATTGCGAGATCGTATCCTTAATAAAAAGTCTCGGCGATACGTTTGAAAGATTGTATTTGCCATATTCGTTAGAGCGGGGCGGGCCGGGGGGGGGGAGGGGCAAGTTTTGCGGCAGAAAGCAGTTGTCGCGGTACCACGGTATTGTAATTCTAGCATGTAGGGTAAGAATAGCTGCAGCTTTTATATGTGCTCACGCAGCAGAAACACCGTAATATAATATCGTGCACGTTTGCTAACTGCTTTATGCCAATAACTTATATTAAGGCTTTATATTCTGCCGACTAAGCACATACCCGTTTCCTACGCTCGAGACGTATCATCCCTTCGGAAGCTTTCTGATAAATCTGGTCCAGGGAACTTGGTGAAAATTATTTCGTTTTCTACTTTTGTCATAGATGTTTTATTCTATCAATCGTAAGTATATATTTATTGTATTTTTAAAATTTTCTTTGTGATTTCAGACATCTATAAACATGCAGAGTCCCCTTTCAACATCAGCACTCTCTACCACCAACGAGCAAACAAGAGTTCTGACTGTGAACAAGGGAGAACATCTAGATGGGATATTGTACAGATTGAAGAAAGGTTTTTAAAAAGAAGTTTTGCTTTTAAAATTATCTCGTTACTTTCGAAACTATATTTCTACGACTTTTTATCGTGGCATATCTTTACTGTAAATGATTTTACATTCCACAGGTTGGATAGTTGAGTTTCGACTCGGCGCCTCTCTTCTTGGAAAAAGGCTTAGTGTTTTTATAAATCATCCGTTATCGACCAACGGAAGATTTGAGAGACATACTTATTATGAACTGAACTGGGTTGACGAGTCGGCTAGCATACAATTAACTTTGTCTGGGTCATTCCATTATTATGTCACTGATCAGTAAGTGAATGAAAAATATTATAAATAAATAAATAAATAAGGTAAAATTTTATTTCTTTAATATCGAAACACGTATGCTTTGCAGATTCGAAGGGAATCTAAAACCTGTTGCGTCTGGATACTTGTTGGTGGATCCTGAGTTGACAGTAGGTGAACATGGGGAGAAACTACCTCTAGATTGCATTCAAATTCAAACAGTTCTGGCAAAGAGTTTGGGACCTTTTTCTACATGGGAAAGTAAATTACTAGTGGCGCAAAATTCTGGCTATAACGCAATTCATTTTACGCCGATACAGGTAATGCTCGCATTGATATCTGATGGAAGAAAATAATACTTGTAATAAACACGAGTTTAATTTTTTAGGAATTGGGACATTCTCAATCGTCGTATAGCCTGAAGAATCAAAAGAAGCTTAATCCTGCTTTTAATGAGGATCATCAGACTATTACGTTCGCCGATATCGAAATATTTACAAATAAAATGCGAACTGAATGGAAGGTAAATTATTATTTATCGAGAACGAGAGAGAAGGATATCCAAATATATTCAATTATACGTTACAGATGTTAAGTATATGTGACATTGTTCTGAATCATACGGCGAACGAGAGTCCTTTCTTAGTATCTCATCCGGAATGCACATACAACTGCATCAACAGCCCTTATTTACGTCCGGCGTATATTTTGGATGCAGTATTGTTTGAATTAACAACTCAAGTGGCCTCTGGAGAATGGGAATTTAAAGGTATTCCCACCGTAGTTGACACTGAGGATCATCTAAATGTAAGTAACAAATCCCCAGTTTTTAACAATTTAATTCTTTCATTTCTGCCTCAACGTGCCTTACATCTGCTGTACGCATTTCGTTCTTTAGGCGATTCGTCATGCCCTGCACACACATTTCTTGCCGCTGGTGAAGATATACGAGATGTACATTGTCGATGTCAATGAAATTGTAGCAGAATTCTTAAACCTGGCACGCAATGAGATGCCGCAAGATGTGAATAATGCGACAACTGAAGAGATTACGGTGATTCAAGATCCCGCCTTTCGTAGATTAAAGTCAACTATAAATATGCAACTTACCTTAAAAAAGTATAATACGTACAGGTAAGATATAGGTAGATACGTTATATAGCCAGTATATTTTGTAAATATATCTACAGATGTTTAGGCATGATTCTTTTATTTTACGCAGAGCTGATTGTTTCGATGAGGAGACTCGTCTAAAACGATGTGCAGAAGACTTAAAGAATAAATTACAAGAACTCAACGAAGTTATTATTAATGACGTGCAGAATCATCTGAACGCTGCTGTTGAGAATTGTATTGCTGGCATAAGATATTTCCGAGTGCAATCTGATGGTCCAAGAAATAAAGAAATTAGTGAGAAGCATCCTCTTGTTCCCAGGTAGTTTTATTTAAATTTGTAAAAATAATGTTAATATCTGCAAATATGACTCTTAATATGACAAATGTACATCACAGATACTTTACCGATTATGGAGTACCTAAATCTTTACTGGAAAGAGAAAACATAATGTATTCAGATAACGGATGTTATCTCATGGCTCACAATGGTTGGGTCATGGATAGCGACCCCTTGAAGAATTTCGCGGATCCTGATTCTAATGTGTACATTCGAAGAGAACTTATCGCTTGGGGAGACAGCGTGAAACTCAGGTACAAATACCGATTAAATATTCAAATTTTTAATGAGTTAACGTGAAAAGTATAATATATAATTTAAAATATTGTACATAATCAACGTGACTATTATAGATTTGGGCAGAAACCAGAGGATTGTCCTTTTTTGTGGCAGCATATGGTGGCTTACGTAGAAGAAACAGCGCAGATTTTCGACGGTGTTCGATTAGATAATTGTCATTCCACACCGATCCCCGTTGCTGAGGTATATCACAATTTTAAATGGTTTTAACACCGAATTTGTTAAATAACATAATTCTCTTTGCAGTTTATGCTTGACGCTGCACGACGAGTCCGTCCAGATCTTTATGTTGTCGCAGAATTGTTCACTAATTCCGATCAAAAAGACAACATCTTTGTAAATCGTCTAGGCATCACATCTTTAATAAGAGGTCATTCTTTTCAGAATCTGTTGTTTGCTTAATATTTTTTGAAACGTAATATATAATTATTAAGGATTAGGGACACATCGAATAAAAATATACATCAGTACTGTTACATTGCAGAAGCCATGTCTGCATGGGATAGTCATGAACAAGGGAGACTAGTATATAGATATGGAGGAGAGCCAGTTGGAGCATTCCTGCAGTCACGAAAACGGCCGTTAGTGCCGAGCATAGCTCATGCCCTGTTTCTGGATGTGACTCACGATAATCCCAGTCCGGTAGAGAAACGGAGTGTCTTTGATCTACTCCCGAGCGCTGCACTTGTATCGATGGCGTGCTGTGCCAGCGGCAGCAATCGCGGATACGACGAATTAGTGCCTCATCATGTAAGCTTGTAATACTCAAATTTTTATATAGATTTTTCCCATGAAATTTTATCTATTTACAAGATTTTATCTTCTTTAGATACACGTAGTGGATGAGAAAAGACATTATACTTTCTGGACAGACAACGATTTGGCGGAGAACGTCAAGTTTGTTAACTCCAAAACTGGTATAATCGCAGCTAAAAAAGCATTGAATGATTTGCATTATATGCTTGGTCAACAAGAATTTTCGCAAGTATGTTATCAATTGCTCATTTTTCTTAATAAAAAGTTAATGTACAGCTATTAAAAATTTATTTTTCTGATTTATAGGTATTTGTTGATCAAATGGATACTGACATAGTAGCTGTAACGAGACACTCGCCAACTACTCACGAGAGTGTAGTTCTGGTTGCTTTCACGGCATTTACACATCCGGATTCTAATGCTCATGATCTGAGAAGGCATGTGAAACCACTGAGAGTGGAGGGAATAGTGGAAGAAATTATTTTAGAAGCGTCTCTCTCACACGTTGATGCCATGTAAGCGGTAAATTTTATCTTCAAAAGAAAAATTAATATATTTACTGTATGATGGATATAAACTGCTTTATAGAAATGGCAAGTCGGTTTTCCGTTTGCCTGAAAAATACGTAATGGATGAACACATCATAAATGGATTGTCCGAGTATACATTGAGTCTTAAACAGCATATACAGTGCTGCGATTCCACGATGATTGAGAAGGTCGATTCCGGCGATCCTAAAATCACGCAACTTAATTTTGTAAACTTCCAACCTGGCTCCGTTATAGCTATACGGTAAAAACTGTATATTTTTGTTCTCGAAATCGCGATATCTGTACTAACTTGTGTACGAATTTAATTTCAGAGTGGTCCTCCACGCGAATATAGTACCTGCTTTAATGACTCTCCAAAATACTATCTTAGAAATGACTTCAAATGAGAAATCAGACTTACATGATATAATTTCCCGCATGAATTTTTCGGATTTAAATAAAACGTTATATAGATGCGACCAAGAGGAACGAGAGGAAACTCAGGGCAAATTTGGAGTGTATAATGTACCGGGATACGGATCTCTTGTATACGCCGGATTGCAAGGTGATACATTGCAATATTTAATTGAATATGAAATATATAATGTTTAGATAGAATTTCATAGTCTTTTACAACTCGTACATCAATATCTATTAGCACGAGTTTTACTCTTATTGTCGTTATCGTATCTTACCGTTTAATATGCATCTCGTTTTTAATTCAGGCATTATATCTTTATTGGCTGATATTCGTTTAAATAACGATCTAGGACATCCTCTATGTGCTAATCTTAGACAGGGTAACTGGTTAATAGGTAATATATCAAAAACTATTTCCAAAAATAATTATAGATAACGATATTGTAACACATGATTAAAAAATTGTCAGATTATGTATGGCAACGTCTGAAAGAGGATGATGGCACTAAACCTCTTGGAATATGGCTTGAACAAACAATGGAACCGTTTAAATTAATTCCGAGATATCTTGTACCAAGTTACTTTGACGTTATTATCGTAAATGTTTATAGGATTCTTTTAGACCACTGCAACAGTTTAATGTCAGAGTAAGCATCAAAATGAATATTGAATCGACCTATTAGAATAACAAACTTCTTCAAGTAATATTTTTATTACGGTTAAAAAAGATTAGAGAATCTACAATAATTAATCATACATTATTCGCCGTTAATTTTATTATTACAGTTTCATCAAAACTGGAACTACATTCGTTAAATTACTGAGTTTAGTCTCAGTTCAAGTAGGTGGCATAGTAAGATCGTCGCAATTGCCGGATTTGTCGCCGGATCTCAGTCCACCTAAACCAAAAACTAAAATCCACGATGGTGTGACTGAGCAAATGTGTTTAACGTTATCGGCAGGTTTACCGCATTTCGTGACGGGTTACATGAGAAATTGGGGTAGAGATACCTTTATCGCTCTGAGAGGATTGTTACTTCTGACGGGCAGGCATGTCGAAGCGAGATTCATAATCCTTGGTTTCGCCGGTACTTTACGACACGGCCTGATACCTAATTTACTCGATAAAGGAAGTAATGCGAGGTATAATATATTTTCTTAGAGCATATGTATTTTTAGATACTTTAGGAAGCTTCAATTCAAGCTTTATCATTGATTTCATTTTGTAATAGATACAATTGCCGCGATGCTTTATGGTGGTGGCTCTATACCATAAAATGTTACATCCAGGAAGTCCCGGATGGTTTAAATATTCTTACCGATAAAGTCTCGAGATTGTTTCCGACTGACGATTCGCCAGCTTTGCCAGCGGGACAACATGTATGTCATAAAAATCAGCTGTTTTGTAACTTTAATTAAATTAAAAGTTGTGCAATATATGATGATATAAAAATAATTTCAGGATCAACCGTTGCACGATGTAATTCAGGAAGCTCTCACGGTACATTTTCAAGGTCTCTGCTTCAGAGAGAGAAACGCTGGGAGACAGATCGACGAGCACATGACCGATCGCGGATTCAACAATCAAATCGGCGTCCATCCCGAAACTGGCTTCGTCTTCGGTGGCAATGATGCTAATTGTGGCACTTGGATGGATAAAATGGGATCTTCCGAGAAAGCTGGTAACAAAGGCAAACCGGCCACCCCCAGAGACGGCTCCGCTGTAGAGATAGTCGGATTGAGTAAATGCATTCTCAGTTTTCTAGCTGAATTGTATAAGCAAAATCTTTTCCCGTATGGCAGCGTTAAACGTAAAAGTCGCGATGGTAAGAATATAAAAAATACCAACGTTTAAATTTAAAGAATTATGCATAATCTTGATGAAATTATTATATGATAATTACATGAATTACAGGCCAAATAATAACTTGGAGTTATAAGCAGTGGGCCGATAAAATTCAAGCAAACTTCGAAAAGTACTTTTATGTGAATGAGGTCCCGACTAAGGACGAATTAAAACCGAATTTGATTCATCGGCGAGGTATAGTCAAAGATAGTCATGGAGCGACGCAAGAATGGGCTGATTTTCAATTACGGCCCAACTTCCCGATCGCGATGGTTGTTGTGAGTGTTACTATCAACGTTAAAAAATGTTTTACGAAAGTGTAAAAAAGAAGTATTTTGTGATACAACAAATCATGATATTATAATGATAAATAGGCTCCGGAACTGTTTAATCCTCACCATGCCTGGACAGCACTGAAGAAAGCAGAGGAGATACTACTAGGCCCGCTAGGAATGAAAACGTTAGATTCTGCGGATTGGGCATATAAAGGATATTACGATAATTCCAACGACAGTACCGATATCAATGTAGCGCATGGATGGAATTATCATCAAGGACCCGTAAGTATATTTTATTATATCACTATATTATAGTATTTATTCTTGCGAAATATATATAATAAAGCTTAAAATTTAACATTCAAACGATTTGTTTTTAAACACTTGCATCTTTTCAGGAATGGGTCTGGCCGATAGGATATTTCCTACGAGCGCGTTTGCACTTTGCATCATTAATCGATGATAAGGATGCATTATATGACACAATCGAATCAACCGACGCTATTATTTCACGGCACTTCGTCGAAGCGTCTACCAACCATTGGAGAGGTCTCCCCGAGCTTACCAACAAGGATGGAAGTTACTGTAAAGATAGCTGTCGTACCCAAGCGTGGAGTGCTTCGACTATATTAGAGGTTTGTACTGAAAGTCAACAAATTTCTTATAAACAGTATTTCTTTCACTATTTCTTACAACATTTCTTTCGGATCGGTATTATTATTTATGAGTCGCTTAAAGATGTAATTTGTGTAAAGTGTCATTATTTAGTGCCTGTTTGTTTGGAATTCAGGTACTCTACGATTTGCAAAAGATTAAATGGAAATCACAATACGGGCAATTGAGATGTAGGAATTGATATCACTTTGCGTGTGTTCACCATCGTCAACTACATTTAGAGCAATTAAAATTAGAAGCGAGATGTAGTAGTGTCAGGAACAGAGTGAATGACACGAATATGAGTCTTCCCACTGAAGCAATAACGACGCGCACACCCGAAACACACGCATATCGTATCCCGCACGTAGGCATAACGAACACGCAAATCCACAAATCTATAGTCTCTACTGATAATACATCCGCACGGAACAATATTCTGATTGTTGCTGAGAAGGGATCGACCTCTACGATTAATACAAAACAATGTGATAGCACAAATTTCGGTAGTATGTGCGATTCTTCTCGTATCGACGATTCGAAAGAGATTCCATCAGATGCGAGAGATGAGATACATCCTGATAATCAACGGGAAGCTAAAAATTACAATCAGCAGACAACGATTGCAAATAACGAAGATATTGTTCGTGCTCTATCAAATGTGGGTCACATTTACGAGGAAGTTAGAGCGATTAAGGAGCCACGCGGCAGTTCGTATGAATATGACATTCGAGATTACTATGAGAAATATAGCCCCGCTACCGCAAAGACTTTAATAGACACGCTTTTCCTGCCACGATATACAATTTGCAGAGAATGTGCAAGTACAAAGAACAGTCCGGTGTACACTGATCGTTTGATATACACGAAAGAGTCGTTACTCGCCATAGAGGTGATTCTGTACCACTGCGACGACGTTTCGTGCTTCAAGTACCCGCGCGAAAATACCAAAAGTATTTTCTGCTCGCAATACGATCAAAGTCAAGATTGCATGCTGGTCTACAATTACACGAAGACCAACGCCGCAGGTATATTCTATTCTCACTGCTGGCCCCGAGATGTTTTTGACCTGCAATCGCTGTTGATGCCAAGCATTCACGTCATAAATCGCGCTTGCTCTAATCTCGTAGTGAATACTCAATTGTATCATCGCTGCATAAATAGCTATCACGTGAGAACATCGAAAACCGGCTGCACATCCATGACATTTTATCGTGACTGTGGTACCTTGATAAGCTGCACGAGCACATGCATTAGCCATAATGATTCGCAGAATCCGCTGATTTATCAGGTGCATCAATTGAAGGACGACGATACTGACGAACATCGGAGAAATAAGTCAAGCTTATTGCTACTAGAACCATTGCTATTAATGCCGGAATCGATGGATGCCAGGTACCGAGAGGATGCCAAAAATCGATCAGAACGCATGAAAATTGTCAGAATAATAATGGTCTACGCGTTATCATTTCTTTTTCTTGCGAGCATTACATGTTATATCGTTTATTTTACGTAAAGCGGTTGTTTGTTGAACTTGCGAAACGGGAAATATTTAAGAAATTCAATTATATTCGGATGATACATTTATTGTCATTAATTTTACGTTACATTTGTTACGAAGTGTCCAAAATATTTAACGGAACGCATATAATTTATGTTTTGCATAGTAATTTATATTTTGTCGTTACATGTGTATTTTATGTTCGTTATTAATGAGATAATTCGTCGATCCATTAATGACAAGAAATTGTTTTATGGTATACAAATTGTTAGCCATCTTAATCGTTAAATCTGCAATCGCTATGAGCAAAAAAAACATTCTTACCTCTATTAAATAATCGCGTAACAGATGTACAATTTTAACAGGCTCACATAATTCATTACAAATATATTTTATATATGCTTTTAAGGTCTAGAGAGCAATAGTCATAGTATGATATAGTTGTTTCAAATAGCTTTATTGAAGTTTATTTTAAAAAATGTTATTCGAGACGTGTGCTCGAACTCTGTAATCTCGAAAATCAAATATTTAACCCCTTTACGTGTTATCTATTGATATATCAAATATTTAATGGTTCCTATAATTAATTTCACTCATGATATTAGAAATGTGGGAAATGATTTTAATGAGATCTTATATAAATACTCATCAATATATAGTAGATTTATACAATAAATAAAAACTGATATGCTTTAATACATTTTTGTCAAGAAACTTCAAGTTAGTAGAGTTTTCGAATTTTTTAGGTAAATCCTGTAGACATAGCTTAAATTGTAAATGCATATATTTGGATCCCGAAAAGTATGTGGGAGATATGATAAATTTTATAATAAATCAACTGATTATAACAAAACTTTTAATTATCACTAGAAGTTTTATTATATTTATTTTGAAATGCCTTCATAATAGATGTATAAATTTCGACAATGCGTTTTATTATCATTATACTGACTTAGTCTTATTGAACTTTCTTCCCTTATCCAATTGATCTTTTTATACCATTTTTATCTATTCTTTGTTTTGAAGCTTTACAAACTATTCGTAATATAAATAGAATTAAAATGACTAGAACAAAATTTTTAAATCTTCAGACAATAGGAGTTTTACATATGATGATGATAATATTAGGATAAATTAAATTGTTAATATTACAAGAGATATCTATTAGGATAAATTAAATTGTTAATATTACAAGAGATATCTATTATAAATATACGTAAAAAGCTAAATATTAATGGATAACTATTTCAGGTACATATGGTTAAAAAATCGTATATAAATTATTTATTAGCTTCAACATAAGTCAAACTATACAAAACTTATGAAGAATTTCGAGAGATAAAAATATATTTATCGTAATAAACTTAATACACATATTAATACTAAGTCAAACATTCTCATTGCACTATCATTGATTCTATCAACTGTAATCGCATTACAATTCTCAGAAAAAAAAGACAAGTTTCTGTTTCAAGTAAGATAATCTGCATAACTTTCATTCTTAGTCCAGTTTCTTCATATATATGTTGTAAATATATCTCATAATGGTACAACTTTAATTTCGTGCTCCTATTTAATATTCGGGTTCAAAATACTACAGGTATGTAAAGCCTTGTATTGTTGCATGTTTAATAAGATACATTACGCTGTTTCGTATTTATGAGCTATCGCGTAGCTCGATATGAGTCGTGTAAATCCTTAAAAGCCAATTGACTTCTATAATAGCACCTAAATTGTATTTGCAAAAATGTTCTCTTCTAAATATCATCAAACAGTCCTCTAGGTGGAGGACCCACGCGACTTGTATTCGTAGAGAATGCCCTCGCGTTAGTTGGATCGAACGAATCGATATCGCCCTGATTTTCCACATCGCACCGATTTGCACCATAACCATCTCCGCCGAATGTCATACCGATGTAATAATCCGCGGGATCGAAATCGTGCAACAGCCCCGCTCTCGCGGACTCGACTGACTCGTCCCGTTTTAACGGTCGTACTAAAGAATTGTTGAAACGATAATGTTATCTATATAATCCATATTACATGATGTCACTCATTTTTTATTATACATACCAGTGTCCGTGCTTTGTCGAGATGTCCTATAACGCGATCCTGTACCTACAGATACATTGAATCTCTCTTGCATCTCGCGTCGTCTATACATAGAATCTTCCACTCTTTGTCGTTTACGTCTTTCTATAACAAGAAATATGCAGTTTTCAATATTTATTTCTTCAATATTTATTAGATATTAACACAGAGATAAATTATAAAAATCATTTTATGTAATATATGTACATGTCGCATAAAAAATGTAATTAATAATATAATTTACCTCTTTTTATAAGTTCTCTTCCTTCGTCCACAAGATCCGTCGTGAATTCATCATCATCGAGGAATTGCTGAAAGCCCAGCATGGAAAGCAGTCTACTGCCTATACTAAAATATGTCGCTAAGCAAAACGCTAGAATTGCCATAGGAAAGTACACATTAAATCCATCGGATATAATGGAAATGACAACCATATGACCCATCACCTAACAAAAAAAGAAAACAATGAAGACCAATTTAAAGAAATTTATAGATTATTTAAATAGTTACTTGTGTATAATGCGTTTCCAGGATATGAGTTTTGATGATGTGAGAATCCATGTGAATAAGTCCAAGGAAATTAAGACACATGGGTGGAGTTAAGCGGCACAACATCATACCACTGAATATCAGACTGTACTCGTTTGTTTGATGATGAGGTGCCAAGTAATAGAGATTCAATACTCGTATCTTCAATACTGTCGAATAAGCGCAATAGCAAAGATATGCGATGATCAATGTGGATAGTACCTGAGAATTAATAAGATAAATGATAATATATATACCTTGCGAAATAATGAATGTAAGTCTTTACCTCTATCGTAAAGTAATCATAATTTTCCTTTGCTAAAATCAAAATCTGAGCGAATAAGGACAACACAGGAGATTTGTTGAAGAATGTTACTTCTGACCATACGACGGCTACTGATAAGCAGCCGGCGCAAATAGCAGCTGCTTTTAAAACGTAATCCTTCACGATACATTTCCAATACCATTCTAAAATTTAAATTACAAAATTACAATATCAAAAGTTACAAAAATTAAATTACTGCTCAAACATAGTACATCAGCGGAATAAAATACAAAGCAAACGTTACTTACCGACGACAGGATTGTAAATAATACGAAATGGAAGCGAACGATGCACAGGGAAAGACTGTTTAAATCTTCTATCATGACTCACTTGATTCTTCGCTACATCTTCCAAGTCAAATATCTTATCTACTAAAATGCCCCATTGAGTTTCTATGCGTTGTAAAGTCTGCAACGCTTTTATAGTCTAAAAGATAAATAACATATAGAAATGCAAACGCATCGTAATATCGTAACACGCTTTTAACAAACCTGTCTATGTAGACGAATTAGAGATTTTTCAGTAGGTGTATCTGTCGGAGTGTCATCGGGCAATTGTCTTCTATTCATTCTATCTTTCAATTCTGCGGGTATCTTTTGAAAGATCGTTTCCAGATTACCATGGAATGGATGACCAGGCCTGATGGATATTGTTGCAATTTGCAACGACTAAATGACAATTATTATTCATTATGAGAGCTTTTACAATTTTTACATTACAAATTATATTAAGAACTTTATCTGATACCTCAAGTATATCGTCCACTGTCTCTTCCGCTTCGCACTTGTCTAAACTTAATTTCGCCACCTTGAAATAGCTGTAGTTTAAAGTATATCCAGGCTTACTGGCATTCCATAATCCTCGTGGCACTTCTACAAGGGCGTAACCGAGTAATAAGACCAATAAAAATAAACCCCACGTATTGGATGCAGATGATGCAATTGCTTTCAATTTTTGTCTATGAAAAAATAAACATTTTAATTATTTTTACGAATAACATGATTGTTATTTTACTTTAATAAGCCTATACTTAAATGAAACTCACCCATCAAGACCTTCTAAGCCAGGCTTCAATGCAATGTATATCAAGAGTATACCGCATATGAACAAATAACTGCCGTAATATATAGCGTTATCTATTAAAGCAGACTTTAACTTTCCGCGCACGGTAAAATCTCCTGCTTTTATGTAAGACTGCATCAACGGGAGTATCAACCACGTCAGGCATTGCGACGTCCAGTAAACTATCCTCCACAGATTTGGAAATACATTCTCTGGCACGTTAGGCCAAGGCTCTTTGCAGGTAGTAAACGGCACTGAGGTCGTATTATTGGAATCCTTCGTGCCGTTGTGTAAATTCTGTTCTACACATTGCCTGAATACAGTCTATAAAAGTAAAACATTATTTTACTTAGTCTAAGCTTTTACTAAACAGAAGAGAGAGAGAGAGAGAGAGAGAGACTGTACATTCAAAAATACATGGAACAAGATTATGTGCTAGACATATAATTACCGAAGAGACGTCCAATGGTAGTATGAAGATTATTAATAGAGAAAAGTACCAAGCTATCAATACAGAGATAGTGACTGCAATGTGATGTCGAAACACGTTCCCATACTTGAAGAGCAGCGTTCCGGCCAGTAGGAACGCCACTATGATCTCTGTTAGGAATGCACCGAGAACCATCTTGTCCTTAATCGCGCGTGAAAACGTGATATCCGACAAATTCTACAGCTACTGCTGGACGCTTATGCACTCGCATCGAGACTATCCTCTGCCTCTTGCGTCTCTTTGACTTTGATCTCCGCGTCCCTCTGCATCTTCTCCAGTTTCTCCAACGTGACCGACTTCAGCGGGATCAACTTCGGCTTACAGAGGATGTAGTTCAACGTGTCGTTCTGATACAGCAGACCTTGCCTCGGCAGGACTATGTCGCACTGTTCCACCTGACTGTCCGTAGGCTCTGACATCTTCAGTCAATCCGCGAGGCCTCGGTGAATTCACGACCTCTTCATCGCGACATCTGGTAGCGGAAGAGCATCGCTGTAACATGAACCGAGGATCAATTGAAAGTTTCTACGAGGAAACGATCCAGCAGACCCGATTCTCTTTAACACATCATTTATAGAGTGCGTTCCACTTCGCGCTTACAACGTTCGTAGAATCATTTTATCTTTGATATTTGCTAAACAATAAGGATGAAATGATTCTGCGAACATTGCGAGCGCGAAGTGGAACGTACCTATAGAGGCTAGGCCTTTGAACATGTGGCTGGACATTTGACTGAACTATCGCTGCGGCAGACCCGAGTCAGCTGACAGAAGAGTCAACATACCTAACGCAATTGGTGGAACGTTGTGGTCAACGTCTTAGTCCACGAGCGTGCGCTCGTTGCTGGACAACACGTAGGATTGCTCCGTCTCACCGTAATTGGACACAGAATTCACAAATTGATACAACATTCCCAGATGGTTGACCAACTCGCGAACACTCGCGAATCGCTGACGGATCTTTACTAGCGGAACCGAGAAACGTCACAGACTATGGATTGTTACCGAGTTGGACGTTGGACGACTTGGACGTCGCGACGCGCCGGTGCGAGGGTCGGAACTAACGTCGACAGTTGTAGATAAGTGAGCACGACTGGTTAGGTAAGTAAGATAAGGTGGATAAATAATGCGTGACCATGGACGTAAAGCTTGCGTCCATGTGCGTGACACTGACGAGATACTATAATATTGACCTCATATCATAAATAATGTGGGATAAAGGGAGCATTAATTTATTCTTCAACAACTTACACTCGAAAGGTTTTTCTCGCCAGTGAAATTCTCGAAAATTGAAAATTTAAAATTAAGATTATTAATGCGTTTTTATCAAAGATTATATAAGATATAATTTCGATTTAACTTTTCTTTTAACTTTTTCTAATTTTTAGAATTAGAAAAAATAAAAAATGAGTTAAATCGTGATTAAAGTTAATTTGCATTCATAGAAATGGACATAAGAAAGAAAAAAGTAGTAAATAATAATGGAAAGTATATTTTGGATAAAAATTAAAATTTCATTTTATGAATATCTCCGAAAAAAATGGCATTATTTATGGGACGATTCAAGCTTGTCAAGAATCAATATGATGATTTTTGCGCTGCTCCGATATTCGATAATGAATATATTCTTGACATATTGAAAAACATGATAATCTACCCTTCTACGTTTTCATGATGGATGATCGAAAGGGAGAAAAAAGGGGACAGACAGCGGGAGGGAGCCTGTCATCAATTGCACTCTTTGTAGTTGCGCTATATTTTCTGCACTCAAAACGAGATGGATGTACATACAATTAGATGATGAACAGGAAAAGAGGAGAGATGAAGGGTACAAAAAAGTTCAGATGTGTGGAGAGCAAACCTGTTCGAGAGGGGTGGAGGGAGGTCACGTGCTAGACGGATCGACCAATCCTGTATCGCGGTCGAGTCTTCGGCGAACACGCTTCAATTTATAAAAAGAAAGGATGCGAAGTTACTTTCAATATAGCGCTCGGTATTACACGCTAGAAATAGCAGAAACGTTATTCGGTATTAAATATTTTTCATTCATTCCTGGTATTTAAGATGAGACGATCGAGAATATGCCTGTTCTTCATATACAAAAAAAAAGAAGAGAAAAGAGAGAGAGAGAGAGAGGGGGGAGAGATAAGTGCAGAAAGTGTAACCGGAGAACACAGCTATCGAGTGACAGCAAGTAGTCCGAAGTCATCATAAATCTGCGCGTGAGAATTACGCGAAGATTCGGGACAGCCTGGATCGGAATGTCTGAAGATAGCTGCGACAGGTACGTCGATGTCGCTCGTCCGGGATTCGATCATGAGAGACATTTGGCGTTGACTCATGGGCGACGTATGGGGAATGATGATGGGTGTGCTGACATTCCACGGTCGTAAATAAAAAGTGTCGTATTTAGTTTCGCCGAAGCGACAGGGGCGATGACGATAGCCGATCCTGGAACCGAGAGCAACGTGACCGCTAGTCGAAGCGAGATGGATGCATTCTGTTTGCTTATTTGTCGCTCCGGTTGTCATAATAGATTCGTGAGAGAAAACTTCCTGCGAATGATATGTTCAAGATCAAGGTCGCGACGCGGAGCTCAGCATCTTTGACAGAAGATGATTTTAACTTTGACGATTTGAACTCGCATTAAGTTTTTTTTTATAATTAGATTAAATGGTTTATTTTTAAAAGCATTTTTAAAAGAAGCGGGACTTGGTTTACATCAAATTTTAAAACCACATTTATATTTTTCTTTACTTTTTTCATTTCTCCATACTTTCCTTTAAGAATAACTTTTCTGTAATATCCTGAATGTCCCTGAACTTTTCTTCTTCATTTACCTTGTCCTACTTTCTTCTATCCTAGCATTAAGTTTTACGAGAGAGCAATAAGCTTGAATTGTCTTTTAATTGTCTACCATGATAAAAACATTCGTGACTTCGACTTTAGAAGGAAAAACGTGAGTAAACGAGCAGTAAACGAGATAAATTCTTATTTAATGTTAGATTTGCCGCTCGACAAAATAGGTCTCATAATTATACGTCTGATAATACAAAATATGAAGAAGAATACAATCTCGAACCGAATTTCTCCCTTTTTTTTATACAATGGAGGAAAGTTAAAGCAGTGAAAAAAATTTCATTCGAAAGTGAAATTACCACATTTTGTCGAATTTTCAAATACACCGCTACGCGACTTTTCAAATTTCAAATTGCATTCTAATACGCTATTCGTTCCCGACTTCAAGGTTTATCAGTCAGCTGACATGCGCCGTATGTTGCAACAACAAATTTGAAAACTTCGCTGCACACATGTGATTATCACAAGCAAACCAAAGTTTATTGCGATTATTGCATGCAACCGCATATACATTTATAAATCTATTTCATAATCTTTACATTGCGATTCAATGTTCTGATCTATATCGAACTTTTCGCATCTTCGTAGGAAACATTTATCAAGCCACGTCGCTGAATCGAGCGCGCGCGCGCCAAGTCACGTGACAGCAGGTACCAATCCGAGCAAAGCTAAAGATCCCAGTCTTCGAGCGCGACCGTATCCTCTCTCTCCTTCCCTCCTTCCGTCCGCGTATATCACCGTCTCGCTCACAGGTTAGGAAGTGCAGAAGGTGCAGCGGGAGCGATACGGCGACTCTGCAGATTCGTAAGTCGTAATCTCATCGCCTCCTCCTCCTCCCTCTTTTTCTCTCCGACGTCTAATCGTGTGCCTGTTTCGCTCAGAGCGCAGAAGGTATAGCGCGGTGCACTCACGCGAGGAACGGAGCCTGCAATCACTATATCGCCGCGGCCGGCATTGCCACCACCACCGCTACCACCACCACGCCGCCGTCCGCCGCCGCCGCCGCGGTTCAAAACCTGTCGGTCTGCATTCCAGTGTCGCCGCCGGTGAACGCCAAGCAGAGGCAGCCAGCAGCGGCAGCGGTCTCGTCGTCAAGCGCGTCCCGTTCCGTCCCGTTCCATTTCGCCGACGCGTCCGCTGCTCGGCGCCGTGTTCGTCGGGTTCCGCGCGAACATGAAGTAGACGAGGGTGGATTGTGTGAATCGTCTCGCGCGCGCGCGCCGAGGAAGCGGGGAAGCGAACCCGTGAAACGACAGAGAAACTCTCGACAAAGAAGCACGCGGGCCACCGCGCGCGGCGGCCGCCACTCGGGTCTCGCTCCTGCGGTGCGTCCCGTCCCGAATTACATCCCGCGAGTCGGCGAGCGACGCGCGGGGCGAGAGGACACCTCTTTCGGCGTCGGCTTCGGTCGGCGCGGCCGGATCGAGAAAAAGGGTAAGCACGCCACTTTTCTGTCTCTCTCTCTCTCTCTCTCTCTCTCTTTTTTCTTCGTCTCCCTGTTTCCCTCTTTCTCTCTCCAGGCGGACGATCTCGACTCCGGTGCGAGTCAATCGATCGCGCGATCGTGAACCCGGTTCTCTACTCGGAGCCGCTCGAGCGTCCGGAAAGCGAACACCAACACCGGATCGGCACGCTCCGGAGATTTCCGTTTCCACGGGAGAGAATTATAGGCGTCGGACACTAAATCCGGATCTTCCCGTCCGCGTTGCGTTACGCTCTCGGTATTTAGAGTGGGTACACGCTCGCTCTATTTGCTCTTTCTACAGGCGAGACGAGGCGCGGAGGCAGCCTCGGAGGGAGAAAGAGGGAAAGAAGCGGAGTGTGCAAGAGATACGGCTGAGAGACCTAGAGCGTTTTCTTCCGCGTCGGTTACCTTCATTCGCAGCTATTCTTTAGACTCCTTCTAAATTCTGGAGTTTATCTTTTCATAGCTCTCTCTCTCTCTCTCTCTCTGGAAATACAATGCAGGAGAAGATAGGGAGGGACAATTTAAATCCAAAATTTATTACGGTTAATTGAAACGTAAAAAAGATTCGGCTCTTAGTAAATCCATCTTCCTCAACAGTTTGCTTTTATGTCCCATTTAAGTGTGTAGCGAGACTCGTGCGTGCACCGAAAGAGCAAAGAAAGAAGGGAGGAAAAAAAAAAGAGAAAAACAGGTATGGAGGAAATGCAGATAGGAAGTGTATAAAAGAGATCCGACGAAACAAGTGTATTCAGGCGTCGTAGGGCGAAAGGGGGATCAAGATATCATGCAAGGGAGTGTGCGGGAGCAGCTAAAAGCACCTCACACATTCGTTATCATCCGCTCTGCCAGCATTCTCCGCTCCGAAACTCTCCCGCGCGTCCCTTTCTTTTTTTTTTTTTCTCAATCTCACCTGTTCGCGACGGCGATCCAGACCCCCGTCGTTGTCGCGAGCTTCCCCTGATCCCATTAAGCGATCTGCGAGACAAATGAGGGGCGTGGTGACGAAATTCAGATTCGCCAGTTTTATCGCGAACTCGTCCTCGACCGCGCATCGTTCAGGTAGAAATGCATAGCCGACACTTCGATCGGATTATTAAGCTGAAAAATCCACGAGCGCCACGAGATAAGTACGATCTGCCTGTACGAGAAGCACTCTTGACTCACCGTCAGGACAGACTCGGAAGAGACCGTGAGTTTTACTTTTACATCCCTAAAATGGTACAGCGAACCTATAACACATTACCTCACTTGCTCCGAAATTCCCTTTCTCACTTTCAGAGTCGCCCCTCACCTGTTAACGAGGCGGAGGAAGCCGTCCTTGCCGCCGTCGCGATCGCGATCCCCGATCCTCGATCCCATAAACGCACCGCGAGAGACGGTCCTTCGCTCTGGAATACTAATGACACGGATAGTCATTTATGGCACGGCCACGCATACCGCATAGAACAGGAAGGAGAACGTCGTCGTCGTCGAGGATCAGAGCATTTTCAGAGCGGAAGGTCTCTCGGAGTGTCAGATTTTTCGGAGGTTCTCATAGAGGATTAATACGGACCTCGGTCACATCTTTTCTCGTCTGTGCCTTCTGCATAAATCACGTAAAATTGAAATATTCAAGATAACGGCAATTCGAACTCGTGTCGATTGAAGATCTACTGAAAAAACTTGTACGTTAATTATGAATATCCGAATACTATGATTACGTATAATATCAGAGCATCAAGTAGCAATTTGTATTCGGTACTCGGAAAAATATAGTAGTGCATTATATCTTAAATTGCCAATTAGGCGTTATCTGTGACAACTTTTTAAAATTAATCTATTTTTACTGTTATTGCCTCTTATGACATTTCGTGAATTTTGCAGCATACGGTCGCCCGCCTGTATAACACCGCGTCGATTAAGTCGTTAATACGACGGCGCGACGGATTAGGTGTAATTACGACACCGCAGATTGCGCGTGCAAACCTATCGGTCGCGCGTGCACGCGTTCTCGCGCGCGTTCGTGCGTTCGTGCGTTCGTGCCAAGAGGGGCGCGGAGTGGACAACCACTGCTTTGGAATTCGGCTTCTTTATTTTTACGAGAGGTAACATCGGAAACCAGCCTCTTTGCGGCCCTTCTCACCTGTTACATACCATCGCCATTTATGCTACCATTTAACCAGAAGTTAAGAGTCTCCTCGTACATAAAACACGGCGAGCTGCCGTCGCGCCGATAATCTACCTGCATACACTCAAATTGTCTCCCCCTTTTTTCCCTCATTTCTTCCTTTTTCTCTCGGTCTCTCTCTGTGTCTCTCTTTCTCTCCTTTTTCCCCTCAAGTTTATTCATTTGAAATGATAAATTTGAGATTAAGTTTAAAATGCTCATCATTTAGAATGCTCATTTAAAATTCTCGTTATCTCGCTTTATTTCCTTCTTCTTCATTTGTTTGCTTTATCCAGTGCCGATTTTTCTTCTTACATGTTAAAGTATAGATACAGGCAACATACGCATAGTAGAGTAATGTACAATTTTGGAAATTCTCTCATGAAATTACGTCATATACCCTAGAAAGCTGTGAATATTTAAAGCTTTCTAATTATCATATTTTAACTACAGATTGCATCAAACGAGAATTTCTAAATGTGATTACTATGTTAATAATTCCTTCTCTATCAATTAACATCAATTTCGATTCTCACTAATGTCGTACGACTATTTAATTAGTATACTATTAATTAAGAATTAGTATTTTAAAGTTGTCTTTTATCACAAAGTGAATCAAAGAAAAAGACCAAGTACTTCATGTTATTAATCATTTGCATTAAATTAGTGCTGGTAAAACATTTATACTAATTGAACAACGTCGTATCGTCTTAATCATTGTGTATTTTAATCAGGTTCGAAAGGTATAATGCTCATGCATTAAACATCTTAATGTTGTTGTTTCGCTGACAGGCCGAGGAGAGCATTCTCGTCTTCGCCAAGCTTTTCCGCTGTCGGGAAAACTTGGACGCGATAGTTTCAGATACATTAAAGCGAGCGTATGGGTGTGTAGCACGACATCGCGATCCGTGATGTGAATGGATATACCTACGCGCGCTGTAGCGGCGTATCATAACGCTATAGCTCGACGAAAAAGAATTATTACCGTCGCTCTTCGCCATCGCGGGCGCGCTGCGCGCGAGTATATGGTTTTCTGATGGCCTCGCGCGAGCGGGCACGTGGGTGTAAAACGGTTCGCGCAATGAACGGCAGCTTTCGACGCCGTATATGGATATTTTCTAGACATCCACGCGTCACCCAGCCTCGCCACCGACTCCCTTTTCTCGTTATTAAAACAAAATGGAAAACAAAAACCCGTTATGTTTCATTGCTCGTTACTATTCGTCGTTGTAGTTCGCATAAGGATTGTTTTCTTGCTCACATCTTCCAACCGCTATATTTTGTCCTTCTTTTATTTTATAAAGTCATTCGTAATATTGTTTCTTTTCTGCGCGACCCCTTCCTGACCACTCACCCTACAAAGTTTAACAAATGTAATAATCTTTTTAAAATCAGGCAATGTGATTTTATGAAACAGTATAGTCTTATACATAATATATATGTTATATTTTTATAGATAATTGTTGTCCACTTTCCTAACTTTTAGAATATGTGTTATATTTTATTGAGTGTAAAATTTGTAATTACTTTAAGATAGGCAATTGTCATTTCGTGTCTTTAATTTAGATGAAAATGTGTTCTATTTTCACGTGAACTCGGCGTTCTAAACTTAAACGGCATGCTTGCTCGGTATTAATTTTAGTAGGTCTTCGCCGACACTCCGCGAGCCGCATATTTGCTTTCCCGCGGACGAAGGACCGGAAAAACAAGCAGTATGTGAAATGCCTGGTTAACGTAATGACTTTGTCTTCTTTCGTGCTTGCAGAATGTGTCAAGATGACATCTATCTCCTCTTTATGTGGCATCATCATTATCTTGCTCTACAGTCCGATCGCATATACATGCGGTGAGCTTTTTAAGACAGTGTTACGTAAATATATCTCGAATACCGTGTGAAACAGAATAATAATGTTGTTTTTGATCTTCATAACAGAGGACAAGATACAAGATATAAATATGTTCTTCACCCGACACCCACAACCTCTAGCCGCTCCGTTAAACGACGATGTGAACTTCGAGTGCAGCCTCAACTTTGCTGCTGAAAATTTCGCTTGGCATCATAAGGCTCTGAATTCAAACAACTGGACAGAGGTGTCCAAATTTAACGGCAGTGGCAAAACGTCACGATATGTTGTCACCTTCGATGATGTGTCAAAGGCCGGAGACTACCGTTGTATCGCGTTCTTCGGTGAGTCACGAAAATTAATACTTCACATATTTTGACCAATAATTAATTCATTTTTTGTCTTATTTGAAAACTGTGTATAATTATGTAATATTAAGTGGTACTAGAATTGTATTACCTACGATAGAGTTTTTTTCTTCTAAAGTGCATATCGAGCAATTGTATATATTTCTTCACAGGTATCAGTGGTGTAGCGTCAGATCCAGCGAGATTGACACTCGCGACGGTACAGAAGTTCTCCGACAAGAGCGATGTCTTCATCGAGGTGGTGGAGGGTAACACTGTGCCTATCACATGTCCCGTACCGTATTCCGAACCGGAAGCCTTAGTACAGTTCTACAAGAACGGTGTGCTTATTGAGAACGCGGATTTGGTGAACGGCAGGACCATGGTCATCAAGAACGTCAAATTGACGGACAGTGGATCGTATCACTGTAGCGTTAACAATTACATAACGTTGGTAATATTTATGAGCAACCATAAGACCATCTTGGTGGTACACGCGAACTTTACTCTCCAACCGCCGTATCTCACCAAGCAGCTGCAAACGGAATACATTGTTCCGCGCGGCAAGAATGTCACGTTAGAGTGTTTCGGTGCTGGTTTTCCTGTGCCGCGCGTTACCTGGAGTCGCCTAGGCGGTTCTCTGCTGTCGAAATCAATAAAATCACCCAACGGTTTGACATTGGTCCATGTCCAACCTTCCGATCGCGGGGAATACGATTGTGTATGGAGCAATGAGCTTCGACAGATCAAATCAGCGATTATCTTGAGGGTAGTGGAACCACCAAAAGTCACGAGACAACCGAACGCGTGTAGCTTTCGCGAGGGCGGAAAAATGCAGCTCTCGTGTGATGTAACGGGCGAGCCGGAACCAATCGTCGATTGGCTTGTCAACGGAGTTCCTTTGACACCTAATAAGACACACCAGATGATAGGCTCCACTCTTTTCGTAACCGACGTTGAGAAGAGGCATGCCGGGATTATTCAATGCGTCGCCAGCAACGAGTACGGATCGCATTCGGGATACAACCTGTTGCAGGTTCGACCGAAAGAGCACATTGATGGCGGTAAGGCCGAATTGAAGCCGGACTATGGGACTATGGGATCGAGGCATAAGCATACCAGGGGCGGTGGTAGACGCAGGAATAAAGAAGGAAAGAAGAAGGGAGGCGCAGGTAGTTATTTGCTTGTGTGTTATCGTCGTTTCATGCGTTTTCTTATCATTTTATCAAACGTTCGGTTGAGATATCGCCGATTAAATTCTTTTAGCATGGTTCTCTTTCGTGAAAAATTTCAGAATTCGTAATTTTTGTTATATTAAATTTTTATTTAATTAATACATGCTTTTCATATGACTAATTTTAACATATTATGGGTTGATTAATTTAACATTTTTGCGCTTTGTATTGAGATTTTCAATCGAACATAAAACTACATAAGAAAATGAAGAAATTTGAAAAATTACAGCACAATGATATTTTCAATGATATTCAATTTCATTTAAAGTTATTTTATATCTAATGTCCCTTTTTAATTACGAATGTAATTCCACAATTTCCGTGCCGATAATTAAAAAATTTAAATTCTGTTTCAGTCTTTTATATTTCGATTAAAATATTGATTTCTCTCTTTCAACAACAGTGGTTTTGGTACCTCCGGATCAGCCTAACGTCACAAGATTGTCCGATGTTTCTGTCATGGTGCGATGGTCAGTGCCGGAAAACACAGGTCTACCGATACAATTCTTCAAGGTCCAATACCGGGAGATAGGGCAAAAAATAACAAATAAACAAGCGAAGTGGATGACGGCCAATTCCGAGATACCGAATCACGTGCGATCTTTCGAAGTGACCGACTTGGTACCCGATCATACCTATCGATTTAGGATCGCTGCTGTGTACTCGAATAATGATAACAAGCTGAGCACGAATTCCGGGCGTTTTCACCTCAATAGGGATACCGGTATTGAGAGCAATAAAATGCCAGTACCGGAGTTGACCGATACCAAGGCGTTGGGACCGCATCAGGTGTTATTGAGTTGGCAAAATCCCAACAGTTCGGCGGAAATAGATGGGTTTTACATATATCATCGAGCCTCTACCTCAGCCGGCGAATATCTGAAGACCACCGTCGAGGGAAAGGACGCTTGTAATATGACAATTTCCCACTTACAACCCGATATTACATACGAATTCAAAGTCCAGAGCTTCTCCGTAGACGCGGCATCGGAATTTTCCAAGATATTACGGCAGAAAACTAAAAAGATCATTGTCGAACACCCGATTCAACAGGTGGCGGAAAATAAATTACGGCCGAGTGAGAGTAACAAGAATGTCAGCATACACGTCATAATCGGTGGAGTGTTTGGAGCGTCGCTCATTCTGATCGCTCTCGCCTTTGCAGCGAGATTTCTGTACAAAAGAGCCAAGTATAAGCAAAGTCAGGAAACGCAAAGCGAAGGTATATGATTTAATGAATAGAAAAAAAAAATAGATAAAACGCATTTTTGTATAATTTTGAAGATAAATGACATTCTTTCCTTCTGACGAACAGGTAAACCAATAACGAACGGACGAGTAATGAACGGTGGAGTCACAGATTCCAAGATTAACATTACGTCCAATCCGCTTGCCGGGCTCGACACGTCCGAAGATATAATGCAGCCTAAGGTCAGTATTTGTAAGTAACAACATCTGCACTTTTATTTCACCGGAAGAAAGTAACGGAACTGAATTCGGTCATCCGGCATTTCATCATCCAACGCTAATGAGAAATCATTGAATTTTGTTCTCAAACCTTCCATGTACAATTTTGTGTACTTAATTTCTTGAAAACACAGTTGCTCGCCTTTTATCAGTCACTTACTTTTCTTCCGGGAATCAGTACGATTTTAGACGAGCGTGGAAAATTTGTTAGTCTGATATAAAAAGATTCGCTTTTAACGATTAGAGCTATGAATTAGCTTCGCCATTATGAGCGAGAGATAGTCTAGGTAATTTTTACGGAGATTTCGCATTTACTCGACATTGGCTTCTGCTCTCGTCTAATAGTGTAAATCCGACATTAAATTGCCCGATATATTAAGGAGACTAGTCTTTTCTAGTTTTAGCATTGGTCGCGCGCTGCTCTTTAATTCTACTCGCTCTCTGCACTCTCTCTGGAGCCGCTTTTCTTTTGTTTTTCTGAACGCGACACACGCACGTTACCACTTACACGCTCTAGATCTGAAAAAAGAAGCGAACGAACGAACACGCATGTTTCTAAATCCAGAGCGGACAACAGTCGTCGATGGAAATGACGTCGTTTCTAAACGGCCAAAACAACAATGGCAGCAACAACGGCCATAACAACGGCGACGCAGCCGGGTCTGACGTGAACGTCACGTCACATAGCGAGCCGTCGTCTCTGCGCCAAGGGCCGCTGCCTATCGAACAACGTTTGTGAGAATGATTGCAGCTATATCTCTATTTTATAGACGGTAAGGACGCGAGTCGACCCTTGAAGACGGACGTTTACACCGTTGATCGAATCTACGAATCCATTAACGAATTTTATTTCGCGGGAAGAAACGTAAGGATTTGTCGACATGTTATCTCAACGAGAAACTTTAACTTATAGACTGTATTTAACGTATTCAGCTATTATCGCAACGATGAGACTGTTGCAAGACATTTTACAGGGTGTCTTAAGTAGATATGCTCAAATGTATCGCTACTGTAGATTGGGATTGATTTCGTGCGACTTGTGCGCTACCGCATATTTTTCGACGAATATAATGCATTTTTATATCAGTATAATCGATTATCGGATATAATATTGTGAAAAGAAATATTTCTTTCCACACGTCTTCCGTTTATCAGTACGAAGATAGTATTTCGCGACAGCCGAAATAGTCCCGCTTTATAGTGCACAATTAGAAAGTAAAAACGATCTGATTGCAACCTAAGACATATCTTTTGTCTTTCCCATTCTCTTTGTGAGAAAACGTTATTGATATGACCCTTGTCCGTTAAGTAGATGTGAAATTCAATTAATGTACCTGTGAAATAACTGACTTAACTGTTACATATCTACTTAACGGCCGTAAACTAGTGAGCACTGAACAATATTGTTTTTAGTAGGTTTTTTTATCCCTTTTCGTGTTGTACACATTTTTACATCACTTTCACAAACAGGATACTTTTTTAAGAGTTTTGTAATAAAAGCTTATGTATCTAAAGTATACAACGTAAGAATACGCGATACGTATAGTTACATTAACTATTCGCCAATGTTGAAAAGAAGGTAGTGTCATTTTACAATAGAGAGTTATTAGTAATATTCTTTTTATAAAATAATGAAGACGTAATGGTTGAGTCATATATTGTTAACATTATCTTGGTGTGTATGCCTGTTATTTTTATAAGTGTTTTCCTAGCTGCAACAGACTGGTCGAATAATTTATTAATGTCATGACAAAAATGCAAAACTACACGTCACAATATTTCTAGCGGTGTTTTGTTTGTTGTCAAAATTTTATACATACATATAGAACGTTATATGTATTGCGAGAAAGAAAAAATATGTGATAAAATTATATTTTGATAATTGGTATTTGCGTACGGCGGCAAAAGATGAAAATTGTAAATACGAGTGTATAAAACTTTTCTAAATAAATTATTTAAACGTTTGGCTTATGAAAGCACTGCAATATGTGAGTCGACAGCGAAGCTAGTGAAAATATGCATTGTACATATTAGGATAGCATTCAAGCGACACAAATGAATATAATGTGCCTTACATCTTGCCTGAAGATAATGATGACTAAACATAATGATTATTTATATACTTCTGTACATGTATACCATCATTTTGTGTACTTAATTTTTATAAAATAAATTATATTCAAAAGGAATGGAAAAATGTCAAGCGTACCTAAAGTAAAAGCTTTCATTTTGTTTCGATGGCGCAACAGCGAGAGGATCCGAGTGTGTACAAAAAATTTGAAGGTTTACTGGGGATCGAATCAGGCACCTTGACAGCATAGTAGACTAGTGCGCTGTCTTAGAAGACAAACTCGCGTTTGAAGTAAAAGCTTTATCAAACTACAATTATGTTTGAATATAACATGCTTCAAATAATAGCGATTACGAAATTAGATAATGAATAAATCAAAATGCATAGAGATCCATGTCGGCTGAATGTCTTTTATTAAGAAAGATATTTGTAGCTTCAATAATGAACTGTCACAAATTTTTATACGACCTATAATTGTGCGATTGCATAAGTATCAGGATAAGATTGTATTCTGTTTACAAATTTTATCATATTTTTATACATGGAATTTTGTTTATGAAACACTTTTATATGTATATCGCAAGTATTTCTATGTAAAATTATTATGTGTGTGTTTGAGCACAATTTGTTCCCGTATATTCTGATTCTTTAAACATTTTTCAGGTTACGTAAAATTACAAAAATAGAAATTTATCGCGAGTTATGTAAGACCGTTCAAAGAGAAATTTACGTAATAGGACTTTTCCCGCCTCCTGTTGCGGTCGTCGAGTGCGTTTGAATCGAAGGCCCGAACCCGCTGGCACCTGTGCCACTTCCGGACAGCTGGGCAGAGGGCGCTCGACGGTTCCGTTACGTGGATTTGAAAGTAACCGTAAACCGCGTGAATCCTGTGCTCCCGGGGAGCTGATCAGTGCGTGCGTGCATGCGCGTGCGAATAAGTAAACAAATAAATAAATCGGGCGAAGCATCACAGAGAACATCGTCCTTCTCGCGGATTGGAATGTTCGCGAAATTCGCCGGACCAGGGAGACGAAAGAGGTAAAGAAAGAGGTAATCAGCCGAGTCTATACCTCGCAGCTAGAAACAAAGGTTTGCTAAATTTATGCTGGAGTGTATGCCCATTTCTCTCTTCTCTTTTTTTCAGCGATCGTGCGAAGCTGTAAATACCGATGAGTCTCCCGAACGATCGGGACAGACGTGAGATCAGGATGTGTGACTTGATAGACCTGAACAGTCCGGACGTGAGGGAAACTGTGAAATCGGCGAAGCTCGCGTCGCCGCTGATCCCGCCACCGAAGAATATCGAGGAGAAAACGGAGTCGGCGACGGAGAAGCGCGAGGGCGACGGTAATAATCCATTCGACCGAGTGTTGCACGAGACCGTCGAGTACGTCAGCAAGAAGGGCGATCCCTTCGAGATGACGCTGCAACGAGCCCTTAGGTTCAAGGATTGGAGGAACGCACACTCCGTGGACTTTTCAGACGATTTTACTCCGAGACGTAAGAAGAGGTATTTAAAAACGACGAACAAGACGTTGGATATGCTCGACGAGTCGTTGCTCGAAGGCGGGTTTGGCATGTTCGATGGGGACAAGAAGACAGCGAGGAGCAAGACAGGGAGCGTCGATATCGACAAGAGAAACATTGACGTCTGTGATAGCAATGCGGCAGATCATGCGTCTGTCGTCGAGCAGGAGCATAAAGTATCTATCACTAGACCAGACTCGCTCGAATCGTCCATCTTAAATTACTCTGCGATGAACGACACGCTGCTGGAAGCGCTTCCTAAGCCTAACGAGGACGGCATGATTTCACCAGAGAAAGATGCATCGTTCGGATTTCCTTCAAATGTTAAATATCTTAAGCTGCAGAATATTCAGCGTTCATTGTCGCAGGGCGCCAAACAGTCGCCGATAGAATTGCTGTGTTCAAATAGAAGATCGCAATCCGTGACGGATGGCCAGAGGAAAGCCTCACAGAGCGTCAACAGCAGCACCATATCATCTTTCCTGGACAGGGGTTTCATGGAAAGTAAACTGACCGAACAGTCTGTATTCTCCAGTTTATCGAATGTCTCGTCTATAACAAAATTGACTTGTGCTTCGCTGTCATCGTCGATACTGTCAAACGATGCTATGAATCATGCTTTCTTGGATAACGGTTCGTTGAAAACTAGTCAGGAGAAGATAAGTGGATCCGAAAGTTCTGTGGAAGTAAAGCCGAGGCAGTACGACTTATCGGATTTGGCAGAAAAATTTAACAAATTGAAACACACCATGAGTGATGCGGACAGTATCTCATGTGTAACAAAGGATGATTCCAATTCCTTGAAAGAGGAAACTACGAAACAGATCGTGAATAATAAATTGATAGATGTCGATGTATTCGTGCCAGAAAATATGGAATGTAATAGAAGCTCATCTTCCACTTGTTCTTTGGACTCTGTATTTATTGTAAGATATTTAATATAAGTGTATATTGCATAATTTATCAAAATTATTTAATGTACAAAATGTAATGATTTTTGTTATTTATTGTTAATATCTGAATATTTGAATATAAATTAACACAAATTTTACACAAATTAATTTATCTCTAAACTATTGCATATTGAAGCAGAAAATAAAAATTGATTGCAGAACACAAGTAAAGTCGATAAGTCAATACTGAATGAAGCTAAGGTGCTTGCAAAGACTTTTGAGGAATTAGCAATAAAAACAGATTCTGGATGTAAGTATTTTATATATATATTAATTATAATAGTCGTAATTAATTTTAGTTCTAATAGTTCTTTTTTTACTGTCTTTTTTTTCCTTTCCTCAGCTAGTATGGATGATTTCATTTCGAGTAATACTCTATGGATGTCAGAATTATTACCGGCATTTGAGGATGAACCGGTAGTAGATGATTTAATTGATTTGCCTGTATCGCCAGAACGAAACTCCAGAGATATTAAAATTAATAATAAGAAGCAATCTCCTGCAAGTATTGATAGTGCGGAAGAAAATTCATTGAAAAAACTGGACTCATTTTCCAGTGTTTCTGTAAAGCAAGATGTAATTTCGTTATTGTTGGATCTCAGAAAATTAATTAAAACAGAAAGTAATCCGGAGGCTAAGAAATTACTTGATAATTTGGAAAACGTTTTGGATGTTAATTATAAAAATAATACGGAGTTATTGGTAACTTATTTAAATACATCAAATAAGTCACAAAGTCCTCAGAAAATGTCTTCGGATAGCATCGAAAAATTTAATAAATCAAGTACAGATAAAAGTGAGGAAGAAAGCGGCAAAGTATCATCTCAAGAAAAGCTCAGTAATAATGAAAAATCATTGCAAGACATAAACTGTATATTGGAAGATATATCGCAAAACAGCAGCGAAAAATCATCAGTTATGTCTTCATCCTGTAAAGATAATAACGAAGATTATACAAATACTGCAAATTCATCTGACTTAATAGAGCACACCAAGAATGACAGCAAAGAAAAGGATAGTCAAGTGGATAAAAAAATAGCGGTAGAATTGCTGATAAATCTCCAAAAATTATTGAGTGGCCAAACTGAGGATGATACAACAATACAGTTACTTAAAAATATTGGAAAAGCGTTAAATACCGCATTAAGTAATAACGTTGAAAATAAAATACAGGCCAATTGCACTAGGAAGCAAAATGTTCAACAGACTACACCTGTAAAAACTTTAGAATCTGATCGCAATACGCGACATTTGTCTGCACATTTGACAAAAGTATCGCAAAGACGAAGCTTGGAGCCAAAATCTAAAGTGAGTGAGTCTTTTATTATGTTGTATGATAATTTTAATCATTTGCTTATGTGTCTATGTTTTTTGCCGTTCGAGAAGACAGTTAGAAGAAGTATATCCGCAGTCGAGTCATCACCCAAGACGTCAAGCGCACAAATACGCAGACATAGGGAGACGTCCGAATTGGAGAATCGCCAGAAGCGTTTTTCCAGCGACCCCGGATTTATTAACAATTTATCAAATAAAAAATCTGTGATTTCAGAGGTATACAACACAAAAAAAGGTAAATTACGTTTTTTACACACACATATATTGTTATTAAATTATTCGTTTGATATACAGATTATCGTATTATATGTTGAAATTTATTTTAGCGGAAGTTACAGCATCTGATAGTAAAAAGGAAAAATCCATCGCTATAAGCGATGTTAAAAATAAGCTGAAAAAAAGATCGGATGTAGTCAGTAAAAGAGGTCCTATGAAAGCAGTGCATCCTGTAGATAATATGCAAAAAAAAGGTATATCTTATCTGCTGAAAGACTTAAAAAAAACTCAATAATATTCTCAAATGCTTATTAAATAGAAGCAATAAATAATTATAAAAACTATATAATTATACAAAGATTAACATTTTATTATTAACTGATAATATAATTTCAAAATGTTTACGATAATGTAGCGTCATTCGAGAGACAGAAGCCATCTTTTCAAGCCACGCCACCAAAATCCAACAAAGCTACTCCACGGGGTAATAAAATAATCAGCAGCACTCCCAATTCGCCGAGCAACAATTACATGCCTAAGAAATCTACGAAATCCAAACCGATAGCCTCGTCAACGCCGGACGGTCAAAACAGTAAAACCGCATTGACGTCCGCTAATAAAAAACGTAACCTTTCCTGCGATATCTCACCGGTGACAACGTATGTAAACATGAGTGGCAGCGATGAACGGAAAAACAGTCCTAAAAGGTGAGAAAAAACTTATTTAAAGTGATCATCTGTTTAAATTGTCATTTATCAAAAGTATAAGAGAGAAAAGAACTTGAAATTATGTAATGATCGGATTTAATGTTTTAGAACGTCTAAATTGCCGACCCCGAAGAAATGTACAACACCCACGCGTCGACAGACAGACATTCCAAAGTTCCTGACGCCGCCGAGCAATTATTCGAATATGAATAATCCGCAGTCTCCGCAGCGCTTGAATAGGAGCTTAATCAATGTGCAGCGATACTCTCCTATTTACGAGAAAAACAATGTTGGAAAGAAACGGCAGAGTCCGCTGAAGGAAACTAACAGAATCACTGCGAAAGTCAAGCCACTCAATTTGGTACGTCTGTGACGTCTTTCGCATGAGTATCCTCGCACCAACTCGCTTTACATTTTTATGCGCAGATATCCAAAATTAAGCGACACAGTACAGGTGATTTCGCCGAGAAGGAGAATAATTACGCGTGAGAATGGAGCGAAAGAAGAAGGAAAGTATCGATCGTGCTATTGTGATATCGATTATGTACCAGAGATTGCCCCATATAGAAATTATAAGAGATGCGGTTTTCTTTTTATTTACTTTTATAATATATTTGTATGTTTTATAATAAAATATGCGGCGAGAAAGTGTGCGATTCAACCGTTCGCGAATCCTCAAATGATCTTATTAGAGTACGATGTGCAAACGTGTGTATTCCCGAATTCATTTACGCAAACGGCTAAATTATTTTTTTAAAAATGTGATAATTAAATCTTAGGTTTGTCAAAGAGAATGAAAGATACAGAGAAAGGAATTATATGTGAAGGCACAAGATATAATCTTAATAATTTTACAAATCTTGATCATGCCTTAAAATTTTTATTTTCCTTCCCCGTTCCAAGTGCATCTAAAATGTCGATTAATATCTTCGACCGGAATAGCGCGAATTGAAGCGCTCGCTGTTAATAACGCAAAACCTGTGCTTTTTTAGTCGCTTAGCATTAAAAAAAAAAACCGGTGTCGGATGTAGGATTAAAACGGATTAAAATTTTAAACTGAAAAGACTGGTTGCGATCATACGGTTCCTCTGCGCATGCGTCGTCTCCCCACTTCCTCCGTACACATGTATGTACGTGCACTTGCGCGCGCAGCACCCATCATATGATCAGCCGGAAGTGGAAAAATAAGAAGCATGAAAGAACAGTATCGCGAGGCTTCGCGGGCACCACATTGCTCTTCCCGAAAATTTTCTTTCTCGAGAAAAAAGAAACTTGGGTAAGTTAATATTGAAAACACTGAATTCCATAACTGACTTTCCCTCGATTTTCGGTTTCAATATCGTAATTCAAGGATGCGAAGAGGTAAACGAAAATATGAGCGCTCTGGAGGACGAATGGGATCGAATTCCGATTAGCTTGATTAATAATTAACTTATCGTGATATTTCGTTAACGAATAGAACCGTAAACTTGTCGCACATGGGAATAGGGATAAATTTTAAAGGGAAAACGAATTGGAGATATTGCTGTAAGCAAAATTCTATCAATTACGTTCATCGGAGTTCGGTCGAGGTCACACTTAAAGAGAATTCACATTGAACCGGTTTTGTGGATTCTTATAAAAACGACAACTTTTCCATCTCCTTTATTTCGTCTCAATCTCCATTTCAGTTTAAGCTCCTTTATTTGATTGGAATCAATTGTGCGACATGTGCGTGCGTGCACATTTTCGGTACGATTCGGCGCGACCATGTAAACATGCCTGCATTTAACCCTTCAATCGACGCATTATTTTTTTCCATATTAGTCGATACGCGAGGTTTTGCGAGACCCTCAATGTAAAAAATCTAATTTTATACATGTAATTATATCTTTGTTTAATTAGGTCTTCAGATTCAGGCAAGGAAAGGCTTTACTTTGGAAATGATATTTATTCAAACTTTTAAAATTATAATCAAGTTAAAAGAAACTAAAATTGCCAATTTTGCACAATATTTAAAGGTTTGTTTTTTATTCCTGAATTAGCTGCACTATTCAGAGTTTATCTTTCTCCCTTCCATTGGAAGAAAAAAGAAAAATTCTGAACTAGTAGCCAGTTCAGGAATAAAGCACCGAGTATTTATAATAAGAGCCTTGGCACACAGAAAAACTTAATTTCATCCATACGAAATTTTTAGCGTTGCTTAAGTTTCAAAGTAACTTACGTATTTGACTGTGATTGGGCGCTTTTCTTACGTCTTAAATTTTACTGCTTTTAGGACCGGTTTTTCCAACTTCTTGGTAAGCTAACTAATAGTTAAATCATTCATCTATCTTTGTGTTATCTTCAAATTAGACAAGTGCAGATATATGATTTAATTATTAGTTAGCTTACATTAGTTAGCAAGAAGTTGAAAAATCGGCCTTAGTGTAGTAAGCCTTAAGTTGCAAGCAATTAATCAATCACAGTCGATTATTTTCCTCACGTTCAACCGTGATTGGTCAATTCCTGGCGGCTTAAGGCTCACTACCTACTATCTATTGTAGACTCAAACTAAAAAAATTAATTAAAAAATGTGAGACATTTAAAGATGAGACGATTGGAGGGTTAAGGTGTCGGGCACGAGAGCGTGCGCACCCGGCCCTGCGGCTGGTGCGAGAACTGCGCGTTGCGTGCCATCTTGGCGGTCCGTCCATATCGCGTTCGTTCGCGGCCGGCGTGAGCTCCGTTTTGTTTTCCGTCGAAATCGAAATCGCTGGCGACGCGCGTTCATCGGACCGCGCCCGAACAATTCCGCGGTGGTCGAGGTACGGCACGCGGACCTCTGTGGTGGGCCGCCGCGCTCCGCTCCGCAGGTAAGTCCTGGAATCATTTCGGTTTAGGCCCGGCGATTGGGTTAACGCGCCATTCCTCTCGGCCGGCGGTGGAGAAGGAGAGAGACGGAGATCGCGCGTCTGGATTAAACGGCGCGCTAAAGGCCCGTCGCGATTGCACTACGCGAGGGCGAGAGACGGCCGCGTTGCCTTTCCGCGAAGTTAAAGCCGGCCGGCGGTGTTTCGCGGCGGCGTCGCGCCACGAGAGAAAGAGGAGCGCGACGCGCGCGCGAAAGCAGACGACACGCGCGCGCGAGAAGCAGACGACGGAGCGACGGTAGCGGTGGTGGCGGCGGCGCGCGTGAAAGACGGACGCAGGACGCGGAGGACGCGAGTTTTCCCGGTGAGTTTGGTAAGTTTGGCCAACGATTTTCCGCGGGCCGCGCCGCGCCGGCCGCGCCGATTCGGACGCGGTGCGTCCCCGCGGGCTTTCCGCGCTGAAAGATTCACCGTTTCGACCCGCCCGATCATTCCTGGCGGAGCGAAGCGTCGCGGAGCACGCGCGCGCGCGCGCGCGCGTCGAACGCGATCGAGGGCCGCCCTCGTCGATACGACTATCAATAGCGCTATCAATAGTCGAGCGATACCGAGGCGACGTTGGCGAGGGTCCGTTGACGAACGAAGGTGGCCGCGCGAGAGCCGGGAACAGGCGACCGCGAGAGAACAGCTGAGAGAGAACCGCGCCGGCACGCACCGGGCACACATGCAGAGAGAGCGGCGATCTCGCGCGCGCGCGCGGGCGCGCATGCCGAATGCACGTAGCGGCGCGCACGCACACGCGCGCACACCCAGAGCGACACCGTCCGTGGTGACGCGCCGTCGCCGCCGTCGCCGCCGCAGCCGCCGCGGCGGCTGCCGACGTATTCACGCTGGCATTCGCACAGTCGCCGCGGCCGTGCGAGGTACAGTGGAGGTTAGGGTGGCCATTTTTCGCTCGCGCGCGTAGCACACATCCCGGACCACCGTTTTCCTACCACGCCGCGCCAACCTTCCTGGCACCCGTCGGCCGTTAATCGCAGAGAATCGCGGGCGAGAATTCGTCGTTGCGTCACGTGGCCGGTTACGTCCCGCGAGAGCGTTGACGCGTTACTCTGGCGGCGGAGGCGCGCGGTTCCCCAGACACGGTGGTGCGCACTTATTACGCGCTTTTCGGCACGCAGGTAAGTACAGGCGCGTACTTCCCCCGGCGCGCGTGCGAAAAAAAAGTGTCCCCGGGCTCTCTCTCTTTCGCGCGCGCGTGTGTCATCTCGCGGAGCGAAAGAGAGAGAGAGAGAGAGAGAGTGAGTGAGTGAGTGAGTGAGTGAGTGAGTGAGTGAGAACACCGTTCCCGGCGCTCGCGCTCCCGATCGACGATCACAGGTGCGCGCGAATCACCCCCCGCGTCCTCCCGGCGAGGACGACCGGGCCGACCGGACCCGTGTTGGCCATTGTTTACGCATGCGAGAGTTCGGCCGATCCACCTCGGCGAACCGGACCGTGCGCGCTTGGCGCGGGATCGGCACGGCGTACCGGGAGTTTGGCGCGACGGGCCGGCGAGATATCTCGGACGCGGTTTTTCTCGGCATCACCGAGCGAGCGGTCGCGCGCGCGGAGGGTGTGAAACGCGCATCGCGCTCTCCGCAGTTCGATGTTCGATCCGCGGCGCGCCGCGCCGCTCCGCTCCGCGCCGGCGAGAGATTATCACGCGCGCGCGTGTGTCCTTCTCGCGGTGTGCACCTCGCGCTCTTGCCTTCTTTTTTTTTTCTCTCCTTTCTTTTTTCACCGCGGCGTCCGCGGGGCCGCGCGCGCGCTCGGCAGGGCGATTCGGTGGAGCGATGGGAGCGCGCGCGGGGCTCCGATTCAAAAACTTTTCTCGGAAGCGAATTCCGTAATGGAGACGGTATGGAGATACCGGACGATCGGCGCGCGACATCGTGGAGCAGCGCGCGGTCCAATCGAAGGGGTCGCTTCGGCGCGAGGGGACATTTGGCGCGTTTCACGGCGCGGTGCCATTATCCGCGCGATCGACTGCCGCCTCCCTCGATCATCCGCGTAATCCTTCCGCCGCGCCCGGACGAGCGCGCGTCGCTTTGTGTCGCCTCGGCGCGTCGTCTGCGACACGAAGATCGGATTTATCGCGCGGGCACGCGGCGGCAGCGATAGCGCGCGTGCCGGAGAGCGAGAGCTCGATAGAGCGCGCCTGACGGCGAGGGAGAGAAAGAAAGAGAGATACGGAGAAAAAGGGCGAGAGTTCCCGCGACGTAACGCGGGAGGAAGCGCGATCGGCGCGATCGAAACGCGCGCAAGAGGCTGTCGTCGAGCGGCAGACGTCGGAAGTGGAAGAGTCCTCGGGACCACGTCCGGGTCTCGTGACGCAGAATTTAAATTTGGTCGCGGTGCGGCACGATACGATACGGTTCGGTTTGGTGCGGTGCACGGATCCACAGACAGACGGACGAACGGACGGACAGCGCGCGGCGGCGGCGACGGCGGCAGCGGCGGACCGGCGCACGCACACGCGAGACACGCCGAAACGAGAGGATCGCGCGGAAACGTGGATCGTGGTCGCGCGTCGCGCGCGCAGTTTCCAAAAATCATAAGTGTGCGTTTCGTTTCCAAAGGTACGGTCCCGGAGCGGCTTCTACAGTGAGAGATCGGTTGTCAGATCCGGAGAGCGGATCGCGAGCGAGTCGGTGGTGGTGCGTCGTCATCCCCGGCAGCGGTGAGAGAGAGAGAGAGAGAGAGAGCGGCAGCGGCCGGCCAAAGACAGAGAGGGTGCGAGAGCGAGACGCAGAGTCGCGCCCCGTATATCGATAACGAATGACGAAGATGCAGCAGCACCCGGTGCAGGCGGCGCCGCGGATCACGCACGAGGAACACATACTCGAGGCGATCGATCAGCTTCGTCGGCGCAAAGCGCGCCCCGATGCCGATCGCATTTGCAACTATCTGCTCCGCAACTATGCGGTGGACGCGCGCGACACGATCGCCGATCTGCATCGGCTGATCGAGGTGGAGAAGGTGATCCAGGTCGATTACAAGGGCAACACCAGTTATCGGAACGCCAAGAAGTGGACGCGGCTGCAGCTCTTCAAGAATCGACCGGAGGGCTTCCTCAAGGAGAAACTCAACTCGAGCATGGTGTCGAGTGCGGTCGCCGAGCTCGTGGTCGAGGAGCCCGATTACCTTGACCAGGGCGTCCCCGCCTGCCGGCTTATCGAGCAGCTCCTCGACGGCGTTTCGAGCCCGACGTCCCGCCGCGTGGTCGAGGAGTTTCTCGGCCGCGAGGTCGCCAGCGGCAATCTCGCGCGCCTGTCCAACGGCAATTACTCGCTGGTGGCGATGTCCGACATGACGACGGACGCGACACCGTCGCGACGCGGCGGCGACACGCAGCCGTCGTCCTCCGCGGCGGCCGCCTGCGCCCTGGAGAACGGCAACGCGACGCAGCGGCGTGTCGGTAAGGAGGCTACTACCAACGGCACCAACGGATTTACGACCAAGGCGACCAAGACGACGGTAGCGGCGCCGGCAACGTCCACGTCCACCGCCGCCGCCGCCGCCGCCGCCGAGCTCTACGAGTTCAACGAGACGGATAACCTTACCGACACTACGTCCAATACGTCGCGATCGTCCTCGCGACAGGCCAACGACAGTCCGAAGCTGGATCAGCAGCAGCAGCAGCAGGATTGCAGGAAAAAGAAGGAATGCTACGAGGGCAATGCCGACAAGAACGACGCCGAGCACGGCGGCAGCGCGTCGCCGCGGACCGTCGGGGTGGCATGCAACGGCGTCGCCGTCGCCGGCCAGCGCGAGCTCCCGGTGGCAGCGGCGCCGACATCGACTTCCACGGAGAACGCGATCGCCAATCAGGAACCAAAGAGCAACGATGTCCAGAAGACAACTACGTCTAACCTTAAAAGATCTGCCAAGGCCGAGCGGAAGCAGCGGCTGTTTGCGAGGACGGACGATCGTATGGACATCGAGATTAAGTTTGAGGATTATCAGCAGAGTGGCAAGGACGAACGGGAGAAACGCGAGGAAACTGGTCAACGGTCCAGCGAGGATCGCGAGGATGAGGACGCCGGTAGGAGCTCATCGACCAACACATCTCCGACTCCGTCCAATGTAAACACTGGTGGATTCCGTAGCGCCAGGAGGAAGGTAGCGTAACTGTTGAATAGAATGTTTATACATGTAGATAGAACACTGTAAATATTTGGAGTATGTCTTTGACGAAGAATATAGTTTCATTTTAATATATACATTTTTTTACACAAAATACGAAATATGAGATTATCTCTTAAAACATTTGCTTCTAAATAACTATAGATTTCCAAGAATTGATTTTTGCACACACATACTATTTTCAATACTGGAGAATATGTAAAAATTATCGATATAGTTTCTTTGAAACAAATTTTTTTCTTTGACAATGCCCATCTGAAGCGTCCAAAGATTTATCAATTGTCTCACATGTTTGTTCTTATCTTTCAGAGAGCCAGAAAAGTATTTGATCCTTCAGATAACAATCTAGTAAAGCGCAAACGAGGTAGACCAGGTAATCATAAAAATTCGATGCTGCAAGATTCTCAGGATTCAGTTGCTAAGGCACCTGTCAAGGATGGACCATGCAGGCAGTGCAGCCTCTGTTCCAAGGAGAAACAAGAGGCTCTCGTGGCTTGTAGAGACTGCACAGTGAGAGGTAATTCTTATAATATAATTGAAAAAATTTCGATTAATTTTTTTCTTAAATTTCTTATAACTGTGTTACATATATATTACGTACATTTGCAGCACATCCGAGTTGTATTTATAGTAGTCCGGAGGAATTACTACAGAAAGCCAATAGCAATTGGCAATGCGAACGCTGTAAAACCTGCACAGTATGCTGCGAGACTTCTGATGCTGTAAGTTTATCACACTTTTCCATTTCATTTTATTCCATTTCACGTTCTTTTTATCACAGTAATTAATTTTCGTTCTTTTTCTCGTCGTAGGGTTTGTTAGTAACTTGTTATAGCTGCGATGACGCCTATCACTATGCTTGTCATACGTCTCGTGTCACGATAAAATCGAATTCCAAATGGTATTGCAACGACTGCACGCAGAAACAGCAGTGCAAGACGAATGACAGTCAAAACACTCACTCAATCAACGGAACAAGCAGGCCGGATAGCCCGTCCAGTACAACTATTTTACCGCCGGTTCTGAGTCCACAGGTTTCCCCCACGAGAGGTTCCTCCGATCAAGTGGAAGACGATGGTCCTAAAGGACCCATCGACTTGAATATTCCTGACGCGAGGAATTGGACCTTCGAGCAAGTGTATCAATACTTTGCTAGATTATTTCCCAAGGAAGCCGAGGTCTTCCGGCAGCAGGTAAGAGAATTTAATTAATCTGCTAGATGGACAACTATTCGCAGCAATAATTATTTCGATTTCGATCGACCATCGTTTGCTTGCATTTGTTGTTCTTTATCACTAAGCATTATTCAATTTATATTCTAGGAAATAGACGGCCACGCGCTTCTAATGATGAGTCGAAAAGACGTTCTGTGCGGACTTAATTTGCTACTCGGTCCTGCCTTGAAAATATATCGACACGTTTTGAAGCTTCAATTTCGTAGAGACGATCCTGAGTTATATTGGCAATAATACGAATTTTATATGAAATTGATCTCTATTATATCATACGCATTTTAATCTATAAGATTTAATGCTTGACAAAATTAAATCTTTCAGATTACGATTACGATATAATTTTAGTTTGTAGACAGTCTCCACGTTGTACATATGACGTATATTGCTAGAGCTCTCTTACGAGTAATAAGGATATGTGCTCCTTAGTAACGAGATTATCGAATGTTCAGAACGGGCTTTATTTACTGTTGAATCCCGCGTTGAGAAATATATCGGTACATTCTGGAAAAAAAAAACGCGGAGACGATCTCAAACTCTCTATTGGCAATAATGTAGATGATATATTGCATAAATTCAATCTTTGCGACATCGTGCATGTGATTTGTACAAATTAAGCCTTTTTATAGATTAAGAACAACTCGGCTTTAAAGTACGCTCCGCATTGTACAGATGAGACATATTGCTAAGATCTCCCGCGAACGATTGTCGCAAGCCAAACCGGTACCGTTCCGTAGATATGTCACGCATGATTACCTACACTTAATGTACATACATTCTGCCTTTTTCATAAAAGTATTTAGCGGTATTTTATAAAAAGGAGCAGATATTTTCTATCTCCAAACTGTTACTTGTTAACGTTACATTTAAGCCTGTATCGAAAATTCTACACGCTGTTTGTTCCGGCAAAAAAAAACCATTGGATGTGTGAAACGGAAAAAGAGAAATTATCGACTGATTTTACACGATTTTGTGTCACGTAAACTTGTATTTTATTTTCACAAGTTTTACATATAGGAATAATACATTTATTTGTAGAACGTAGTTATGTAAGACGCTACTAGTTAAGGAACACGATACTTTGGTTTTACATGTACTTTTCTATTATGCAATAAATATTTTGATATTTATAAATTTGTTATAATAACATCCTCTAAAGGCTAATATCTAACTGCGGACCTCCCGAAATACGCATGGACACGCAAGAATATTCTAGTTACTTTCAACAAATGTCATTGAAGGAGAACACACGCATAATCTAACTTTTTATATTTGTATATCGGTAACAATGAGATTTAATTTAAGGAGTATAAGTCTTATAAACAGGAACTTGAACATTTACTTTTATACACATATTCCTAGAGTACGTTGTAAATTTAGTTTGAAACTTTGAAAATTGCGTCACGATACTACTAAAATCAATCGCTGTATAAAGATTTCTTACACTATGTTCTATAAAGAAAAATAAAAACTTGGTTACATCGTTATTCTTTCACGCATGAATGAAAAGCGACAAGAAAGCTCTGCAAAAATAAATAGTAATACGATGGAAGAGTTTTCTAACAAACATTACAAATATTATACAAATGTAATGCGCGTTAGTATCGTAACATCTCACTGTCTTGTTCACTATCTCTTTGACTAATAATAATAGAGAAAGAATAATAAGATTTTAATCGTATATCGCTCGCTATTAAAATTGTGAATGTGTTACATATGTAAAAATATATTACCTTAGAATATATATACGCTATGAACAAATTCTAACATATGATACAAATAAGACTTTGTAAAACTCTTGAAAAGATTCGTGCAGAATGCTTGTATATACCACAATGTGGGTGTGTATGTGTGTGTATAATTATATACTTGTATATATCACATAATTCGCAAAGATAATCGCAATTCTCATATGTATATTTTGTTTATGAGAATACAATATTAATATTTCGATCGCACCAATACTAAGTAATGAGTGTCAAATGGCAAAAACAATATGCCATGTCAAAAAGATGCAATTCTGATCTAGCAAAAACACGAAACTACGAAATAATTTCGTATGGACAAATTTCAGTCCTCTTCTTCTTTTATAAAGAAAGAGACTAAATTTTTATATAATACAAAATATTTATATATACCTTACAATATTCTCTTACAAATAGATTTGAATATATCACGACGTGCATAAAGCCTTCTCCATGATTTTTTTATATTGCACTATTATAGGGAATAGAAGGTGGCTTATCACAAAACAATAAGTGTGATCAAATCAAATGACATTTTGATTATGTACTTAGATGTCGTTGAAAAAGTTTTACGTCTATTTCTTCTGCAAATTTAAATTTGTTCGTTGTATGATAAATATCGGCTTAAATATATCCATATACAAATTATGTAATTGCATTCAAAAAAGACTTTGCAATTTTTGATATTAAAAGCTTGTATCTTCTTTGATATATATCTATATACATACTTCAAAAACTAACAGATCAATCTATAATATAATTATCAACGTAAAAGTCTTCGAAAAGCTCGATATTTTACAGAGCGCAGCTCGATTTGGACATTTTATATTACCAAATAAATTTGTTTTTGTCTACCATTTCATAATTATTACTTTATTTTAGACATCATGCTAAATATGCATGTGTAAATATTTCGTCACCAATTATTTTATAAAAAAAGGAATAATTTAGTTTCTTATGGCACTTATTGTATATGCAATCTAAACTTTTAAAGCGCGATTGAGATATTCACAGTAATTAATATTTGTATCATTGCACTATATATTATGCTATGGCGATACAATCACATTATATCGTCATCGAAACATTGTAATTTAAATAGCATGGTTGTGCGATTCGTGATATTTAGGTGGCGGTACTTTGTACATCACCGCTTCGTCCGGTATGAACAACTCAAGATTGGACGAAGAATCGTCTTTTTCAAAAGGCATGTCTATTCTATCCAAGAATATTTTTTCTTTCTTTGACGCGAGATATAACGACGTTATGTACATTATCATGGGGACGTAAATCACATAAAGCCGCGCGAACACAAAAGACAGAATGGAGATAGTGTTGGCCTGTTCCATTTCACGTTGAGACGATTCGAACTTCGACGTAGACGTCGGTTGTCTAGTTTCTCCCGAATAGTCAGAGGACAGAGTGTAATCCACGGTCTACGATTTTATCAATTATGCATTTCACATTTCTATTAGAAATATATTACGTCGTCGATCAGTATTAATATTAATTGTGGAAAATGTCACGCTTACCCTGGAGTCCATTGGGATGGTTTTAACGTGGGTCTGTGGCAATTTAAATCCGTCAGAATCCCACCATCTAGGAAAGAGCTCTTTGCGTAATCCAGGATCAGTTAATATGTCATTTTCTGGCACGTCAGGCGACATTGATGAAACATCTATATTTTCTTCCATACATATGGCAACAGTGAACAGAGATAACAAGTCCGAAATTCGTTGCTTGGCCATGAAATTACAGCCAGTGTTGCAGACATAACGATCATGCAGATTCGTGTAAGCCTCGGTACACGCTGTCACAAATATAAAAGCAGTTTTATATTACAGAAGACCTTGGCATGGTTTACATGCTCAATGAGAAATAACGCAAAAGCAACAGAAAAAGAATAAAAGTTCTTTTGAATATATATATATATATATATATATATATATATATATATTGTGCTAATTTACAAATATTGTAATAAATATCTTTGAAAATCAAAGCCAAATAAAACAATTATAGATGTCTCATACAAGCCTCGCAGGCGCTCCTAGTGCCATTCAAACTGTTTTGCTCCCATCCATAACGCAAGTCGACTAGATTGAAGAACCTGCAGCCTCGTTGACAGCAGGACTTTACATACATGCTCTAAAACAAAACGATTGATCGTACAAACAAATGTAGAATATAAAAATGTACATATACACATACAATATACATGAGACTAAATGTCTCAGGATTACACAGAGCTGACACACTTACATTTGGAAAACCGATAGGTGTGTTTGCGCAGAGACTGCTGCAGGGATCCCTGCGATTTAATATGCTGTCAACTGTATCTCCGAGAGTCAGCCTTGTGACAAGCAGCATCAGCAACGTAACGATTTCTATGTTCTCTGTCATCTCCGGAGATGCCTTGAGTGCCAATTCTCTCCCTTAATTTCTACCTTCTCAAGGAGGTAAATCTGTTCGGGCCCGAGGAATTCCGTATTCTCGTTCACCCACGCTACCGATGCTCCGTTAACGATCACATCCGGGCCGAGACGAACCGTCAAACACACGGAAGTGACAGCGACGTCCTCAAAGCTAAGTAGATGACTTATTATTTGCATTTCCGAAGGGGTGTTATAACGGAGAATTTATTTACCTTGATCATGTAACTTGGAACTTATATTTTTTTGTATTTATCGCATTAGTTAGCAATTAGAATAACGTCTTTCCACAGTCAAAATTGTATTTTGAGGGTGGAGAGATGAAGAGGATGGCAGATCGGAGATCTAACCCAAATGACTTCCCCAGCGCTAAACTCTCTCGCTGCTGTGGACCTCGATGCGAAAAGTACGCGTCCGCGGCGGGTGATGGAGCGATGTGCGGTGACATGATGGCGACAGGAGTGCGGCTGCACGCTGATTGGCTGGTCGCTTCGATGTGCCTACGATTCTCGAAATTTTGAACTGTTTGCGATTATCGAACCTGCGACATTCATCAACGGGACGCGCGAGTGTCCGATACCCCTTGTGAGAAATATTGCCGAAGAGGATCTCGAAGACATGAAAAGTAATCGCAAACAGCTCGAAAAGCATCGTCCGATCATCGTGACATATAAAACGTTGAGCGCGGTCACCAATGTTAGAAGTCCGGATCATCCAGACAATTCGTCACTTTTTCATCTCAGTGCATCGATAGTTCAATAAAGATTCGGCCACTGCCAGGTACGTGCATATAATCTACAAAATTAATCGCGATATCTATGAATTGTACGTTTCTGAGGAATTATGTAGTGTGATCGGGTCAGAGATTCGTCAAGCGAACTTCGTATGATCGTAGTCTCGTATGAAATTTATTGGGCGAACTATATCGCGCACCAGTGATCCATCAAGTGAACTTCGTATGATCGTAGGAACGTTTAACGGCATCCGTTGACGGCATTCTCGTAACTAGTACCGCGAAAAGTAAGAAATAGCTAGTTGAAGCAAACGTATAGTGAGTAGATAAATGATAGCGAAAGATGATAACGTGCGGTGATGAAAAAATATAATTAATATTTATCTCAAGATCTAGCTAAGAATGAAAATGTTTAACTTTATGCCATTTTCATTGTGAAAGAGCGTTTTATTTTTTCGCTCGATTTGTGTTGTGTTAATTTTATTAGTATTTCTTTTCTGTCAAATTTTTGAAAATTTTTGAAAATGTATATTGGTTAATCTTTTCACTATTTTTTTGGTGTGTATTTTGTCGATATTTAAGTTAGATCTCTTTTGGAAATTTTATTTATTTAATTTTATCCTTGAATTTTATTTATTTAAATTTTCATTGATTTCTTATAATGATAATGGGACATGAAAGTGTTATTTCCAAATCACACTCATATATGTATATTTATAGTTTATCATTTATGAATATTTTATTATATATTTTTTTTCAATTTTTTGAGAAATTTTTTAATATTAACAAACATGTATATTTCAAAACACCTTACACATCAATTTCCCGCTTCAAATTTTTAAAATCGATATTCTACATCGACATACATCGCGATATATCGAATGTTATTGCATAAGTGTATATCGAGTTTGTTAGACAGTGACGTTCCACGAGAGTGCATATGAGTGTATTGTACATTTTTCTTCTGTTCATTTTTTGCCACGTGGTTGTTAACACTGTGCGAAGCATATAAAAGAACTTGTCTTCAGTGTGACCGGATCATTCCAGTCGACGCCTGTGTTAAAATTAACTTAGTCGAATTGCATCGACGATCCGAGAAAGGATCTCGTTAATCTATAATCTGGTAAGCCTGTTTCGTCATCGTAAGTTCACTGCCAAGAAAATAGCCTCTTTGATCAGCTATACTGTCATGCACCGGTCGGGTTGAGTTCAAGCGGTACGAACGGTTGCAGCAAAAAAGATCTTATCCCGAATGTGGAATGCTTACATCTATATTTAAATTCCACGAGTGAATAGTCAGAAAATTGCCTGTTAAATGAGTGCTTTAAACTTCGAGAGTACTTTTTTTTCAATTTTTTGTAATTAAATTTCTCTTAATTTGAGTTTGAATCGCTCAACTTTAATTGTCTAATTATTGGAAATTGTCTCGCAACTTTTTTTTTATATCACGTAAATGCGCTATCTTATAAATTGCACGAGTTATTATCTTGTACAACATATGTTTATACATTCAATTTCTTGTTCACGATGAAATAAATGGAAGAAACAGATTGTTAGAATTATATTTTAATACTGTTAATATATTAATTATATAATTCATATTAATTCAAATCAATATTAATTATATAATTAATTCTATGTATATAATATGTATATAGTTTCATAATTGTATTTATATATTATTTTATATATAATCATATAATTAATAAAATTAATAGTGAACAATATTACTATTAATTATAATAAATTAATATTTTATATTAATAGTTTATATTTTTAATTAACATACGATACTGTTTGATAAAAATGTTTATTGGGCAGACAATGACTTCAACAAAGAAAGGTTTTGCGACAACTGCCATCCATGCAGGGCAAGATCCGAAGCAGTGGAACCATCACGCGGTTGTGCCACCTTTGGTGATGTCCACTACTTTCCAGCAGGATGGTCCAGGACAGCACAGAGTAAATATTATGCCTATAAATAACTAATGAAATTCTATTTGTAGTTCTTAGCAATTGCTTTTACTCAACCAATTAATGTCAATTATAGCAGTTGCTGCATTACATTTCTTTAGTTATCAATAAAGTTAAAGTTATATATAAATTGCGGAAATAAAATTATATTTTTTTTATAAATTAATTTACATTGCCTTCTCGAAAAGTTAAATAAAAAAGGAAAAGAAATGGCTTGGTGATTAATAGTTAAAAATAAATAGTGATTTAATAGGCAAATACAAGCTAAATGATTTTATCAAAGTATATATTTGTATTGAAATATAAGTGTTTTTAGCATAATTTACGAAAATTTTAATCTTTTTTCATATCTTTATCTGAAGTCGATATAAGTTTACACATAAAGTTCAAATGTCAAATAATAATTTTTGATTTGATTATTTGCTTATCAAATCTTCACTTATACAGAATTTTTTACTAAGAACGTGAAAGCTTCATTCTTTCGGATATAATTAAATGTACTTGAAAGTTGAAAGTACTCGAAAGGAAAAATTTGTACAATAACGTTTTAATTTTACTTATTTTATTTAGGGATATGAGTATGGCAGAAGCGGCAATCCTACGCGCAACGTATTAGAAACATGCTTGGCTGCTCTAGAAAACGGCAAACACGGCATTTGCTTCTCTTCCGGATTAGGTGCTACGACTGCTATCACAGCTTTAATGGAGGCAGGAGATCATCTTGTTGTCGGAGATGATCTCTATGGTGGGACCAATCGTTACATTCAGAAGTGTATGAGCAAACAAGGCAAAGAATTTACCTTCGTTGATATGACTGATATACAAAATGTTATAGATGCCATACAACCAAATACAAAGGTTAGATTAAAAAATAAAAATGATTATATTATTTGAAATTACTTTAGAATTTAATGATATTTTAAATACGTATTATATATTCTTTAGTATACTATATCAAATTATTTGTTGCATTGTAATTTGTTCTGTTGTAGATGGTATGGCTAGAAACGCCGACGAATCCTTTGATGAAACTAATTGATATTAAAGCCGTCGCTGACTACTTGAAATCTCGTTCAGACATTATATTAGTAGTCGACAACACTTTTCTTACGTGCTATTTTCAAGTAAATTTGACATAATTTTCAGAAAAATTATATTAAACTGTACATATTAAATATGAAAGTGCAACTAATTTTCCATATTATCTATTTAAAACAGAAGCCTCTTGAGCTTGGTGCAGATATAGCCATGTATTCATTGACGAAATATATTAATGGACACACCGATGTTATAATGGGTGCTGCAATTACGCGCCGGGACGATCTCGCGGAGAGATTGCGGTTCATACAAAATGGTAAACAGATACTACATAATCTTAGCAGAGAACTCTTCCGAATCATGCATTTAAAGATTATATAATATTTTATATAATATTTTCTTTCGGTTCTAGCTATGGGTATTGTTCCGTCACCATTCGATTGCGCCATGGTCAACCGGTCTTTGAAAACGCTCGAACTCAGGATGCAGCAACACATGAAGAACTGTTTGGCAGTGGCCAAGTTTCTCGAATCTCATCCTTGCGTCGAGCAAGTGTTTCATCCATGTACGTATTTGTACAACTTCTTATCCTCTTATCTTGCAGCACGGACATTTTAAAAATAACATTCTTTTATTATCTACTGTATACTTTAGTTATCTATGATTAGTGTCCAATAATCAATGCAATGATCAAATATTCACAAGATAAAATATATATGTTGTTACGTCACAGATCTCTCGTCACATAAACAACATGAACTCGCGCTTAGACAAACATCAGGACATAGCGGAATGGTGTCTTTCTATCTGAAAGGGGATTCTGCTCGTTTTTTAAAAGCATTGAAAGTGTTCACCTTAGCTGAATCCTTAGGCGGTTACGAATCGCTAGCCGAATTGCCGTAAGTGTTCGAAATATGTATTTAAAAATATATTTTTAACGTATTTTCTTCATTTAGATCCATAATGACGCACGCATCCGTGCCAGAAGATATGCGAGCGAAATTGGGTATAACCGATAAATTGGTTCGACTATCTGTTGGCCTTGAAACGGAACAAGATCTCATAGCCGATATCAAACAAGCATTGGATGCTTGTCAATGAATTAACAAATATAATTCGACAGCGACAGTGAAAATAACGACCGACGAAAATAACATGATAACAACTGAAATAACAAATATTTTAATTTGTACAAATTATATAAATATCGGATTTTTCTACAATTATCACAGATCTCCATAAAACACTGTCTGCAGGTATATAAAGAAATTTTATTTTTATAAAACTCTTTTATACATTCCACAGTTCTCACATTTACATTAGGAACACTTGTATAATACAGTAATAATCAAATACTTTTTGACACATGTGATCACTCGTTCCGCTTTCTTTTGGTTTATTATACCCGTCAGGCATTTCTGAACGTGCAAACTGATGTATTCTCAAGTTCAGAAACAATAGATTAGATTTTATAGTAACATTTAACTAATATTGTATATTACAAATCGCGAACGAGAAAAAACTAATTGTTTATTACAAATCACAAAAATTTCAGCAATCACTAAATTCAACAAAACATTATTTCCATTGATTGTACTTCGTCTTAATTCTACAAATACGTACTTGTCTTCCAATGAATAGAATACTGTATAAAAACTGGATATTGTTTGTACTACCAATGCAATATGTTTGGTGCAGTGACACATGTTTCCCCCTCCCATACACACGAACCTTTGCAGACTGAAAAATTGTTCTATTGTAAATTGATCTTCGATGAATAACGTATCTTCGTTCTATTCATCCTATCAAGTTCCTGTGCCCGATTGTACATAAACACTCCCACGATGACGGAAGAAGTGCCGAGCGCCGATAATCCCGTCACAGGATTATTAAATAGTAGCACAGAGAGCCATATTAGGAAAGCTCTCTTTGCGGTATTAGCGACACTACAATATTGGTACATTGCGCTTTAGAATCAAGCGAGGAATCCGATACAATTACACGCACGAAAGATGATTACCTGTGACTCACAGGACTGATATAGTCCATAAGTACATAAGCAGTAATACTTTGAAAGTGGAAGAATACTCCGTTGAGAAGGAATGCCGCGAATAACTTAAAACTCATGGAATGCTCCAGGGTAGGTAAATCGACCAATAATATCGACACCGGTATTTGTACCACAATTGACGCTAGACTGGTATAAAACTGTAATTCGGCTGGTCTAAAAAAAAAAAAGGATATTTTTCTCCCTTTTACAGTCTACGTTGTCTATGATCTTATGATATCACTTACGTATATTTGAAATTATCACCGCTGATCAACATTTTCGAGTAAACGTTCTGCAAGCATTCGGTTACGTTCGTGGCCATAGCAGCGATGAACCCTCTAAGATCGAAACTAATTTCAGTGATGGAACACAGCGCTAATCCAATCATTACAGGTATTAAAGATAGATTTACATATAATCCGGTATGTTCCCCTAAAAGTACAATCAGTTGGTTATGAGCAATTCTAATCGTTCAATTAATTAGCTGAATTTTTAATTATAAATTGTACTAGATACAAAGATACTTAAGTACTTGCCTAGTAAATACCTGCTGATGAGGACGGTGAAAAGAGGTGCGCTACTCTTTATGGTTTCTGTGAAACTTACAGCTACATAATTTAACGATACTAGACCTAAGACTACCGTGGCGAACCTTGTGCAGCCTACCAGTGTCATGTGCTTGTAAAATCCTGGAGGTCTCATCAATCTTGGACTGGCTTTGTACATACCGCAGGGAAAGTACATTTGTATCAATCCACATATTGCGGTCATCAACATTTGACAAGCACCTATGATTCAAAACAGGTATTTACACAAAATATTTCATATAAATATAAAAGGAATGCTAAAGGAAAGGAAACAAACGTTAACGGCTGACATCTCAGACGTTTGACATAAATTGTTTTAATATTAATATATCGAAATGGAGATGTCAAGTGTTATCAATTATCATGTGTCTTTGACATTTTTGTTTTCAGAGACAGCTATGTACCATGAAAGTTCATTTCGCCCTCAAGGCTTCAGAACGTTTACTTACCCAGGATAGTGGGATCTCCCTCCATGTAAGACAGTATGTATTTGTTTAGAAACAGAGTGCATCCGCTGAAGACGTACCACAAGGTAAGAAAGAGAATAGCTCGGGCATTGGACAGACCGCCCTTCGTGTCGCTCGTTAGGACGATCACGTCCTCTCTCTTCCTGACGTGATCAGCGTGCTGCTTCGGCTGGGCATCGTGAGTTACGAGCGGTTCGTCGGCTTCTCCACGGGTGGCTGGCGGATAATTAATGCGTACGGAATAGTTCTCCATCTCTCGTCCGCTCCGGTCCTCGCGTAAACGCGAGACTCGCGGTATTACGAAACGTGAGAAATCACATTTTTCACGTCGTCCGGAGAAACTTTTTCCGCCCTTGACGTTCGCGCGGGTTAGGTTAGATGACAGTCACGCCGATCAGACCGCGCTGCAGTTTCTCAACGTCGGCGATCGGCCGGACCGGTCGCAATCGACCGGCGCTCGCCGTTGTCTCCGTTCTTGCATGACAATTGTTTCCCCCTTTTTTTTTTGTTTTCTTCGTTTTTCTCATGAATATCCACCCCTCTCGAAAGGCATTAGCAACCAATACTACCGCCCTGCAATATCTACTTGCACACACTGCTTATCTACACAATGATACCAAATACCGGCTTTTTCGATACTGTCCGCACTTCCTACACTTTCTGTAACGCTTTTAAAAGTAAATATAAAAAATAAATCCAATTTAAAATTTTGTAAAAAATAAAGTCGGCATAAATTTGGAGTGACATTAATAACTAGATAACAATTTAAAACTGAAAGTGCGCTATTTAACACATTATTCATGATGATTATCTTATATTTAGTTACACATTAGCTTATCATGATATTCATTTATGACTATCATGATTAAACTAAAATTTTCTACTGTGGAATATATATATAGCGAGACATACAAAACTCACTAGGCAGATGTGTTAATAAATAAGTCACGTCTATATACAACTAATAATGCAAATATTTTTTTTTATACTAATAAGCAATGGTTTTTATCAAATTATTGAACTCAGTAATGTGCATATTTTATCTCATAACTTTATTTCACAACTTCTTTTATATTTTACAAAAATAAGTTACAAAAATAGTATCATTTCAGAAAATAATTTCAATATACAACTCATGAATAATATTAATGACAAGAATAATATCACTAAAATTCATTAACCATGTGTTTTGTAGTCGAGTCTTTAGGAGTCGCTTTATGCGACATGAAATTAGGTGATTTCTGAAGAAAGTCATTATAGGCCAAAATAGCGACGTTTCTTCCAGCTACGGCACTCATTTCCATTGCGCTTGCGGCCCACTCAATTGCATTGACATGATACAACGCATCGTGCAGCTTGAAATTATTAAGATTCATAGTTGTTGAATAATGGGGATATGCTTTCCAAGCAATTTCTTTTTTCTCAACGACCTTGATATAAAAAGAAAATTATTAATTATCTATCAAAGTAAAGCTTCCTTTTGTATCTTATCAACTAAAACAATTATAGCAAATTTCGTACGTGAGAAAATATATCGTGTATAAGATTTGTCTCCATGGGCTTTCTGCTAAAGATCTTCCAAACTGGTGGATTTTTCTGAATTAAATCATCAACAGGATCCACTTTTCCGATCGAACTAATTATTGTTTTGTTGGGATTGCAACTTAGAATACTATCTATAGTCTCTTGCAAGCCAAAATATTGTGGATTAAGATCCGCTTTGACGAAGGTCGCATATGTCGTCTGATAGTCCCCCGGAAATACAAAGTTGTTCGGGAACTCGACAAATTCTATTTGAAATTCTTGATCTTTTGTAAGTGGTGCAGCGATAATTACAATATCGTAAGTAGATGTCATTGGATCCGTGCTATCTGGAATGCATAATTCTCATGTTATTTTTTAACATATAATTTTATTATTTGTTAGATAGATTTTACATTTGCCTATCGTACCTTTATTTATGTAGGTCACTTCGTAATGACTTGAATTCTGGGTGTTTGATAAATTACGAATCTTTGTAACACGTCTCGGTATTACATTTACATTCTTATTTCTGTAAATGAGATGCTCTGGCACCTAAGATTTAAATTTGTATCTTACACATATATATTTGCGAGTAGTTGTGAGTTACTAGGTTAATTACCTTTTTATTTCCACCTTTAACGGACCATAAGTCACCACTTGCCGCTACAGATATACAGCCAACGAAACTTTGGATATCGACTTCCTGGCCGTAATTCACTACGGTAGCGGCTTGCACTAATTCATTTATCAGAATCTGTGAATAACCCATTTGTGAAAGATATTCGCTCAAGGACATCTGCAATAACTTTGGGAAATCCTTATTCATAGCTGATAGCAGCGCAGTGACATTCGCAAAAGATTGTCCAGCATCCTGCAGCTCATATATCTTTGAAAAATCATTTATCATGTTGGTTGTATGCCTACTCAAAGAAAATGTATATATTATCTTTTTTCTTTTCTAAAATTTCTCTTATTATAATATTATATGATATTTAATACCTTTCGAGTGAAAATGGTTGAACACCATATCTATATAATAACTTTATCCATGATACGATGGCCGAATCACTTTGTAGGAATACAAACTCATCTCCATTCCATATGCCCATCTTCTCATGACCGGGAGAATTCTTTTCTAAACCTGAAGATCCGTGAAAGCTGGTTAATAATATTTCTCACTTATGCAATTAGTATAATCGAGCTAAAGAAATGAAAGACAGCGATTTTAAAGAAAAATTGCTGTCTGTATTTACCCAAGAGTTTAACGAATCTTTGCATGTACATATTTTTGGGATGTATAATTGAACCACCAGCCTCGGTTTCATCTCTGCCAATCTTGATGGTCGCCAACCGTCCGCCGATAGTTTTTGCCTCGTACAAGTCGATATCCAAGGTTCCATTTAACAGTTCAGTGAGAAAATGCGAGGCGGATGCACCGCCGATGCCACCACCAATAATGGCTAAAAGTCAAATAATCAAAATCTTTAATTTAAGTAGATTATTAATGTTTTTATCGATACAGATTAACTTTGATTTCGGTTTAATTTACTTTTTATCTTAACCAGGTTTTAAGAATTAGAAAAAGAGATTGATAGTGGACATAAATGGCATATGGAAACAAAAATCAAGTCTTACCGATTCGTGGGGTGTGTACTTGAAGAGAAATCCCCTGTTGGAGTATTAGCCCTCCAATTATTAATAACACTATGTATTGCTTCATGATTTGCTGCTTTATTAGACACAAATAGGCAAACGTAAACGATTCGATATATTTTTTCACTATATTATCTGTAGGTTATGTCATCACTTTTCAGCGTAAGTTCAAGGATTGCCATTAATCTTAACATTGTCCGATTTATATTTAATTTTTCTCTCATGTATGCGCATACAGCGGCGCTATAGCCGCTATATCGCATATTTATATCTATGTACAGAGATCACGTGACCGCTGGGAGCTACCCGCGGTCGTGCCCAGGGTCGCATATAGCGATTGAATTCAGTATGGCTGTGCATGGCCCAGATAAACAACTGGGGAGTAGTCCCAGGGCGTTTACGGGCTGCGCCGTGAATTCGCAACGCGTTCATCCTCCCTTTTCATGATGACGGAACGATCGGCAGGATAAATCCGACGTAGGTACTCCGATCTTCCGACGTAGAAAAGCCTCTCGTCACGCGATGTCACCCAAGATCCACCCTCGCGACAAGCCGCGATAACGGCGGATCCGCGCCCCGGGGAGATGTGTCGCGATTGCACGACGTAGCCCGTAAAAACGCCGAGGCTAGGGAGCACGACTCGCAAGGGCGGTCCCCGGTCCGTAAAGCCAACCGCGCGCTTCAGCGACCGGAGGGATAAATGCTCAGCAAGAGAATAGAGATTGCGAGCCGAGCGTTGAGCCTTACGGTAATTCACCACCCCTTGTGCACGAACGTTTCTCTCTTCATTAACTTTTATTACGATTTTTATTCATGTTACACATATTACATATTACAATGCATCCCTTATCGAGCACACATACATACATCCCAGCAAACACAACTGTTACATGTAACATGTTTGTTGTAATTTCCTACTCAACAATACAACTGTTATGTAAGTTATATTGTTGAGTAGGAAATTATAACAAATATGTACGTTACATGTAACAGTTGTGTTTGCTGGGTTATATATATATATATATATATATAAACTTATACAATTCGCAAAATTACGTTACAATTAAATTATTAATAGGGAGTAGGACAAAGATACACCAGAACGCGCACGTACATACAGTTCACTCCGTCCACCTGTGGCAACAGTGCTGATTCGTACACACGTAATACAATCTCATTTCCTCCTCAGCCCGTCTAGTTTGCGCCTGGAAAAATACGGCTTCTCTGTGATTGCACTTCGGGCATGGATGTTCCTCGGTTCTTGGCAGTGTAGGATCCGATATCACGTCGGCGACGATGTGCGTTAGCTCGCTGAAAAAAAAAAAACCCAATATAAGCAATTAGCGCGTACTCGAGGCCCAAATAAATGTTACAACACTTGAGCTTAGGTATCATTTTGTATAACAAGGATACTCGTGCACAAAATGATACGTCCCGCACGCGTTACACATTTCAATGCGTCATTCGTTCTGACGTTTTAACGATGTTTATATGGATATTAATTAATTCCCCGAGCCACTTATTTTCAACTCACTCTATTTCGTGCATGATCTTGTTCACGTAGATGCAGTTGCTGTCCGCCAGTTGCTTGAAGTCGCAATTTCTGCACTGAAACAGGAAGGTATCCCACATTAGTTTCTTCTCATACTCGCAACACGTGCAAGTTCCCCTCGTTTCTTTACTTTTTTTCTCTCTCTCTCTCTTCCCTCTTTACGGCGAGATCCGGCCGCGACGTGATACTTACCGCGTACATGAGCACTTTGTTTTCCTTATCCTCCTTCGGGTACAACATGTTGTTGCACTCCTGGCAAAATCTGATGCCCACGAATCCCGGGCCGTCGTCGTGCGTGTCGTAACCCGTTATCTTCGACATGACCGCGCGCCAAATTGACCTATCGTATTCGGAATATCCTCGAAATTATTCTTGAAATCACCGGCAATTTCAAACGCTACCGATCAACGTGAAAAACACCGATACAATAACAACCTAGCGCGTGGCGGCAAGATCGACCAGCGCGTCACCTGTCGACACGCTCGAGAAACCAACCGCTTCGCACGGCGAGATCTGTTTTACTCGCAGATGCGCCGTGCTGAAGTGAAATCAGAGTAGTTCCAAAGATTTCAGTCTTCAAAATTTCCGAGATGTGCAGAAGACTCGCGAAATCGATTTAAATTTCGAATTCTTTCAGCTCCAATCGGTGTGTAAAAAGATTTTTTTTTTTTTTCATTTAATAATCGTGTATTGGTGCAATTCATTGTTTTAATTATGTTTCTCTTGTAAGATGGAATTGCAATTTATAAGAATTAATAAAATCTCAAATTAATAATGAATTGAAACGAGCTCGTTCAGTAGCGGCTGTTGACATTATTTAACCGTTGTATGCTTGATCAACCGGATTCGGGCATGCGCAATAATTTAGCTGTGACACTCCAAGATCTGCCGAAAGGTGCATTTAGAGAGAAATAAGGGATCGGACAAAAGGTTTGTACCTAGCTGAACCTTTTGCACCTTGTCCGTCCTCTCTCTCCTCCCCGACGCCCGATTACACATCTATTTCATTCTGAGTGCATAAGGTGTAACATTACATGATAAAGAATGGATAAGGCGCGGACAGCCAATCAGGAAAAATTATTTTATTATAAAACCTTGTCTCGTAACGAGAGATCTAGGATTTCCATCGCGCCATTGAACGGAGAAATCTATTATCACGTTTTCGCAGATTTCTCTCGGGTTTTTATCGCACGTGAAAAAGAACATATCTTCCTCCGCATTCTTTCCTAAGCATAATCGCGTGGATATTGTTACATTTAACGCGTATTTTTCCGGTTTCTCTCCCACGCGATAAAATGACCGTTTTTGTATCTCGAAGTAAAAGAGAAGAAAAAAATAGTAACTGAAAATATAGGCCTTTGCATATTCGCGGCACATAGGCTCTCATACAGCACAAAATTTGCAGTTACGTAGCGATATTGCTGCAAAATTGCAATCTTTTGTACTGTATGAGTGGGTATTCATAATTAGAGCTTGCAATTCAAGAGCATCTTAATTCTTTGAGAACAGTGGCTCTTCAAAGAACCAGGCTTTTATTTTACTAAACTAAATTTAATACTAAGCAAGTTTTTTACAAAACAAAGATTTACTAAACAAAATTTCACTTTACTAAACTTAAATTTTTGAATTTCGTAAAAAAAGTAACAAATTCATTGAAATAAACTTTTTCTTTTCCACGAAAAAATTCGATGCTCAAAGGGTTAAATCTGGTCGCCCGCGAACTTGGGATTCCATCCAGCCAATGAGAACGCCCGTAGGGCGTACTTAATATACAAATCGTACTTAAGATTGGATCTTGAATTAGATCAGGTCATGAATACCGGCCGTGCGCGCCGTGTTCGGGCAGTTTCCATGAGACCGCCCGCGCGACACAGCGTTCCGCGCGCGTAAAACGAGAGGCGCAGCGAAGCCGCGCGATCGCGAGTGAGGAGCGGCAGGATCACCGCGTGCGATCATCCGTCGCCTACCGCAGCGGGCCCGCCGTCGTCGTCGTCGTCGTCGTCATCGTCGCGGATAAAAGCGTGCCGAGAGGCGCGTCTGAAGGAGAGAGACGTGCCCGCCTGGTTCGTCGGCCGAAAGATCGGCGCAAGTTTCGCTGCGCGGCGACGGATGCGCGCTGGCTTGATTCTGGCAATTTTTTCGGCGTGACAGAGTGCGCCTGGGAAGAACCCCCGTCGGTGTCTTCGGTTCTTCGGGGCATCGGTAACGCGCGAGGCCGTACAGCCCGGCTAGACCGAGTAAGTATCGATCAACGGGGCCGACGGGGTCCGCCGGTTCGATTCTCGCCGCTTTCGCCGCCTGTTCTCTCGGCGCGGCCGTCTCTCTCTCTCTCTCTCTCTCTCAGTCTCTATCTCTCTCTTTCGCTCCTTCCCCGGAATTTCTAGCGTCGGTGCGAGCGGTTCTCAGGCACACGCCAGCCGCGTTGGTGTGCGCTGTCTATATATACGCACTTTCACGCATGCAAAAAGAGGGAGAGAGAAAAAGACGGAGCGACTAACGCGGATGTGTCTCCCCCCTCGGTCCCTCGCTCTCCCGCCAGTCACTTGGACTGCCCATCCCCTCCCCGCCGTCTTTCCCCCTCCCCCGTACTCCTTCCTGTCTCGAGTCTTCCTCACTTGGCGAAATCTCGACGACTGAATGTTTTTTTGAGCTATTCCTTCGCCGCGGAATAATTTCTGTGGAACCGGGACGAGAGAGGTGGCCACCTGGAGGCGATCCCCGTGAGTGCGGCTTCAAGTTGAAATCAGTCAAAGCGCGGGCGAGTGTGCACGAGGGGACGGGACGGGACGGGACGAGGCGCGGTGTGGCGTTCTGCGTCGCTCTTCGTACAACGCTCGCGGCGTCGTCTCCCCCGTGGGAGAGGAGACCGCGTGAGAAGAAACGCTAAAGGCGAACGCACCGCGTGCACGAGTGTACGTACGCGATAGACGAATGGTGAAATTTCGCGGAGCCCCGGAGGCGTTCCTGTGGGGGACGTGTGTTGCCTCTCCCGCAGAGAGAAAGAGCGTGTGAGAGAGAGAGAGAGAGAGAAGAAAGAATGAGCGAGAGAGTGTGAGTGAGCGATCCCGTTTTTATTCACGCCGCGGAGACGCGACGATAAAGCGCCAAGCGCAGCCGGCTTCCGACACCGTCGGGCACGCGAACGGCGACGTCTCGTCCGCTCCGTAAGTTTATCCGTTCGACGAACCCGACGACACGTGCGTGCACGGTGATCGCGAGGCAAGCGAGTGTGTAATATTCCGAGGCATATACGGCGCGATATATAGGGTAATAAACGAGGGGAGACGCGTCGCCTCTTCCCTCCCGTTGTGTCCACTCGCTGCGAGCGAGCACGAGTGCCGGAGTGAGTGAGTGAGGTGCCTGGTGCGCCTTGAATGAGTGCGTGCCGCTCGCGGGAGAGTGTGCTCGTCCGGCAGTGAGTACGATTAATTTGCACGCCGGATTTCTCGGCCGGCGGCGCCCGTCCGCGCCCGATTGCCGATCGATTCGCCGACACGCCGCGTGCTCGATCGCGTTTGAATCGACTTTCGGCGATTTTCTTTCTTTTTTCTTTTTTTCTTTTTTTTTTACAACGCCGATTTCTGCGTGCAATTGGAGTAATAGCGTCATGTCGGCGGGGAGGGAGCGTGTAGAGTGCGTGTGTGAACTATGTGTATGTGTCTGGTATTCGTATGTGTGTGTAAGGGTGTGTATGTGTGTTCGTATATATCTCATTCTTTATGTGCGCGCGCGCGCGCGTGCATGTGTGCGCGTATGCACGGATATTGTTGTTCCGCTCCAGACCTTAGCCAGACAGCCATATTGTAAATTTTTTTTTTTTAACTCTACGCCGTATCTCTCTGTCGTTAACCTAGGCCCCGGTCCCACCGCGAATCCCTTTTGTTCGCGCGGCACGATCCGCGCGGTCGCGAAGCGGGCCCCCCTTTGAAGCGGCCGAGTCCGGCGGCCGGGCCCCCGCGACGGCCCCGTGTCTCTCTTTGTCTTTGTTCCGATGACGTTCCCGCGTTCCGCGCACGCTGCTCTGCCGCCGCCGCCGCTACGCCGAGGACGACGCGTCGCTTCCCTCGACGACAGCTGAAAGTGGGATCCTCCGCCGCGGTCCCGCAGGGCTGTGAGGTCCGGGGGGCCCCCGGGGAAATCGGCCGCCGGAACGTCAGATTCGTCATTTGTTTCGTTAATTACGGTGTCCAAGAATAACCCGCCGCAGGGAAGTGGCCCTTCTCGCGCGCCGCGCTGGATGCGTGCTTCTCCGAATCCCGTCTCTCTAAAGCTAGCGGTGTTGGTGTGCCTTTGTTGCAAGTTTTTTTTTTTTTTTTATACTTTTCTTTCCGCGGGTTTCCATTAGCGTGCCTCGTGAATGCGTCGCTTTGTTCAATTATTAGGACGCTAGCGACCGTGTAAGAGATTAAGAGACGCCTGCCGGATGCCGTAGGCTTTTCAAGGCTTCTTGAGAAAAGTCTCGGCATTTTTTCGTCGTTTTATCTTGTGAGATATATTCTCTAGAGTGATTTTGTTCTGTTATAACCGTGCGCTCAGGATAAAATACGATTTTTCTCGCGCGGCGACAGCAAAATGGATTTGAATTTTGAATTATGTATTGAACCTTTTTTTTTTTCCTTTGACAGGCGACTTGTCTTGCATTGAGCTACGATCATGGAATCTGGAAATAACTTGCCCAACCCGGGTACTTACCCCGGAGGAGATCGCCAACAGTTCTGTGTCTCTTGGAATTCCCACCAGTCGAACATGCACAGTGCGTTTCCAAAGTTACTCAGCTCGGAGCAGTTCGTCGATGTGACTTTGGCTTGTGACGGTGGTTCGATAAAGTGTCACAAGGTTGTGTTGTCCGCCTGCAGCGACTATTTGGAACGTCTTCTGTTGGAAATACCATGCACCCATCCTGTCATCTTTCTCAGAGACATGAAAATGTGGGAGCTTCAAGCCTTGGTTGAGTTTATGTACCGTGGCGAAGTTTACGTCGAGCAGCAGCAACTAGCGACATTGATGCAAGCAGCGGAAGTTTTGCAGGTACGATTCTTTCACTTGTCTATCCGTATTTACGTGACAATGTTTTTAGGCATTGGTGTTAACTTTGTGAAATGTATCAAATTATCAAAACTATCATCTAAGGCTGTGTTCCAAAATTCATTGTCATTGCTGAAAATCTATAGTGCATGTAACGTATACTATAAATTTTCAGCACTGGCAGTGAATTTTGGGACACATTAATTTGACTCTAACAGTTGACTTTTTAACAGTTTGATACATATTTTATAAAGTCCTTTATTCTGCTATTATTATTACAATTAATTTACGTAAAAAAAATGTAAAGATAAGCTATTACAACAATGAAATTATATCAGTTTTGAGAATTGAATTCATGCGCCTAAAAATATCTTCACTACAATGTGATAATTGAGCGTGCGAATTTAATTGGTCAACTTTGAACACTTCTTATTTCAAAAACTATTTAACCTCAGCGTTTTGATATTAGAATTTTAGTTTCAAAATGATTTTAGAAATCATTTGTCATTAACGGGTAGCACATGAGTTCTCCGAGACATCCTATAATAGTAATAATATTATAGTATATAATATAATTCTCTGCGTATTTTTTTTTTTTGCAAAAGAATATTTGACAATTTTATATTATTCGATAGGTTCGTGGCTTATCCACTCAGGGATGCGAAAGCGCGGTGAATGAAAGCAATACGCAACCGTGCGATTCTAATGCACCCGTCACTCCGTCAACTCCTACTCACGGTGACAGCAACTACAAGGCGGATACTTCATCCAACGATGGAAGTACCTCCGACTTCCTCTGCACTGCAATGGCTAGCACAGGAAACAACTCGTCCACTATCACTCCTGTCTCACAGAATCCCAATTCCTCCAACAACTATGTAAACATGGAACATAGCGAAGCACTGCAACATTTAGAAAAAGCCCTTAGCGCTTGCGAGGCGACTCTCACCGAAACCACGGGTATGGTAAAAATGGAGCCGGATGAGCAGTTTGTACAGCAGCCGGATGTCAAACCATATTCTATTAGCATGGTATCCAGTAATAATTGCAACCCTAGCAGCCCATTCCCTGCCATCGAAGGTGAGCCTTTAATCAGATCTTTCTAATCTTATGTTCATTTTTACCAATGCAAATTAACTTTAATCTCGGTATAACTTACTTTCTATCTTTTTTAGTCCTAAGAATTAGAAAAAGATGAAGAGTAAATTAAACTGAGATTAAAGTTAATCTACATTGATAGAAATGGACATTAGTAGTATATGTGTGTCACTTGCACGTTTATACATACTAAATCATGGTATCCTTTTAAGGTTATCAAAGACGACAAAGGCGTTCGGAAGAGGAACTCAAGCAAGCTTCGGACATGGTGGCACGTGGTATGACGTTTCAAGTAGCCTCGGAAAAGTACAAGATACCGATCAGCACAATTCGTTTCTACATGGTCAGAAAGGGCATTCTGCAGAGGCGAAAACGCGGCCGTGGATCCAGTAATCTTGGTATGAATAGCCAACCGAGTAGTCCGGCCAGTCCACCGTATCATATGATGAATTATCGTTTGCCGGAGAGCCTAAATTCCAGCCTACCGTAGTGCTGTACAAAGAACAAGTAGTGTTTTTTTTTTATAATTCAGTTTTGAATTGGATGAACTTTTTATCGCCGCATCATTAGAGCTGTTCCAGACCGTTTCGTTGATTTTTATATTTTTAGCTCCTTTACACCGAATTCATATTTTCCTCTTTTTTTTTATCTTCAGTTTACATCTCATTATTCATTCATATTCGTAGCGGCGCGTTCGCGCGCTGGTTTACAAGACTACTATGTTCACAGCGTATAACATATTTCTGCATTTATGCCATTACTGATCCAGTGTGCATTCTGAAGATATAATTTTTGTCTCGAACAGCTCCGCTCCATGTACATACAAGAAAAAAGGAACCATATGTAAAAGTTCGGACACAGCATTAAGTTAAGAAATTTGCAGGCGATCGTGTCTTACATCCATGTTTATGTTGAATTCAGTATCTTTAGGAAGACTGCCTGAAAAACCCAGTTTTTTTTTTAAGTACAAAGATACAAATTATTCTACCGTAGAATGGTGTTCGAGCATGTGGGTACTTAGTGTGTATTATATCTCGCGTAAAGATGTTCGGTCTGTCTCGCGGTTGCGCATACACTTTGCGCGAGACTACCGTGTCTTTTGATTATAATAACGCTGCGTAAAGCTAGCAGCAGATTATGCGCAATACGTAATTCGCGGTTCGCCATTCGTAAAAGATTCGCGTGAATAGAAACAAATTTGCCAGTAGAATGATTTTTTGACGGAATCAAAAAGCGCGAATCAATCATTCGTGTTTATTATAGAAGTGCACTGTAGCAGGGGCGGAAATACAGACTCACAGTTCTAATAACTGCAGGGACAGAGAGGAAGGAAAAAGGTTTGGAGGAATTTGGAAGCACAATGTTTTAAGTACGAAATTAAATCAAGCTCTGCCGCTGCAACTATAGTGCAAATGATGAACCATGAGTCAGAAACGGCATGGATAGACTGGCAGATATGGGATATTGGATAACTTACTGATATAGGACTGCGTTTAGAAACTTTATTCGAGTGAAATTTCTATCCTTCTATCTTTATTCAATTCTCAGCAAATAACAAAGATAGAAAGATAGAAATTTTACCCGAATAAAGTTTCTGAACGCAGCCCAAATCAGTCAAAAAAAAAAAGAAGAAAATGACAAAGATACAGACAAAAGAAAGATTTATTTCTCGATCATTGTTTGGTATGTTTCGAGTTGTGAAAATTGAATATATTCCTTAAAGTCGCAAAATTAAGATATTTTTGGTAGTTATATCTTGGAGAATTTAACCGAGAAAAAGATAGAAATCATACTAATGTTCTCAATTTCTTTGATATCTGCTACATCTTCCAATGTCCTCGATTTACTTTGAAAGGTTTTCCATATTTTTTCCTTTTAAGCGCATTTTTTTCGAATGGTAAATTTTCGTGAAGCTACTAAAGCATGAATCAGCAATGATAAAATCAAATGTAATGTTACGAACAATGTGACATTAGCTTTAAAGGGGCAGTCTATTTTGAAGCTTTTTTTTTTAATATAATATGTAGAAAGAAAAAATTCAGAACAAAATCTGATTTGTACGATAATATTATTTTGTTTCATTTGATAAAAGAAACGTTGAATATATAAACATGTTCTATCTTGATACGTTCTATTCTTAGAAAATGAAAGTTAAATTTTTCAAATTGACGATATTTTAAAGCCAAGTTTTTAATTTTTATCTAAAATTATTTTTGTATAAAATTTTTTTATTTACATTTTTTATAGCTTTAAACTATAATGAAAATTATTATATATAAACACAATAAAAATTATTAAACAATTCTTTTTTTCTGATATGTACACTAATTTAAAAAAGTTAAGAAAAAAATACAAAAGTTTTAGGACAAGATTTTTTTTTTTAAGGTCTTGAAATAAGCTGCCTTTTTAACACTTTTTCGTACAAAACCATACATGTACGACAACTCCATCAGTCATCGATCATGAATTAATATCGAAAATATTAATTCCATACTTATAAGTGCTTGCGTTGAAACGGCGTCATATACTTATAAGAGAAAATGATGCTAAAGATCAAAACATTAGATCGAGCGTTGAACAAATGTGTTTAAAATCTTATTATTTTGAGACTTTTTTATACGCAGGATTTGTATGTCAGCGCACTTAATGAAACGTTCACTGACGAGAATACGAGTTATATGTATAGGATATTCGTGTATAGGATATATATCTATGATAAGAATTTCTTCATGCTGTGGACGAACGCTACGCGTATGGTTGATTATCAGCCGTGTTCCGTTCTTCTACTTAGTGACCGATATAGTTAGTCTATATGGATAGTATGAGACACGTTTTTGAATCCTGCATCAATGTCGTTCGTAACAAGAAGACGGATTTACAAAGTACAGTTTAAAAAAAAAGAAGAAAAGACAAAAAAGAGAAAGAGAAGATTGACTATGTCATATAACCGATATTTTTTTAACGACCTCGAAATATTTTGACGAGAAGGCATTTCTAGCATATAAGTTATTTTTTATTACATCATATATTTATATATGGTTCAGTGAAGCTTAGCTTGCTCTCGTTAAGTTATCTGTGGCATCTGTACACATGTACGTATTTACCGAGTATTTATCTTTCTTGTATTTTTAAATAAGCCCCACCGGGGTAGAGAGATTCTTAATTATGACACGCTTTATATTCTGCACCAGAGAGTGACGCTTAAAGATCAAAAATGTATACAGTTGTAGAAAGACAGGAAGGGGTTGTCCATGATTGATTAGTCACTATGTTTAAGACTGGTAACACGTGGCTAATATAACCAGATTAAAGTCTTAGACACAGCAATCCTCAATCTATTATATAAATATTTTTGTAGGCACTTTGTCGAGGAAGGTTTCTTCTTTCTGCCTTTATTCTATATATACCTTGATAACTTATACAGTAAGAGAAACCGGTATTTATTCAAAGTTTACCATTTAGCTTTGTTGAACATCACAAGAGATGAACGATCATGACGTATGTAGTGTAATGCTTTTTACATGCATAGTGTACAAATAACAGCATTTGTAATTGACGATAAGAATTACCTGATGTCTGTAAAAATCGGCGAAGCGGCAGTCTCTCGTTGTTTTTACGGACACTGGTTCTGCCTTTTCAAAGACGTTTAATTGTGTGACAACAACTGTGGCGCGCATACAATGTAATTGTACGGTGTATTGCCTTTGTTAAATAGCATTTTGGATAAAGCCATATTTTTCCATGCAACGCAATAATCCAGCAAAATAAATTACAGTTAAACTGAGAAGCAGCCTAAAATAGGAAAGAGTGCCAGATACAAAACAAAAGTGGATATGAACAATAACACATAGAAGATAAAGTAAAGTTTATCTATCACTTAGAGTATGTAACTGCCTTTCTCTGGCCTCATACTGGATCATTAATTTATTTATATTAGACAATATACAAGATACATGTAAAGGGAAAAACTAATCTAACTTAGAAGGCTTGTTAGAGCTTCTATTAATTGCAGTAAGACTGCTGCCATCCGACTGATGAACACATTCTCAAGACGCTGAAGTTGAACATTTAATCGAAACATATGTCACAGATCTTACATAATTGTATTTATTCTCATTTGTCATTTTTTTATGCGATCATTATGTATTTAACAGACTCGATTATCTCTGTACATTTCACAATATATGTCGAGATATATCGGTAAAAGAAAAGGAAAGAGAAAGGAAAGAGAAACAAGTCGCATTTTGGATATTGTGATGTTATAACGCAAACGCGAAAAAAAAACATGACTTGCAATTGTTGCCTGTAATTGTTTGTAATGTCCAATGAGAGTTGAATCGTAATGACTTACTCGTATATAGCATTCTTTCCAGCAAGGAATCGGTATCGTGTAAATCATTATTCTAAGAGTTCCAGTTGACAAAGGTTTTATACGGATCTATTAAACCAGTATTTCAAACCAATGAAAAATAATTAGTTTTCTAATAATAATAATAATGATACAATACAATTTTATGTGAATTTAGTGCAGTGCTTAAGTCAGTAATGCTCAGCGTATCTAACAGATATTTTTAGTGGAACTCCGTGTCATACTCACATGTATCATAACGTCTTAAAGTATGTAACTAAACCACAATCAAAGAAGTGTGAACGATACTTAATGAACTATTATCATAATAGCCACTTATGATAGCAGTAAATAGGTAGCCATTTTGAGGCAGTTTATATTATATTTAATTACACTGTGTATCTCTCTCTCGCTTTGGTCTCTCCGTTTTTACGATGGTATTATTATTTGTAGATAGAATCATAATTCTAGAATCGATTGAACCTCGAATCATTTATTTGTAAGTCTTTTTTACAGTTACCGAATATCTAATTGATTAAATAGGCAATGCAATTAAAACAAAAAGGGAAAAAAAATGAAAAAAAAAGACAACACACACATACATACACGTGACATGCAGAGATCTGTTCGCGTAATCAATGCGATTGTGGTGGATGTTTTGTCGTTTGAGTTTTTGTTAACTTTTGGACTATATACGATTATACATATATATGATTACATTGAGTTGGCAAGAAAAATCACACATACATGTAATTACGGTATAAGTAGTATTTTTATATTTTGTTTTTAGCTTAAGTTTTTATTTTTAGTGATTTAAAGAAAACAAAAATTAGATTACATTATGCAGTAAGCTTTCCGAGGTAATATTTTCTACGTAAATCAAAAACGCAATTTATAAAAGCGGATTAATATAAAGCGGACATTGAGAGTTTATCCATTGTAATTCTGTATTTATATTACGTCGGGAAGCGTTATTCGAGACATTACTATTCACAATATGTTAGTCAGTTTCCGTACATATTAGTCGATTCAATACATTAGTCAATTGCATTCAATAATCTTAGAAATCGTAAGTTAGCAATACATATAGAGTTGCTTGCCCATTTACCACAGAAATTATGTGCTTTGATGTTTCGTGAATGAGTTTTGTAGCAACGATTGACTTATGTTGACAATTGACTTGTAACCGTTCGATTTTCTAACTGTAGAGTAAATGAATCTGCTGACGACTATTATTAGGAATTTATATGATCATTATGATTATACAATGCCATATTACGCCGAATCACCGCCGCCGCCGTTTCGATCGTTGTCCCCCCCCCCCTCCGAAGTACTCGTTACTCAGTTCCCTTCGCAGTACTCGCGCGTCCCGCACGATTCAGTATTATATATTGTACATCACATGCGAAAGCCTTCGACTGCGTTCAACGGTTAGATCCTTAAGCATTAGAAATCCTGTAGGGTAGTCCCATTAGTCACACTAATTATTACTACACGAATGTATATTTTGCGCTGTATCGAGAGCCCGTATTCAAGGACACTTTATCCCGAACGAACTGTGATGGACTGAGCGTAACGTTCGCTTTTTCTTTGATGTATCGCGGAAAGACGATTGGCGCAATTTTGTATTATCTTTGATTGATCGTTCGTATTGCACATTGATACGCAATGAAACAGGCTCGTTCGTTTACTTGTTTGGGTTTGTTCACGTTTTTCGCTCCGTCGGACGACACTTGACGCTTAATACAAGTGGACCCAAGGACGAACACAGGATCACGGACGAACGTGAACTGAGCATAACGTTCGCCTCTTTCTTTGATGTATCACGGAAAGACACGTGGCGCAAATTTTGTTATTTTAATTTATCGTTTGTACTCGCACATTGATACTCAATGAAACAGGCTCGTTCGTTTGCTTGTTCGCGTTTGTTCACGTCCTTCGCTCCATCGGGCGACACTTGTCGCTTTACAAGTGGACCTTAGGACAAACACGGGATCACGAATAAACGTGGACTGAGCATAACGTTCGCTTTTTCTTTGATGTATCGCGAAAAGACGATTGGCGCATAATTATGTTACTTTAATTTATCGTTCATCGCACATTGATACACGATGAAGCAGGCTCGTTCGTTCGCTCGTCCTACGCTTCGTCGGGATACTTGGCGCCTCTAACATCCTCGCTTACGAGTGCAATGTCTGTCGACATTTCGTCGCGCTACGCCGAAATTAATTAAACTTGTCAATTTTTCGCAGGAGACTGTTAGCGCGTACATGTTCAGTTCTGTAATGTATGCTGTATACTCGTACGGTAACTTAGTTTGGCAGTATATTTATATATATTTTCGTATACGGCGGTAGAGTGACGACGTGTCCCGATTTGATCAGATTGTTGTTGTCGTAAGCGCGATTTTGAATACGAGCAAGAAGCGTGCGGATTCAGTGTAATACGGCAAAATATATGCGTGTATGCGAAGAATACACGTGATATATACACACGCGCGCGTGCGCGCACACATACATACGCATTCATACATTTAGTACAGAAGGGATAGACGAGATATAAGGGACGAGATATGAAGCAGAGCGAACTCGTCCCGCGACTGTAATATTATTCGCAGAACGTGCCGTGCCGTTCGGTTGTTGCTACTCGCAACAAGCCAGCTTTTATAATTCGCGTGTAAGGTCTCCGTCAGGGGGTGCCGTAATATCTTAATTAAAGTCGGTTACGGGTGTCGTTATATAGTAAGGCACTGCGTATATAGCATGTAGAAGAGAAGGGGAGTCCAATGAGAGCTAAAAAAAAAAAACCGCAGGGAGACATGAAAGAATGTTGAGTGTGCAACGAGAATGAGATTTTTTCGAGCGTGGACAGATCATTGCGTAGGAGAGAAAGGGTCTTTCCGGCGCAACGGAGATGTCTTGACGGTCGTGTGTGTGTATATGAGACACTTTTGAAAGTAGCCCTGACTTCCGAAAGAGTTAAGATCGATGGGAGCTAAAAAAAAATTATCTAATGCAAAAGCGAGACGTTCGTTGCTCGAAGGGAGAATGTGCGAAATTTGCGTTTGTCGCCAACGATTCGCGCCGATTTATTAAATAATATAATTGTCATTTTTTTATTTTAATTATCGACATACAATTTGTACTCCGTTGTAAGATTCTCACTTGCAGAGAAATCTAAATTTAAGATAATCTATATGTATATGTGTGTATGTATATACATACATATATATATATATACATTCGTATATATATGTATGATTTTCAAATTATGTATAGATATTTACATATATACATATTTGTAATATATATGTGTACGTAGGAGATAAGGAGAAGCTATTTGAGTCAGTTAAAGAAAAGTCAGATAAAAAATTACAAAACTTACAAAAATTACAAAAAAAAATAAAGAAAAGTCATGGCTCAACAAACTCCTTTCCACTCTATTTATGCATATATTTGCATGCAATATATGTATATTCATAAATATCTATATTGTATAAACTGTTCAGTAATTCTATATTCAGTAGTATTCCTGTAAGCGTCCAGCAATTCTTATTACGGAGATAATGCCCCTACTCTTTTCCTTCACTTCTTCTATATCACAATGATTTAATTTTTGGCGATATATAAGAATTTGAATGTTGCTTTATCCAAAAATCTTACCGGATCGTTAAACTTGAAACGCGGCGCGCATATTTCGATATTCTTGTCTAGTATGTATCGTTTCCACGTATTCTAAGACCTGTATTTTAAGGGTTGTAAGTAAAATAAAGATGGCGAGAGAAAGAGGAACAAACTCCGCTCATAATTTTAAGATCGTGTAACATGTGTTAGTGAAAAAGCATGCTTCTTAGTAGGGAGTTAGGACAATGCTATAACAATAATTATTATAATTAAATTTAATTATGAGTATAAGGTATTTAATAATAAGTGCAAAGTATTTCCTAATAAAAAGTACTGCTGAAAAATGCTGAAAAAAAAACTTGTACCTGTGCCTACGCCTTTTCATCTCGCACGTTCAGGTCAACGAAAAGCGAACAACTTTGGTTCGTTTCGAATAATCAAAAGGGTCAATGAGACGACGGGTTTTTTTTTTTTCGTGAAAAGAGATATATGTGTATAGAGGTCTTGTGGTTTCCTTCTCATCTATTATGTGCGTTTCATTCCGGTCGTCGACCTTGTTTTCGTACGTTTCAAGGTCTTGTACGAAAATGAAAGTTTTAGCCTCTTTCAATGCTTGACCTACGTACCGGTTTACCTCGCAGGATTAAAGTCCCTTCGCGTATTACTTTTACCCGAAGACCTGCGCATACATATACAAGCATAATTAACGCCACGTGAATTGAAAATGACCTATATATCTGTGTTCGTTAAGTTTCGATAATTTAAATCAATGTTTTCGATTTATTATTATGTGATTTTTTTTATAAGTGAGAAACAGGTTTAAGAAAATTCGAAAAGACTATCTAAGAATTGCAAGTTCAAGATTAATTTCTTTTTTTATTTACGGGCATAATTACAGGTGAAGAGAAGAATTCTGTTTTGTATGTAAAGCATCGACGTTGTTTTTGTCTTTTCGGAACAGTCAGAATTTCGAAGCGAGATCTTTCGCTTCTTTTTCCTTGGAAAATCACGCCTTTATGTTTGTTGCCGTGTGAAAAACAATCTTTCCTTTCCCCGTACCCCTTGTTGGTTCCGGGGTGTCACCATCTCGCGAATGTTCTCGCGGCCTCGCACGGTCGGGAAATTCAGCGAAATCAGGGGGTTCGGTTTAATTTCGGATCGGAGGATCAGTGAACTTTCCGAAAGACGTAGTTGTAGACAACGGGACAGCAGAGTTCGTGCTCCGCTATTACATACGTATTCGGTGCGACGAGAAGGCAAGGGGAATGGAGGTGAAATCTCTTTGTGGATGCCGCCACGTGTGCCGTGTGTCACGGATATTTACGGGACGATGCGCATTGTAAATGACCATTGTTGCACTAAAAAATCGCTTATTAGACATATATTGATCATTTTCTTTTGTACATACTGAGAGAAAAATGGTTACTTTTGGAGCCAACCATAATTTTATAATATTTCCAACATGAAATATTAACTTAATGCATCTTGATTAACTTAATGCATCATTATGTTAACCATAATTATCATTATATTATAAAATTGTAGTTGGATCCAAAAGTAACTACATTTCAATGCAGTTTCGTGAAAACGTTTAACTTCATTGATAGCTATCTGATTCGGGATTCCCGAGTATTTGAAGTTCATTAGCTGCGTCAACAATTATTACGCATTAAAATTAAAGTAATTATTAACTATCTGATTTTAATAACGATTTAACTCTTTGAGAATCGGTTTTTTTCGCTAAAAGGAAAAATTTTATTTCAATAAATTACGATTAAATATAATTTTTTTTCACAAAATTCAAAAATTTGGCAAAGCTTTGACTCTTTAAAGAGTCAATAGTCCTCAAAGAGTTAATAATTTTTATGTTATCTACATTGCTATTTCTGCAAAAATTTCATCCGTTTGAATTATAACGCACTTTGTTGATGTGTTATAGGTATTGTCACTACTATTGTTTCTGTAAACAGATTCTTCGAATGGCGCCAACCATACGCGGTGTTCCCGAAACGCCGATTTCAATTTCATTGATAAACGGTACAGTTCGCTCAATGGAATACGATATCCTTTTTATTCAACCATACATAGTAAGCTGGTAATGATCTTTTGAACCTTGAGCCTATCTAACGGTTCCTTATACTTACTATCTTCCTTATACTTGTCAAAATTTTTGCAACACGCTCTGTATATTGTCGCGGATCACCACCTCAGTTTCGGCAAATGCGTTTCCATTGCAGCGATCGCCCGGCGTGCCGAGACACGTCGCAAAATATTTTCAAAACAAACGCACGTGAGCGAGGAGCGGGACACCCCTGGAGCCCCCCCATCGCGAAGGGTCCGCGACGACGTTCGCAGTTCCGCCCGACGCGACGCGCCGGGAGGAAAAAGCGCACGTGAAGAAGAGGAGGATGGCCGCCTCTGTAGCCGCGCTATGCGAGCGGCATACGCCTCCTCTCGTCTACGCGCTAAAAGACAAAAATTGCGTAGCAGCCAAGAGAGACACATGCGCGCACTCCCGAGTGCGTGCGTACCCCTTTGTGTTATTTTCGGGCGGCGAGTCGCGCCGCATCGCCGGAGGCTTTAAATAGGACCGGGTCGCCCGACGAAGAAGGCAGTTCTCGCGACACCGTTCCTACATGCTGGAGCACCGCACCGTCTTTGACGTGAGTAAACAATAAGCGCGGTAACGTCAAGCTCGCAACGCGGAGAGATCGTCGTCGTCGATCGGGTCGTCGGTATCGGATGCTGCAACCGTCCGATAGTTGGGAGTCAGAGTGACAGATAATCAGACGTTCTCGCGAGATGGGATTTTTTTTCTCGGTGCGGTGAGATTTTCGATTGATGCAAGATTGAAGGATAACCCGCTGAGAAATTACGATGTACGGGATGTGTTCTGTTTGGTGTAATCGTCTCTTCTCAGTAACTGTCTCTACTCTGAAAAATTTTAAGTAAGATTAGCAACTAATCCTTCCTCTTTTTGTCGGTTAAATTTCTTTTTCCGGAAAGTCAATCAATGAATCGAAATCGGAATGCCATCGTCTATTTAATTAAAAATCAAATAAGATATCATGAAATGACAAGTAAAATCTTTTAATTAATAGTCTAATTTAATAATAATAATAAATTATAAAAAAAGTCTAAAAATAGTTTAATTAATAGTCAGTAAATCTACTAACAAGTTTCTTGTGATATTTTTACGCTTTATGTAAAGAGATACCATGTGTAGAACTATTAAAATAAATATTGCGTGAGTAATCTGAAAAGATTGCTCGAGTAAGTCAATAATTTAATAATACGTTGCATTGCGGTTAGAAATTAATGTACTTAACAATCTGTCTTTTTTTTGTTCAACAATTCGCGGTTTTATGACGAAAGTCTCAATCGCGTGCGACAGGTGTCAAAGTGTAATATCTGAAGTGTACTACTTTGATACTTGAAGTATAACACCAAATTGCGCGACCTCAAGATCTTGCATCAGTCCAAACGAAATATTTACGATAGTCGGATATACGCGGCGTAAATTGGCAGTGAATATCGGCTCTTTTGCGTCGTTAGCGCGCTAGTCAGATCGATCTTGATTTTACGAGAAAACTAAGAATACATGCAATACAGGATTATCAACGATCCAAGAATTCAAAAATTGCAGGAAAGCATCAGCCTATGATGTCTCATGTTCCTCGATTTTTCCTCGAAAAATTTATAGAAGTTTTATCATCACAGTAACTTTGGTTCGTGTATTGTTTTTCGAGGAATTAATTTGTTCAAAATTAACAACGTAACTCTAAATCTAATTTTTATGTTTAATTAGCTCGATTTAATATCTAGACATTTAATCAGTCAATCAAATAAAATCGCAAATAAAATAATTCAGTATAATAACAATCTCGGTTGCGCAGACAATTTTAATTAAGATTAAGTCTGATGACGTCTTTCTTGATGTTATAATTTAACTAAAATATAACGGAAAGAGAGAGAGAGAGAGAGAGAGAGAGAGAGAGAGAGAGAGAATTTCCTTAACTAAATTTAGCTGCAAACGATTTCGTTGAGAGGAATCGAGAGATCAACTTTAAAGTCGTCAAAAGTGAATTTGCGCTTTTCTGACAAAATTCAACAGGATAAATGCTAAAGTTGCATATTTAGATTGCTCTTGTCGAGTTCGAGAAGCTCGTTCATCATCGAGGATCATCGTAATGAACCGAATGTCGCGATTGTTCGCGTAACAAAGGGACAAGTGGCTGCGGTGAGCGCGTTGCGCGCCAGATCTTCGCGGAGGCGCAGACTGCGTGATTCTCGATCGACGACGCCGCGGGACTTCCGGCATCATCGCCAAAATTGCGCCGTCCTCTTGGCAGAGTTTCTGGTGCTCGTGACGCGCGTCAGCGAAGTTCCCCGCCGCGGGAACGGCGGATTGCATTACTCACCTATCGTCAGCCAAATCGTGTCTCGCGTAGATCATTGCGCGGGGATCACCGCCGGTGGAAAAATCTTCGCGCGGCTGTATTTCAGCGATTGCGTTACCAGCGATGTCCGGAATCTGAAACCTGGAGGTCTTTTCTGCTGTGTCCCCGCGCGGATGCTCTTCTATCGCAATGTAGAATTTGTACAACATATTTCTTTGATTTGTTGTAAATGTGTAAAATTTGTTAATTTATGTTCCAACACTTTTATATTTCTCTCCAATTAATATATTTGCGTTTTTATATTTTTGTTATGTAAATTCTGTCGGCTCGCGGTGGAAAAGATTGTAAATCAGGGACACGATAGAAAAACTTAAGAAATATACATATGTATATTTTTTTATATCTTTTTCATTAGAAAACTTATAATTCCGTTCATTTTTATTAATTAATAATTGACGATTCATTATGTAATCTTATTAATTACTTAGAACAAGACGAGTTTGAGTTACAGTAGGTCGATTCTTATTAATCTCCCTATCTTCTTGCATTGCAGATTTGTCGGATTTCCGTGCTCGTCGATCGTGTAAGGCAAATCAGACTCGATATTAAAGTGCGTATCAACGTTAGATACATGTTAATAATGCATGTGTATGTACATGTTTGTCCCGTCGTCTCTACGGCCTCGCGAGAGATTTTTCAGATTCTTTCCGCGGGAAGCGCACAACTTCCCTGTTGGAAGTAACATCGGCGTTATCGAATCGTCGCCGATAAAATCTGTCTCGCCGTAAATCCGTCATGCCGATGCACGGGACGATGCACGCGTTACGCAATCTTCCTTCACCACCTCCCCGTCTCACTCTCACTCTCATCTCGCTTCTCTTTGTGTTGCGTCACGTAGATGCCGACCGAGTGCATCGCCAACCCGTTGCAGCGGGAGCTGGCCGACTCGATAATACGGCTGCAGCCGCTCGACGAGATCCGCATCCTCCTCGCGTGCGGTGCCAAGCCGAACGAGCCGGTCACCCAGGGCCTCAGGCCCCTGCACTACGCCGTTTGGCAGCGCTACACCGAGGCCGCCCAGCTGCTGCTGGTGCGCGGCGCCGACATCGACGCCACCGACGAGTGCGGCTACTCGGCCCTGCACCTCGCCGCCGAGCACGGCTACCTGGACCTGGTGAAGCTGCTGCTCAAGTATGGCGCCAAGGTGGATCACCGGCAAGACACGGGGGAACTCTTCCCCAGGTGCGTCTGACTGACGATGACTGTTCACTCTTGAAATCATTTAAAATGATTTTCAAATATTTGTAAAGGATAAATGTTATCCAAAACAATTTAAAATGAAATCATTTAATATGATTTTAAAATATTCGTGAAGGATTAGTGTCAACTAAAACTTGGAATGGTGTATAACAAATAGTTGACGATGTAAAATAAAATGTGCGCCATTCAACGATTAATAATTTTTACTTTTAAAGTCATATCATATTATACCAGATTTGATAAAAATTGTATTGGCATAAGATAAAACTTGTTAGGCAGACAACACGTTAATTTTAATTAGACACGTCATCTTGACAGTAGTATTCTTGTGTATTCTTGTGTTTCCTCTGGTTTAGGACTATGTTGTGCGATGAGCCGCTGCGCTTGGCCCTGCGGAACCGCCACGTCGAGGTCGCGCGGATCTTGCTCGAGGCCGGCGCTAATCCGAACAAGAGATACTTCTTCGGTTCCGAGATCAATCTGGTGTCGCCCTTGGATCTGGAGTGTATGGAGCTGCTGCTAGCCTTCGGTGCTCATCCGAATACACGGGATCGTGCCGGGCTGACGCCCCTCATGAAGGCCGCCAGACTGCCGCAGGTAATCAACGAGATAATAGAAGGCTTGTCCGTCAACGATCAACGCGAGGCCGTGCTTCTCGCGAAGCCAATTCAAAGTCATTTAAAAATCATTTTAAAGAGAATGGAAGAGTCTCCATCCAAAGGCGTTCTATTTTTTAAATCTCTTCGGCAGGAAGAAAGAATCTCTTTTCGTGTTCAACTTTTTTAAATATTTTGCTATATTATATACAAAATAATTATTCTCGAGTTTCGTAAAATTTATGTTCGATCTAATTACGTACTATTTATGTTTGCATTTCCGCAAAATTGCAAAATCGTGGAGAAGCTGAGCCTTGTCGCGAATGTTGCAGGGGATAGCTTCGGTGCTCCTGCTGTTGAGCTACGGCGCGGATGTGAACGCGATGGCGGACGCCAGGCACGATTACCGGACGGTGCTGCATTACGCGATCCTTGGCGGCGATCCGGCGGTGATTAATCTGCTGCTGAAACAGGGCGCACGACTGGACCTCGGGCCGGACTATCAGAAACCGACGGCCCTGGATTTGGCCATACTTAAGGGCGACCCGTCGATCGTCGAGATGCTGCTCGAAGCGGGTGAGTCGCGGGGTCGCCGCGAGCCGATAACGCTGGCATACGGCCGAAATCGCGCGGCATCCGAAGGTCGAATACGCGCGTCCGGTATTAAATCCGTGTCGTACGATCCTTTTCTTTCTCACGAGGCGCAGCTCACGATCGTAGATAAAATATATAGCTGCGTCGGCCAAGAGCTGTTCTCGATAGCGTTGACTTCAACGTCCCTCTTTCGTTCTGATAAATTTGACCCAAGATCATATTCGAACAGTATCTCAATAGTAATGATAATTTAATGGACGTGCAAAGTCATAATCCCAAAAATTGAAAATTAAGACAATGTCCCAAAAATTATAATTCCAAAGTGTAAGAAAAATTATATATGTATAATATATTATAATTTCTCTTATTACAATTATATATAAAATATAGGAAATTATAATTATGTACAATTTTTCAGGACGTTATCACATTTCTCAAATTTCGGGATTATGACTTTTTGGGACATTATACCATTTTTCAAATTCCAACATATCTTCTTCGAGCCTTCGTATGTCCATCTGTATAATCGAATTAAGATCAAGAAGAAAAAGATTGCATTCTTTTGTTCGCGGTTCTCCAGGCGCGGACGTAAACGCGACGTCGCCGATCATCGGTTCGGCACTGCACGTGGCGTGCGCGGACAACATCCCGAACCGGCTGGAGATCCTGTGCATGCTGCTGGAGCGCGGCGCCGATCCGAATCTGGTGATACGCAGCGATGACGGGCCAGCGTTGCGGCCAGTGCTCGCCGAGTACGTCGCTTCGAACGAGAATCCGTCGGTGGAGATAGTGGCATTGTTGCTGAAGTACGGCGCTCGGGTGGTGATCAAGACACAATTTCGCGACCCGCACGGCATCCTCAACTCCTTACAGAATACAGCTGACAAGCCGCGGCTGCTGCGCGCGTTGCTGGAGGCGGCGGAGAGCTTCGATCCCTGCATGATCCGACGATCCAGCAGCTTGACGGACGCGCAGAAAGCCCTGGTGATGGAGGCTGCCAAAACCCCGCTGCCGCTGACCCATCAGGCGAGATTGATAGTCCGCAAGCTTTGCGGCACTAAGCTACCGAAGATCGTCAGGAAGCTGCAGTTGCCGCAATCATTGCACCGTTATCTTCTCTACGACTACTACTAGCTGAGAGATCGTTGGGGATTGGAAGGAATGATGTTTGTTAGAGTATTTCCTTGGATTTCCGGTAAATTGCGAGGACCTGCTTCTTATATTCTACGTCTTTGGTAATTCGAGAGTAATTGAAGTCCCGATATACGAAACACCAGCGAATTTATATTTTAAGAGTTAATCATTAATCAAAGTTATTAATTTGATAGAATTTATTAACATATTATTTGTAAATTATTCGTACATTATTAATGAAAAAAAACCCTTCGGTACATACTATTTAAAACTATGTAAAAAAAACTATTTCAAAATTTCAGTGCTGTGACCAATGTTGTTTTCTTTTTCAGAGCTTCACTCGCGTCAAAATCGTAGATGAGATAAGAAAGGCAGATATTACCTCGCTAAAAGCAACCTGTACCGGGATCGATAGCATCGTCAAAGTCTGTTTTTCGAAGGTTGGCGAGAATGTGGTGGAGATAAAGTATTTGCGTGCTACTGTGAGTCCACGTTAATTCGATGAGTACAATAACGGGGCTGTTGAGACGTCTCTTGTTTCTACTTATAGTATTCTTCCTATACACGACGCGTGTAAAGTGATATAACGCTTAGACTACATTTATATTTTATCTATACTCATTACGATTCTAGTCGCCAAATGTTTTGTATGTATTTTCTCTTTATTTTTGCATGTCGACAAAATCGTGCGCGATAGAGGCGATACAAGACGCACTCCCGTTGCTCAAACGCGCGAACTTTGGTTCTCGAGAATTTGTCAATCTGAAAGTGTTGCGTACAGAATTAAGTACCTTACGGAGTTATATCTCGCAGTCTGGCATTTGTCACCGGACAAACGGCCTGGAGAGGATTCCTTCCAGCGGTCGCGAAGTCGCGTAGTGATCGACTATTTTGTACCTTTGTATATACGACGATATATACGCTCAATGTACAATGAAGAGAAATAAAGGTGAATCAAATTGGAACGCTATCCACCTGTGCCTGATCAGGGGGCTATACGTATGTACGTGCGGCCGTGTGCTTGGCCGCGCGCGATTACGACGTGCTTGGCCCATGTGGGAGCAACAATGATCCATACACCATCGCTATCCTCGAAATAGCAGCCTCAATACTGTGACTTACGTCAAACTTTTGGCAGTCGCGTTACCCGTGAGGAAATCCGAGGTTCCTACACACCTGTGCGAGTGCGAGCTTAATGAGCGCGAACGATTCGCGTAAGCAGGCGGCAATCGATGTTTCTTCTTTTTATAATACTAGAATAAAACAGGCGCCATTTATCACTTTTTCAATTCTATGTAAAAATTATAATAGATAAATTAAACATTGCAATAATTCTTGAAAAAAATAATATTTGTATACATTTTCATTAAATTACATATACATCTATATACGGTTAAAATTTATAACTTTTAAATCTTATATTGTAATAATGCAGAAAATCCTAAAAGTAAGGAGGCAATAAATTTAAAGACGTACAAAAGTATAAATTCAGGAAAAGATATAAAATGCAATCCTTTTTCTCTCTCATCCTTTTTCTTGTGTTTTTTCTATTTTACTCTCCCTCCCCCCCTCTCTCTCTCTCTCTCTTTTTGTTGCCCATATTTTTTTCTAACTTTTTTGTTCTCGCTCTCATTTTTTCACATCTTACTACCTTTCTTTACTTCATTCTATTTCTCTCACACCCTATTCTTCTCTTTCCCGTTTTTTTCTACTTTTTGCTATTTATCTATATTTTTTTTATAAATGTTGTAACCGTGGTTTGAGCCTATCTACCGTAATCGATCGTTCTCGAAATTTCAATTCTTAATAACACTTTAACGGTGTGCAAACGAAAAATCGATCTGTCGTTTCGAAATTGCTCGTTTTTTCAAATTTGCTCTTCTAGCTTTTTGAAAAGTCAAAGCGACTATGGATTCTTAAAGTGCATTGTCCAAGGAAAATTTTCAGACCGCAAATGAATTTGTCCCTCGAGACGTTTCACCTCAAAACTTGACCGAGAGGTGTAACGTTTCGAGGGACCGAGCGACATATTCGACGACTATGGATTCTTAAAGTGTATTGTCCAAGGAAAATTTTCAGACCACAAACGAATTTGTCGCTCAGTCCCTCGAGACGTTACACCTCAAAACTTGACCGAGAGGTGTAACGTCTTTTTATAATAATATTGATTCGAGAAGACAGTAATGATCGGGATTTGTGTGATAAAATTCAACAAAAAGTGGAAAATAAAAAGAAGTAGAAAAATGTTAAACAAAAAAGATTTGAATATTAATATATGCATGCTTTACGAGTCGTCGATTGCTAATTAACAATAAGTGATAAAGTTAAGAGAGATCAATTTAACTTCTATGACGTCGTAATAAAAAAGATCTCAATAATTAAATAGCGATTGAAAATGAGATTATGAAATTAAAGTCGAAATAATCTGTGTTAAATGGAGATACTTTGCATTAATAGGCTTGAAAAATGTTAATGAGTGTGTTTTTTATCCGTCTTCGTGATGAATAGAGGATAAACGCGTTTAAAATTGTATTCTGTGATACGAAAGTAACTGCGGTGCGTTAACTGCGTGCGTAAAGTGCACCATTGGAGCTTCAGGGAGTACGGAAATTCCATGGCGCTCCTCCAAGCCCGGTTCGAAATATTCGCGAGGAACGACGACTGTCCCCGCGATTTCTCGTTTTGCGAACGAGCGCCTATTCGCGACGCAGGTTTTCAAGTTTAGGCGCAAATAGAAGCGACAAAGGTCAAGATCCGCGTGTTTCTAACTAACTGATTCAGATTCGGGGAAATGAATAAACGAGAAACGCAAACGGAGAGAAAGGCACATTCTGCCATTTATAAAAAGTAAATTATATAAATATATAAATAAATAAAATAAATTATAAATGTATATAAACGCAAATATATAAATTCATGTAATTACAAATATAAATACTGTAAGTATGTCTAAATTATAATTTATTTATATAAATTTTGAATTCTATTCTATTTTGTTTTTGAAGAATGATATCATGATGCAAGATTTTAGGAAGCAAAGTTGCAAAGTTAAAAAAAATACAGTTCAAATTTTATAAAAACGTAGCATAGTCAGTAAAAGAATTGTTGGTCGAAACATCGTTGAAATTATTATTCATATTCTGTTGATAAAAATGCACGCTTTAGGGTCTCTTTAAGATGATCTTATCGACCGAGCCGAGCCGTCGCATTGACCGCATTGACGTGATGTGATCATCATGGCGGCTAGAGTGTTGGGCTCGATCCTGCGTAAAAACGCAGGATTTTTCGGCGCCGGCAGGCTGCTGGCGCCGAACAGTGCGCCGGCGAGTATTAATATGTAAGTTAAATTAATTGCACTTGAATGTGATTTCTAAATCAATCGCGTACACGCGTTATGTAACGACATAACCTATCCGTTGCACGGCGCGACGGGCACAAATATATTCCAAAATTCATTGCCAGTGCTGAAAATTTGTAGTGTACGTAACGTATACTATAGATTTTCAGCGTTGGTAGTGAATTTTGGAACACAGGCACAACTTGAGGAGTGCGTTGTGCCTGTATGCGGGCTTAAGCAGGTTAAACACCTCAAAAGAAAAAGGCACGATGGGCCTCGAATGACAACATCTGTGTGTTTTGCAGCCAGAATCGTAACGCTCACCAATGGAATCCGGACGCGGAGTTCCTCAAGCAGTTCGATAAACCGGTGATGTATCCCATAGAGAAGCTCGACTGGACACCGCCGCAGAATCAGTCCTTCCTGGCGATGGGTCCCATGGCAGAGCAGACCATACAGAATATAAAGCTAAACTTCGGGCCGCAACACCCGGCCGCTCACGGAGTGCTGCGGCTGATTTTGGAGCTGGACGGCGAGATAGTGATCACCGCCGATCCGCACATTGGCCTCCTGCACCGTGGCACGGAGAAATTGATTGAGTACAAGACCTACATGCAGGCGCTACCGTACTTTGATCGCTTAGACTACGTCTCTATGATGTGTAACGAGCAATGTTTTTCCTTGGCAATCGAGAAGCTGCTGAACATAGATGTGCCCCTGCGCGCAAAGTACATTCGAGGTAAAAACGATACGCATCTCTTTCAATGGTACAAGTATGCTCTTTTATATACATTTTATGAACTTATGACTCAAGATTTTTCCCAAGTCCTTTTCATTCTGTTATAAATTTAAAAATCTTGAGTCATAAGTTCATACTTGGGTTGATATTTATAGTCAGCTTTTATAATTAAGATAATTTTACGTTTTGAGATGTTTTAAACCAATTACAGAGCTATATTAGCATTTTAAGACATTACTTAAGACAATCTTGAAATAAGAACTGACTATGACTATCGGTTTTAGAGCCGTTCTAATTGATTTTTTAATTATTTGAGTCTTTTATCATTTCTTATAGAATTCCTATAGACGACATATACGATTAGGCTTTTGCTTGCAGTGCTTTTTGCGGAGATCACGAGGATTCTAAATCACATTATGGGCATTGGCACACACGCGTTGGACATTGGCGCCCTTACACCTTTCTTCTGGCTGTTCGAAGAACGAGAGAAGCTGATGGAGTTTTACGAGCGCGTGAGCGGCGCCCGCATGCACGCAGCCTACGTACGACCTGGCGGTGTCTCCCTAGACCTGCCGTTGGGTCTGATGGACGACATATACGATTGGGCCTCTAAGTACTCCGAACGAATGGACGAAGTGGAGGATCTGCTGACGGAGAACAGAATCTGGCGGCAGCGTACGATCAATATCGGTTGCGTGACCGCGGAGGATGCGCTCAATTGGGGCTTCAGCGGCGTGATGTTACGAGGCTCTGGAATAAAATGGGATCTGAGAAAAGTTGCACCCTATGACGCTTACGACCTGATAGATTTCGACGTCCCAGTTGGCACGAACGGCGATTGCTATGATAGGTATGTCCAGATAAATCATTTTAAGAAAAGATATAAAACATAAGAAAAGAGTATATTATTTCAAAATCAAAAGAAATAATTGAGTATGTAGATAATAATAATCAAAAAAATTCTTTGGTTTGAAAAGAAGTTCTTTTTTTTAATGCACTGTTATTTATATTCGATTTGCATTTAAAAATGAATTTCTCTGTATTATTTTTAATTATGTTTTGCTAAAAATAATATTTAGTTATTCTTATTGTCCTTATGTAAATGAACGAAAAATACTATTGAGCGATGTATATTTGTAAATATTATTTATAACTTATTTGGCGCGATGTCTCCTGCTTTCAGATATCTATGCCGTGTCGAGGAGATGCGACAATCGCTGCGCATCATCCACCAGTGCTTGAATCAGATGCCTGAAGGAGAAGTGCGATGCGATGATGCGAAAATTGTGCCACCACGGCGAGAGGAGATGAAGAGCAGCATGGAGGCTCTTATCCATCATTTCAAACTATTCACCCAGGGTTTCCAAGTGCCACCGGGAGCGACGTATACCGCTATCGAGGCGCCAAAGGGCGAGTTCGGCGTTTACCTCGTCAGCGACGGTAGCAGCAAGCCATATCGGTGCAAAATTAAAGCGCCGGGCTTTGCTCATTTGGCGGGTCTGCAGTACATCGGGCCCAAACACTTCCTCGCTGATGTAGTCGCCATCATTGGCACGCTGGACGTCGTATTTGGCGAGATCGATAGATAATTTCCTAATCGATACAGCGTAGAAATAAATTAAAAGAAATTAACGATATAAAAATGTTTGTATATGTTATATACATAGGAATTTACGAAGTTACTGTATTTGGATGTTATACGTCCACGTGTGACTTTGCAATGAGCGTATAAATAAATATTGTATATATATATCTCAGCACTATATATATATATATATATATATATATATATATATATATATATATATATATATATATATATATATATAAATAAATGTGACGAATATAATTGTATGTCAAATGATGCACTCTCGAATACCATTATACGAAATTCTGATGTTACACCTAAACTGTTGACAATCTAAATTCCGAAGAACGCGATTCGCGCGCGATAAAAACACAAAACACGTTTCTTCAATCACGAGTTGCTTTAATTAAAGACACTAACAACTTGCGGTGCGACGCTATGTCGCAGTACGCGATGCGCTCTCTGAGCCTCCATGAGAGATGCGCAATTCTTCCTCACGCAAACCATAATGCAAAATGCAATTGACAAATGATGGGAGAGAATTACAAGACACCTTCGTTGCGCGCAAGAACGAAGAACGGAGAGGCCGTTTCGCAAATCTCTTCTTTCAATATAAATACGAAACGGCATTAATTATCTCCGTGAGCATGATTACATCTGGATACCATAACTGTTACGGCGGAGCCGATCGAAGCGCAAAGAAATAAGTGGTTGACCTAAATTCCAAATTCCAAATCGCGTTCACTCCGAAACAAGAAACTTGAAATGAGAGGAAACCTTTCAATTGTTATTTAAGTACTTTTTAATCTTTTTCGGAATAATGTCATTAACGTAAAAGAAACAACTTTAAGAAAGTAAAGTTTTTTTAAATGTATGAATATTTCCCTGCAAAAATATGCATATCAATAATTTACATATGGAATAATTAAAAATTTAAATATTTTTTCACAAGTCTGTCTTATATGTCACGTATAGCAAAAAGGTGCAGATTTCATATACGAATCTGTCATGTTTATGGCCTAAGAATAGGTTTAATATCTTGTTTACGAAATTAGCGTGATACAACATTCAAATTCATTTACATTGATGGAATCGACGGAATGTCAAGTTTATTTTGAAAATTGATAGACAAGTTAATAAAATTAATAAGTTTTTTATTCGTCTTTTAATTTAGGAACGTGAGAAACATCGCAGAATTGCATTAATTCACACTCGCGGATACGTTCATGTGGAAGGGAACCGGTAGCGCCTACAAGATACTGGTCGACCTCCACCAAGCCGTTCCATTTCATTAATCCACATTGCGCTTACGCGCCAATAAGCTTCCGTCGCCGAGAAAACCGAGAAGAAAGATCTGCCATGCCACGACGCATACTAACAGAGATTTGCACTCCAGATAATTACATAAGTAACAATATCTATTTCGAAGCTATAACTGGCGTTGTAAAAATTATTTTTCTCTCCCTCATTTTTTTCGATCTGCCGACGTCGTACGTCGAGACGACGGAGACGTGATAGATGCCCGCCGCAATCGGAGGAAATCGTAGTTCATCTAATTACCGTGTCTTCTTGTCAGGCACGACGAGAAGTCAAAGCGTCGGCTTTCTCTATTCCTTTCGCCGGTGAAAACCGAAGTTCGCGTTTACATGTCAGCGAGACGATAATGTGATTTTCGAACGACTTCTGAGGCCCAAGAGGCTTCCTTTACAAAAACAGTGTGAATTAGAAAATTCATGGAAAATCGAAATGCGAGGATTGATCTTCAGTGATCTTCAGTACATAACGTGAGTATGTATGCTTTATCTTGCGAAAAATTGAGATCATTTTATTTGTTACATTTTGTTTTTCTTACCGTCTCAATATTTAGAGGCAATTGAGTAAAGAATTATTTAAAGATAAATTATTTTGTTTTAAAGTATATTAAAGTTTAATTACCTTGAATATAGTTTTAGACATATTTTAGACATATTTTATTTAAGAAAATTAAAACTCTAACAAAAAGAAATTATTTCATGGTTTTTATTTGCGTATCATAGAAATAGATTCAGTTTTTCTCAATTATGAAATCAAAACAGTTATTTTAAAAACGTATCATTTGCAAACGAGAAGAAACCTTGATTTTATTTGCGAGAGTTTATCACGGAGGCAATTAGGAGGAATGAGGCATAATGATTAGATGACGATTAATACCGAAATAATATTTTTGATAATGAGCCTTTAGCCTATCAAGAGTAGCATTATCAGACATGATATTATAATGCATACTGCTGTATTATCAAACGCTATTATCGCATATAATTAATTAAAAAAATTTTCTTCCTTTGTATGTACTAATTTACCTTTTTCTCATAATGTGTAACTTATCGGTTTATACATTTTTTTACATATTCCAACGTTATTCAAGTGTTTATTCAGTTTTTTTCATACGTCGTTTTTACGATTATTAACGTGCAATATCATAAATATCATAAATTACGGTAATTACGAAATAACCTTAAGCATCCGGACCTCTTAACAATAATGTGCGATTATCATTAATTTTGTTGATTGAACAAATAAATTTTAATAATAGGTGAACTTGACCCCTTAGATGAATAATGCAAATAATAAAAATATGTCTATGCGGTCGAGTTGTATTTTTGTATCCTAATAATATTTTTGCGTATACAATAAAATAAATTTTATCTTTTATTTTAATAGCCTCTATTGAAGCCTCTGGCGAGCTGTCGAGGTCTCCTTTTCTTAGCTTTGCTCATAATGGATATTTCTTGTATTTCGACTCGATATTTCTTATACTAATTATATTAATACACAACGTCGCAGATGCATTATCTGTGAATTCTAAAGGATATTATTTGAATAAAAAGCTATTTGGTTTTTCATGCGTTCAAGCATCTAATTGACATTAGATACAGATCTGCAACGACCTAGAATTTATTTTCATATGTTTGTACGCGTTGCCAAGAACATTGTTACTTTTGCCGCGGCATTGCGTGCCCGGCAGTTTTCTTGAGATCTTATCTTTATACCCACGCATCACTTTCCAGAGTATTCTCTGAGAACTAGGACTATCGAGATGCACTTTGTTACACTTGTTGCAAAAGTCTTCGTTAATTATCGAACGTGCTTTTCACTCAATACGTTCATTTAAACGTCACTTTTTTTCACTTTCAATAGTTCGAACGAAACGACAAAAACTAATATCATTTATTATATCTAATGTCGCAATAATAACAGATATGATTTATAAGAAATGATGATATAAGCGAAGCGCAAACGTTTGAATAGGAAATAATAATGATAAAAAGAAAAACAAAATATGATTAAAATTCAATAGATTAAAAAGTGACTGGTCATTTTACTAATACCTGATTTCTTGAAACATCCGATAATTTGCAAAGTTCGCAAACCTAAAGATATCCCGCGGATATCACTTCGCTTTATAACATTAATTCGTATCAAAGAGACGTGCGCTTAACGAGGTGAGAGTCTTTCTTTCCTCAAAACGAATAAACGCAGGAACTTACGTCACCGATGAAAGCTGGTTGATAGCGACCTATGTATATAAGTACGTCGTGTAATTCGAAGACGCGATCGTGCAACAAAAATGTCATTATGCCAACTTTCGATGTTAAATGTATCGATGAGAGGACTGATCGATATCATTAGTGTATTAAGTAACGCGTACCGTCGCGACGTCGAGTATTCAAGAAAGAAATTGTCAAATGCGATGCTAGTCTATATAAGTCATATAAAACGAATTTAAAATTAAAATAAGGGATAAAAATTGGCGTGCCCGGAACTTAAAATTAAAATTGAATTGTTATAAAAATAAAAAAAAAGTTTTAGAAATGCGACCAGTGACTAATTAAATTGATTTCAAATTTATTCTTGAGCTATTAAATTTTTATGTCCTTGGCATATATTTTCTTTTTTTTTTTAAGATTTTTAATGATATACTTCAGCCAGAATATTTTCCCTAATTTATTAATTTTTTAATAATTCTATCTAATTATTATATTTAATTATTTATTATTCTTAAAATTCATGATGGGAGAAAGCGTTCTGAACGTTAAAATAAACAAAAACATGCAAATGGGAAAATCGCTTTCGCTGATCTGACGCAGTTTAGTCGCTCATATTCAGAAACAAGCAATTACATTTGCATATCTCTGCCTTAAGTACTTCTGACGCTTTTTGAGTTTTTGCAAACGTAAACAGTACACTTCCAATATAAAGTTATAAAGTTTTAAAAGTCAAGATTCACGCATGTCGAAAGAAAGTCGCATTTGCTGTAGCAATACCGGTTGTCACTGTTGCGATGCAATCCTAATTGACATTCTTCCGGCGATCGAGCTATCTCTCGGATAAGAATTAGCCTTGTTACCAAAGCATACCGTATAGGATCGCGGAATCATTGAACGTCCTTGCGGGCAAAGACCACAACGGATTTTAAACTGATATTTTCTTAGCGACGTGCATTGCGACGAACTGCTAGCTGTCGCGAATTTGTAAGTTTTGTAACATTAATTGTCTGCGCGATTAAATAAAATTAAAAACGGAAGATACGTTTCGGGAAAAATTAAAATTAACTAATGATTATAGAACGTTATCTGTTGCGCATATCTTTACATTTTTTCGATATTTTTGTATCCGTAGTATTGATCATGTAGCATAATGATTCACATTTCCATAACGGCGAGACACGAAGTCGCATTATAATACTCGATCGATCCAGTTACTTTCGCATTACACGATCGAAGAACTAAAAGAGGCTTTTAAAATACGTCTGCACGAAGCAAATAGCCGTGTGATTACAGAGCGCGTGTGTCTATCCTTTAATGACATGACTTTTAGATTTACGGGAGATCGGGATGTCGCGTCGCGTCGTAATTAGGCGGCAAATAAATAACTATTCCACCTCATTGTCAGTGTTTAGCCGCCGGTGCCTTTAAAAAAATTGCCGCGACAGAGTCGTGATGTGCGCGATGACGCGAGCTCGTGGAGCTCAAAGGATGAAGCTGGGCGTTGCGAAAGATCGTCGTTGACTTACTTATTGTTAGTTGCGCCGTCTCGCCCCGCAAATTACAGCGCGGCCGATTATAGCGTTCGCCAACATTTGCGGCGGAGAAGAGGGAGGTATATTAACCCTCTTCAGACGCCTGGTATCCGACATATCTTTTTCTTATTTATTAAACAAACGTGTAGTTTCCGAGATATCCGACATAGTTCACGGACGTGTTCCGAGTTATTACGATACACGCAACTATTCCATATCGCGTATCTTTAGGTGTAATAAAATCTGTTTTGTAAGTCTAATAGATTAAATATGATAATAACAGTAATAAATATATTAGTGACGTAATACAATGCGCAGTTAAGAATGGAACAATAGAAAAAGAAAAGACGGAAGACCATGTTGAAAGAGAGCCGCGTTATGTAAGCCTTCTAGCTTCTCGAGCGTTAAATAATTTTTATCGTAAAAGGGTGATATTTTAAAATCAATATTGGAATACAAACAACTTGGTAAATAATTGTTACCAACAGTCATTATTATACTATGAAATCATCATTAGAAGAGAAAAACACATTAAAAAGAGGAGATATTAAAAGTAATATACGCATAAAAACGGCGAGTCATTTTGTGCACGATTCTTCAATTTATTTTTCTGTTTTTTTTTTTAATAAGTAGAGATGATTCAAAGTATCTACGGTGTTACGTAAGACACATCGTAACGGCACACAGAAACTGCCAGGTCGAAGGAAAATATAATAGCAATTATATTGGATTACTCTCGATTTTATACATGTACGAATAATGTCAACCTGTCGGGCGAATCTATCAATGTCTATTGTTTGCACAATACTAAAATTAAGTAATCCGCCAATTAAAGAGTCAAGGATCGTCCTCAGGATCGAGCTTGAAATAAGAACATCTACGGTTCTCATACATAATTCCGCAATTAGAATTGAAGCATTACGAGCGATAAGAACGCTCTTCATTAGCGGTCTGCTTGATATGCACTCGAACAAGGTGGACCGAAATAGAAATATTGACTTTGTCAATAAAGTCCATTTGTCGATATCTGATAATTGCGATAAAGGCTTCTTCAAAGCTTCACGTCGCAAATGTATTAAACAGTATTGTTAGCGTTTGTAAAAATTAATTGACGGATCCTATGTAAAATTTTAGATTATTCGCTCGTTTTGTTAATTAAGCAGCTAAGTCGATGTCTAATTTATATCTACATGCTAACTTTTATATTTATTCTTTTGCCAGTTGACCCCTAGGATCTTTCGGCACAAAACACTCTGACGTTCCAGTTTTTATTAGACGTTAGTCATATCCAGTCTGGATCACTTGGTCCAAATGCCATTCGAACTTCCAGCTATTAAATCTTTCCAGGCGGTAGTCTTCTAGAACGTGGATTTAATATCTAATCATGCGTACGAGCATTGAACGCTGCATGTAAAATCGCAGATAACGCTCTAAGACCGCTCCGAGCATCGCTGAAGTGTATTTCTAAGAATTTCCAATGTGGACTTTTCCGCCTGAGATCGACTCGATGACACTCAAGCAAGAAGTTCCGCGTATACGTACCGCGAACAACGTAATCACGTGTTTGTTTTTTTTTGTGCGAGTGCGTCTCGCGAAAATCTATCCAATTATTCAAAATCATTCGATGCGTCAGAAATTTCATCGGACGCGTAACGATTTTTTATTCTTGTTCTATTTTTCATTTCTGTCTTCTTCCTTGCTGCAACCGGAATATCATTATTCCTTTTTTGCATTTTAAATATCATTCATCGCCGTTGGATTAAAGAAACTCGAGAGACTCAATAATATATAACGAGTATCGGAAGGGGAAGCCTCTCGCAAAAACTTGTAGTTTTCCTAGCGTTAACCTACATTTACGTCCTCGATCGCCTGCCATTACGATGTTCTCTGACGATTGTCGATCGTGAACGCGGTAGCGGAAATTGAAACCGGGTTATTTTTGGCAGACCTCTTTCTCGATATCGCGAGATCCAATGGGATCCACTTACAGCTCGTATCGTTCATCGATCTTCATAGATTTATCTCATCAAAGTGATAGCGGCAATTAATAATAAATTTTGCGTGTTTTTCGATGAGAGAAAGAGATTTTAATGCGTGGGTTAATAGCGATAGTACCAGTTAGTAGTACAAGTTTGCGAAATATCGTATGAATAATCGTATGAATCTCGCAGTATTATGCAAATATTCTGAATAGTAATTTTCGTACATGTAAGGAGGATTCGCAGCGTCTCTTAAAACATTTTTTTAAATCTTTTAAATCTTCTAAAAGATTTATAATTTATCTTTAATGAAATTTGAAATTCTTACTTTTTAAGATGTATAAAAAAAAAATTTATGAAACGACATTTGCTTGTGTCATGAAAAAGAAATCAATTTTCGTGTGAATTTCGTGCACGTTAAAAAAATTTACTATTTGTATGTCGGGTTTCAGAATGACAGGTGCTCATCGCACCGACGAATTATCCGAAAGTTTGTATAGCACTTAACATTCGGAAGGACAGTCGGTGTGCTCCACCTACGCAGCCCTCGAATTGCTATAATTACTTGCCAAACCAGCCGCATCGGGGAGGTAGGTCGGAAAGTAACGGGGAAGCGTGGAAGGAAAGGATTTGCGGCTCTACGTGGGGGGACTCTACGCGAATGCAGGGAGGTATAAAAAATTGAATATAAATTTATAAAAAATAAAATTTTATAAATATTTCGAAGTATTTAATAAAATTTAATTTAATAAAATTTAATTAAATATTTAATATTAATTCTTTTAAAAGAGAGATATCCAAATTTTTGCCTTCATTTTTCAACTTTTAATTAATTATTATTATTTACATATTCAATTTTTTAATTAGTTTATTAAAAATATTTATCATAGATTATAGTAATAGTAAACTACAATAGTTACGCTTTACGATTTATAGTCTTGAGTTAATTTTAAATTATCCAAATTCTCTCCGTTTATGAGTGGCAGGAAAATTAACCCATTTATCACAAAATTTTTATTATATCATTTGACTATTTTTCACATCAATTCGGATACATTTGTAATATCTGTATTTTATAGGTGATAAAGGTAAGAAAAATGATAAAAAAACGCTGCCCATAAAAGACGAAGGAAATATAGGGTCCGTGAGCGGGACAGAACGTTCCTGCGCAGCAGACGCTGGAGAAGCACCGTAAGGGGGGCCGAAGAACGGAGGAGCAACGGCGTCCAGCAGCAGTTGGAGCAGTAGTAGTAGTAGGCACTGAACGGGCGCACCGAAGGGGGCAAAGTGGAGCGTCAAGTGGGGGCAGAAATAAATCGTTCACCTGAGTGCCGTGCCGTGGATCGGCGGTCCCGCAGTGTCTCGGCCGATCTCCCATCGATCGCACCACGCCGTTCACCAGATCGTCATTCGCGCGCACGTCGAGAAACGCACGCTCCCCGGTTCCGCTTGATTTCGCATCGATTCTCTCCTCCTTCTCCTTATCTCCCTCTCGCTCCCTTCTCCGACCATTCTCCTCGATCTCTCCTTCATCTGGTCCTCTCGTTGATCTCTCTCTCTCTCTCTCTCTCTCTCTCTCTCTCTCTCTCTCTCTCTCTCTCCTTCCCTCTCTCTCCTCTTCTTCTCCTATCTGCATCTCCACGTTCCTTCTGAGTCGCATGCCTCTTCCTCGCCGAGATACATCATCATCGCCGATCGTTCCCACGATCACTGTCGCGGCCAGCAGCGGTCGAGCAGGTAGCAGCAGTCGCTGCGTGCACTCGTCGCGTGCTCAGATCGGACTCTACGAGAAGTCGGGAGCAGGGAATCGCGAGATCCTGGCTGGTACCGCCGTGAGGGATCGCTCGGCCGTGGACGTGAAGAATCCCTGGGATATGTCCTGACTCGCGGGGAACGTTACTTCGGGCGACGGGCCACGTACGACGACGGACGATCGGCGCTGAGTAGAGGAGAGAAGTAAAAGCGCGCTATTTTTTTTCTTAACCGGAGATCGCTGCCAGCATCTTCGGTACATAATAACGCTTGACGGATCCGACCGGCACACTTAGCGCGCACCGCGAGAGAAGGACCGACTTTCTCCAGTTGGCAGTCAAGCCGCGCGCGCGCGCGCGAGGCAGCGCTTCGAGGTCGCTGTGAGAAAACGCCGCGTGCCGTCGCGTGGACGAGGTGGACCGTACGCGTGAGTCGTTGAATGAGGTCTCTCGAAAGAATCCACTTTGACAAGTCGGTTGTCGCTTGTGCATGACGCAGCGCGCCGCCTCAAAGGCGTATCCAGGCGCTGCGGTACATCACCGGGGAGAGACAGAAGGGAAAACACGCGTCCGCGCACGTCGCGCCTCTTGTGCTGTGATTTCGGGGTGAACGCTCGGTGAGAGAACGCCGTTCAGGATGAGGGTGCATCGCGGGATCTGCGCCAAACTGCAGGGCGGCTTCCTCAGACGATGGTGTACGTATCCAACGAAATATTTAATCCGTTAGATCGTGGCACGAATCGATTGTTTCAGTAGAGAGATTACTCTTCGAGATCTTTGTTTCGGTTAAAAAGTTTGGAGAAACTTTCGGTAACGTTAATCCATCAGCACAAAACTTGGAGTTACATTATAACAATGTTGCAACAAGGTTCTCAATTGCAATCTTGTAGCAATATCGCAAATGTAACTGCAAGTTTTATGCTGTATGGGAATGTAAACGCCTATCTATCAACAGATCTGCATACACTTATAATTAAGATAAAAATCTTTTCTGTAAGGAATTTTTCTTTAGTCTTCGAGTATAAAGGTATATTTAAAATTTAATTCTTTTGCAAGAAAGATGAAATAAAATTAGCAATTTAATTAATCATTGTTTCGTAAAGAAATAATATTTGCATATCCAAATATAATTGTAAAAATTACATTCTCTAACAACATATTTTTTAACTGAATTCTGATTTAAAAGATAATTTTAGTTTTTAGTTTGAAATATAAATATTTCATGTAAATTTATTTTTAGAAATCATGTGACATTAGACAGTGTCTAATTGTATACTTCTAAAATATCTTTTTACCTTGGTTACCAATAAACAAAGCATTGCGTGAACGTGATAAGCAACTATATGTGAAAAACGTGTGTCATGAATATGTTTGGTGCATGCCTTGCGCGTTTATCGCTGAGGTATTCAAAGACTTTTTGCGACATTGCTTGCGTATCAAGTTTGCATATTTGACGATTAAATCATGTAATGTGACCGATGATTGCCGACACTACGGATCGATCGATCAGACATCGTGGTAACACGCATTCAGTGATAATGAAATCGACGTGAAGAAGTTTTGCCGCAGACTTGTAGGTAATCTCCAAAAACACGTTTAAATTTCTTACAATAATCCTCGTTGAATTTTTCATGAATATATTTAATACCTAATAGCAAACAGACATTATACAATCAATTTGGTCCAGAAACAAAAACAGAATGTTGTAAAGTTTGTGTAATATATCAAATATTTCTATATTTTGTTCAATATTATCGATAATGTATTACTCATTAATCCGTAATAAAAAAAAGATTGACGTAACTAAACCGCTTGAGGATCTTACAATTTATGTCAGAATTCAGGAAAATTAAAATTCAACTTTTAATTTTATGTAATATCGCGTAATACAAAAATATTTGAGAAATATATAATTAAAACACACGTACACACGTATTAAAATATACGATATTAATTATGAATCGTTTAGAGCGGGCTTAATGAAACTGCGACATCGAAATACCTTTAAAATCCACGCGCAAGATTCGTGTCCTAATCATAATTTGTTTTCGGATGATCGTAGGAGATTTATAGTTGATTGGATTATCCTTGTTGTCACAACTATTTTGAGAGTATTGAATTATTAATTTTTTATTTATTCAATTTTTTAAGATTTTTATCGATTGAATGGAACTTTAAGGATTATTTTTCTCTCGCTGGCATGCGGTTCACCGCACTTGAGGATTTGAGTATCCGGATTGGCCGAGAACACGATTAATAGTAAATAATAGCCGTACCGAGAGAAAATTACGTAACACCTCTTCTCACAGTCTTCACTTCACCAATCCCTAAAATGAATTATTTTACCGATTTCGTAAATTGTTTGCCTCAAATCATTTTTTCTAACGGCGCTCGTTCGCGTGGCTCGCCACGCTCGACAGCATGAATCGAGATGTCTGGACCGGCCGGGAGGCTGCGATTAACCCGATCATCGCGAGTAATGTCACGGCTGTAGCCGGTGCTCTTAATTCGATTCAATGGATGTGTCATCGCGCGCGTACGGTCGACCACACTGAATCATTGCGGTTTATTCAGCCCGGCGTTGCGTCGCCTCGCCTGTCTTTCTTTCAGATACATCGACGACGACGACGACGACGACGACGACGATGAAACGTTGACACCTTAGGGATATTGCCTCGCGACAAGTACATGGCGACAAGATTTGTAGGCGTTTGCGCTCAGTTACTTTCACCTCGAGTTCGCGAGGCCCGAGAGTTTTTCGCCTTGGTGTCGAGTCCGTTGCCGCATAACGCGAAATGAAGCGTGGCCCGATAATTTTGGCGAGGTTCCGACCGTTGCTAAATGCATGCGTTATTAATTCGCCAGGTGTTCCCGGAAAATTAGAAAATCTTTCGTAAGAGCAAAACAAAGCGTACACGCTATTACGTCAGTTCTCCATGCGTGTCGAGTAACCTCACGATCGGAGATAAAATATATATTTTTACTTTAGCAGAGTCGTTATCATTCGTTTCATTCGCCTATTTTTCATCCGTCCGCTTTAATCTTTGATGAAAATCTAATTTCTCTTCTGTTCAGAAATTACGATGAATGGTATTATAGATATCGATGAATTGTCAAGCTGTCACGTTTTCGCTCGATAATATGCATTGACTGTTTAATAAACGCGGAGTTTGTCTTCGTATATCGCACTATCTATTAGCTCAACAAAGGTACATCGGCATTAGTCTCCGATTGCGTGCCTATCTCGAGAGAGAAAGAGACGTCACGATCGAAGATTAATTCCGACGAAGAGTCACGTTACGCTTTTATTATACTTACAACCACATGGTGATGTAACGAACGATTTCCATGATATTCTTCCTGGATCTCGTCTTTAATAGAACTTTACTTGAATGGAATTTTAATTTCGAGCTGAAGTCTCGTGACGAATGGCAACATATCGAATTTGCAGCGGAATCTCTAACTATGGATCGTCGTTCCTTACGACCTTATGACATCTTACATAAATCGCCTTCGAGGACATGAAAATCTTCAAAACGCGCGCAAAATGATGTGATTGAAACTGACGCGAGTGGCGATTTCTCTTATATAAGAAAATATAAAACGTTAATGAAAGGAAGAAAATAGAGAAATGAAAGAAGGTAGAAAAGCGAAGAGTTTAGAGTCTCTCTTACGTGATTAGAGGGATCGTTCCGAGGATATTGCTTATCTTTTTCACTCAAAGTCCCTCCTTAAAAACATCTTTACGCTGCTTTAACCGTTTGATTATACCTCGTGCAAAGTATAAATCAATACCGATCGGTTCGATCGCTTTGCACCGGTTATTCTCGTCAATGCGATACATTAACTGAAAGGTCGGTTGGTCGGATGCACTAGTAGGATCAACAACTGCCGCGATCGATCGCATGTCCTTTTGTGTTGTGTCAGTGAAGAAGGCTTGTTTCATATTCATATTATTCGTGATCAGACAAACCGGTTAAAGAGCAGAGTCTGTCGATCCACGATCCTTCTGATCGGCAATGATAATGATAATGGAAATAATTGGCGTAGAAAAAAAAGTTCGCGGGAATAATTAATATCTATATGAGATATATCGTAGTTGACGTCTTTTTCGAGATATACGTGTTGTTTATTCGCCAGAGAATGAACTTTGCGACCATTAGTGTTCATGTCGACCTCGGACTATCGTTCGGCGGGCGAGTTCCGCGATCGTTAACCAAGTGCATTGTATACCTGACTTCTATCATCGCTGCTTTTCATCGCAAACGCGTGCACATGTAAGGCATTCGATATATGTTTTCACATGATGAGAATGCCAATCGATATCTCAGCTACGTAGTTAAAGTCCTTTGGTCCTTGAGCTTATATATCCTTAGGCCAATAACAAAAGTTATTAATTATATTTTAAATAAAGTAACGTGTACAAATACAAAAATATATTTTAAATAACATAACGTGTCATAAATTACGAGATTATTGAGATAATATGGTAATAAATTATAAAATATAATATTGTTTCGTTTAAATTAACAAGAGGTAAACGTTCAAGTGTAAGATTGACGATAATTTATAAAAAAATATATTAAATATCAAGTTGTTTTGATTATATCTAAGTGGATATTGTATAAGTAATGTTATTTAAATATCAGTTGTTTTGATTATATCTAACAAAGTGGATTTTGTATAAATAATGAATATCCTTTTTTCTTGCACTTAATTAATCATAGAACGCGTTCTTGAAATGTTTTTTTTTTTGCTCAAATATATTACCTCTTTGTATTCGTGAGTAGAGATAGGAATAAATGGAATGTCATAATCAACACGAGAAAAGTGGCCGGTGAGAAAAATGATAGTGTGTTATTACTGTTCACGCTATTTTTCCTGTCGTACAAGTGACACGCTATGCGCGATAGATATCGGAGACAGGCCCGGTATGTTTTACATATTATGTGGTGATTGGTGTAAGAACAGGAAGCACTCTTATGTAAGAAGGAGTAATCGCCACACTTGCATACCTGCGTGCACACGCATGCTTTTTTCACTTATATACATTTCGTTATATTTCTGTTTGGATAAAAACTGACTATATCGAAACTTATTATCGCGGATATGTTACATTTGGCACTCAAATAGGAATTGTAAATTTCACGTGAAAAGCAATTTCCAGAAAATCGTTTTTTGCTAAGAAGAGATATACACGATAAGATTAATATTTATGAGTTAGAAATTTAATGCGAAAAATTTATTTTTTTCTTTCTCCCTCTCTAAATGAGAGAAGTGTGTGTGTGTGTGTGTGTGTGTGTGTGTATATATGTATATATATATATATATATATATTTGAAAGTATTTATATAACACTTTTATACATTTTTATTTTTTCTATCTAGCTTTTATAATATATTATAAATGTTATATTACGTATTATAATTACAGCGTTTTACATATCTACAATATTTTACTGTTTATAATTCATTTCTTTAAAAAAATGGTCGTATTATTTTTTTATGCCTATTCTTGAAACTCTTTTGCTAATTGATTATAAATAATGATAATTTTTATATAAATTCTCGAAAAGTATTACTCGTTCCCAATATTTCCCCTTCCCAGGCGAAAACGACTAATTTGCCGATATTTTACCACGGATGGTGCAAATTTTAACTTTACGATTGTAGATTACTGGTAATAAGGAATATTCCTGCAAACAAAACGTTTCATCGCGTTCAGCTTTTGCCTCAGCATACCATTACGAGCTCCGGTATCGACGATAATACTGTAAACAAGATCAGTAAGCGCTACTGTCCTCACGTTCGAGCAGTTTCTCGAGCAGAGATAAAGAGAAGGAAAAATTATAAGGCGCGAGCGAAGGTTTTATCGAAGGTTGCCTTACTACGCACGTTTTATAACATTGAATATCCTGACCTGTAATGCCCACAGAAATGTAATGAGTATGCGAGGTATTGCGACAAGTATTTAAACAACATATCGCAAACGTAAATTAGGAATTAATGCCAGCTATCAAAGCTGCGGCTCGGTGAATGTTTAACGATTCTGAAAAAACGATAATTTTCGCTAATTTTGTAATTGATAAAGCCTCTTCCTCTGTCTGCGTTCTGAACAACACCTGTGATCTGAAAACGGGCAGTACTACTCCTATGGGTTGCCATTTCTCCTACTCAATATTCGGTTAATTTGATTAAAAATTGATTAAAACAATGAGATAAAATTAGCGACGTTATTGAGTAAGTCTTGCTCACATTGTTGTTAATTTATCAAATTTAACTTCCATGTTAGTAAAAATTTTATCTTTCTTTTAGTAAAAATTAACGAAATATTGAATAGGAGCAGTGGCGACCTATAGAATAGTTAAAAATGACTCAAATTGAGTATAATTTAACACTACGAGTAGTGTTAAACACTACTAACAGTATAGACCGATGAAACCTGCTTACCTCATTTAACACGGAAGCCAGGCGATGCAGTTAGGTTTAACTCTAGTTGTAGCTCTCCATCTCTCACATTCGTTTGGACTGCAGCGAATCCTTTTCTTTCATTATTTCGAATTTTTTCTTGGATTAGAAAACGATAATTTCACGAGATAAATTTCTCTCGGTACTCCCTAACGCTCTTACCTTTCGCGGACATGACAAAAAGAATCGGCGCGTGATCTTCGGTGTCCCGAGTTCAACGAACTCGGCTCCATTCGCTCCCATTGAATCGTCGAAACGGGGAAACTCGACGTTTCTCATTATGGGTCTGTATTTACGATAGCAATCAACTCTTGAGCGCGCGCGGGGGGATTCTCTCTTTACTACGTGCGATTGCAAAATGCGCGAGAGAGCGAGCAATACCGGGGATATGCAGAGCACGAAGTTGAGCTTTGATGAAATTACTCTGTTGCCTTCCTCGTTCGCTCTCTCATCTCGATTGATGCGGACACGCGGCTCTAGATTCGTGAGGCGCGCTTATCGCCGTTCGCCGATCTCGCTTTGCCTATCTGACGAAATCGGTAGTTCGGCTCTCCGTACGAGAAAATACGAGAAAGTCGATCCTACGGAGTTGCAAAAATTTACATCAATTTTCTAACGCTCGCTCGACTTAGCTGAACTAGAGCGCTTCGTTTTTCCCCCGAGAGTTTCGCTTTTCGAAGTTTTCTTCTCGCCTACAGCTCGATTTGTCGAATAAATTATTTTCAAAGGGCTGGTGAATTATCACGAATACCGCGAAATACGCGATCGAGAATCATTGCATATTTATAGCCGATCAGCTCGTTCGCTTAGATTCCGCGAAGCATTTTCGTTTCGAGGCGGACTTTACGCGCTTGTCGATTGGAGCTCGACCTGCTATTACAGCTCAGTGGCCTGGAGACCAACGACTGGCTACGTTATTGGCTCGGTAGGAATGCAGGCATTCGATCGGCGAGGCGGTGCACACGGAACGCGCCTCGGCCGGACGAAAACCTGCCTTGCAACGCGCCTTTTAGCGGCTCGCGGACACGAACGGCTGGCGCGGACACGACGGATTCTTTGGATCTCGTCGTCGCGCGAAATTACGGTACTAATAAGCAACGGAAGTACATTGTTCACGCGTGTTCACACGGACTTTATATCTCTTCGACATACGAACGCGCGGTTTACACTCAGGAATATTTAAACAGCGAGAGTATCGCTGGAACAATGTTGCGTTTCCAAAGGCGTTTCCCTTGAAAACAGCTGGATATTCGTGGAAAAATATAGTCTAAATATTTAAAAAGTGTCAAACGTCGAAATGTCCCGTCTTCGAAAATATGTAAAGGATACTGTGACTTCGTGGTATTTTCTACATATGGCAGATAATGTGTCTTGAAATTAGGATAGATGATAAATATTACCTAACAGAAGTAATGTAATAGATCTTATCTAACTGCTATTACTGCAGTTGGATAATATCTGTTGAATTATGCTGCACGCAATTATATTTGATTATGTTCAAAAAAAAAGACGGGACAGAAAAACGAATATCGATGTTTGAATGCCGGCTCTTTGAATGCGACACGGAAGGATAGAAATCGCGAATAAAAATAATGCAGTATTGTTCAGCCGGCTGACTCTTGACGTAACTGATCTTCACTGTTTTCCACGAGCGCGACTGAAGTCGAGGCAGCGGAAGAAGCTTTCGGTTGAAAGGTTAATGAGGAGGAACGACGTAACATGTCACGCGAAGATTAGTGGTGACAAATGATAGCCAGCGTAGATTACGTCGGCGGTCATATGCCGAAGACGGTCTGTATGAGCTCACTTGCATAATATAATATCGGTTTTAAAAGAATAAAATCTCGTTGAGACGGCCGTCATTATAGCTTTATTCGATCCTCGATCTTCCCTCTGAAATCCAGTGCCGTTTCTGTCGCTTTAAAAACATTGGAAAGAAAAGAAACGCTTTTCTGAAAGAGAAATTGTACACAAAAGACGGAAAGAAATTCTACTCCACTTCTCCATGATCCGTGATATACTACTGATTCGTTAGCGAAATAATCAACGAGAGATACAATCGTCTACGTCTCGCGTAGCATAGAAAGCAATCCTCAATTTCGATGAAAGCATTTTCAATTTCGTCGTTCGCTGCCAAACAGAGAAAGAAAGAAAGAAAGAGAGAGAGAGAGAGAGAGAGGAATGAGAAAGAGAGAGCACCTTTGCACCTTTTCATACTTTCTCTCGGTGTCTTACTGTATTCTTAACTAGTCTTACCGTCGACTCAACAATCGTAATCCTTGTTAGCTCACGAAGAAACGGATGGATCCGGCGCGGATACGCGGTGTGTCATAATCGCGGAACGCGGACGCTCCTTTTGTCCGCCTCAATTCGTGCAAACTGTGCCAGATTAATTAATAACGTCCGACGTATGCGTGCTCTTATCGCATACGAGTCTCCTCGAAAGCGAGCCGGCTCATGTGAATGGCTAGAATTCGCAGAGATTGCGCGATCGTGTGACCAGTATGCGTGAAACATACGTTAACAATGTGGCTCGATATTTTTAGAAAAATCTACTATCCCACAAAATTGTACTACTTAATATATTCGATTATACTTGTTCTCTAATAGTATAAATTGAGAAATGGCCAAGAGATTCTCGAAAAATACCTCCGATTAAAATTATTCAAACAATTGTTTTTTATGTCTTTATTTTTTGCTTATGAAAATCTGCAAATTTTTTGCGACTGGATAAAATTATCTGAGTAAAATGTCTAGTGTACAAAGATTAAGTAATGAATAATTATGTAATGACTAAGTTAAATAATAAATTTGATGAGAGAATGGGTTACGTTAATTTTACAGCAAAAACATTAAGAATGTTTTTGCTGTCCTTTTTCTTCTTTTTCAAGAAGGAAAAAACCCACGTTCGTGCTGTCATTCAACTGTGAATACATTAGGAATTAATCGATCATCTTCCGTTGTGCGAAAAGATAAAAGTGTTTATTATTGATTTTGATGATTCAGTCGTGAACAATAAAATTCTTTTCTCGCGAGAAAAAAGGAAGTATTACGAAAACACTCTGCGATTTCGCCTTGCGTTAAAATGTACATGCGGACGGATATCATTGGGGTATATTTCTAGGCGATCGGTGTAATGAATTTATCTATTAGAGACTGGCGGAGAGGCGGATCGATCTTGAATCACTCTCGAAACTAACTGGACTTTCACTCGGTCTTTTTCGCGCCAACGGCTCGCGCACCGTTACTTTTGTACCACCGGCTGGACCGCGGTAAGAAGTGTAATAACAGGCAGCGAATGCTGGGGCCTCTGAATAGAGGCTCGGCGCGGGTAAAAGTTAAGAATAGACGCCACAATGAGTAACATCTTTTGCGGCAATTACTGTTAGATGAAAAGATGAGACTCGCCTTGCAGCCTACGAGAAATTACGAAAGTGGCTGGGTCTAAGCAGCGACTTGCTTGCCGCAACGCTTATCTTTACATACAATTCATCCAGTTTCGTAATGCACCGTGTGATGGAGGGAAAACGAGGTAAAAACCGTTTCCAACGCCCCACGTGGCAATTACACGCTTATCCCGAATGCATCTCGGGATGATATTGTTAGATCGTTTATTAAATATTAAAAAAAAAGGTGAAACCTTACATACATATGTTTCTATAAAGATAGCACATGATATCAGAGCGATTTAAATTCCGTACATGGGCACGTGATTTTTAATTGCATTGAACATAAAATCGAAAACATAAATTTCTTTGCGAAGACAATGCAAGATCTCGGCGATAGCATTCGTGAACAAAAAATAAAGATATGCGCGTCGAATAAACAACTTTAACTCTTCTTCCTCCTTCTGCTACGTTTCTGCTCTTCTCATTACAATGCTTTAGGTTCATTTCCTTGACTCTATCAAGTTTTTCGCGTTTAACCGCCGTTTACACGCACGGCACGATCCGCTCGTTTAAGGCTGCAATTTTATAATCGCTCGGTGTGCGAATACACGGGTATGTTAGAAAGTTTCTGCGTGCAGCGACGCCGCTTACAAATTGTATATGTATGTATATATGTATACGCGCGTGCAGCCATATTTTATATATATATATATATATATATATATATATATATATATATACACACATAAAATATGTATCAAAAAAGAAGAAGCGTATCGAGCAAACGTGTTATTTTGTATTTCTTCCACGTACGGTATAACAGGAATCTCAGGAGATCGTACAACCGCGTGTTTAACAAACCGCCGCGCTCCGATTTAAATGTCCGTAATCCCGTAATCGCGATCTGAGAAAAAAAATTCCAGCGCGGCAATTGATATTTCGTCACCTCCGTCTCCGTTCCGCTCTCCGGTGTCTGCGAAAAGAGACACTTCCGGCGACGCCGGGATGAGAGACCGGGGGGGGGGGGGGGAGGGAGGGCTGGAAAGAGGGGGCGGCTGTATCCCACGAGGGATACTTTGCATTGTCAACGGCGATAATATCGGGCACGCGTGAGAACAGATCGGATATCTCGCGACGAGGTGGGAACTGGAGCGCCGAAAGTCCCGTTCCCCATATCCACGATACGCCTAATTGCCGACGCTTTGCACCGCGGCGGCGTTCGCCCGACGTTCTATTTGTTTTCGCCTTTCCCCCCTACCGTCGCGGAAAGATCTCTCCCGTGGATCATTTACGGGACACGCGGCGATCCCTCCGAGAGCGACGCGCAAGAAAGCGACGCTGATGCGCGCCGGAGCACAAACCGGGGAATTAAATGAGCCGTTTCCGTGTATCAGCGGTAAATTGTGTGACAACGTCGAAGCGTTATGTCACCCACGAGGCGCTAACGCTCACAAAACGATTCCTCTGTGATTAATGTGACTCATCTCTTCCTCATTATTCCCGGTGAACTAATCAAGGCTCGCAAATTGTTTCCGCAGCGAAAGTAAAATAGAGGAAAGACGGGCAATTAGGAGAAACCGCGCGCGTTATTTTCAGAGCGAACGTTCGTTCAAATAAAATCAAACGTTTACGTATTCCGCGAGGAATTATCCCGCGAGTTATTTATACGTCCCGAGAGACGCGATACGATCTGTACGTAGCTATTAAAAATATTGTTTCATTAATCTTCATTATTGGATACACATTGTATAAAGAACGGAGCGGTAATGGCTTGCACTTGGAATTTCTCGCGGGATTCTCGCAATCAACCTTGGACGCATTATCGCTATGAATAGACGAGGCGATCCCGGGTTAAACAATAGGAATTTCCGCGAACGGTGGCGAACGCTCGGACGTTGCGCATCTTTCCTCGGACACGTCGCGTTCTCGGAGGATCCTTTCACCGTCCGCCTTTTTCCTGCTTTCTTGCCCAATGCGCGCTACCGCGTCTTTCTACTCGCGTGCGCGATAATAAGATATAATATAACTTTCCGGTCGTCTTCCAGGCCATTTCCTGGCATGTCGCCGACGACGATCGCGGCGTGTTTGCGTTTCGTCGTCGTGTCGTGCTTGCACTACGGGAGGGATGACATGTACTTCATATCGCCAAGAGCACGCGGCATGCGTTACCTTCGTGATCCTCGTGCCGAGCCCCGTTAACGAGCGTTTCCGCTTTTCCTCTCTGTCCTCGCTCTCGGTCGCTCCGTCGCACCTCGGTGCGCGTGTGCCTGTATATAATTGCACTCCGCTCGTCCTCGTGCGTTTCCTCGCGAAGCAGACCAGTCGGACATGATGAATGAAGACATTACACTGTCAATCCGTCCACGTGTTGCACGGAGACGAATAAACAGAGCGTTCCCGACCCACGCAAGAATGCCGCGGAATTAAAATCTGAATAGATCCAGGACACAGCTTTGGAAAGTCGTGAAATTTATTTAAGACTCGGCGATTTATCAGAATGAAATATTCCGCGACTTTAATGGATTCTAAGCGCATCTAATTAACGTTACACTCGCGGTGGAAGATAAATGATCTTTTAATTCTTTTTCTTCTTTCTTTTACGATCATATATTTTCTTGTACAAGATTCGAATTTTAAATGAGTTCAATTTAGATTTATCGAGATTTCACGCAGAGACATAAAATAGGAGTGAGAATTTTCGCTGTTCCGCTTTTCAGGTTTTTGTGCTTCGATGAAGAAATCTCTGCATATAAATAGCAAATATATAACGATGACCTTGTTATGTTTTGACATCAGAATATTTTTTTCTCTTGAACAACGTCGATCTAATGTATGCAAATGTTCAGCATTTCTCGATATGTAAATTTTTTTATACACACTGCGATCTTTTTTATTACTCACAAAACTGATCTAATTACGACTATACCGTATATTAATTTTTTATAACGTTACGAAAACGCATATGATCATCGCGATGTTCTCAGAGTCATGGATCCTTTCAATCAGATTCGTTCCCACTTAATTTCATAAAAAATATAAATATCTTCTATTTTATTGTTAATTTCTAAACATTTTTCTATTTAGCCCGTTCAACAGAAATCAAGATTACATTATATATAAACAAGGATTCAATATTAATAATTACAATATAATTGAATTATCACAATTATATAATTAATATAATTAACTTAAATGAGATCACTTCCATCTGAGGATAGAAATGAAAAGATTCTTACTTCCGTATCGAATTTTGATACGAAGTCTCCCCCGTGTTTCACAATAATGACACAAATCGCGCCGCGTGTTTAATAGAATGTTAATCGATTACCGCGGCGACCGGGGTTGCGGAGAGGATAGCCGATTATGCTACACGCGTCTTTTTGCGGCTGGCGTAACTTTCCTTTCCCGGCGTCGTTACGTGGACGATTCCGCGCGCGAGAAGAGACGAGAAAATAGAAAAATTCCGGCAGAGCGAATCTCACGCGCGCGCGCGCACGTGCATGCGTGTGCACGCGAGTAAGGATTACGACGATCGATAAGGAGCATAACTTTCTTCCCACGAGAGAGAGAGAGAGAGAGAGAGAGAGAGAGAGAGAGAGAGAGAGAGAGACAGAGAGAGAAAGAAGGAGGCTCCGTGCCGCCGCAGCGTTTTGATCGCGATTATTATGGCGAGCCAGGAGGCTGCGAGACTTTCTTCGTTCGGGTCCGCCGTGCTCGGCGTACACACGCCGACCATTATTACCGCTTCGCTTCATTAAAGTCTCCACGGCTGACGCATCGTGTTTGCACATACACACGCGTGTCGCCGTGGCGCGCACGTTAGCGCAAATAACGTGCGTATTTATCGCTAACGACGTTAATGCAGGTGTGCGGGCCAGCGATTACGCTCTAGATCGCTCGCCGGTATCGATTTTACCGCATGGAAATTTAGAAAGCGACGACCGGTCGTCACCGGCGCGGTTGCCGAAAGCGCGTGCGTTGCAAGATTCCTTTTCGTGCCGAAAGAATTCGGTCGGTGTAGCATTTTGAGATACCGAAGATACCGCGGTGATAATGATAGCATTGGCGCACGAAGAAGCAGTAAATAATCGCAATTACGTTGGCGCGTTTACGCTCGAATCTTGCTTAATATGCTAGTCGTTAACGATACGCGATAAGTGAGGGGAACAATTTTTAAAGCGTGGCGAACGGGCAGAAAATAAAATCAGCGTCCTATATGTATATAATCGGAATGGATAATTGACTCGTTTCGGCTTGCGAAATTCAATGTTGAGCAATCGCTACGTTAAATATTTAGGCAGCGCTTGCAAATATAACCAGTTCTACCTCTTTTAATGACATTTTTACATAAATTATATTGCAGTAAAAGTTGGTCACATGTATGTATACACAATACATAATAAATCAGGCAAGTACGGCATGGATTTATATGATTCTCGGTGTAATTCATGTTTTTTGTTCTATTATTTTTGCAAATTAGCAGCAGCGGTATCAATGAACAGTATTATACATTTGCAATTTTAAGTCTTTTCTGGTTATCATTTTTACATGACATTTTAGAGCTACGATCCCTAAGTAAAATTTTTATCGAAATATTTCCATATCCCCTCTCTCTCTCTCTCTCTCTCTCTCTCTCTCTCTCTCTCTCTCTCTACCTTTTTTTAAGAAATCGCACGAAAGCCTTGAACCAATAAATATGTTGTAAAAGGTCACAATTTTACATTTATAATACTTTTTACTTTGCCTGTTTTTGTGTGCGTGTGTGAGACGTCATCGAGGCTCGTCATTCAAGTTATTTTAATTGATTCGATTATAAAAAAGCCGATTGGCCATGACGATTGGCCGAAAAAAGAGAGAACGGCAGACCATTTTCGTATTATCCCTCGTATATGGTGTTCGTAAGGTCAATTGCGTGACGTCAATCGACATACGTGTGCCTCGCATAATTAATTTGTCGTTACACCACGGAATTCTTTCATGCCCCATGCAAGCCACGACGAGCCTCGAAAGAACAGAATTAACTTTCAGCTCAAAACCGGCACCGATTCTTCGCCTCGATCGATTCGCCAGGCAACATCGTGATCTTTTCTTCACGAGTTCGTCTCGTTCTCACGATTCATTCGCCGAATCGTGTCTCGCGATGTCTAAACCATGCCTACTTGGAAGGTTTTATTTATCTGACTATCGCTAATACTCCGATCGTCCATTGTCATTAAATCGATTTTTATCTCTTTAAGGATTATATTTAGAACTGCGATTTCTCACAACCTCACGATTGAGCAATGTAGCCTGGAAAAAAGAAATATTGCTTTTTAAAGAATAAATATAGATAAAGATAAAGAAATGTATAAGAAATAAATAAGATTGAGTTTCTTTAATTTTTTGTATATTTAACAAATAATATAAAAATTAGACACATTATACGGTTTGTAGAATATCATTTTATAAATTGATTTTCTTTAATTTTTAGCGGATATGTATAAGTAAATAATATAAAAATTAAGGACACATTATGCGGTTTGTAGAATATCATTTTATAAATTAATTTTCTTTAATTTTTAGCGGATATAAACAAGTAAATAATATAGAAATTAAGGACACATTATGCGGCTTGTAGAATATCATTTTATAAATTGATTTTCTTTAATTTTTAGCGAATATAAACAAGTAACTAATATAAAAATTAAGGACACATTATACGATTTGTAGAATATTATTTTATAAAATGTCACAAGTACCTGAGTGTATAATGCACTGTAATGTACGTCGATCGTCGAGTACATTGCTAGGCATTCGCTCGGTCTCGTGCGACTCGAATCCGTCATGCGAAGACATCCTTTCTCCTATAAGAACGAAGCTATTACATGACGACGAGGTCGCTTATTGCGTATGCAGTCGATGCGCGTGTATGGTTGTCGACCATCGACTTCGTGTTCGCCGGGAGGACACCGTTTCGGTGCCTGTCACGGTCTTCGAGGAAGAATCGATATTGTCCTTCTACGGGACTTTTACATGAACAGTCGAGGCCGCCCTATCGCCCGAGAATTATTTCAGTCGGCAAAATCATCACGAGGAATGACATTTGCTCGAGTCCGCGTCGCGTTTCGTTAAATGATGTTAAAACTTCCGACCGCGATGTCAGCGGGAACGTGTCCGAAGGCAAAATGATGTTAAAACTTCCGACCGCGATGTCAGCGGGAACGTGTCCGAAGGCAACCCTGGCAGCAAGAATTGTCTGTAATCGTCCGTCCGCGCTTTGCCGATCGATAATTACGCGCGACGCAACATCCGATTTGCCGAAGCGGATCGTGCAATTTTTCGACGGACTAATAATACGTCCGTCCTCCCGCGCTTCTCTTCGCAGCAATTAACGTCTCTGACATTCGCGAAACGCGCGCGCGTGTCAAGTTCGGCTCGCGCGAAACTCAGATTTCACGGGCGATGGTGATTAATTTTCATTTTTTTTTAATGCTTTCCAGCAACGTACACAGACGACACTATGTAACACAGTGTATTCATTTCATCCTTGTTGTTTGCTGAATGTTAAAGAGAGATGAAATGATTACACAGTGTCGTTGCTGGAGAGTACCCTTTTTCTTTCCCCGCTCGATCGAGGATCCCTTTTGAGCCTCGTTCGCGCGCGGACCACTCCTGCCGATCGTGTCCGCCGGACGTCGCAAAGTGGGACCATTCGCCCCGAAGGCCGCGGTCCCGCCCGACATATCATTCTACGTGACTGAAAATGCAAATGGCTTTTTCGCCGAACAATCGCACATGGCACACAAAGCGGTCTGTCGCAAGATCTCCCGGGCATTCGATTTTACGCTTACGCTAGTTTTCGCGTAACCACGATCGGGGGGATCGCGGAATGTCTCCACATGAATTCGCGCGCGGACTACTCCGAATTCAGCGCACTTGCGTAAACGCGCTTAGGTAATCGCGTGTTGCTTCGGTGACCGGGTTTCTGAATAATACAATGTTACACGGAAGCCGATTCACAACAGTTCACTTTTTTTTTTACGAATAGAGACTAAAGTCTTGCGTCAAACTAAAGTTTCGTATTGATAGATATTCACGGTACACCTAATTCGGAAGAGCGATTGTGTAGATTCTGCTCAGGTAAACATTCTTTCCGCACGAGGAACTTTCGGACGGAACATGTGAACACAAAACAAAGTACAACTTGTATAGCTGGAAGTCGTGGAAATAACCCGCATGGATTAAGAAATAAATAAATAATAAAACTTTCGAACGGAAATATTAATTGTTAATCCGGAGTTAAACAATCGATCGATCGTAATCTCGTAGGTATGCGCAAGCTCGTGCATGCCCAGGTTTGGCTTCCACTACACGTCTCGGTTGGTCACTCGCAGCTAACACGCTATTGTTCTGCAGGCGCGATGCACGATCTATCTGTGTATGTACATCGTGCACCATTCACAAAGTTAGGCGGCGCTACGCGGGGAATGGAGGTCAAGTACTCGAAAACGTGGCCGCGATCGTAACGCCTCGGAATAAGAGAAATTCCCTCGCTTGAGTTTATGCGACAGCGAGCAAACGCGGCTACCGAGCAGAAATTACGGTCTCGAGAGAAAAAAAAAATAAGCTCGAGAATATTGTGCAAATTTTTCTCCGATGTGTTTCTCAATGCCGAAATGGCTACCGACGTGCCATTTTCTCTTTATTTCTCGACGGTACACCCGATATCATATCAGAAATTTCAACTTGCAGTTTCGAAGACAGATAAAACAATTCACATTTTTACGTGACTCAATCGCAAAAAAATAGGAATTAAAATAAAAGATCCATAAGCCTGAGTCTTTTTATTCGTCGCGAATCAGAGGCAGCGATTAAACTCTGCGTTTGATAAATCGGGCATTAAGTAATAAAAGCTGACCGTTCAACAAAAGAATAAAATGAAAACATTGCAGAGATCCTTCAGATTTGGAGAATTAATCGCGTCATAAATTTCGACAATCGCGATTTATTACGCGAGCCCGTCACCGGACTCGCCTTACGTGGCGATCGGCGCGAGATATTTATATATCGCGCGAGTCCGGTTCTGTAATTTTTTTCGATGAAAACCCACAACCGTGCAAAAACCATCGCCCTGCGTGAAGTAAATAGGTGCGCGTGCGTGAAAAGCAGGAAAAGAAAAGTCGGAACAAACGTGGTGGAAGAGGGCTGGAGGGAGGCGAGGGGGGCCGTCTTTCTTCCGTCAGGCGCGAACGCGACTTCGACTCGCGCGGTTCTGTTAGAAAGCGAGACCGATGTACGCGCGCATCGATGCATCGGGCGGCCGATGCCGGCGCCCGGCCAGCTTTCTTCCGCTTGCGTATCGTGTAGGCGGTGATTTTGTAATTTTATTCCGAGGAACGCGCGATATCGATAGGACGCGCCGATGGCGGACGTCGCGGCAACGCGAGGAAAATGAGTCAATGACAATCACGCGGAGTACTTGAGTCTTCTAAGAATCTAATAAAGACCTAAGAGCCGTTTATACGTACTTATCGAGTAGCTGTTTCTCCAATAATGACGATAATCATCGCATAAAAAGAGTCGTTACATTCTACACATTTAATAAAGTAACGAGGTTAATTATTAATATTGAGTACTTAGCTAAATATACTTAATAAGAAAACAAGCATGGACTTGTTAACTTGCGATGTCTAATCGTGTGATGCACTTTTCTGGCACGATGTTATACGAAATTTACGCAACGGCTGACCTCGCCAGTAAAATTATATTTATATTGGTACGTGGATGTTTATTGCAGTCGCTCGCAGGTGATATGCGAGTTAAACGAAATTTCGCGTCTCATCTAACGAGGTGAAGGCCTTAATGAACTTTTTATGCTAAGACTCTTTTGGGAACAAATAGTCGAGATGGAATTTCTCAATTCTCCGCACGCTCGAGGCGTGAGCGTATCATGGAATCTAACGCAATAAAGCGTCGAGGAATTCATCTTAAAAAAAAAAGTAAAAATAACATGAAATTTAAAGATATAAAGAAAGTAAATAAAAGACAACTGTTTTTTTTAATGATTTGAAGAAAGATATCTCTCTAACGTTTATCCGCCTCATAAATGTCCTCTCAAATCACCTTGACAGATTTTAAAGTTGCCACCGGTCCGCGCGGTAATTTTCAACCTTCGACGTGAAGCGATTGTTAAAAATTATGATGTACTCTTACGAGTGTCTTTTATCTCGAGTCCTCGATCCTCAATTTAGCGTTATCTCTTTCCGATTAACCGGTAGACGCTTATTTACCGCAAGTATAACCGCAGAACGTTAAGCGCACGGCGCATAAGTGCATAAATAATAACACGCAACGCGCATGCGAGAAACGGACCGTACCGAAGGATAAACATTTACGAGAAAGGCGCAAAGTGCTACAACTGGTTTACCAGCGATTGTTTTGCTCTTGAACGGGAGGTACAGAGTTTATCCAGGGTTTATACAGCGGCGATGCGTGGCGGAAAGGAAGATGTCCGTTTCCAAGGAGAGGTCGCTTAAGGTGTCTTTTTCCAAAACCGGCTGTCCTTGTTCCTTTTCACGTTCGACTCCTGCTGATCGGCTCGACCGTTAGGTCGATGACCTCGGTCGAAGGTCGTGACGTAATCACATTCATGATTGCCGCGAAAGATAATCGCGTTGCTCGTCGATTATTTCAGATCCGGGATCACTATGTTTGACAGGAGACGAGGAAAAAAGAAGAGTTATGAAAAGATATTTAATAAGAGTCGAATAGGAATGAACGGGAGGGAGTTCTCCGTACCTTCGCGCGAAATGAGTTTCTGCCATTTCTACGCATCCTTCGGGCTTTCGCATCTGTCTCGCGAGGAGATATGTAACTGCGGGAATAAATTTTCTTGTCTGGAAACGATGCCTCGCTATCGTTAAGGCTACCGTTACCTCGCGGCGATACCGCACGAAATCACGGGTCTAGAAACGAGAAATTATGAGAACTTTTTCTTTTCTTACATGCAATATACGAACGAAATAAATTAATTTTATACTTTGACTACAATGGAAAGATGGAGAAGCCCGAAGTCCTTTCCATTTCTGCTTATTTCAATATATTCGTCTCTATTTCTCACGATTTTAAATGCGGATTCCGTTCAGCGTTAAAAAAAGAAACACGCGCTTCCAACTAACGGCAATGATTCATCCTTCATCGTCTATTCTACTTCTTCCTCAGGGGCAGCCGTTTCGTGCGGAGTCCTGCTGATAATTCTCGCCGCCGTCCTGGCGGTTCTATTCCCGAATCTCATCAAGCTCGTCCTGGACAAGGAGCTCGCGTTACAGGAGGGCGGCCGCACATACAAATTCTGGAAAGAGCCGCCGGTCGTGCCGCGTATGCAAATTTACATCTACAACGTGACGAACGCTGACGAGTTTCTGAACAACGGCGAGAAACCGGCGCTGCAAGAACTGGGCCCGTACATTTACGAGCAGCATTGGGAAAAAGTGGACATCAAATTCAATGATAATGGCACCGTCACTTACAAAGTCAAGAAGACATACATCTTTAATTCGGTGAGTCTTTGAATAATTTATGACATGGCAGCGATGTTAATTGAAAGCTCTCAATCTGCTTGAACCGAACCTGACACTTGTAACTCACATTTTAAAATACTGTACCGATATTTTATACTGATTTTTAAATTCATATTTGATTTCTGTAATCAAAAGTGTAATTTCTCTAATTTATCGTATTTTTTTATCATAAATCTAAATTTAATTATAATATATATTTAGATTCTGCTGTGCTCTCTACAAAATATGAATATATACATAACGCTTAGCTTTCTTTCACGCGAATATTTTCTATGGTAGTTTATTAAAGCAATTGAGACCGACTTCGATATATGTATTTATTATGAGAAACGTCCGATTAGCATTCACGACAACGCGCGTCTTTATCGCACAGGATGTATCACGCTCATTGATTGTTCGTTTATCGAGAAGCTCGAGAATATGTCGGCTGCTAAGAAGAAAAGCTAGCGAATCCCTGTTGAATGACAATCGATGGCGTCACGTCGCCTCCGGGTTTATTTAAATTTCCGTCATAGACGCGTTTCTATCCGCCGACTCGACTGCACGGTTATTCTTGCTCGCGCATCGAAATCACTGCCGCGACTTTCTACATTCGTCAGAGAAACGTTTCCACGGCGTAGTCGAGTGTATTATCGCGACTCGGCAACAAGAAAGACAATATACGAATCGTTCTTGCTCCGAGAGGAAATTTATGAAAGAAAATATTTATGAATATTATGCGGAAGCTTTGTATCAGCTCGCGTAACGGCTGACGTGGAGTTTTCATCCTCTTCGTCTGAATTTTCTCTCTTTCTCTCTCTGCTTCCAACCGCAAATTATTCTATTAAATCGTTATTTTCTGTTATTATCTTTATTTTTTGTTTAATTATTTTTATTTTATCACTTTTATTCCATTTAACTATGCGCGCACGATTTATATTTCTCTGCCGCATGTCAAGTTTTACAATATATTTTTATTAATATTTTGTCATGTATGTGTTAATTATTAATCTTGATCTCTTTCTATTCTAAAACAAATTCTCGTTGTCAATTTATCATTCTGCAAGTTCCCTCCTTATTGCATTTAATCAGTCGACTTGGCCAGATTTTCATTTTTTTTTCTTTCTTATCAAAATAGAACTTGTCAGCCGGTACTGAGGACGATCTGGTAGTCGTACCGAACGTTCCTATGCTATCGGCTACGAGCCAATCGAAACATGCCGCCCGGTTTCTGCGATTGGCGATGGCGTCCATCATGGACATCCTGAAGATCAAGCCATTCGTCGAGGTGTCGGTCGGCCAGCTGCTATGGGGCTACGAGGATCCCCTGCTCAAGCTGGCGAAGGACGTCGTGCCCAAGGAGCAAAAACTGCCGTACGATCAGTTTGGTTTGCTCTACGGCAAGAACTCGACCGGAGCGGACGTGTACACGATATTCACGGGCGCCACCGACATCACCAAATTCGGATTAATGGACAGGTGGAATGGCAAGGACGCTCTTGGTTTCTGGACCACGCAGGAATGCGACTCCATCATGGGCACCGACGGCAGCATATTCCCGCCTCATATCACGAAGGAGACCGTGCTCAAGGTCTTCGACAAGGACCTCTGCCGGACGTTGCCGCTGGTCTATCAGGTTTGTGTTTTTGTTGGTCGTCGTTAATTATCCGGCTGATACGACCAAAGGCGAATGATGGCCTTCCCGGATTCCGACCTAACAATTTTTCACGATTGCAAAATGCGAAAGCAGAGTCCATGAAAGTGTTTTACATGTAATATATTATTTATTCACATAATAGTAACGTAGCAATCAAAATCTCGAGTAAAATCAAACTTTTTATAATAAACTTTTTATAAACTCCTATGGGTTGCCACTGTTCCTACTCAATATTCGGTTAATTTGACTAAAACAATGAGATAAAATTAGCGACATATTAAGTAAGCCTTACTCACGATGTTGTTAATTTATCTAATTTAATTTCCATGTTGTCAAAATTTTACCTTCCTTTTAGTCAAAATTAATGAAATATTGAGTAGGAGCAGTGGCGACCTATGGAATAGTTAAAAATGACTCAAATTGAGTATAATATGACACTACGAGTGTAAGATACAAAGTTTCGTATTACTTGAATTTTTAATATTTTTAATTTAAAGTTCCAAAAGTTTTTACTTATTTAGTATAATTATTATAAATAAGAATATTGAAAGCAATGTAAGTTACAATATAATTAAATAATATATATTTCGATATTTTGGATCAGCAAGTTCACGTTTGAATATCAGTCTTGATGGAATCCTCAAGAATAACTCAATTAATATTGATCGAATCTTAGAAAAGCGTAATGATTGAGCGTATTTAAAAAAAGACTAGAAAAAAGTTGATATTTTTCAACTTGTTCAAGTTGATATTTTTCAAGTCGTTGCTTAGAATTTTGTTTGATTGATTTAAGGCAGTGTCAACTTTACAAGTAAAAGTATTGGAAGTATCGCGCGTTAAAGAGAATTGTTTTTTAGCGCGACGTGATAGCCGCCGGAGGGGTCCCCGGCTACAGATTCTCTCCGCCAACGAACGTCTTCACCACGGTGGAGAACCTGCCGTCGCAGCAGTGTTACTGTCCAGGTGGACCACCGTGCGCACCGGAGGGCACGTTCAACGTCTCCCTGTGCCAGTACGACTCGCCGGTACTCCTGACTTTCCCGCATTTCTACCTTGGTAAGTGTCACGTAACGCGCGGTTTCTGCTTCGCAGAGCCGGCGGTGCCTTGTTTACAAATCACAAGCGCATAACGAGTCTCGGGGCTTTTAATCAGCGCTAATTATCGTATTTATCAGAGTTACGGGCGATATTTCGAACGTCGCGTCGGACGATATATACGTCAAGATGACGCGGAGAGCGATTGGGTAACACTCGACGAGTGTATCGCGCGTCTTGTTTTTGCCGTAATTATTATTATTATTATTCTCGGGATTGATTGCGGGCTTCCCTAATCGCGGAACGTGATACACATCACCCGATACTTTGACGTAACGTATCGTGTCGTGAATGCCCCAAACGCACTGCGAATTCAACATACGTCGGCTCGAACCGATCGTTACGCGATCAATCTCGCGTATCTAAAAGTGTATCGTCTTACGTAAACGCATAATTCCACCGGGAATTATTTCCTTAGCAGATTATCATGATAAATCTATTTGCGTCGTATGCAACGCGCCGCATCCTTCGCGTTTCTCATCCGTTTTGCTCGCGACTGCCGACCACCTCGTCACGATTTCCTGGTCGCCGACGAGCGAACCGATTTCTCGTCTCCTCTTACGCCCACGTGTCTCCCTTTCTTTACGTGGAACGGGTAACCGACCGACAGGCCGTTTAACGAAGATCATTTACGTGCGTGCCGTAGTTTCGCAAGCGAGATCTACCTGTCGCGTCGCTTCCGGCTTCGCGCGACTGCAGCTACAAGTCGGAATCGGTCTGTCGAGCAGTCTGTTACCACGAGGCCTATTTTTCTCTAGGAACAATCTCTTTCACGCATCCGCTGCGATTCTCTCATGGAATATTATACGAGCTGTTTCTCTCTCTCTCTTTCTCTCTCTTTTTCTCTTGCGATTATCGCAACATATTTTTGCGCCGCAAACTTTTACTTTCAACGCTCCGGAATTTAGATGACGCCTCGGTAGACGCCTAGTTTCACCGCCATGCAAAACCATTCTCTCGCAATAAAACAAAATGAGCGCGAGATGCTCAATTTCATTCGTAATATATTAGATGCTTCGAATTAAGCCAAAGATATTTTAAATGCAAATTTCTTGACAAATTTGATGAAATATTTTTTAAATATTTCATCAAATTTGTCAAGAAATTTGCATTTAAAAAATTTCTGAATGTCTAAAATCTTCTCCGAAAAAAGAGTATGACGATTGAATGTTATTTAGTACTGGCATATATAAACGTCCGCTTTAAAAACTATTTAATTATAAATGCGAAAGTAATAACTAGAAAAACTCGAGATCTTGAATATTTAAAAAAGAATGGAAAAGAATGAGATATTGAAGGATTCTTATTCATTAACATTGCTCTTATGCTGTTTGTGAGTTTTGAAATACATTAAACGTCACAAGTACGACTCTTAAAAACCACTCGACCGACGATTAAGCGCGATTTAACGGCGGCGCATTGTGTCCATTTTATATGTGTAACCACACACAGTGACTTTTGACACTACGAAGTAATGTTATTATGTAAAGGCACGAGCGTAGTCAGACCGATGGTTAAACAGGCACTTCTGCTGAACCGTCCTGAATAAGATCGTTTTATATAATTTGCATAATAATTAGATATCACAAATTGAAAAAAAAATCATATTAATTATTTACAATTGCAATAATTACTTATAATTAAATGTAATGTTTTAATAATAATTTAACTACTTTTAGAAAAAAAACTAATAATAATAACAGTAATAATAGCTTAGCTCTATATATCGAGAGACTCAGATTCTCGATCACGTTTGTTTATCTTGATCGATCTTTCTAGCCGATCCGGCCTTACGGGAGGCTGTGACTGGCATATCGCCGCCGGAAGCCGACAAGCATCAGCTCTACATTGATGTGCAACCTATAATGGGCACGGCTATGAAGGCGCGGGCGAGGGTGCAGATAAATCTCGCGGTCAGCCAAGTGCGAGACATCAAGCAGGTCGCTTCGTTCCCCGACATAGTTTTCCCCATTATGTGGTTCGAGGATGTAAGTATATATCCTTTTTAATTATCCCCAGTGCAATTGTCTACAAATACCCGTTGATCTCATGATAGTTATTATGTAACATGATATGATATCGCTGTTCGTATATCGTACGATAACAATACAATATGCGATATATTCATAATGATAATTATAATTGATATATCCTTGATGCAACGTAGGGTCTCGTGGTGGTTGTTAAAAATTTTAATTACTATCTATCATTATTCATGATGGAATGTAAAAACGCGTTATACGAGTATCGAATTAGCAGTAAATTCCTTGTAAAAGTTTAATTTATATTGAATAGTTACATATGAATCATTGCGTGTTTGGTGTAAATTATTATGCAGCGGCTGTAGTTAATGTTAAATGTTAAACGAGTATCGCGACTATCGCATGTGGATTAAATTGCAGATCTTAATAGGATGTAAAAAGACGACTGTTTTTTTTATAGCCGATAATCATGTTACTCTAAAAAAACATTACTAAGAAACTCTTTTATTAAGTGCGCCAACGTAGCATAAATTTTATTAATTATACCGATGAGAGTTCCAATGTAAATAAGAGTCATTTGACACACGTCCCCGGCATGTCGGCAAGCATAAGACACATAAAAAAAGTGACTAAATAAATTAAATATATTAAAAATGTGTCAAAAGTTTCTCCTTGTGACAGTGAACGAAACAGAAATTCCGACAATTAATTTAGTCGGAAGGATGAAAAATGAAACAAGAAGCAAACATACAAAATAGAAACGACACGATTATCTGTGAAACGAGATGCGCATACATTAAAATTTTGAAGTATATTGCAGTTCAAAACGAAGAAAAGCAGTTCAGGATGGGCAAGATTTATGAGGGACATTAATTATTATTCATTAGCGGTCGGACGAGAAGCGTATCTTCCAAATCTTGAATAATTTAGCGAGCCACTTCGATCAAATTAGCGTGATGAGATGAGGGATTTTTTGTACTGACGGAGTCGAACTAAGTCCCCCTCAAAGATAAGGCCTCCGCGGCCGCGGAGAGATTCGCAGGCATAATGCGCCTGATTTGTTCTCACTTTAAGTCTACGTTACTGACAGCGGAACCTGCGTCGCCTACAAATCGTCATCATCATCCTCGATCCGATCGTGCAGGTGAAATTTTCATCTCCGCCCGGCAACGACAATGACGGGAACGTGCCTGCCGCTCGCCGTTTCGCACGCACGGTCGCTCGGCAACGACGTGCGTTTAAATACCGCGCACGTAGAGAAACGCGCGTATTGCCGCGCGTTTTTCGCTCATGATTCATATTAATGGAACTCCGTCCCGACGTCACTAATACAAAGTTCGGCATTGTCCCCGCGGCGCGCCGTGATGTCCTTTAACGAAAGGAAAAAAAAAATGGTAGAGAAAAAATTCTCCGACTCCAAGAATTCCTTTGTATTCGAGACATGTACTTGAAGGTGCAAAAAACTTTGATTTAGCCACTTTGGGAAACGTTCGCTGAAGCAAACGTAAAAATGAAGATCTTATACTCGAGGCTGCATCTCCGCCGACTCCTTAGGCTCAAAATAAAATGGCCGGACGTATTATAAATTTTCGCTTGTAAATTTTCCACAACATTGCAATCTGATATTTCACTTTTAATTTTATCTTTATATTTTTAATTTAATTCATTTATTAGTCCTTTTTTTAATTACTTCTTATAAGTGAGAGAAACAATGGAATTAGCACACGATTCACATCTAATCCATATAAATTGTGCGTTTTAATCATATACATATATAGATAGAATAATCTAGGATAATTTATTTTTTGTCTTTAGTGGAACTATGAGATTAATATATGAATCATTATATGAGTCAGTGCAAAAGTTCATGCCCGATTCCAATACATGTCATTAGCAGAATTGTGTAGCATCGCCATTGATTGTGACGTATGCGTATCGCAAATCATTTGAAAGTTACATACTCAGTTGCCACTTGAGCAAAAGAAACTCAAGTATTGATTAAATTTATTTAAAAAAAAAGTTTTTGAAAATGAGCGAAGAAAAGATACATTTGCGGCATGCTATGCTTTATGGAAATCACCAAAGTCTAAATTTTGCAAACCATTTCTTAACAGTTCGAATTGCTGATGCACAACCTGATAGACATCTTGAATGCTTTTTACGGCAGTTCCAACTGTTACACCTTTTCGAAACTCAGAAAGCATAACAAGCCGCAAATGTATTTTTTCTTCGCTCATTTAAAAAAAATTTTTTTTGAACAAATTTAATCAATACTTGAGTTTCTTTTGCTCAAGTGGCAACTGAGTACGTAACTTTTCAAATGAATTGCGATACGCATACGTCACAATCAATGACGATGCTACACAACTCTGCTAATGACATGTATTGAGATCGGGCACGAACTTTTGCACTTACCCAATATATATGTTTTCTTACGTGTTATTTTCTTGATTGACACGTCATGAAAAAAGACTAAGTAAGGATTTAATACCGATAACTTACACGGAAAGATAAAAAGTCGCCAAAAAAAGTATTTAAAATGGAGATAAAAATACATTATGCAAAATTATTACAAAGTAGGATTTATAAAAACGAAAATGTCTTGTATTGCAACGCACGGACCCACATAATTGAAAAAAAAAAAGAAATTTTTTAAGTAAAAATATTACGTAACACAACGACTAATAAAAAGGAAATTCTCCATTTAATCAAAAATTTTAGTGAATCGAGAAGAGGAATTTCTCTTCTTTTCGACGAGTGTAATCGTTTCCAATACTGATAATTCTTCTTCTTTTATCGCGCAGTGCGTCGACGAGCTACCCCCGGAGATGCGCACCCTGCTGAAGCTGGTGGTAGAGCTGCCGCCGGTGGCCCACGCCGCGGTGTCCGGCGCCTTGGCCGTGATCGGCGCGTTTGTCCTGCTCGGCGCGCTCATGTGCCTGGCGCGCGCCGCCAAGCGCCAGGAGAAGCTGCATCTGAGCAACCCGCTGCCGGCGAACGCGAGCACCAAGAACGGCCAGCTGAACCCGGCCTTCAGCAAGTAGAGCCGCCCGCAGCTGGTCGCGAGTGAGGGGAATCGAGACGAGTGCGCGAGTGCTCGGAGTTCCGCCCTGCGAGACGAATCGCGCGCGAGCGATATTCTTTCGCGAGGACTTGTACGATAATCTTACTTATTTTTTAGGCGACGGGCATGTGCTTTATATCTCGATTAGAATTTTCCACGAGCGGACCTTGCGAGTTTCTCGCGAGGGAGAGGGAGGGAGAGCTCGTTCAGCGCGACGCGAATTTTATCGGGTCGTGCGGGCGGCCGATAGATTTATTTATGTTACATGTATTTCTTCTTCGGGATGCTATTTTGTCAGACAGTGTCAAGTCACGCGAGTACAAATTTTTTTTCGCGAACAACAATCGGCGACGAATTCGAGAGTCGTGGGGCAGGTGTTCGACATTGTCTTCTCGCTCGAGAGATAATCGTGGCGAATTGACGAGTCCTTCTTTCCTGAAGGAGAACTTAACATTGAAAATTGAGGAAATATGCGGGCGAATTTAAAGTCGAGGTCTCTTCAACGAAAACATCGCGAGCAATTTTGTAATCTCCATTGAATTCTCAGCCGAGAAACTGATCAAAAAATAGTCTCGTTGTCTATCTATATTTACTTGATATTATTGTTGTTTGTGGAAAGGGTAACGCTAAATCTATCGACGAACTTTTCCTACAAATTTTCCAACAATTTTTTTTCTGCGATACTGAACGGAAGTAGGAAATTGGAGTCACGTTATTGTTACGAGGAACTCGGCGATTGAAATTTACAATGACGCAACAGCATTCTTTTTATCAGGATTATAAATAATAATAACGAGCTACTTCTTGCTCCACACGATCGGATCCGGGTCCTCAGGATCGCTGTACAATCACGCGAAGCAATTATCGCTGCGACGTGAGGATCAGAGATGCATATTGATATTCCGTCCAGGCGTTGTTCCGAGGCCAAGCTTCGTTTACAACTTCAATTTGGATTGCACGAGCGTGTTTGCAACGAGTAGTTTGTGTAATCGAGACGCAGCAACAACGGAACGACAGAAATCTCTTTTTCTGTACATAGAATCTGGCCGTCGTTGTCGTCTATCGATTGTAATTACCAAGAATGTACTATTTCTCGTTATTCGTTTGTACATGTATTATTATTATTATAAATAATGTTATTAGACGTAGATTATAATTAGATCTAATAAATGAATTACTTTTGTATGATAAAAATCAAAAGATACCAAACGAAATGCACGCGTGCGCGCGCGTGAGAAATCAGGTGTATTGGTGTCAGCCTAATCGTTATGTAGTTGTACCATATTCTTTCTCAAGTTTACTAACTCTCAAAAATCACGCGCGTATGTAACTCTATGAGAAAGATAGAGTCGCAATCTATTAGTTTGTTGCAAAAGATTTGTCGTTTTTCTACCAAACTTCGTCTTAAATAAAACTGAAATTCCTTAAAAAGAGAATCGACAATTTCTTCTTGAAATCTCGAAATAGTTTTATCGGTCTTAATTTTACTAAAATTCTGCTTTTTACTTTAGTTTGACAAGTATCTTTTGCAGCAATCTGATATTTCGATTTACATTCCATATTTGGAAGAAAGAGAGAGAAAGGAATAGGAACTCTTCACTTATTGCTCACATCTTATTCTTACATATCTCTTCTCTTTCGTCCTGGAAATTTCCAAATGTTTTCAAATTTTCTTTCGCCTTTTCGCTCCTCTCGCAACGAGGAACGAGGAACGAGAAGGATTAGAGATTCATTCGAGAGAATGCAGAAGGAGTGAGGAAAATATACGATAGAATTAATTTTATGAGGATAGAAGCTGATTTGGTGTTCATAATCATTCCACTCCCACGTCAATCGCGCGATACTGTGTTGCGACACAGAATGTTATTACATGCAATGTTATTACATGCAATATTATTACGCGATTATCGCCCGCACGTATACAACAGCCGATGCGTATATACTTTGTGCAAACAGTTTTAACGCTGATACGAAAACAAGTTTTTTCCGAGGAATTAACATCTCATTTCGCTTCTCGGAGCGAATCGTCACGTGTTGCAAGGGTTATCGAAATGTTAATGTACATGATACGATAGAGCACGTGTAGACGAATTAGTGGTAAATCAAGCGTGACGAACGCGATTTACGTGATTTATTCGGCCGTGTTCGCCAAAGAATAAAAAAATAATTCCCGAAGTACGGAGTAAAGTAAAAAAATCACGAGGCATGTGCGAAGGTAAGTAAGGAAATCCATCGAGGATAGCTGTAAATGTCAAAAATAAAAATCTGCCGTATTCAATATTAAAATAAAACTTTTTTTCAACCAATATAACAAAATAAAAGACGGCGCGCACCGTATAGTTTTACAATATCAACAATATGTACAATATCGAACGCATAGATCGTTCTCTTTCTATTTCTGGACCTAAGTCTAAGGAAGATAAAATCTAAGAAAGATAAAAAGATACGCGGCGCACACCGATGAATACCGCGAGTCTCTTTCTCTTGCAGGCGTGAGATAAAACTTACATTCTATGTTGAAATAGCCTATATCGAATCTCGCCGTCGAGACAACGAGCTCGTTAATTGAACGGTCGTATCTAATACGTACTGCCGTCGCGTATATGTCCCCTCTTAATTAAGTACAGGTCGTTCATTACGGCACCCGTCGCGGTCAGTGGTACCACCAGGTAATAATACGACGGAGCTGCGAATGCCGCAACCGTCGACGGATCTCAACCGCTGCCAGCGTAATTACATGTTATTCCTGATGTACTAAACTCTCAATCACAGCTTTGGCCGCGTTGCAGGCGTGTTTCTCTGTCTTTTTTTCACGGTGCAACAACGGCATGTCAATTTATTGTAGGAACTTATTGGTTCATTGACATTAAGAGTCTTTGCGGCTCGCCGTATCGATTGCTTCGTAATTTTAATTAACAATACGATGTGTGGATCGCATACGAATAAAAGAGCTCTTTAGATGCTCGCTAATTCTTGTTTAATTTATCTTTTAAAAATATAATTTAACTTTACGAGCGGATGTTAATATTTATATTCATATTTTTGGAAATCTAATCCGACAAACAAAAGTAAAAGCATCTTCCTTATTTGTTCGTAAGATCCAAAGTAGAATCATTTGATAAACGCTCTATCAAAGCGCAATGTAATGTTAATAAGATATTTCAAAGCAGATGAGCAGTATTGTCTTTGTCTCTAAGAAACGTGCCAATTTTCATTATTACTTTAAATTGTTCATAATAACAGACTCCTTTCGCGTGCATCGAAACATTTAACACAATTTGTCAGTAACGTGTATTATTTTAATTGTACAACAATCATTATTAACGTTACCGAGCTTTACTTGACGATACAAATTCGCTCTCCCGTGCAACTTTACGAGAAACTAACGATTCGCATCTTTTGCTTCAAATCAAACATTGACTCGAGCATGAAAAACCCCAAGAGGTGTTTAAGATGTTTAAAACGTCTAAAAAATTAGACCTTTTAATATCTTTTAGATATCCGCATTACCTTGGAATTCTTTCTTTTTCTGGATGGAACGATGATCTCCGCTCGTTCATTTCTTCTTTCCGAGCGGTTTCTATTGCAATCACGACATCTCGTGAAAATTGTTGTGAATAAATGAATTCTTTTGGACAGCCACGTCCCGTTCCGCATGATATTTCCAGAGACAGGCAATTATAACACTCAAGGAGAGTATCATTGTTATCAGACTGCCCCATTGTAAGGCCATCTCTACGTTTCTCGCTGTAAAATGCGACTTGTAAAAGATATCTAATATCTGTTCCGGAACCTCATCTAATCCAGACTGAATCCAGATAAGCGGAAGAATTGTGCCGTCTTTCAGGTTTCCGAGGAATGGCACGACGGCCGCTTTTCGCACCTCCACGTTTACTTGCAATTTTGACCAGCCGGCCATCGCAACCGCTAGGCGCTAAAAACAGAATTTTAGTTTTTATCCACTTTCGATTATAAAAAATAGCAAAAGATAGGCATAACGCGTTGCTCCAAAATTTCTTAACATAAATTCTAATTAAAATTAATTCTTAAAATGAAACTAAAAACCAATCGAAAAACGAAATTCTAACAGTATAGAAACAATTAACCAGTGTAAATCTTTAATTGTAATAATAAGAATTGAAATTTAATATCGACTTACCGGATGTATATCTAAGAAACTCTCATGATCTTCTTGCCGAGGATTCAAACCATCTACTTGCTCCAACAGAGACTTGTCGCCACCATAAAAGTGCGGAAACGACGAGAGCAAGGGCATGCCGAAGCTGCACGCGGACATGTTGAGGAGTCCCGCAGGCGGGCAGATCCTTTTATCTTGTACTTTCGGACAGAAGCATTCGTTTTGCTTGTTTGAAGAATTGTATATATCGGGATTGCATTTATATCTGAAATAAAAGAAAATCATGTATGTTAGATATAATCTTCAATCAATTCTCTATTCAGCAGAAAACTGTAATTCTTACATGGAAAAAAGTATATCTAACGAAAAGTATTTAGTTGTATTTATTATATTTATTATTATCGATGTATTTGTATTTATTCGACATGTGAAAAATTGTATTATTAAATAATAGCACGAAATTAATTAGAATATATTTTTTAAATATTCTTTAAAGAATATTTTAAAGATGATTGAAAGTATCCAGGAAAAACTTCATTTCTTTTCTTTAGCGAGTGAAACACGTTTGAAATTAAATCAATGCGCAAACTTTTTTTCTTTACCTTAGAGAAGGTATACCGAAGGTGGTCACTTGTTCGGTGAAATGGAAGGGTATCATCCTGCAAAAATCCTTAGAATACACATAGAGGGGTTTACTCCAGTCCTTTATTAAGTTAGGTGGGAACATGGTTCCGGTGGTACCCCCGATTTTGTCGCATCGCTCGTCATCCCAAATGTGTCGGTTGTCCATTCCGTTCACTCGTTCGATTATACCGAGATTCTCTATCCCTTGCGATCCCGTGTGCATCGTGATGCGATCTTTGTCGATACCATTTTTCTGTAAGAAAAATGCCTCACATTAATCGCGACTGAAAGACCACATTATCTCACCGATTCCCGAAAGAAATAATTTTACTTTGACGCCGCGATAAAATCATCCATAATATTTAATTTTTATGAAATTGCAAATTGCAGTTACTGCAAAATAAATATTTCAAATAGAAATAAAATTTTTGCGTAAATTTTCCCAAACCTTTCCCGATTAAATTCGCAATCACGTACCGTAGCCATTATGCCGAACTTTTCGAAGGGTATGTCCCGTTCGAGCATCATCAGCGGCTTGGCCATCTCAAAGAGCTGAGTGTCGTACCCCCAGAGGAAACCGTCGGCGGTCAATTTAACGAACGGCTGCTCCCGCAGGGTCATCAGCACCGTGTTAATGAAGAATCGCACCGCGAAGCTCAAGTCTCGGACGTACGCAGTGGTGAACATCAACGGCACATTCGGCACGACGATGGTGTCGTTGCCGGGGCGGCCGCCTATCCATTCGTAAGATCTCTTGTCCTGGTAAGTGACGGTGCCGTTATCGTGAAACACCACGTTTATTCGATCCAGCGTCTCGCGGTACACGTAGGGACCGAGCTCCTGGACGCGCAGCTTGCTCGCCTCGCCCGCCTCGAACTCGTCCACGTTCGTGTAATTGAAGATGTAGAGTTTGTATTTAAGTCTAGCAGGTGAACTCTGCCACGAGTCGAAGTTGCGAGTGCCGTTGCGCAATTCCAGCTCCGAGTACATGAAGAAGTTGTTGAGCATGTCCGTGCACCACATCGTGTAGAAGACGGCAGAGCTCATGAGGAAGATACCGCAGTAAATCCAGGCAATCCAGAAGCGAAGGCGATGGCTACGTTGCGCGCAACGTCCGATCGCCTTCTTCTCCATATCCAGAGCGGTGTCGGTCATGGAGATCGTCATGTCGATTGCCAGTGTAACTGGCGAAAGAAACGATCAGCTTTCGACACTAATCGAGTCCTCGTCGATCGGAAGAGAAATTAAGTCTCGATCAAACTTACAATTAGGCAAACTTAAACAAAATTGAGTCTCCCCAGAAAATTGTTTTCAGAGCCGAAGTCGTCAGCTTGGACACTCTCCGTCGAAAACAAACGGTTGGAGCCTCCGACGCGTTCGAATAGAAATCTCTATCGGAAGTAGAGATAAGCGGAGCGCCACCGTCGACGCACAACGTTTTCGACGAACTGGCTGGTTGAGCCACGCTGACCGCGTACAAAATCTCCCCGTCTTTTTTAAAATTTGACGATAACCTTACCACGCGATGACCTTTGATGGCTAACACCTCCGATATACAGTTCGAGGGAATTCAGAGGCGATTGCACGCTCTTAGATTCTTGCTATTTCTCGGTTTTTTGCAGGTATCCCTTCTTAGTCAAACATCATCGGAAATGCCTTTAACTGATTAACCGAGACGCTTCCGATTGCTTCTCTTCCGACGTGTCTCATATCGTCTAAGTTCTTCGACATCTTCATCATTTTTATCGAACAAGTCCTTATCGCGCAAGTTGACAATTTATTTTAGGGTCAATTGCTGAACAGCATAATATTTCGAAAGAGCCTGAAGAGCATTCGAAGGAAGAAGAGAAGAGACTGAGGAATTAGAAAGAATCTGTTAAATATACTGATCATTGTCAAGGTCGTCACTGTCCCCTCGCTATCGCAGGTTGTTTCACCCTCCACAGTGTCCAGAATCTCGAGCGCGACAGAAAGACAGATAAAGAAACGGACAAAAGAGAGAAGGAGAATTAAAGAGGGGAGGAAGATCTTCTTTTCGCAGCCACGCCCGCACTCGCACCCGCGAGTATGGACATAGCGCGTGTCATCAGATTCATTATTGCGCAAGTAAAATTGGAGGCTGCGCCGGCTGGGGGATCGTACGACACATTTTATCGCGGCCAGACGAGAAAAAACATGATTCCAGATATCTTCCCACCCAGGGAAACCGAGGAGACGCCTTGGACCGCCTTGGAGACGCCGACATGGCTCAAGGCCTACGGTTCCACATGCATGAAGGGGAGCAAAATGGATGAAAAATCCCGGGAGACACAACACAAACGTCCCGATGATCTTTCATTCGCGATCGAGTATTTTATTTTAAGATTTTAAGACAAGTCGAGGCATTTTTATCTTTTTGCACTAAAAAAACTTCCGCTCCCGGTAAAAATCTTTCAACAATCTTCGCATGTCGATTGATTACATAATTAAAAAAAAGGAAGAAAAAGGCTCTGTGTAATTAGGTATATTATAATCACGATATAGTTGTGTAATTTTGCAATTTGCGTCGTAATAAAAATGTAAGAAATATCGATCTAATTTTATGCAAATAGGATTGTTTTATCTGTCGTTTATAAAATCAGGCGTTAGGCGCGTGAAAGAATAATGTCAAGAGGGTAAGATTTCACGAAGATATCTCGAAGACGTCACGAACAAATTTTGTATGTATGTAATATATGTATGTATGTAATATCAGCAAAAATCTTGAAAAGATTTAAGATTATAAATAAAATCTTAAAATTTTCCTATAAAGTCTAAAAGAGCGAGAGTCAGTAAGTATAAAATAAATATTGTCATAATATAGATAATAAGACTTATATAAACCACAGCGCAGATTTCATGACTTTGCATAGATGATTGATGCTTTCTAAGAAACGTATCTTTTTAATGCTTACAATTTACTTGATTATATTTATTATCACGGATGTGTATATGCAGCGGCGCCTCGATTAATAAATTATAAAATTGGAAAAAATAAAATAAAATAAAATAAAAAGAACTAAACAAATTAGCATTACATATATTAAAGATTGGCAAACGTGTTAAGTATTTCTCAATTATATATTGTATATAATTGAAAAAAATATATATATATGAAAACTAAGATGTGTTTAATTCCGAGAATTAAACACGTCTTAGTTTTCATATATATATTTTTTTTCAATTATATACAATATATAATTGAGAAATACTAAAGAAATGTTTATTATTGATTTATAATATTTTAATATCTAAAACTAAATATTATTTAATTTCATATTGTTTCAGTCTAACGTAATTCGTATTTATATTCATATAAAAAAATTTGGTATAAATAAATAATTCTAAAACAATATTCCGATAAAATAAAAAATGCAACTTTGTATTCTTCCAAATGTCTCATCCTTTGTTTCGTCCACTTTGGTTGCATGCAAAAAAGAATGATTCCCTTCTTATGAGATCTTCCTTGTACACACTCTTTCAAGGTTTACTTCACCGGCAAACGGTATCTTCCATATGATTTTTGTGTATATGTATATGCGTATGTTTTTTTCTGACGCGTGCTAATTGCCCGACGCGTGGCATCAAACGCATCTATTCGCGTTTTCCATCTTCAAGTATTGCTATGTTATGACTATCGGATGGCCTCTTCACCCGCGTCATCACCCTGCGCCGCGTAAATCCCTCTTATAGTTGTCCTTAACGACGCGCCGCGCGTCGTACAATGATAAACGGCCCGCTCTTATCTGGTCGCGTGCACGCGATTACGCAAGGGTGGCAAGATCTCGGCCGGGCCCTATAACGTTCGACAAAACGCGCGCGATAAACGATTTGTCTAACAAAATGCTAAAAGGATTATTACGATAGCGCTGAACGACCGCGACGGCGACAGATTCGATGGTTTATCGAGAATCAATCGAGTGTCGTAACGCCGGCGGTCCTGGTGATAAGCATGAAGCGGCAATAATAATAAGCTCGTCGTGAGGATTTACGAGGAGCGAGATAGATTCGTGATTTTTAACGATACGTCGCAAACTCGTCAAAATATTCTCCGCAATATTTTCCACGAGAAAGACGTAAATAAAATCGACAGATTTACATACTGTGACTTTTTTTGCAAGCTCATTGAAATCTTCGCTTTATTTTTTGCATAACGTACCGAACCCGAAGATATTATATATTGACACCGATCATGCACTCTTGCAACATTTCCTGTATTCTGGTTCGTCGTATCTCTTTTCTATAAAAAATGATAACTGATAGCTTCGAGAGAAAGATGTTCGAAAGCAGATCCGTATTTTTGCTACGTATAAAATATTGTTAACGTCTTTTGTTGGATTTTTATAATCTAAATTATGGCAGACATTACGATAAGAATTAATTAAATGAAGTTTCGAAGTTTTTGAATAAGCTCAAAGGTAACTATCGATATGGTCAATATTATGACGGCAAAAACTTCGATACTCCCATCGTCCCGTTTTTTTCTACAATAAACATTTATAAATTAACGACTTCGTCAAAAAAATTATCTGCATAATTTACGATCGATCGCTACACTTCCACGAGGGAAAGAAGTGAATTACAAAGGATGATGAAACGCTATGATAGAATTACGATTTAATTATCCTATGTAAATGTACATTTGTAACAAGTGACATTTGCGACTCGTCGGGCCTGGCGAACCTGCTGTGCATTACGATACAAAAATCGCCAGAATAATTCTTTTCCGAGCGGCATTTGTACTGTTCCCCAACCTTAGAGCTAGCTTCGCCATTAGCCCGTCTGTCAAAGATTATCAACAATTGCACTTTTGCAATTATTTAAGCTGAGGCTATCGTGTTTCCGGGATACTCTATCGCTGGAGTTTTCGAACGAACGACTGCGTCGTCTTCCGTGGCGTATATCGATTTTGACTCTTGCTTCTCCTGTTCGCTCTGCCATTGTACCTGCAATGCAAAAAAGACGCGATAAAATTATATAAATGATATCTTTTCATGATACATAATATCTGTTAAACTATTTTAGGTAGTTTGTATATTAAATATTAAAGCACCTTCTGTTTATGCTGCTTGATGGCCTCAAGACACCTGTCCATAACCATTTTTTCCGTCAACACGCCATCCTCCGAGGCGTAGGCCGCCGCTTGCCAAGTGACTCCGAGTTTCGCCAATTCTCGGCCGGACATTCCCTCCGTCAGGTCAGCCATCTTACTGCACAGCGAACTGTAGTCAAATTGCGCGATCTTCAATCTCTTGTTACCCTCGATCGCCGGTTGGAGAACGAATTTGTCAAAGTACAGGCGGACCAAACGCTCGCGCTCCTCACGACCCGGAAGACGGAATTCCACCATCTCGTCCAGTCGATCGTTCACCGCCCAGTCGAACTGCTCTGGCGTGTTTGATGCGAGCACCAACATAAACTTATTGCTTTGCTCGCCTGTTCTATATAGGAATGCGTTCAGCATCGCACGGAGATCTTCCGAGATGTGCTCGCTCGATCGTTTTCTCAGGAACGCGTCCGCCTCATCAATGAACAACAACAGTCCCTTGCGGGACGTCAACGCCCAATCGAACACTTTATGAATGGCAGTGACGCCGTCTCTGCCCAGCGGAGCAAGATCGCCGCCCGTCACGATCGCGTAGTCCATGCCCGAGTGTTCCGCCAGCTTCTTCGCGAACATAGTCTTGCCGGTGCCCGGCGGACCGTGCATCAGTATGTTCCTGTACATGCCGCGATTGTACTTCGTATTCTTCGTGGCTATTGCAATGTCACGTAGCCTTTCCTCGAGCTTCGGCGCCAGAATAACGCCAGATAGCGCGTCGGTCTGTTTGGTTTTTAGCTTCTTAGCCGCTTGAATGGGATGTCGAACGGTATCGAGGAACGTAAATCTCGAAGTCTCGCGTACCAACGATGGTTTTCCTAAACGAGACTCTATGTAGCGCGTCGCCACGCTGGTTGAGCCCTTGGCAGTATATATTCCGAAGGCTACGAGAGACAAACCGCCTGCTGCCGCGAGGATCTTATCCCAATCTTCCAGCAGAGCTTTGGCACCCGAGCCTAATACTGAACCAGCTGTTCTGGAAAATGTAATAATTGTAAATGTAATGAAATCAAATTTATCGTCGCAATAAAGCATACACATGCGAGTAATAAAATAACGTTTACTTACTTTATCGATTCTAAAACGGTGATTCTTTTTTCCGAGGCTTTTAATCTAATTTGTTCCAGATTGAGATCCTGGTTTTCTCTATCAATCTTCGCTTTGGCTTTCAATTCCGCCTCCAGCTTCCTCATTTCGTTCTTATGCCTCAATTCCATTTCGTGCTCTATCGTAGCCTTTCTCATGGCTTCTTGTTTCGCTACGGATTCCTCCTGTCGCCTTAGATTCTCGTCGTTCATCTTTTGTTGCTGCATCAATTGTTCTTCGTAGCGTTTTCTAGCCAACTGATCTTGATACTGCGCTCTCATTTGATGCTGCTTGGTCTCTTCCTGTACAGTTTTCCTTCTTTCCTCACCCTCCACCCGTTTCTGTTCTGTCTTTAATTGTTCAATGCTGGCTTCGTATTTTTTCATTTCGGTCTGCAATTCAACCTGCTTCGTGGTTTCTTGCATCTTGGACAAATCCAGCGCATCTTTTGCATGTTCTACAATAAAACAAAACTACATTCATCGGTCTGCAGATCAAACATTCTTAAGCAATAAAAAAAAAATTTATATTCAAATTTATACCTATATGCAATATCTTTCTTAAATTAGTGTTATTAAATCTACTAGCAATATTTATATATCTATAATCTTATCTCTCCATAATCTTATACATCTTCTATAATCTTATTTCTTTTCCTATAATCTTATATATATTTCTGTAAAATATCAAAGGTAATTAAATTAATTATTTAAAACAATCCTCATATATATTTAAAAAAAATCGTGCAAATTTAATTTACGAAAAAGTATTTCAATCAATGCCGCGGATTTGACAGCGGATAGCTAATAATAGCGAATTGTCATCGATTAAGCGACATCGTTCACGAAGACTCGTATCCTCGGCATTCCACAGGAATCTCGGTTCATCGGATCGATCGACGAATTCTCCGCGGAAAGTTGCATCATCGCGCGCGCGAGAGAAAGAAAGAGAGAGAGAAGCGGTGTTCCCTCGTGCGCGCGTGCCCTAACCTCTAAAGTCGCCCGCTTACGTAACTACGCGCGCGGCTTTTCGCAGTAAGTACGGAAAATCGGTTTGAGAAAAGCATCATACTGGATCGTTCGAGGTCCTTGGCGGCTGCGGCGGCTCGTTCCAACGCACTCGAGTCGAACCTATACGCTTCCATGGAGCCGCCGATCCTCGGCGGCGAACCACCACCACCGCTGCCGCCGTCGCCTGCCGGTGGTGGCGGCTGCACAAATTGTGTGAAGTCCTGCGGCGGCTGCGAGTTGCGGTACCCGAATAACCACGACATGTTTCCTGCGGTCGACCGGCAGAAAGGTTACACTCGACGCGCCACCCGCACGCGTGTCCCGGAGCGTCTTGTCACGTGTACGCTGCTCCGATCGCGGTGAATCGCTGACGAATGCGCAGGATCGCGGCACGGTGTGTTCCGGAATTAATCGGAACGCGCAATCGGTGCGTTCGTAAGGGCGCGGACTATGGACTAACATTTACGGAAAAGTAACAATTTTATTGGCTACAAGTTTCTCGGACCGAGATCTCAAACCGAATTCTATCATCGTGGACACAAGGCTTTAGCGCGCATCTCGACGGATAAAGAAATAGCGGAACGGAAAGGAAATTAGATAGAAGGCTAACCAATCAGAGTGATTCCGTTCCGTTTCTTCCATAGACATATGAATAAATAGACAGAGCTTTATGAGAGGGGCATCTGAAATTTGCGGTAAGGGGAGAGTACATGAACTTCGGCTAATTCCGTCAGTGTTCGCTTATGTTCGCCAACAATCTCACAACATATATGTCTAGACCTGTTCTTTTTCGCTGCACTGCTGCACTAGTGCAATAAATTGAAATGAAACAAACATACTTTCTCTCGTTCTAACTTATAGCGTTTTCGATTTACCGACTCGACCCGACTCCGAGTCGGGTCGAGTCAGATCATAAGTTTGATTTAAATTTTGTGTCCATGATCCGAGAACTCTGTCCGAGTTCTAGAGAGAAACGTGTAGCCAATAAAATTGTTTCGAGAAACGTGAGGCATTTTATGACTTTCTTTTGACTATTATTATAATATAATGACTAATTTGCCGACTTGCCGACTTTGAGAGGTTTTCGATGCCGAGAATTGATATTCTGTGCATTAACGTGATAAATCTTATTCTATCATTTAATTTTATCTGACATTTAATTATTGTCAGATTCATTAATTATTACAGAAATGTCCTAGAGCATTGTTGTATTTTCTCGTCAATAGATTTCCACATTACCCATGAGGTACTATTGTTAATGCGTTTTTTTTAAAGTGGTTTCCCCAGTAGGCCTAATCCACTTGTTATCACACATCGAAGATACGTTGCAGCGGTACTAAGTACGCGCACGCGTCTTCGCAGGTAAGTTACGTAGGAGCGGGCGCGCGGCGGAGTTATCACACATCGAAGATACGTTGCAGCGGTACTAAGTACGCGCACGCGTCTTCGCAGGTATACCCGTTACGTACACCGTCGGGAAAGGAGGAGCGGGCGCGCGGCGGAGTTATCACACATCGAAGATACGTTACAGCGGTACTAAGTACGCGCACGCGTCTTCGCAGGTATACCCGTTACGTACACCGTCGGGAAAGGAGGAGCGGGCGCGCGGCGGAGTTATCACACATCGAAGATACGTTACAGCGGTACTAAGTACGCGCACGCGTCTTCGCAGGTATACCCGTTACGTACACCGTCGGGAAAGGAGGAGCGGGCGCGCGGCGAGTTATCACACATCGAAGATACGTTACAGCGGTACTAAGTACGCGCACGCGTCTTCGCAGGTATACCCGTTACGTACACCGTCGGGAAAGGAGGAGCGGGCGCGCGGCGGAGTTATCACACATCGAAGATACGTTGCAGCGGTACTAAGTACGCGCACGCGTCTTCGCAGGTATACCCGTTACGTACACCGTCGGGAAAGGAGCGGGCGCACGCGTCAGCGGTTCGCGCAGCGTAGGTATACCCGTTACGTACACCGTCGGGAAAGGAGGAGCGGGCGCGCGGCGGAGTTATCACACATCGAAGATACGTTACAGCGGTACTAAGTACGCGCACGCGTCTTCGCAGGTATACCCGTTACGTACACCGTCGGGAAAGGAGGAGCGGGCGCGCGGCGGAGTTATCACACATCGAAGATACGTTGCAGCGGTACTAAGTACGCGCACGCGTCTTCGCAGGCATACCCGTCACGTACACCGAGGGAAATTAGGAAGGGTACGTTAGCTTCCCCCGAAGGGTACTGAGCCCTCCCACCACGTCAAGGTCGTACCCATGGGAGGGGATATTTTATTTTGTATTTTATTTTTGTACGATATGATCGTATTTCGGTACACGAAACTAGCCGCTACCTGCGTGCTCTATGGTCGGTCAACGCTCGGAACGCTTGGTACGCAGTGGTACGTACGCAGCAGTTCTGTCGCGCCGAGAGCGCGGCCGGCCATGCTGCCTACCGCTGTGACACTCTACGGCGGCTCGAAGCGGCCAGCGGCGCGCCGGCATATATACCAGTACGGCGCTGTGACGTCACAGTGCGCCTGCGGCAGCTCGAGGCGGCCAGCGGCGCGCCGTCGTATATACCATGTACGACGCTGTGACGTCACAGCGCGCCTGCGGCGGCTCAAGTCGGTCGGTGGCGAGCGCATAGGCACGCAAAAAACATCTAAATAATTTTTACGATTCTACAAAAACTGTGAGACAAACATACGCTGAATTTTTACGACTTTAAGGCGTCCCATGGAATTTATTTCCCGCGTAACCAATCAAAAGCATTATTCGAGAAATAAATAACATAAAACATTATGTGATTGGTTATTAATTATATAAATAATGAGAGAGAAATACATGCCATAGGACGCCAGCCTGACAGGAAGTTACTCAACGCAGTCGCAGTCAGTACAGCCAGTTTAGTTAAAAAGATCAGACTTATAGCGTTTTCGATTTACCGACTCGACTCCGAATTATATAAGTTCGATTTAGAGTCGTCTGCTACGTACATACAATCGAAGTCATACTATACGAGCAGAACCGATCATTATCGAGCGTAGTCGAATTCGACCGAAGTTCATAGACTATCCCTTCACCGCGAATCTCAAGCCCCCTCTTGCCCTAATCGGTAGCTAATGCTCTGTCTATCTATTCATATGTCTATGGTTTCTTCGTAGCTGGATGTGCTGCGACGTGTAGTCGTTCCCCATGACAAACATTTTAACGGAACGGAACAAAAACGAAATCATTCTGATTGGTTAGCTCTCCATAATTTGGATACGTTAATACGTTAATACGTTGTATCAGCTCCGTATCCTGTAGGAGCTGGGAACCAATTTATTTGCCTGAACCTGAACCTGTGACCAACTTCATACGGCTAGGCAAAGATCAGGTGTGTGATTATTTAAAGAAGAAACACTCAATGAGTAATCATGCTTCCCGATGGATCTAACGTGTATATAAAATCGAGTTCAAACGTAAAAGCAATTAAAATTAAAAAGATATAAAAAGCGTAGACAAGTCAAAGTGTTAATATAAATATAATTACGTCAATCCAAATATAATTTCACAAATTTATATATTTATTTTTTATTTATATATATATATTTTTTTATTCACCGTGCCCGGACAGAAAGAAACGGAGTGAAGTAATACGGGCGAGAGGAGCTCTTGGGATTTTCCCACGCGCTCGCCACGCGCGGCGCGTCAAATCCCCGCGGTCGCTGCTATCGATATATATCGATGATCTCATCAGTTCGCGGCAACGTTCCGACGATTGCGGTGAGTGTGCTCTTTTCAAACATGGGGAGGTTATCCGCTTAGAGGCAGTACTATGTGGGATTTCGGCAATCGCGGCGCCGTGGTGTTGATAAGTGTGACGTTCGGGTGCGTACTGGTCTACAACGCCTGGGGCGCTATCCTGGCGCTGGCGTTCACGCTGCTCCTGGTGGTGTACGCGTGCTACTCCCTGCTCGCCAACGATAGTCTGGTGTCGCCGCACGCGTATCACGTTCTCGGCTACCTGCGGGAGGCGGTGCACGATCTCGGCGCGGCGCTTCGTGTCGTCCACGGCCACGGTACCGGTTACGTGCGTAAGCTCTGGCACAGTGCGAGCCGTTGTTACCGCGAGCGTTTCTCTCCGTTCAGGATGGACAACAGACGACGCGCGAGTAATTATCAGCTAAGCAGCGACACGTATGCCGCCGCTGGCAAGCGCGGAGAGACGCCCTCGCGATCGCCATCGTCGTCCTCGTCCAGGTTCGGCCTGATCGACCAACTAAGCCCCATCCCGTGCGTTCCTTACCGCCTGCGCGTCAACGACACGCTCGGGACGGACAGTAGGTTGTATCATGCCGGTGATTACGACTACACGTCGCAGCACGCCCAGCAGCCCATCTGTGGCAAGCACACCTCCACGCCAGTCTTGAAACCCGGCGGTAAAGAGGAGAACTCCAGAAATGGTGATGTCACGCAGATCTCGCACTCACGTGGGACGTCCAAAAAGATGCCGCCCATGCACGCTCAGAATCATATGCTGAGCCACGGGGAGAATGTCACACAGTTCAGCCCTGAAGGTTCGCCCTGGGGTATGAGTATCAGCCCCAAGATGCGTCCTCGGCCAGCTGGCGTAAAGACGGTCCAGACAGTTGCCGGACCGTTATTAGCATCAACGAGATACAATATCGATCCTAAGTAAGTATATGCTTGTAGATGTATGATTTAGGTACTATTGTTTCTTTTTTTATAGCTTATTCTGATATAGTATTATTTTCATTATCTTTACAAATACTTGTAGGATTATAACAAGTCTTGCAGGCATTTCTATATATTAAGTAATTCTAATTTTATTATATTGATTCTATTTCCTTTTTGAAATGCAGGTTATACACAGATGTGTCGTCGCCGGGTCTTACAACAAGGCTGACTAAGTACGCTACGGAAGCAAAGAACAAACTAACGCATCAATCTCAGTATGGCACTGGGCAATTTCCGAAAGTTAATCTCCATGCAAATCCAATTCCTCTGTTGAATGCGAAATTGACGAAGATGAGGTTACCGGTAACGGTCAGAGTAGCGCCGCCAGATGTAACAAAATATTCTCCACCTGAGAGGCAAAAGATTCTTTCTAATGTTTGCCACGCGGAGAACAGATCGCCCACGAGTGTTGTCCAAGTCCTGCGAGAGATATCATTGAAACGGCATGCATCGACGGAGGATGTTAGTTCCGACGTCGCTAAAAAGCAGAGAACGGAATACTTCAATGAGGAAAGAGAAATGATTTTAGAAGAAAATAAGCAAAAGCGAAGTAGGGATGAATCTAAATCGGATGAAGATCTTTCTCCGCAAACTAAATCTGTCAGATCTGCAAAACGTACAAAAACACGATCCTGTTACGACATCTTAAACTCTTTGAGTTCCAGCGTCCATGCTGCTGGTGGAATTAAAAGGAAAGCAGGTAGGTATCAATTTTTATCTAATTATGTATCGTTAGATCATTTGATGTACACAGATTTTTATCAATGTCAACATGTTTGTACAGTTGATTTCTCGCGCAGTGGTACACCCGACTTCGAAAAGCATTTCAAGTCTCTGGAAAGCACATCGTCTAGTAATTTGTCTACTGTGCCACAGTCCCAGAATTTACATGCAGATGATGGTAAATCTGAATTTAAAGAAATATATACGAAAAATTCTGAGACTCTTAATTCTAAGAAGGTAGAGGAGTTTCCCCTGGTAAAAGGAATATTGAAATCATCTAATAAAGAATCGAGGCTCAATTTGAATAAAACGGGATCTATAACTCATAAGAATAGTACCAATGAAATTGATAACAAATTTACGCCGAAATCTGTTAAATTGACGGATAAACTATTTATGAGAGCTGAACCTGAACGGAACGAACAGTTGAAGTCGCTCGTGGAGGAACCAACTAATATAAAAGTTAAGTTTGCGATGGATAATGTAGAAGAAATAAAGAAAGAAGACATACGAAATATGAGACAAACTAGTATGAAAGCCAGGCTTCAAAGTATGTTTGATGCAATATCAGGGAAAGGTAAATAATTTAAAATATTATGTATCAAGTTGTGTATGTAGAAGAATAACATAATATGTTTTTTAAGGATCTAAAGAAATATTTTATTTTTCTTTATTCTTTTCCTTTGTATGACAACTATTTTATTTGCATTTTCAGCAGAGAACAAAATCAATCCGGATGTCGTGATCCAAGCAGACGATATTAACACAGTTACACCGCCGGTCACACAGTCGGTCACACAGTCGGTCACACAGCCAGTCACACAGCCGGTCAGTTGTGCAACACTCAATTCCTCAACGACCACAACAAACATCAATACCACACCGCTATCCACTGCGGCCATCGTACCGAGTGGTTTCTTTTCGTCGAGACCTAGTACGAAAATCGAGACTAAATCGGACGCGAAAATCACGTCGCCAGCGCAATTGAATGTGCCAGCAACAAATACTCTCCAGACGAAAGAAACGAATTTAATTGTGAAGACGATTGCAACTACCGATCAAATGAAAGCTGTGCCAGTTGCACTTGCGGTTACGAACACAAAGTCTTTAGAAAAAATTGTATCTTCGACTCCAAGTACAGCAACATCGACTTTCACTTTTGGCAAACCAACCACAGAGATACCAGCTGCGACGTCGAATAATATTTTGCCGAACTTTGGCACTGTTACATATAGTAACAATACCTTTACTACGCCAACTTCATCAAAGACTACGAATTTCTTAATAGTTGGTAAAACGCCATCGAATTCAGCATTCACACCGATTAGTCCTAGGACAACGGCTCAAGAAAAAATCGAGATGAATAAAATTCTTACTACAAATGCTACCATTACTTCGTCCAGCATCGGAAATACTCAGACTACTCCTACTTTCAATTTTGCGGTTAGCAACAAACCCGTCTTGTCTCCTGTGACGCCTACTCAAATTGCTGTATCAAACTTGTCATCTCAATCCCTCGGGACAACATTATTGCCAGTCAATACAACTGCTGCAACGAGCATCGTCAGCAGTTTTAATAGCGTGAACAAAAGTACATCGAGTAGCGTTACAACGTCTGCAATCGCACCTTTATTCACTTTCGGAAAGAATAGTACAATCTCCACTTTACAATCTCCGAAGCTGGATAATTTCATGTTTAGCCAGTCTAACAGTAACGTCCAACCAAAAATGAACGCTTTTGGAAATCCTGCAAACAGTGCAACATCATTGTCGCAAGCTACGACTAAATCTTTTAACTTTACTCCCAATACTTCGATAACGACTGTCGCAAATGGTTCGTTTACCGCGAATACCACGACTGCCACGGCATCGACATTCGGACTGTCGAGCACGCCTACGTTCTCGCTAGGCACGACATCCGTTACTTCTTCAACAACTACTTTACCCACCAGCAAACCTCTATTCGTTTTTGGCGCTTCCAATACTCCAAGTACGTCTATAGTATTACCAGCCACCACTGCTAACAATGCGAGCAGCTTGAGTACGATAAGCAACAACGCGATTCCCACATTTGGACCGTCTACTGCTACCGCTATTCCACAATTTGGCACCCATACGACTACAGTTTCACAATTTGGACCGCCTACGACCACTGTGCCACAATTTGGCCCTCCCACCACATCCATTTTCGCCACTACGTCGATTACAACGACGAGCACGAACATGTTTGGAGCGAACAAGAGTCAGCCACTTTTTGAAACCACGTCAGGTTCCAGAACAACGTCAGAAACCACTAGTATATTTAATACCTCAACAACCGCGACTTCCTCGATTTTCGTCTCGACTAATGTTGTGTCGTCGGCTGGCAGTACGCCTAGCTCTAGTTTGTTCTCCAATGTCAACGCTAATTCAACCCCGACCACCGCGGCGCCTTCAGTATTTGGTAGCGGCAACCCAGTTTTCGGTCAGACGAAGTCTTCGACGTCTTTCGGAACGGCGAGTGGCATATTTGGCAGCACAACGACGCCGTTATTCGGCTCAACCACGCAAACCGGCACGACCACTCCCGCGTTCGGGACACCTAGCGTAGGAACGGCGACGAATGTGCAAGTGACGCCGGCTTTCGGCGGTACAACCGGGATATTCAATTCAACCGATAATAGTTCAACCATAACGTCAGTTCCCATATTCGGAGCGAACGCTACTCCGGCTACCGAGGCCTTCGGCGTCCCCTCTGCAACAAGCACCTTTGGCACGCAGAATCCTCCGAGTCTCACGTTTGGTGCCACGAGCGGTGGCACCACCACGTTCGGCGATAACAAATCTCTATTCGGAACGACGCCTCCGACCAGCACGAGCTTCGGCACGTCCAATTCGTCTGTCTCAACCTTCGGGGCCAGTAATGCTAATAATGCAAGCAGTAGTACAAATAATATGTTTGTCTTCGGAAGCACTCAGAAAGACGGACAACAGAACACGACGTTTCCCTTTGGATCCAACTTTAACGCTGGAAGCAGTAATTCTACGGCTGCAACGCCTGCTCCATTCCAGTTTGGATCCGTATCTTCCAAACCAGGTAATCAGGAGTAAAATTGTTTTAATATTGGCACTATTATAGTCATTAAAAATTTAAGCTGTGTTGCAAACGCTTTAGATATAAGACTAGAAAAATTAAATGTTTGTGAAATACTATTTATGATCGGATAATATTTCACTTCGTTTGGATACCGACTGGATCGTACTAATTACATTTCCACTCTTCTGTTTTCAGCAACAACAGGATTCAATTTCACCGCACCACCGGCAACTCCTACCCTCAATTTCGGAACTACTGCTGCGCCGACCTTCAATCCCTCGACGCCTGGCATGTTCAGCATTGGTAGTGGCTCTACCGCACCGCGATCTAGAACAATTCGCACACGGAAACCAAGATGATGGAGAATGTAAATGCCGCCTGTCCGAATGCATATTTTCGTTGAAATATATTCGAAGTGTTTATTCAATTATATTCTTTTATATCTGTATATTTAGTGTCTCGTGTGTAAAAGACGTACATTCGCCATGCGTATGTCGCATTTCGATATTTAATATAATTTAATAAATAAATTACATGACAGATTGCACATGTGGAGAAATAATATTGTGGAATGGTTTGCAATCATGTTTTTAAAATGCGTTCGGTGACGGTTGCTAAGTATATCTACTTTGTATATAGTATATATCCTATAATATTACATGTAGCCTCTTATCTAATTTGATCACCTGCGACATCTTTGTTACTTTTGATAGAATGTGGGAAAATAAGTAACAAAGAAGTTGTTTCGATTCCAAGAGACAAATATTATATATATAATTTTCATATATGTAAACCAAATTTTTTTATTCACATGAAAATATTGAAATAAGATTGTAAATTAATGATTTTACGAAATGTTTCCTATTTTGTTTTGGTTCTCGTATAAAATGTTCTCATATAAAACGTCTAAATACATAAGGTATATATAAAATAATCACTTTTTAACTCCACACCTTTAAAAAATTATTTCTTTTGTTGTACATTTTATATGCGGAATTATTAGGGAAGTTATATGACAATATTTTTATATAAAAGTTATATAAAGATCTTTTTCATTTTACAATATGTTTTTAAAAAAAACTTGAAATAAAACTGTGATCTGTATTTCTAAAAATTATTACGTTAAAAGAAAAAAGTCAATGTTCTTAAAAACAAAGTACCGGAGACTGCGACTAAATAATTTTGTTCGCAAAATATTTGTCCTTTCGAGTCGAATTTTACACACTTCGATAACTGTCGAAAATAATAAACATATTTCAAACGGTTGAATTAGGTGAATCTTGTATACACCTAATGGCAGTGTATCGGTCTATTCATGTCTTTTAGCTCACTATATTTCGCTAGAAAAGAAATTGCATAAGTCTTGTAAAAGATATTTCAAATTCAACTTCAAATGTAATGACTATCGCTGTAGAGTCTCGTTGCGCAATAAAATGCAACGTATGATTCAGAAATCCAAGAAAGTGCAAGCTTATCTACCTGTACATTTGTAACTAACGTTGTAAAAGTAAAAGGATTCTTTAAACGATACATATATTTAAATCGAGAGTATTATATACTCATTTATCTTTATAATTGTAATTGTATCGTCCATTTGTGTCTTAACTCATCTTAAACCCATTGGTAACAAAGCAGAAACTGTATCTCTCTCTCTTTCTCTCTTTTTCTTTCTCTCTCGGTTCATGTTACCGTTCTTTTCGTTTCTCTTGCTGCAAACTTATTATTTTTGTTATTTCCAAACATATGATATACATACTTCCTGTCCTCCGGAAAATTTCGCATTGGGGGCAAGTTATATGATTATAATGTTCCCCACGAAATACAAGTGTTATGATCCAAATAATAAAAATGCATTTGTGTTATTGCTCCCTGGTAGATCCCTTCATATTTATACACTTATGCGACGAAATTTAATTCATAATAATATTCAAAGAAACGCGTGTGTTTTATACGAAAGAAACATTTCAAGAAAAATTCATGCAAAATGTAAGTCCTAGCCATTGCTTGACTCGGCTCGATAACGATTTTCTGCATATCCTCATTGTTTTTTCTACTTCGCGTATAGGATAGGCTAATATTAGTCATTAGTCAATCTTAGGCAACACATGGAATTGTTACACGTGGGATTGAATATACACTTTGCACTTCTTCTCTTAGATCTTCAGAACGACAAGAATTCTAAATCTGACATGTGTTGTTGATTAAACGACGCTGTTGTAACTTTTTAGTCACCGATTGTACATAAAAAAAAGGAAAGAAAATCTGAAAATTTTAAATTAATTTAAATTTAAATTAATATCGTCTCATTAACGCGTTTTGACTTTGACGCGTTCGAACACGTGTTGTAATATATTATATCTCGTATATAAAAAGAAAAAGAGAGTCATATCTCGCGTTTCACGCACAATGTACATTACATGTGCATTATAATAAACGAGCGTTTCGATTTTTTTTTAAATCGTTATTATAATCATTGTTATTGAAGTTCTCTTATGATTTTCGTGGCATCGAGAGATACTCATCGTTCGCGTACGTTTATCCCAAATCCGAATTTTTTTTCGTTCGTTCCGCGTGTTGACATACAATTTTTTATAATACTTATTTTTCGTTATATACATAATTGATTTGAATGTCCTCTTTCTCTCTTATATTTTCTTTCCCTGCCGACACAAAGCATCAGTTACATTAAATCTATGTTATAATTTCGCATTCAACAATATAAATGTAATGTAACAATGTGTTTTTATTACATTTACATTGTTGACTGCGAAATTATAACATATAGATATAATGTCACTGATGCTCTGTGTCGACTGAGCCGTTTCTCCCTTACATTTTCTTTTCTACTTATTTTTCTTAAAAGGAAGAATTTTCTAGAAAGCTAGGAAGAAGACTTAAAAAATTCCTTTTTTTTTTGGTTTATTCTTTCCTTTCAAACAGTTTTCTGATAAATCGTTCTCTTATTTTCGTTAAATATTACATATTTCCGATTTGAATGTTATCTCTCTTTCCTCGTTCCTTTCTTATATTCTCTTTTTACTTATTTTTCTTTCCTATTGAATAAAAAATTATATGACTTGAAATTTTTGAAAATTCTTCTCTGCTATTCCTTTCTTTTAAATATTTTTCTAGGCATGAAGAAGGTAAATGTTCCCTGGACAGCTGAAAACCTCCTAATATGTCGGCATTCTACGAAAGAAACAGTGAAACCGTTAAATTCCGTTTCCTTTAGGACAAAGGCCAACTTAAAGAAAATTTACAATATACATTAGTGGTATGTACGTGCAATTCAAAAGCTTTCTCGAAAATACGATGGCGTGGCTGTGCTTCTCGGTTCTCGGCGGCGGCGGCGGCGACGGCGACGATGCGCGCAGGCGCCGCGGTTTTCGGCACCGCTCGCCCGGCGATCGTGCGTCTCCGTGAAGACCCGGCGCGCGCGATTGGCCGCGCGGCGGCCGGCCGACGGGGGCCGGCCAATCGGCGGGCGCGTTACACCGAACCGAGGCATGGTGTTTGTCCGGTCGCCTGGACGCACGTCCATTGCGAACATCAGCAGATAGGAGTGAACATCATAGTGGGACAGAAGGTACCATCCTGGTTTGCTTGTCTCTACACCACCTTACCATCATGGGTGAGACGGAGAAGCAGCCCGAACAACCCAAGGCTGTCCAGCAGAAGATGGTCATCGGTGAGTGAGATGATTCGCGCGCCCGCGCTCCCATTTCCGCACGCGTCCGCTTTCTGCGCGGCGTTTCTCCCCCGCGTCCGCATTTACGCCGCGGCGGTAAGAGCCAGCCAGAGCCTCGCTGACCGTCCCTTCCGTCGCCCGTAATGGCGTCCGCGCGCGCCGCGGCGGCGTCGATTTTTTCCGAGCCGTGCGAATTCGCGGAAATCGCCGCGGCTCTCGGCGGCCTTCGTCGCGGGCGGGTCGCGGCCGGCCATCGTCGGAGCCCCACGGACACGGCGCCGCGCGCGGCCTCCATTTTCCGCCTTCCATCATCAGCTGATGCTCTCTCTCGTCGCGGACACGGAGCTCCGACGCGGCTTCCTCGGCGGGGACTCCGTCTGGACGTCGATTTTGCGCCGTGGCCCCGCGTCGCTCGCCCGATCGCGTCGCGTCGCATAACCTGAAAATCGAATGGCGAACGTGTCGCGAGCGAAAAACTGTACGGATATTTTCCAGAACGCTCTCTCTCTCTCTCTCTCTGTCTATCTGTCTGTCTGTCTCTCTCTCTCTCTCTCCTCCGGGGATCCATGGCGCGATCGATCTTTTCCCTCCACCGCCGGCGCGATCTCTCCGCGTTGTGATCCGAAATATCCTCGTTCGCGCGCGCTCCACGTTTTCGTTACGTAAGCGCGTCGTAGGCCGCGTGCTCCGCGCGCGGCGTGCCTTCGCGCCTCCGGAATCGGCGGATCCGACTGATCTCCGCACTTCCGCCACGTGAAGACGCTCACGTTATTTCGAAGTCACACGGGAATGCGAACACCGAGAGCTGTTTTATTATGTACAAAGATCTATTTTGCGATTCTGAGACTCGACAGAATATATCGATAGAACATTCCTCTCCTTTCTAAAATGCGAGATCGTTAAAGAGCAAGCTTGTCTGCAGAAACGTTCAGTTCTTAGAAATCTTTCTCTCAAATCGTTATGTCATTAACTTACATGTACACATTCTATAAAATTCTTAAAGGTTCAATAGAAAATTTCTGAGATTCAACAAAATATAATAATAGAACGTTCCTTTCTAAAACTTTCAAATGAGATCATCAAAGTTCAATTTTGAGTTTTGTCTCCAGAAATGTTTAGTTCCAACAAATCTTTCTAAAATCATTAATCTACACGTTAATTAAATAATCAAATCATTAATACATAATCTAATGTACACGTCTTATTAAAATTTCTAATGATTCCATAAAACATATTTAATCGCGTCTTCTTTTTTTCTAAATTGTGACTCGTTGAAAATTAAGTTTGAATAAAGTTTATCTTTAGAAATATCCCATTCCTACAAATCTCTAAAATATTATTAATCTATGTGTGCACGTTTTATTAAAATCTGATGATTCAGTAGAACATATTCAATCGCGTCTTTTTTTCTAAAGCGAGAATTGTTGAAGATCAAGTTTGAATTAAATTTATCTTTAGAAATATCTCGATCCTACAAATCTCTAAAATATTATTAATCTATATGTGCATACACATTTTATTAAAATTCCTAATGATTCAATAGAACATACTTAATCGCGTCTTTTTTTTTTCTAAATTGAGAATCATTGAAGATCAAGTTTGAATTAAGTTTATCTTCAGAAATCTCCCATTCCTACAAATCTCTCCAAAATATTAATCTATGTGTACGCATTTTATTAAAATTCATAATAAGATTTAATAGAACATAGACAATTAACTTTTTCGATTTTTCTGAATCGAGGAACCGTTAAAGATCAAATTTGATCAAGAAAGTTCGCCAAGTCTGTCGATCGTTCTGAGAGTTTTGAATTAAGTTTATCACATCTTGAGAAAATGTGTTCAGAAACTAACTATATAGAATTATACTGGTTAATCTGTTGTATCCCATCAGTTTGTGTCCCATTAAAATTCATACCGTTCATGCTAGAAACATATTTATGCCCCTATTTATATCTAATTAAGTCATTATATTTAATCGCGTTTTAACTGTGTTCGTATCTCGAGATTGTTGAGATAGGAAAGTGGTGCCTTTAATATAAATTCCGTGAACATTAGTCATTTGATTATTATTCCAGGAATAACTCAGATTTTCAGAACGTGAGGAATTTCGTCGGTATGATGTACAGGCCTATCGTCGCTGACACTAATTTCGACCTCTGTTTGGGTTACACTTGACAAGGTCGCGTGTAACTGTTGTGAAGATAGTCTTATCACATATTTTCGTTGAAATGCAAGATCACGGACGGTGTATACGTACTCAACAACATACGCTATTCTCCAACGGAAATCGCATCTCTTCACGAATTCACAAATTTCCAAAAGCTCTTTCGAATAATTTTGTATTTCCTTAAAATTTAATTTAATTTAGAGACATATATTTGCTTAGAGACTGTGAAAATTTAATTTGCGACATTTAGATTAATTATTTCTAGATTGTCATCCATTTCTTTTCCATCGATCTTATCTCTTGCTCGACTTTCCCCGACTTCTAACGCATTATTTCTAGAAATATTCATCTTATAAAAACAACCGTTACTTCGTCTTCGAACGCGCCTACGTGTTCGTAAACACGTGATAATAATATGTACCTGCGGTTAAACACGTTATTTCCCTCTTCAAGGTCGCTTTCACAATTTAATAATAAGAATAAGTGTGACAGGCAACATTTTCCTAACTCATTATTCGTGCACGCGATTCGAATATTCTGGACAATTTCTATATAATTATGTTTCTTACTTTTTTTTTTAATCATACCACAACCTTTCAAACCACCTGAAAGTTATAAGTTGGTTCATTCCTGAATTTTGTTCTGAATTTATACAATTGCATGCGCACACCACATGTATCGCATATATCATGAAACTTTTTTTTTTATTTCAGCTAACAAAGTGAGCGGAACTGTGAAATGGTTCAATGTCAAGAGTGGCTACGGTTTCATTAATAGGTCAGTAATTATTATTTCGCAGCTGCCTCGCGCTTTTCTCTACCCTTTTTTTTTTTTTTTCCATCATTTTCGACACTCGCCGCTTTACATATTACTAGATGGAAAAGAACGTACACATCTACTCGCTTGCGTCTATGTGTGTGTTGTGTGGGCGGTAAGGGTTACTCATACAGTATTAATTTAAACGTCCATCTCGCACCGCAACCGCGCACGAGGTATTAAAACGAAGCCGCGCATATTAACAGTCGCGTCTCCCATGAAAAATTCCTCGCGAACACGTTGCGAAATGTCTAATTATCTTTTTCGCCGCTTTATTCTCTTATCCGCAAACTGCGTTTAAAATTATGTTTGCTCATCTTCCGCTTGCATTTGCCGAATAAATTTCTGCGACTTCCGTCACGCGTTAAATTATTCAAGAAGAATGCTAACCGACTGACGCACGTGGCTTGTCTCTCGTGAAAATTTCAGTTCTCGCGTTAAACCTGACAGAATTATTTGTCAAGCCTATAATGATAATTAGTTGTATCGGATTAGTCTATAATTTTACGCTCTTTTTTAAATATCTTGAAGCAAAAATAAATAAAATGTCAGTTCGTAATTTCACATATTTTTTGGAAAAATCTTGAAGCAAAATAAATGAAACATCTGTTTCATGTAGTCAACATTCATCTTGATCGAAACATTAATTTTCTCAATCAATGATCACTTGTTTCATTATCATCGACAATTTATTCTCATTTTACTCTTCTAATTCTCTTTATTCGAATCGGGAACTGATTATGACGAACTGACCAGTGTACGTACAACGTGCGTGAATTTCTGGACTGATTTGCTGTTATTTGCCTCCGATAGGAACATTTAAATTAGACACCGTCGAGACTGATTAATAACGATGTCAATGCACGCGAATGAGGTGATAGTCACTAATATTAGGAAAATCGCCGTCTGCGCTGCAGGTACCGACCTGCAACCTCGACCTGGCACCACGCCGCACGGAAAATAGATGCTTCATTCGGCACGTGGACGGGCCGTATAGGAACGTAGAGCCGGTCCCTCGCTATTTCGAGGTCTCTATTTATCTGGCGGATCGCCAGGAAATTTTCGCGCCCGCGCACGGCGTGCGGTGCTTTACGCGCGGGACTTGCGCGTGCGATCAGACTTCCGAACGACTCGTGATGAGGACGAAGTCGCGTTTCTGGAAAAAAAAAAAAATTCGTGTACATAACGTGTAACTTGTCATCTTCATGTCCTTTATCTTCATGTCCTTTCACATGTAATCGTTCTTAGATTCTAGAACGCTTACTTGCCCTCGAGAAATCTTGAATTGAACACTTTCACCGACACAAGACGACGTGTCACAAAACATTAGAAACGACCGTTACGATGCAACTATTTACAGATATATAACACTTTCCTTGAATTGTCCCAACAATAACCATCGTCGCATATCGCGATATTGGTTTTTTTTTTTTAGTTTCAAGTACCAATATCCAGAAATATAAAAATGTAATAAATGAAAATATTTCTTCTTTTGATATCGGTATCTTATCTTTTTTCAAGAGTCACAGCGTATGCTAGGATATATAGAAGAAAGTATATTTAATAAAGAGTATATCATATATCTCAGAATTCAAATTTATATTATTGGAATGGATTTCTACATTATGTCTCATATCTGTTGCTCAGAGTTATTTATGATAGAGTTGTATATTTTTTCGGTAAAGATGTTATAAATTTATTAAAGTAGCGATATGTAATTCTCAATCAGAATAAAATCTTGAAATTTAAAATGCATACCCAAGAGGAAGTCATTTTACAATATGTGGCCATTGATAATTTAATCTGTTTCAAACTCACTTAGAATTATTCAGAGATACTTTTGGGAGAAATTTCTCTGTGACGAATCTGTAAAATTAATAAATTAATTAGATGACTAGAGAATCTGATCTTAAAGTCGTACGTTTTGTTGGAATCTAATAGTCTTTATCAAAAATACCGAGTCCCATTGTTTATTCGTCGTGTTCGTCCCAAATTCGGCGAACTCGATTATATCACAATGGGAGAGCAACGTTCCACCTCAATACCCATTGGATTGTGCCTATTAATTATTCGGCATCGATCCATGTTCTGAGGCAAACAATGAAATTTCGCTACAATAGATTTCTGTATAGTCGATATTAAAGTTGACATGTAGAACGACAGTGAAATCAGTATCGTTTACGTTGTATAAATTAATAGAAGAAAATAAAAATTTTTAGTTATGAATGCCGTGTATGAAAAATATATTAATTTTGCTTCTCGTAATTAAAATTATGAATGATATAATAAGAGCGATAATTCGGCTGTGGAAACTTTATTTGATTTTTATACCTGATTCCCTTTTTGTTAACTGCGTGTGAAGGGGAGTCGCTGTCTAGCTGTGACAGCTGGCGTTTGTGTACGAGTTGTATTTCTCTCTTCTGACTGTGTGCAAAGTTCAACGACCTCTCTCTCTCTCTGCTCCGTGCTTTGCTCCGCAGCTTCATGGATTCCGATTACGTCTGTACGCTCGCGAATTCATGCATACGACAAATGTAAATACGTATCGTTACGCACGATGCGTGTATTGTGTACATGGTACAATTTTGTAGAGAATGTAAATTACGCGGATCTCGTATCGATGCGATTATGCCCAATTTCAGTGAGCAGACTGTCGCGATCATGCTTCTTTATGATTAAACGCAAACTTGACGCATTTTTAAAAAATATGAATTATGATCATTTAAAAATGGATATTCAGAATTGTTTCAAACATAATAATCGCTTGCCAACGAAATTGCCTAATTATGAAAATAATAAAAGATACTATTGTAATATTTATTTTAAAATTAATAAAAAATTATAAATACTTTTATATAAATTTTGGATATTAATCTGAATTTAACAACTTACTGTAAAGATACGAATATGTGATTGCTTTTAACACAATTGTTTGTCCTGTTTGTTTCAGGAATGATACCAAGGAAGACGTGTTCGTCCATCAAGTAAGTCTCATGTTTAATAATGCTAATTAGCAATATTTTTAAGATAACTCGCTATATATCGCTGTTATGTGTAATTGTAGTCGGCCATCGTCAAGAACAACCCGAGAAAAGCCGTACGTAGCGTGGGAGATGGCGAAATCGTTGAGTTTGACGTCGTTATCGGTGAGAAGGGTCACGAGGCCGCCAATGTCACCGGCCCAGCAGGTGAAGCGGTAAAAGGCTCACCTTATGCCGCGGACAAACGTCGTGGATATCGCGGTATCCATTGGGTGTATCCAAGACGTGGCAACGGTCGACCGCAGAACCGTAGATCACGCGACGGCCAGGAGGGTTACGAACAAGGTATGCTGTCTGCCATTCGCTTAAATCTCAATTCGTTTCTTTCTTCGGACATTAAGAGTGATTTACCTGTTTGATGATTTTAGGCGAAGGAAAGGTCGGCGATGACGCGAATGTCGAGGGAGGCGGTCAGCCACAGCAGCAACAGCGTCGTTATAGGCTGCGTCGTCATTATGACGGATATTACCGTGGAGGACGGCGTTCCGGACCCAATTCAGCGCAGCAACAAGGAGATGCTGGCGAAGGTGGTGAGCAAGCAGAAGGAACCGGCGGTGAGGGTGGCGCTCCACCGCGCGGTGGTGGTCGTGGACGCGGTGGTCCATCACGACGTTACTTCCGCCGCAATTTCCGCGGGGGAAGAGGTGGTGGTCCGCCACGACGTCCCCGCAGCCAGGATGGCCAGGTAAGGGTTAGTATCTAACCCTAGCCAAGCTAGCGTTTCTTAATATCGTCACAGCGACTAGTAGACAAAAGATGTCGAATTAAACGTGTTAATTGCGAATCGGCATGTTTCCTGAATCTTACACGCGTTGTTTCATCCAAAGTTCTGAGATGTATTTTAATACTTTTTAATTTATTAAATTGTATCATCTTGAAAAAATATTCGAAATGTTTCGTGGAAACAAGAGTTATAAAGAATATGTAATATCATGTAATAAAATATTTCATTCTATTTGCTGTTTCAATGTGATTGTTTATGGCAAAATTGTAATATTAGTTTGAAATAGAAACAATTTAAAATACAAGGGAAATATTTTAGTTTTGTAACTATTATATTTTTATATTAAAAATTTTACATATTCTTTCTTCGATTAAGATATTTCTCAAAATAATCTTGGAACTGTTGATGAAATATCCTGTATTTTTTTATCTGTAATCGGTTTAAAAGTTTTGTTTGAACAGTTTTGTTCTGCTGTACATTAATTTCTATTACATCAAACACGGTTCACTACAAAATTCACTTCGGTTGCTTGCACCTAAATGGTGTATATTATCCCTTTGTTATTTCTTTCTGACAACAGTACTGCATTATTCCATAGTAATCAACGAACTTTGCACATTGTGAACGTTCGTTTATTTCAATTTCGCATTCTTGCAAATGATAAATCGTGGTTCAAGTCTGAACTAGCTGTTTAAATATGCACGGTAGTTATTATAATTAAAGAAAGGAAAGTTAGTAGTATTAGGCTTATAAGAATATTGTTTTAGATGCATTTTCATAGAAATTATACTCGTATTTTCAGTAAGATTCTAAATCCTTATACCAATGCATTATCTGCGCACGGAGTATGTGTTCTGTGCTATTTGTGAATAACTTTTTTTTTTTACCACACTTTGTAAAACAATAAAGTATTTTATACGAGCATCCTAACGAATTTTCTACAAACGGCAAAGCACCCGCATATACCGAAATTAGGTATATAAATTATAAAAATTAGGTGACCGATGACGAGGCTGTTGGCGAGAGTGCACAACTCGGTAATTCGCGGAGAAATCCACGACCACGTTACAGACGACGATTAGTAAGACAACCTCGTGCGACGTCGAGCCAACAGACGAACACTGTAGAGAATTTGCCATCTGCGGACGCAAAACGCAAATCCTCTAATTCCTCTCCCGTCACCCCTCTTCAAACACAGGTCACCGATATCCCTCCCGAGTCCTGCGATAAATCCACAAAGGTATTATTGCTTCTACCCTTTCTTATTTAACGTGGAAGAAAACACATGTTATCTCAGATTCTTTACTGATGACAATTAACAGACGACTTTGCCAATCTGGCTTACGAATTACATCTTTGCGTACATGCAAATATACGAATTAATGAAAACTGTAGTGAATGAAAATCTACATTGTCTCAATATGTCGCGAATCACCAGTTTCACTTACATTACATCTATAAATATCTATTTTTTCGTCAATGGATTGCACTCGTCAGCATTTTATTTTAGTTAGTTTTTTTTTTTCCCGTACGTGCATTCAATCGTGCATTTTAAATGCGAGTTGTATAATCACATGTTAATACATATGTACCTCTCAGAAGTCAAGTTGTCATTTCCGCTTTTTATATTTTTGTTAATTTTAATACGAGAGCATGTAGATAATTTATAACTTCATCAATCCTCTTTACCTTTTATTTCATGGAGTTGATTCAGCTCAACTTCTGGGAAGCTCATATGTAAATCGGACGTAGTGGAGTATCGACGCAGTAGACGTGGGATTTTGCAATTTGAAACGAACGAGAGAAAGCTTTTGATTAGAAGACTGCGAATGCGCGAATCCGTCGACAAATACAGATAGCGTACTGCGGTAGCGCTTAGCACACACTGTTTGCACGTATCTCTTTGTACTCTTTTCAGTCGGAGCAGAAGTCTGATGCACCTAAAGATTCGGATGCACCTGCCGCTGCCCCTGCTCCACAGGTAACGTCGCTTTTTGTTTCTTTTTTTTCTTTTTAATCTCACAGAAGCTCGTCTCGGTTGCCGCAGTTTTCACTTATACTTCCGGCATTAGGTGTGATCAACGAAGCAGATCTTCCGAGATTTATATTTTCTTGCTCTCTGTTACTCTTTCCTCCATGCGTTATTATTATTTTTTTTTTTTAGAAGAAATTGCATTTTTTTTACACATAGCTCTTACACAGATGTATAGACGATTATAGTAAAGATATTTTAATTACGCGTCGCATAATTGCAGTTCTTGTGATATTGCTCTTACATTCCTTACGCAACGAATAATGTTCGTTAATTGTATGTGTTTGCAGGAGAGCCAGCCGGTGCAGAACACCACTACCGAAAGCACCGCCTAACCAAGACAGAGTAACGCTCTATTACCGCAGGACACTCCTTTTTAACATATAACACCAACACCCGTTATACACTGCAGCATCGACAACAGCTATAAAACAATTGCAAAAAAAATCTTAAAAAAGAAAAAAATATATAACAAAAAAAGAAATCAACAAACACTACTCCACACTCTCTCCACGAAAGCAAATTAAAATTAAGATACGTATGAAAAGTGAGAGGTGTACAGCTATGCCTGACGTGTTCTTTTATAGCGAGATAACATAGTTTCACTCCTGATATATCTAGGCTTGATTTAACAATTTCGCTGAAAGAACTCATTAGGAATGGCCCCGTGCTTCTCGTTTCGGGAATTCGGACAGAAGGGTAAAGCAATTACGAAGTACGGAGCGATGATTCGAGTGCGGCAAGAGATAGATTTATCTATATATATTTTTTGTTTTTGTTTTTGTGTATTTCTTGTTTCGTACATTACTTCTAATTTTTCCCCGGTAAGGCGCATTATAAATCGTTTTTCATATATGTACGATATTTAAGTTTATTGCTACATTTCCGCGAACTTTCTTCACTTTCGGCGACTTTTCTATCAAAAGTAGTGAAAACTGATACGTGGATACTACTGAAAAAAACAAATTCCACTTGAATGTCTGTCTCGAAGTCAGTCGTTTCTTTTCAGCTTATATTTCGAAATTAATAAGCTTACCGTATTGCTTTCACTCTTTCAGTAAGAAGAATTGGAGTCACCGTGATCACATCATTATCCTTGAGTATTTCAAAGTTGTATTATTAATTGCAAGGTGATTACATTGGCCAATAGGCATGGAATAAATGTAATATTTTGATACTCGAGGATGATACGGCGACCGTGATTCCAATTTTCTTATACTTTACAGGCGATCACAAGCAGAAACGATTATTGTAATAGCATTTATCTTGGCCATATTTTTACAATTGTTAATATTGGCCCCTGGTGGGTCTCCGGCGGTATATTATTAATTAGCGATTATTGTTTTGACTTTATGCATTATTGGATTAGTATCGGAATTGGGCGCGAAAATTCGTGAGGTATCATGTGAGCCTTCCCTGGTTCATAATATATTAAGATGCAATTCCGTTCTTTTTTCCGACAAAGCAATGTGTATATTGTTGTATTCTATTTGTGTTGATCGAACTTAAAGGCACTTTGAGCCAGCCGCGAGCACAGAGAACGGCTCTTCATCGTGAAACCTCACAGATTTCCGCGTGTGAGTAAATCGTCCGGTTGTTTCTGGAATGACGTCGGTCGACCATGCACTGGGCAGGTCGTTTTTTTATATTAAATCACTGACCGCTTGCATGCGGCAATCGACTTGATTTGACTTTACGGAACAAGAGCCGGGCGTATCACATACATCGGCTCGACTGACAATACGAATATCGTAGAGTGTCGTAGACTGTCATGAGAGTACGAAGGAGTGCGCGAATAAGTGTGTGAGAGAGAGAAAACAAACTTTATATCATTTTGCATGAAACTAATTTTTAAAATTTTAGTTTGTAGTATCGTCGACGGATAAATAAAATAAATATATACGTCTACTTTCTTTAAAAAAAAATTTAAAAAAGAAAATCTCTATATTTGGCATCTCTATATTTGGCGAAACTTTATTGATTTCTGAATTTCGTCTATATCCAGACGACACAAAGGTCTGCGAGATCATCACGATACTCCCGAAGATCCATTAGAACAAGGCATCCTAATCTTACACACGTCTTCGTGTCGTTTGGGTGTAGCGTTATACCGATACATGGTGTTTATTGTTTCCGTCGTCGTGTAATTTTGTCCTCGTCGACCGGTGATGCGCAAAATGTATTCGCGAATGAGGAACGATTTCAGATGACGGGCGCGTGCGAAATACGTACGGAATCGCATATTTTCACGAGAGACGGTACGGGCGTGGATTTTATGCACGCCGTTCGCGTCGACGGCGATGCATATTCAGAATCGTTGCTCGCGAATACAGTTTGTCCCAACTTGCCATCACTGACGCGCGGTAGTCGTATCCTCTGTCTAAGTACCGGCAGAAGAATTCCGCCCGAGATATTACCGTATATATCGTATCACGATGATCGTCTTTAATTGTGTCTCACTGTCCTACTACGTCCCGTTTGTGAAGTAGCGTTTGCCACGCCATCGAAACCCAAGTGTGTTGTTGAGTCTTTGTCAAATTGCATAATAACGTTCATTTGTGTAAATCTGAGAGATCGAGAAGTTTTGGTACCTCGTGGTACGAAACATCCGATTGGTCAGGGTTAACGGTTTAAGGAAATAACAAAAAGAAGAGAGAGAGAGAGAGCGAGAGAAAGAGGGAGAGAAAGAGAGAGTGTGTGCGTGAGTGTGGTGCCAAGTGGAGAGAGATAAACACGCGGTTACGTTACGGCGGACGCGCGTTATGTACATTTGCAGCACTTTTACGACCGAATATGAAATAAGTGAGGCGCGATCGAACGCCGATCCTACTCTGAGGTCGCCGATAATATATATATCTTTTTTTCTCATTCGACCACGTAAAGGAAAAACCCAGCGGACACGAGATGCCATCGATCGACGCGTCACCCGGCGCGTATTTTCCGCTTTTCTATTACACCGCAATCCGCGTCCGTTGGGACAAAAGCCCGTGGCGACTCTTCGGGCCGCGTTGTTTAACGTAATCATCCTCCGTTGTCTAACGTAACCGCGCGTTCCCACGAAAAAACACGGTAGAAAGAAATATAAAAAAAAAAGAAAAAAGAAATCCAAGAGAGACGGCCTCTCGAGACGGCGGGAAGGAGAGAGGCGCGGAACAAGCAAAAATTTTCAAGCGACACGCCAAACGGGCGTGCGATCGTAACTGCAAAAAAAGAACAATGCATGTGTTAACAGTGAATATCAGAGTTAAAACGAAAACCAAAGCCGTGAGGACAAAAAAGAAACCGAAAGAAAACGAATCACGAGCGGAATCCAGCAGCTAAACTTCACTACGCGGTTAAAAAGAAAAGAGATAGGCGAGAAAAAAAAAACACGAAACCCGGGGTATAGTAACCGAGAAAATCAGTTTGCGTACTTCGTCGTTTGGATTTATCGCCATTGTCGAGACACGTCTCGACAAGCGGCCGTCAGTCAATCGCGATCGCGTACATGTTCGTTGCGAAAAAGTTGAAAGACGGGCTTACGATCGGGCGACGCGGAAAAGTTTCGCGGAGACGGGAACTCAATTCGCGGGCACGCCGAAGTGCGCGCGCGCGCGCGGTCCATTAGCCGCCGAACATCCCGCGAGAAGCTCGCGGGGAAAGCGGAAGAGAGCCGATTTCCCCGTGAGCTGGTGCTTCGTATGTTAAACACCTTTCCCAGTCGGGAATTTGCATCCCCGTCGAGATTCTTTAACATACGAAGCGTTCGATCGCGCGCGCGTGTTGCGGCGTTCGCGGATCTCGCGTTTTGGATTCTCCGCGGGATTTGGCGGTCGGTGTCTCCGCGTTTGCAAGATTTCTCAATTTCTTCATCGATGTTATTTTCGGTTCTCGTCACCGAGGGGGACGGAGAGACCTCGAGTAGTCGCTCGTCCGACAGGACAGGACGAACGAGAGATCCGTCCTCCTCCGCCGAAGAGGATCCTTCGGGAAGGAAGGAAGAGCCGTGATCGCGCGCGATCCTTCTCGCTCGAAATTTCCGTCGTGCATTCGCGTCGCGTGTCCATCCGGCAAAAAACATTCGCAATAAAAAGGGGTATCACGTCGCGACAGTCAATTAGATCCGATTCGAGTTTCACGCGAATAAAGGCGATACTCGAGTTAGTTATATATATCGCGAGTGAGAGAAAGAAAGAGAAAGAGAGAGAGAGAGAGAGAGAGAGGACTGGCAAGACGTGGACGAGAAGCGAGAGGAGCAGGAGAAAAAGAAGCGAAATCCCGATCGAGGAGACGTTCAACTCTTTCGAGAGATAAAGGAAAAAAATAAATAAGAGAAAAATCCATCAAAAGACCTCGACGGACGCCGGACACGACGTCGTCGTCAACGTCGTCGTCCGAGCGTGTCCCGAGATACAGTCGTCCGTCGACTGACCCCCCCTCCCCCGCCCCTTCCCCCAATGAATTTTGTACCGAAACGTGAAACTCTAAATGCTAATTTCATACACGGAATTTAATTTTTTCACGAGAAACATGTGCATTATAAAAAATAAATCCACCAAAAAAATCGCAAAAGTCATAAATCGAACATTGCGTTCTGTTTCATTCGATCCCCTCGTTTATCCCGATGTTCCTCATTACCTCGATTATCATCGTGTAAACAACTCGCTGGCAAAGCGCAGAAATATATCGACGAAGGATCCGCAATTTTATTGAAAATATAATTATGATTGGGTCGAGTGGAACGTGAATGCCGGTAAAAATGAAATTTTAAGCTAAATTAATATGCGGAAGTATGCGTATGTGCATTGATAAATTTTATTCAATTACCCGGTATCAATTTATCCTTCATGAAATTCCGAGATTTACAGCATACTTGAAATAAAATGGCACGACCGTGTAATACAGGGCCGTGAAATTACAGACGGAATATTGCGAAAATTCGCCATTGAATATGAATCAGATATTTAATCTTTAATTCCACCGCGGAGGAATTTCTGAGGTAATGCAATTGACGAGTCCCCGGCGGAATTGTACGTACGCATTTCACATATGTGTAATTTCACGCGGCGATGTTGATCGGAGCCCGGGAGAAGTTATAGGTATAATGCATTCCCGTCATGGAGAATTTCCAATAATACCGGTATTACGGCGGCACTTAATCACCTTTCGCAAGGTATATAAATTAATTTTCCGTCCCAGCGTTAATCTCGTATAGCAACGATCAGCAGTAACCGTATACCCGACACCATAATTGACACAACGGATTCGGCTACGATATTACAGATTCGTCATTATGAATTATAAATTGCCCGATCCGCGCAACGAACAACGCTCGTACATGCTTTAACGATTATGTTAAATTTTGCATTTGTCTGCAGGGTAAAATGCGTTATCTATGCGACTCTACGCATATGGGGGAAATTTTTTTCTTATTTCGAAACGTGCTTTTAAACCTTGAAGCAGAAGACCTTTGCTTTAAAGCTGCAGATTCGCCTGAGAAATCTTTGCATCGATACGTGGGAAAGATTCGAAGATTGTTCAGATCGATTGCGGAACAATTTTAGATAATGCAAATGCAAATGCTCTTTACTAAATAATATTATCATACTTTCGTCATATAAGTACATATCTTTTAGAGATCAGACTCTCCAATTTTCAATAATTCTCGATATTTGAGATTCTTGACTTTCACGACTTAAAATCTTGAATTCTCGAAATTATGATTTTCAGAATTTTCGCTAGTATATGAGAATATTAGAGAGACATAAAAAAGATATTTTTGTATTAATACAAAATTAATTAATTATGTTATAATATAAAATTAATTAACTCTATTATATTTTTAAAAATATACGTACATTATTATTGCAACAGAGTTCCATAAGAATTATATATTCATAATAAGTCCTTATATTCAAATAAATATTCATATATTTTATATGTGCATATACGACCATAGAAGCAGCTTGAGAATTCGCTGATGCACTTATCGTATAACCGATACAGATATTGTGCAGTGCACTCTCTCGAAAATAACGACTCAACATGCCGTTGTAGAGCGACCAGCGATTGTCACGAACAGAAGAAAAAGGTTAGCGGGTTGGATTTGAGTCCTTTAATCCGGATGTATAATATATGTAATACGTGAGCACGCAACCGCTATGTACATCCGGCAGTCTGTACGCATTTTTTGCCGCATGCGATGATAAATACACGGTCTATTATGCAAGAGAGCGTCGTCTGCATATCCAAAAGAAAAACCATTTTACTAAACCATTTTATTTTGAAAAGAAAAAAAAGAACGAGCCGAGAGAGAAGGTAGAAGGGATTTAAAAATGTACACTTCAATTTACTATAATTTTTAAAAAGTAGAATGGAGAATGAAAAGGGCTCTTGATTATTTCGCTGTAAATAATTCTTGACGTTCTTCGGGAGAGGAGGAGGGGGGGGGGGTCTATCGTAAATACTTCCTCGACGTAGTTGTTAAACGAGACGACGGGATTTCTTAACGTTAAGATTGGCAGAATTCCATGCTTTTCGCGATCGGCAGAACGAGAGGAAGATATAAGAGCAAAAAGCTGTACGACTTATCAGAAACTCCCCGACCGTATGTTTTCACAGATAGAGATACGATACACTGTGCAAACGTGCGCACACACCTATACACACACACATACACGTACACAGGATATACACACGGCGAAGGCAATCAGGAGAGATCTCGGATGAACCAATTGATTGCCTGCGCTCTGTGTGCAGGCGAAATTAAAAAAGTTGGCTTCCAGGTCGACGCCTCGGTAAACGCCTCGGCCGCTAATTTCCCGATACCGAACATCTACTCCGCGCAGCCGTTTCACGCTCGCAATATCAATTATCACTATCTGTTCCCGTCCGTGTGCCGATAATCGTCGCGAATACAAGAGGCCGCAAGTACGGTGCGTGTGTATGGGTAATAACGCGTGCAAATTGTACGACGTTATGCGGGCGACGTGACACCGTTCGCGCGGCGGGCGGAATCCTTTCATTCTATATCCTCCCACGGGAGGTTTTTATTACATTGCTTCGCGATTTTATAAAGGTAATAAAGATAACGTTCCTCTATCCCGCGCAAAGTTCGATCCAAATCGTTGTAAGCCGAGGAAGAACTGTGCTACAGAAAATCCCGAGCATGTATACTTTGATGGTTTTTTTTTGAAGCCATTTAAAGTCATCAAAAGTTAGAAATCATCAATCAGTTTTGCAAAGGTAAAAAGAGTATTGCTAACATTTTATTTATTGACATTGTAGCATTGCTTTTATTTCTTCTTTTTTAAGTCAATCGATGACAAAGTCAGAGGAAACCATGTGAATTTAATATTCTTAAAAACTTTAATAAACAATACATTTTCTGAAATGTAATACAGAATATTGGCCAAGTGTATGTTTCAGCGTATCGCAGAGTGCTCCGGCCAAATTGGCCCGACCAACGTCCACGTCCTACGATCAAACGCGTCCCTCTTTTATTCGAAGGACATCTTGGAACCGCCGCGGTTGCCCGCGTGGTTACAGGATCCGTTCAAGTCAGCTTGCTTCTTCGCCAGTGCGCTCTTCAAAGCGCCGCCGGTCGCCAAGTATTCCCGTAGTCAGCCAGACAGGAGCTTAAAGCAATTTCGGCCAGGTGTGTGTCCCGATGCGGCGGACAGGCGACTTGGTGAAATCTCTTCAGGGCGTCGCAGAGTGTTCCGATCGCCTTCTCGACCCTCTCGTCCTCCATCTCGGCCAATCCACGGTCGTAGAGCGCCTCGCACTCCCGTAGGCATGCAAGCCGATCCTCCAAGCAGATTTTCTTTTGACAGTCCGGGCATTTTATCGGCTTACCCTGCCAGAACCGCGAGTGTAGTCCGCTGCATCCTGCCGTAGGACACCTCGTAGAGGAAAAATGTCAAAAGGATATTTCACGGATTCTTTCTCGTCGCCAAGATTTTATTACAGTATCATCGATAAAAATCAAATTGTTGTCGAAATCAAATTGAATTCCAATTTAGAAGGTTTGACGTATCTTCCATTTTGTAATTAATTTCTACAAAATTGTCCTATTGAAAATAATATTAATTTTTAAATGCTGAAAAATGTAATATAAGTTATAATAATTTTTATTATTATCTTTGACTTATAGAAGAATTCTAACTATGACTTTTCTATAACGATTTAAAATCGATATTTTATTCTTATTCCTTATTAATAAAAATAAAAAATCATTTTTTCATCGCAATTTTCCTATTTTCTTATATCACTTTTGTATATTTGCAAAGCTACAAAAAATTAAAATATAGAAACATTCCGTTTGTGATTGAAGAACGTGACTTTGTTACCCTTTCGGCTTAATTAAGGATATAGCATATCAGAAAAAACGCGAAACATAAAGATGCTTTAGTCGGTATTAAATCATTCCCCCAAAGAGAAAACTGCTGAAACGTCAACGGAGACGCGCACTTAAAAGAATTACATTTGCGTTAGCGTGATGATGAAATAATTACTCGTAATTGAACTTTTGTCTGACGCTCTCCTCTCCGGGAGGAACCTCCGTGGTTTATTTCTCTAAAAGAAAATACCGTCCTCGGGGCCGCGCTCCGTTGTTGACGTAAAAGACGCAACGTAACGAGTAGAGTAGTGCTACTACCCAGAAAATTACCGTGAAACTGATAAAAGCACCTGGTCGTGTCGTTGGAGTTGGTATAAGAATCTTACGACGACGAACAGAAGTACCTTTGACGACAGGAACATCTTTACGATACAGGCGCTTCTTCCTTTTGAGGAACTCGCCTCATCAGGACTTGCGGTTTTTAACGATCTCGAAAAACATCTGCTAACTCTCTCACTCTCTCTCCTTCTCTCTCTCTCTCTCTCTCTCTCTTTCATTCACTTACTTTCTTTCCCTTTCGGTCGCTTGTTATTTCTCCCGTATGATGTTCTTGTGCTTTTACTCGTTACCATCGTTTACCAACATCTTTCGATTATTTTCGGAGCATTCAAGCCGGAAATTTTCGGTTAAACGACGCGAAAGAAAAAATTAAGTATTTTAATTAAAATGTACGCCGCGACACGAGGCGCGTACGTTTCGAGACATTCGTCGTTAATGGGTAACTTTTGCATTACTTCCGATAGATATTACTTCGCTAATCTGTCGACATGGAGCCGTTCAGCCGGAAGGAAACTTAAGCGGAATGCCGATACGATCGTTCGTTTAATTAAATTAAATTACTTCGTTAATGAGCTTGATCTCGGAGAATTTAAATGGACTTACCTCAACCTGACGGAATCGTTCGTCAGATTCTCAAAGCGCGGCCAATCCTCCTGGCAGGCTTTGCACGTACACCGGAACCAGTACCTTCCCGCCAGTGTCCTTTGACGCTCGGCGAGGGTCCTCTTCGTAAATATCGGTCCGTAGTTTTCGGCAATAACGTCGCCGGGCCGCAAACCGCGAACCGCTCTTATTACGATATGTTGGCCGACAAAGTGTCTGCGATCCGATACAAAAGGAAGATTCTAAACTACCCTGTGTTAACGCGCATCATAACGAAAATTAACACCTCCGTTATCGGGGATACAAGTCTATCTCGATGTACACATAGTAACTATATCAGTTAATTATAATCAAAAATATTTTCATATAGACGTCCACTATAAGAGTATTAAATTTGGATAATAAATTAAATTACATTTTTTGAAGAGCATCAAACATTTGTATGAAGATTGCATAGAGAGAAAGTGTATTCCTTGACGTTAATTATTTTATATTTTTTGGTTTAATATATCTATTTTATATTTCTTTTTTCATATATCTATTTTATATTTTTCTATAAATACAGAATACAGATTTCTATTTCTATTATTTGGATATTTTATCTCAATCATATGCACGGTGGCGAACGAGCTCCCATATTGTGTTAAAAGTCGTTAACTGGTCCCAATCCGAAACGGAAGTTATTATCAAGTATACGAGTTAATAAATCGAAAAACGGGGAGGGCGACGCAATCACTTTGCAATGAAATAATAATCGTAATCATCACAATAGCCCCGACGACGTTAATAACGTGAACAGTAACAATTTCCGCTCGCACCGAGTAGTGCAGACGAGTTTGTGACATTATGGAATAATGAGCGCGCTGGTGTAATTTCGCGTATAATGGCCGCGACCCACGAAGTCATCACAGACACGCTTTAGTGCTGCCCGAAAATCTACGTACTTAATTAGCGTTAATAGATTCGCAGTAGAAGCATCGATATATTCCCCAGGAGGAGAAACTTAATTTTCCGATTGCATTGCTCACCTTTTAACTTTTTTTTCTGATACGTTAAATAAATTATTTCGAAACGAGCAATCCTCTCTCTTGGAGTATCGTTAAAATTATTTAGAAGCATCAGATTTGCGAGGATTATTTTCCCATCAATTTCGTCATAGTTTTCTGTAAAAAAAAAAAACTCGCGAATTCATGTAAATTTGACGAGAGTGAGAGAATTTGTTTTGCCGGAAAGACAAAGAAATTTTCCGGCGACAAAATGCGAGGTTGTTGAAGAGCCCCGGGGAAACTTCGTTTAACTGCAGGTGGTCGTAGGTCGATTAATAATTCGCGCGCGATGACACAGGCGATTGTATACCGTCTAGTTATACTAATTAGCTCTCACGCCGCGGTCTATTCTTTAAAGCAGCCATGTTATTAATATGCAAATCAGCACGAGTCATCTCATCATCTCGACGAGACGCGAAGTTCGACGAGGCTGTTATGTGTAAAAACATCTGGATTTATGCATCTTAAGAATGTTCTTTCTTAGGAAGATGTCATCTCGGTCGTAAAAGAGCTACGACGATCGTAACGATTGCATTATGTCTCACCTCTGTTTGCAAAAAGCTTAATTTTTTTTCCAGCAATGAAGTCTATGAAATTAGCATCTTGAAATGCGAATTTTTACATGATATTTGATTGTCCATAATTTATCCGTCCGTAAATAATCATTTTTTATCCATCTTGCAAAAGATTAAAAATAAAATTCATCATTAGCATCTTTAAATGAACATGTTTTTTTAAAGCTATGTACAAATTTCGATTGTCCATCATTTATCCACATTTAAATAATACTTTCTACTATTTTCTTTTCTTCTTTTTTCTTTCTCAGGATAGTATAGGACAGTATAGGAGATACAAGATAAAGTTCATTCAATTTTTATTTTCTTTTAATTTTGTTGCAAACTGAACAAAACGATTATTTATGGACAAATGTGGACAATGAAACGTATTAATTTTGTAAAAATTCGCATTTCGGGGCGCCAACTTTACAGATCTCCGGAGATGCACCCTCTTCCCTCCGAAAAATCTTTATCTTCCCCTTTCTCACCTCGTCACCGCAGGGTAGCAGTCGTGATTGAAACGGGCGACTGTGGGATAAATCGCCACGCCGAGGTAGACCGGCCGGCTGCCACGAAATCGATGCTCCGCGCTCATTCGCGTCTCGAAGAATTCGTGGGCGTTGAATTGGAGCAGCTGCAGGTTCCTTAGCAGCAGGGCGGCCACGGTGATCTCCTCGGCGCCCGGGACTTCTGCGAACTCGCCAAAGTTTCCGATATTAGTGTAGCTCTCCCCCCCCCTCTGCGCTCTGTGCATTCCTCTATTCTCCTTTCTCTTCCCCTATTCTTAGCTTCCCGGCAAAAACTTTCCGCGACTCTTTCTGCTGAACGCTGTTAAAATTACGATTTTACGGCGAGAGCGGATGGACGCCGCGCCACGCCGCGCGGAGAATCTGCTGAATCGAAAGTTCGCCCTCGCCGCGCGAGCAAGCACATTTTTTCCCCCTTCTCTCTCTCGCTCTCTTTTTCGACTACTCGCGATCCGGTAAATTATCCCGAAAGTTAAATACAGTCCCCGCGAGAAGGAACGTACGTTATGTTAAAGTGTAAAGTGGCTGATGATAAGTACCGTCGTCCGGCGCGGGGCACGCGAAGAAACCGACTCTCTGCAGGCACTTGAGTAGGAAGGCTGCCATCAACGATCTTTCCAGGAAGTCTTTACTCGTCCTCCTGTCTGCATGCGTCACCAAGTTGAACGGTGCCACGTCGACGATGCTCTCGTCGTCGTCCTCGCGAGGTTCCCTCTTCTCCGTCATCTCGCTAATTTCCTCGCCTCGTCTAGATTCCTTGAGTTTCCTCCGTCTGATTCTTCTTTTGGCGGACTTGCTAGCCGACGATTTCATGTCGTTCGTATTCGGCGTCGTCGTCGGCGTAGACGTAGTAGATGTAGCCGATAAAGGCACCGCGGCCTTTTCCACGACGTTCTTCTTTAACCCCTCGTAGATCTTTAAACACTTTCGCGGACCCTCCTGCGTCACCATCCGAAGAGCGACCATGCTGAGCACGCTCATGCCGGAGCCTAAGGGAAGGAATTTAAGAGCGGCTCGTAATTACCCTGTAAGGACCACCCTTGGGCCGTAGGGTGCTCGAGATAATGCCAGGTCGCGCGTTTGTAAAGTACAGCTTTTACTTAGCGAAAAATATCTCAACGAAAAAACAAGATAAAGTTTATTATTTCGCCAATTGTCACATCGCACATTCTATTAATTGTGTCAAATGTGTTTGACACGCATAATGTGCTCTTTGAAAAAAAAAACTTAAATGTATTTTGTTAAGAAGAATAATATTGATTGCGACAGCAATAATATTTTTCAATTATGTTGGATTAAAATAAAATTTCGAAATCTCATCAAGACTTTAAACTTTATTTTCATAGAATATTTTTATGAAAAATATTGTGGTCACTAAACTCAAACATCATGAGAATTGATGGCGAAAGTTTAAATCCGTTTAAGTTTAGGCAAAGGGAAACTAAAACTATGTCTGTTATCGCAGTGTCCGCTGAAACTACATCTGTTATCGAAACGCTGTATATATTATACCGACAATGAATTGTCCATTCATGCTCTTACCTATCAGCAACGCCAGGATTTTGCACTCGTACTTGTGATACGTCACCATCGCGACGTCCCTGCATTTCTTTCCACAAAAGGCAACGCAGCTGCAGTTCGAACATCCGACCGGGGCTCTTAGTCTAAAAATTTCCCGGATATTCGTAAATCGATCGAAAGGAGAACGGGGTTAATTTAGAGGAAGTGAATTATGTAAATTGAATAAAAGCTGCAGGGAAACTATTGCCGCGTGAGGACAAGGTTCAATCTAGGTAAATTTTAGATTAACAATTTCAAATAATACGTTCTAAATATAACGAGTCTAATTTAATTAATTTAAAAAAATTAAACAACAAATTTATGGAAAATATTTAAATAACGTCTGGAAAATCAATTCCCGATATTTAAAGTCGAATCCAGATTATCAGCTGCGTCGTTCGCACGTATTGAGGCAAGTTATTCGTTCGTGTTTGTTCGCGCTCGCTAGTGCGGTGTGGATTCGGTTTTGAATGTCGACTTTAAACATGCGTGCCGTTTTGAAATTTTTCGCGGCTCGATCAACGCACGTAGCTTTTATCTTCACGTAATAACAAGTTTTTCCCGCCAGCGTACGTCGTTCGTCCGCGCGCCTCGCCCGGGCGTCGCTCAGGTTAATGAAATCCATTTTCTCTCTTTCGCCGTCGCGGGTTTATCCGTAAAAAGCTGCGGATAACGGAGGCAGACGGGGGGGGGGGACCAGTGGTGGGCTTGCCGCGCACGTAGACAAAGCAGAAGCTACACACGGTGGATTACGCATCGCCTAAGGCTCGTGTCCATTAAATCCGGGAGGGAAAGAGAGGGCACTCGGGTGAGAGAACCCGACGGCAATTTTCTCTCCTCACCTAGCGTAACAATGCTGACAATGGGTGCCATAGAACTCGGGCAGGAGACAGCCCGCCAGCGGCGGCTCGACTAACAGAATATCGCCCGGATGTATTTCCGCGGTTGCAACGGCGTGTTTACCCGCCGTCGTGGTCTCACGGATTTCCAGAGCGCCGGACAGCCAACGGAGCTCGGAATTAACGGCGCCATTTAACGGCGTGTCACCGCTGTTACCTGCGAAGACGCAACAGTGTTTTCTTAGAATGAGCTTTGCTTTGACCGGGTTAAGGGAATACGCGGATTCCTTGATGATTATTTGAACTTTGTTACATGTATGCAACTGCAGAAAAAAATTCTGGTTAAAAACGGACGAATCAGAAAAGTCTCGTAGGATTGATCAAATGTTCTGGTTATTATGAGTTATAAAGTATTGAGTTTTATTACAATAACCGGAATATTTGAACAATCCTAGAAGATTTTCTGATTCGTTCGTTTTTAACCAGAATTTTTTTTTCAGTGTGCGTATACCGATACGTGGAGCTTATATTTTAAACATTTTCAGGGTCGGTTTTTCCAACTTCTTGGTAAGCTAATTAACAGTTAAATCATACGTCTAAACTTGTCTAATTTGGAGATTAAACAAAGACAGACGTGTGATTTAATTATTAGCTTACCAAGAAGTTGGAAAACCGAGCTTTAATTAAACATAAAACGCTCGCGAAATGAGACGACGGAGAAGGGCGAGACGATTCTCGTGCTACATTGAAAAAATAAATAAATATAATATGCCAGTGTGTATTTTTAGTTTCGTCGAAATATACACGCTGTGCACGATACTCCGCGAACGGTATCGAAAATCCGGGAAGAAACGCAGCCTTGTTTTTTCCCTCCTCTTTTTCTCGCCGCGGATTTTCGATAAGAGGGCAAAACGAGAAAATCACCCTCCTCCAGTTCGCTCTTTCGCTTCCGAGCGATTCAAATATCGTTCGACAGCGCGCGCGCACGGGAGCTATGATATTCCCTTCGCACTCTCTGCGCCCATACACACGCGTTATCTCGAGGATGCTCGACGAGATAGGCGTGGAACGTAGCGCTCTTTGTCCCGCGCCTCCGCGTCGATTTCCATTGGCGAAGTTGGGTCGGGTTGGTGGCGCGAAAAGTTCCGGCCACGCTCTGCCGTTCATGAATGAACGGTCGGGGAAAGGCGAGAGGGGCAGCCGTGTACTACGGCCTACTACGGGCCGTAGTACGCGCGCCGACTGACGCGGCGGTTCATCACGACGAGGCACGTGTGCGATAAGGAAGGACGACAGAGGAAACGAGAGAGAGAGAGAGAGAGAGAGAGAGAGAGAGAGAGAGAGAGAGAGAAAGAGAAAGAGAGAAAAAGAGGGAAAGGAGGAAAAGGTGGAGAACTCGCGCGACTGCGCGGCGATCTTGTCTTGGCCTTAGTCCCACGATCGAGATCGCCGAGATCTCTGATAATTCTATGCAGAAAAGTTGCACAACGAATCCGGGAGGAATCGCACTTCCAGCGATCGCGAAATAGCTTGAACGTCCGAGATAATTACGCGATACCGAATTGGTTGTAACCGAACTGAGAAGAATCTGCGAGATATGAAATTGCTTTGATATCTGATTTTTAATAGTAGTCGTAATTTCTGTTCAATATTTATAAATCAATTATTTTCTAAGTATACAAGTAATGTTACATCAATGCTATATATAGGATTAGAAAAGAATACATTTTTAATGATAATCACACATTGGATTATTTCTAGGATTGTCTTTATAGGATCGGATTTAATCGCGATAAATCAGAATTCCATTCGGCCTCGCGCAACGTGTCTGATAACGAGGCTTAATGAAGCGGCGCCGTCTTCGTTTTACTGTTAATCCGATTTACGGATTCAGCCATGATTTAAGACTCCCGCAAGGGATCTCCGGGTTAACGAGAGTGTGTAAACAAGCCGCAATCCCGCGCGAAATGCCATTTCCGGTTATCTCGGCCACGACGCTCGCGTGTGGCATGCTGACCACCGTGAGGGTGCTCTAATGAATGGAAGAAATTGCTACGATCCGAAGGGGGATGTGTACACACGATGAACCGATTAATCATGGTCCGTCTGGAAACGATATCAGCGATATTGTGCGAAGTCCCAGCTTCGCTTGGTGCGTTTTAATCTTTAACCCCTCGTCGAGGGATATAGATAAAGTTAAGAATTTTTCAGTAAAAATTATAATCAAATTCGACAATGGCATAAAAAATAATTTATCAGATTTTCCATTTTATATGAATTATCATGACGATAATAATTCATTGCGATATCTCGTAATACTGCAATTTATATCTATCCAGTTTGACGTTAATTTCGAGAAGGCAATAAGCGCAATCTCCTATCGTATTCATTTCGATATTATAAAAACATTATCTGGTTATGCTTCCTCTTACATTTTGCGCCGCGAACTCGTCATTTGCGCTCGCGAACATTTCATCTTGTCACGGCATCACGGACGTCACGGAATAATCACCGACCAGAGCGAGTCACATCCGCTCGAATTTCATCCCTGCAACTTTGGATTTTTTTTCCACGTTTGTATAGTTAACGAAACGTCGCGCCCGTCGTCGAAAAAAAAATATGCGGATGGAATAATGCCCGCGGACGGGCATGCAACGCGCGTTAAAATTGCAGGATCCATTTACTAATTTACGATCCGGCGGGCCGATTACCGTGAAGAACGTACGGTGTACGCTGAATGGAGAAAATATTCATTTGCGCGCGCGCGCAAAATTTCCACGTGGATAACGTGAATTTATATTGACTTGTATTCATGAAGAATTCCTGATCTGAAATCTCGGAATGTTTTGGTTTGAGATTCTCCATACGATCATTATCTTTTCGTTACCCGCATTCAAATTAACGAACGGATCAAATAATAACTCCATTTATTTGTCTAATTTGTGAAATCATTTTTAACAATTAATTCAAAAATACATCCTGCATATCCGGGATATTTTATTTTAAAAATTTCTTCTTGAAAACTATCGTTCTTTTCTTTTTGAATTTTTCTTGTTTTTACTCATTAAGAACGCGCAAAAACTTTAGGATTAAAATCAAAGTTCTCGACCATTTTTCTATTAGCGAAAAATTAACGGTCCAGTCCGGGGTTACTCTAGATGATAAAGTCATATTACGAGTTAAAGATTGATCGAAAGTAGCAGCGCTGCGATAAAGAGGGTGTGATGAGTTGTTATAATTAATTCATAAATAACAAACATTGTGGATTTCATTTTAGAAGGAAGAGATGTTTATAACTATTAATGGAAAATAAATTATCAGTGAAATCAAGTCATTTAGAAAAAAATAAACATGCACGATTTATTCTTATAAACAATAAAATTTGTCGCGATGTCGAAAGTGATTTATGTGTCAAGTCAATATATTACAAATATCACAATGCGTTTCGCGTAGTCGGAATTTTAAGAAATTACACGAACCCATTTGCGGCAACGACGCTGATACTTTGAACGTTCTTCTAATTTGATTGGGCCGTAGTCAGGCTCGTGAGTGGTTACAGACCGAGGGCGGGGGGGGCTGAAGTAAATGAAGTTTAACTACGAACGGCCGCACCTGCAGCGGCAACCCTCGAATCGCGCGTTTCCGGCTTAAGCCACGAGCCCTCGAGGGGCGCTTTGCAGTGCTAGAATTCGACGTTCGAAAACAAAGAAGCGCTTGTCTCTGTTTGAGCGCGCGAAACGGTCCGGGCTGGCTCAGCCGAGGGATGCTCTTAACGATCAATTAGTCGGGCGTAGCCTCGGCTCGCATTCAGGCTTTAGACAAGCAGGAAGTAATGCCTTTATATTATCGGAATGAATCACGTCTCTCGCGGGATAATTTATTTTACTTTTTTTAATTATTCGAAACAGAAGCAGTCACCTCAGATTCTGTTAGAATATATAAAATTCGCTCATTGAATTTGAATCGAAATTCGCTAAATTTCGCTAATGGAATTCGCTCATTAAGATTCATCAATTTGAACTTAAAAATTGTACCATTTCAGACATTCAAATTTATATACATCGAAAGATTCTAATCCCTCGACCGTCCTTGAGAATTTGTCGCGAGAAAAATCGACGTCGAAATACAATTCTGCTATTAAAATTAAGGGCGCCGAGAGTATTTCTGTGTGCCGTATACGTGCAACGAATAAGACGGACGTAACTGCGAGAGAATTTATTAATTAATATAAAGCTAATTACTGAAGTTGATGCACGCAAAGTTACCGTTCCAAGGCGGAACTTTTCCCCGGTCGAGAAAAGACTTTCAATTTATTCCCGCCGCTTAGCGTTAACGGCTCGGCGAATCGGGAAGATTTTCTAAAAAGTTTAGAGAGATAAATGAATCCAATCTGATGAGTATTAAAAGAGCGGTATGGGGGAGAGAGAGAGAAAGAGAGAGAGAGAGAGAGAGAGAGAGAGAGTGAGAGAGAAAGAGAGGTAGAGACTAATGTATCGCCGCGATGCGACCGGCGGATGCTCTATGCCACGATGCGCGCGGTCTTTTAATTTAATTCTTAGTCCACGAAGCAAACAAAGTTTCGCCACTGCCTGAGAAATTTCAAGCATCTCATCTCCGTGAGCTTGCGAGTCGAGCTGTTCTATTCGTTCACCTGTATACTTAAGAGAGCGAGAGAGAAGAAGAGAGGAGGGACCATTACTCTGAAAAACGTACACTAAGAGACAAATATAGTTACTTTTTGATCCAACCATAATTTTATAATTTTATAATATTTCTAACAATAAATATGATTAACTATAGTTAAATGCATCATTGTGTTAACCATAATTATTGTTAGAAATATTATAAAATTGTGGTTGGGTCGAAAAGTAACTATATATTTCTCTCAGTGTAGCTCGAGAATATCGCCCGCCGCCATTACTGCAGAACAAAATTGAAAAAATAGTTATTTTTTTGCCTATCAGCGCTTTTAAAGCGTCCGTTAGTGACGCATAAGCGGCATTTATACGAATAAAATATGCAGTTGAGAGCGCGCACAATCAATCCTGCTCTGTTGGTCCATCATCCCCGCTCTCTCCCGATGATCGGCGTTACTCGCCATTAATCACAGTTATCGGCGAGAGATCAAAATTTCATATTTTTTAATTCCGATCGATTGATCGCTAATTGCCAGCTCGGCGATACGGCCACTCGCGTAAATAAATCGGGTCGGACCGTTTCCGATGCTAAATACGGTACCATCGCTAAATATTCGCGTAGTTATTTTATTACCCTCTGATAAAGCGCCCGAATAAAAATCTAATTAAACTCAGCGCGCCCGGAGTGCTTTTATCCGGAGTTCGATAATCGTATCTCTCGCATCATGAAACGTTCGTGAAATAACGACGAATATATTCCGTGCCTTTGGATACGTTGCGTGCTGAAATCGCAAATCGGCATACAAACGATTCGGGGGCGAATCTGGATCAGCACTGTCAGACACAGATGTGTCTTCTCGTACGACACGTTTAAAATTAGTAAATAAGGATTTTCAATAATATACTAGAATTGTAAGCAACAGTAACATATTAACCTACATTGAAATATTGATCTTTTGTTTCTCTCTCTCTCTCTCTCTCTGCTCTTTTTTTTCTATAAATAATATTTACGTAATAAATATACATATTGTCGTTATCGTATTATCGTATTATTTGTATATCTGTTTCTATGTTATATATTAATTGTCGTTCCACTCAATAATAGTAATGTAATTTTAACTTAAATGCTATTCGAATCAATTATCAATAAATGACAGCATTAGAAATTTTTATTTCCAAGTAAATTCGCAATTTATTACTTTCATCAGCTAGATGCAATATTATTTTAAATTTTATCAATTTATGGATAACATGGAGAATTTATCAAACAAAATTTATAACTAACTTTCTAATAGCGAATAAATTCTGAAGCAATATATTACAGAAAATAAGATCGTCTTCCCTAAATCGTTTCTCATCGATAATTCATGACATTTCGCAATGTTATTTCGCACAATATAGGCACAGATTCGATAGTGACGTCGACCGTGCGGATTTTGATGATAGTGTTCTCAGGCGGGAGGCGACCCTCGGGAGAGTGAAGCAGAGACAAATCGAGGGATACCCTTCGATCAACAATAGTCTGATCCGGTCGCGTGCACGAAACATCGGCGAAATAATATCATTTTCGCATATACATCCCCGTCGGTCGCGCACGCTCACGAATGCATGGAACTGTTGGATGGGCCTGTCGGCTACCTTCTCTCTCTCTCTCTCCCTCTTTCTTTTTGTCTTTCTCTGTGGACGGCACGCCTCGTTTACGCGGGAAATCCGATATTTTTCGACATGGTATTTGGCGCTCAAATGATGCGCGCGCCAAGTTATCGACGTCGATTCGTCTCTTTGTACCTAACTGGCCGTCAACTACACCGGCCACGGTGGCCGGAGCCTCCGCCGTAATTGGAAAGTGTCTTTTTGTTCTTCTGCTCGATTTATCCCCCTCACTCCCCCCCGCAAAGTTTGTAACCCACCTACCTATCTATATACCTCGCCCTTTTCCCTCTCGTTGCGCGGGCCGATAGGATGCCTGATTTAAACACTATCGACGCATTCCTACGTAGAGCGAATCTAGAGGAAACCGAAAAGAGTTCCGCTCCGATTTATCATGCTCCCTGCGATTGCACATTCATGTTAAAAGCACCGTTCAAACGAACCGGAGTCGAAGAGGACTATTCCAATATAGATCCGATGCACTAACGCGCGGTAAATCCGCTAGAAGAACTATCTGCGAAAAGCGCCTAAAAATTCGGTTGGAATTGTTACGATTGTTCCCGCAAATCTCCCTGTACTCGATCACGATTGACGGAATGAGAGAGAGAGAGAGAGAGAGAGAGAGAGAGAGAGAGAGAGAGAGAGAAAGGGAAACACACAGAGGAAACCGATATTCTATCACTTATATCGATATTCTGAAAATGTGATTTCGCAGAGAGTGAAAATCAACGAAGACTCAGGACGTACGAATTTGCTTTCTCCGGCACTTCCAAGTGAGGAATTATATTTTTATTATTCTACGCGTAACCCTCACGTTCGACAAACGGAGCGAAATCGCGAAGAGTCCGGGGTGTGCGGGGGTGGGACAAGGGCCGATAGAAGAAGCCCAATAGAGTTATCCGCGTCTAGACGAATTTCGTTACGGAGCGGACGAGGCGAAGAGAACGTTCAGAACCGATCTTCGATATGTTAAAGAGCGTGTTACCTCACAATACGATCGGCACGCCGCGCGAGGTAGTCGTATATTTTAATATATGGAGGCGTCGAGGCTCTTCTTTTGTCAAGAGATGCAGATTCGCGCGGTCCATCGTCCATCGTCGACGTCGTTTAAGCGGGGCACATTATATGTTTGCATATTATATGTATATATGTATATATATGTATATATATATATATATATTCATATATAGTATGTATATATATATATATATATATATATATATATATGTGGTGGCCTGTCTTCCAAAGGAATATTGAATTAAGCGTTTCCCGGGAAAATCGACTGTGTGGGTTACCATGGAAACCATAGCCGGCCCCGTGTTTCGCTTCTCAACCCGGCGCCCGGCCGCATTCTCGCACGGATTCGACGTCGCTCGGATCGGAACCGGATCGCCGCACCGGCCCGACCAACGTTTCATCAAACATTCCGATATACGGGTCCGCGGATTTTTTTGGACCGGTGAACGCGCGCGGCTGCCGCGCTTTGCCCACCGCGACTGCCCTCGCGAACCTCGGATCGAAATCCTAGTTCGCATCGAACCTGAAAGTCGATTGGGATTCTGTCGGCGGGAAAAACAGTACGTTCTGATTTATTACCGTAGCTGTCTTCCGTTTCACAAAACCTGAGTGCCTTGGAAAAGTGATAATGAGAAAAGGAACGAGAGTTTTGGATATTTTATTACAGCTGCAGAGCTTACGCTACCCTTGTCACTTGCTTCTCGTTCCGCGCATGATTTTTTTTTTCCGGCACGACTAATGCACGTCGGACACTAATACCTCGAGCAACAAGAGACGCGGGATCGATAGCCGGCAGAGTGACTTGCTAGATTAAGCTCGTTACTCGGTATCGCGAATTATATTCTTGCCGGGCGCTTGCGAACTATCAAGGATCAATACCGCCCGCGCGCATAGTTCAATCCTAATGCAACTTGCCAGAAGTTTCCGGGAGAATCAAACATAAAGCCCGTACACCGATACCACGGTGAGAGAGAGAGACGGAGGGAGAGGGGAGGAGAGGAAAGGGAGTGAGAGAGGGCGGACGCACAGCGTTAATCCGACCATAGAAACTCGAATCCACCACTCGATATGGAATAAAGCGCGTGCTTTTGTCTCCCGCTTCTCGGCATCGTTCGTATAAACGTCGCGCCGTTTTGAGACTCGACATCAACAATCGGTTACCCTTCTACCGTCCGTCATCCGGCCGAGTGGCTGGATATTCGACTGTCAAACTGAGTTACCGAACTACGCCCGATAGTTTTTTAATCAGGGGGAGGGGGAGGGGCATAGGGCGGGCGAAGGAAAATCCGCGGAGAGAATGCAATTTTTCATCGATCTTTACGTCCAACGCGATGTCGAGTTTTCATCGTTGACTATACGTCGTTAACATTCATCTGTAACATCGATATCTAATATCTATAGTATCTGTAACAAAAAAAGTCATAGATATCTTTTTCGATATCCTTAACATGATAAAGATGCTGTTCTCCAAAAAGTCAACGCCACCGATGAAAGTATTTTTCAATGCTATTTTATCAATACCATGTTTCTAAATTTTCTTATCTGACATGGTCATAATTTTAGTTTAATTTCAAATTAATTCTTTTACATAATATCTTATAAATAATTTTTTTAGACGGTCAGTTCTTTAGTTACTATATTTTTCTATCGATATGTGTGTGTTACTGTCGAAATCTTTATATTTCCAAAATACTCCAAGCCATCAGATGCGCTTCATTTTTCGCGCCTCTTCGCGATATCGAGTCTCCGGGTATGGTCGTGGATCAGGCGGTCGTTGTGGCCAGGAAAGCCCGCTGGATTCACTTCCGCCGATCGTCCCTTGCTTACCGGAAACCGGAAAGCCGCGAGAGGAAGAAGTTTCTCATTCCGGGGGCAGGGTAGGTTTACTGAGCTCGCGAGTACCCATGCCCGAGAGATCAGAAAGAGAGGGCGAGAGAGAGAGAGAGAGAGAGGGAGTAAAGGGAACGAGAGAGAGTCGATTTTCACGGAATTCACAGAGCGATCGCGAGTCCGGGCACGCGTGGGTTCGCGCGATGCGGCGCATTGCCAATAAAGTTTCGTGGGTTAACGCGGTGCAGGTACGCTCGATCTACTAAGGCCGATAACTCGATTCTCCATCGATCTCGGGAGAGGAAGGGGGGGAGGAAGAGAGTAGGTGGGAGAATGAGGGAAGGTAGGTGAGTATGGAGAGACACGGTGTCGTTTTTCGCAAAGGGAGCCCGGGCTTCGTCAGGACACGCTTCCGCGGGATTCAATTTGTCATTCTCCCTTGGAGATCCACCCGCGTTCTCTCGGCACGCCTTCTCCTTCCCGATGTGGCTTCTTTAGGAAGAAACGATGCGAACGCGGTTACATGCATCGGTTAGAAACGCTCACGAGCGTGAGCCGATAAATAGCGCGGGCTGCGTTATCGAGGAACAGGGTTTAACCGAGTTCGCCCCCTTTCAGGTCCCCGGCGAATGGAATTACGAGTTGCGCGATCCCACGTACACGAGATGAACGCGATCGCGAAAATATCGAGGGAGCTGTCCGCTCAAACGGGTTGCGCGAGTAAACGCCCGAGGAAGACATTTAAGCAAACGTCTACACGTGTCGCATTGTTAATTACTCGTTGTTAGAAACAAAATGTACAAAGTGTTATCCGTCCGACAGACAGGAGGAGAACAGTCATCTCTGATAAATCATCGCTATCCCCGCGTGCTTCCAATCCTGGCGTGCTTCCAAGACGAATGAGTGTTTGCAAAGAACAAAGAACGTGACGTTGTTCTCGCCCGGACTCTTAGATGCGTTCGATCGGGGAAGAGAATTTGCTGTTTGTAAATGTTTGCGGGGGAGAGGAGGTAGGGAGGGAAGGTCGACGGTGTGGCGCGCGCGCGTACGCGGGGGTGTGCCAGGCATCGTTAAGTCCATCCAGAGAGTGGCAAGCAGCGACGGATGGTGAGAATGCAAGTTTACGCGACACCACGGGGGGTTCCGGGCGGCGCGGGGGATCTTAAGCCGGGCTTCACGAATCACATATTTTGCGGGGCGACGGTGACGGCGACGGGGCGGCAACGGTTGGCTTTTGTGCGAGGCAGAATCGCGCTTGCCACCGCCGTCGCCGCTGCCACCAACCACCGCTGCCGCCACCACCACCGCCACGGTGAATAGGATTTTCGTCGACAATGCCGCGACGACTACGAGACGAGGGCGAAACTCGATATCGCTCGCGAAGTCACCGCGACAGAATTTCCGCGAAGAATACGTGGTGGCTGCTTCGCTCTCGCTCGTTCTCTCTCTCTCTCTCTCTCTCTCTCTCTCTCTTTCTCTCTCTCATTTATCTATCTTTTTCTCTTTCGTGCTGCCGCAAGTATGTATGTTTACGACGCGCGGATTAAACGCGAGGCGAAGCGATAGAGTACCCTACGCGCGCAGGTGTCTTACGCGACACGCGTAATTAGTTCAGGACGAAAGACGTACGGTTTAATGAGGAATATCCAATTTGCAGGGTATACCTCGTCCCTCGCATGTTCTTTCTTCCTACATGCACGGTTGCATGCGCGATCTACGCTGACGTTTCTTCCAAACGATTTAATTTTCATCATCCGATTTCCCAATTCTCGTTTCTACAGGCAGGATTATCGACGATACCGAGGCGACGGTACCGCTTCGGATGCGCGTGACGTACGTGTGCACGAAGACCGAGTTAATGCTCTAATTCTTATTATACACAAGAGAGTGTACCTCGCTCCTTATTCCACTCGGCGAACTCGAAAATGACGTATCCAGAAACTGTCTCCCGCGCAGTTCCAGGGCAGTCAATAGACGACAAGACAATACCGAGAAGCGCATAATCCGGGAATGGCTCCTGCATTTTGACGCCGGATACACGTGGGAGGAAGACGAGATCGCGCGCGACATTATTACGCCCGCCTTTATTGCGGACCGCCCGGCCACCCTCTCTCACTCTCTCTTTCCCTTTCACCGCTCCTCCCTCTTGCACGCGCGCGTCCCGGTAACGATATTGACGCCAATCTTGCCTCGCTAACCTCCTTGTTATCCCCGTAGATTACACTTAGAACCGCCTCCGTGATAACGTTACGCGTATCGCCCTACTCGCCGCGTGTGCGGGATACAACTCCCAGAGTTGCCAGTAATGCGTCAGCATACGGCGTCGTAATATCTTATCATTTGCAGATAATCAGCTTATTACTAAGTTGGAGGGCACGTCGTATTCTACGATCCGTATTCCGGAAATCCGGATTTCCAACGTCCGTTTCACGCTGATCGCAGCGCGTTCACGCCCTACATGTTCTCTCTTATACGTATGACTTATTTGTAGTGAATCTGAAGAAAGATGGCATGTTTCACCATAAATGTAACATACCTCCTTCCTTGTCCGAAATCAGTTGAGCCATCTTGTTGACGCGGAGGTCGATGGGCACCAGAGAGTTCTCGTTGCCTTTCAAAAACCGCTCACACTCCTTCTCCTTTCGCTGGAATTCCTGGCTGTAATAACAATTAAAAAAAACATATATATGTATAAATGAATGCAGAGCTCTCTCCAAAGCGGTCATTTCACCGGCATACGTCGCTCGGTCGTTTCCGCTTGTTTTATTTCGACGTCGCTCGTTAACCGAGCTTAAGCGAGCTCCCCGCCCGGTTCTATTGTAATTAGCGAAACATTTGCAAGTCATTTACAACGGAACGGTGGGAAGGCGCGTGAAAGCGTTATGAATATTCCACGTATGTCCCGGGCGCGCGCGTCGCGGGTAGCGCGCGATATGCACTTCCGGAATAAACACTCGTGAGGCCGACGAGAGCTTCAAATTACTATCTTCTCGAGTTTCACGAAGTAGACGCAAATACCACGGAGTTTCGCGACTGTCAGATATACTACTTCGATATATATATATATACGCATATACATTCGGTGTACCGGTAGTAACCCATAGGATAGAATGTTTGACGTGACGTACCACTATTGATACAAAGATCGCGCATATATAAGCAAAGATCGATACAGAGAGAAAGGGAGAGAGAGACAGAAATAGAATGGCAGACAGGAACTTGAGAGATATGTACGTAATAGTATTCATAATTGAAAAGCTTCGCGGAGGAGCGTTGCAAATTTATCGGACGGGATGTTTTACAGGAAAAACGCCGCGGCACAGCGCACTCGAAACGTAATTTAGAATACATTCGAATGTAAAAAAAAAAAAAAAAGAAAAAAGAAACGACGAGATCTAAGTGAGACGTAATAGCGATATTAAAAATTTGCATTACCATGAAAATACGGCCAGGTGAATTTTATTTTTAATTTTTAATCAAGCGACTTGTTAAACGCGCGAGCTTCTGACGGATGAAAATTATTGTTGAGGAAAAGCGATTGTATCAAGCACGTGAGAAATTATTTTGTCGGGGTATTAAGTACGGGTTTTGACGGACGAAAATTATTGTTGGGGGGGGGGGTAAAGCCGCGTACATCCCCTTGTCGCTGCGGTTCGCGAAACTGCAACTTCCACGCTACGTGTACGTAAATTTCTCGCAAGCCGAAGGAAGCAGCGGCATAAATCGTGGCGGAAGCGCGGCGGTTTCGCAGCAGAAACAAAAGGAGGGAGAAAAAAACGAGGAGTCAGCCGTGGCAGAGAGAAAGTCAGTTGGAAATTACAATATTCATTTCGATAAAAGGGAAATGGCGCGATCGTATACGCTACTCTCTGTGTCCGAGGGTAATTTATTATCTCGATGCCCGGAGAATTATCCCGCTTTTGCGCCGCGGACTCTTTCACTGCGGACAGCACGTCCGGCTGCAATAAATATTCCTATGATAACGGGCCGGCGCAAAATACGCCAATGATTCGCCCAATTAAGACCTGACATTACCGATAATTAGCGAAATCGTTATTTTGCGATAATTTGATTTAGAAAGTCCACGAAAATATCAGCGGGAAGCGCTGACAATGATATAAAGTCGAGTAGAGTAATCAAAGTTGTTACGTAAATCGGACAACGTAATTCTCAATGATAAAATTAACAGCTATTATAACATCATTAAAGAGTAAATATTCGCGTAATATTCACTCGCTGCATGTGAAATTTAAAACCGGTAGCTGTCAATTTTAGTATTGGAAATCCATTATACTGCTCCACTTCTTGTCCCCATTAGAAACTGCTCTTTCTCCTCAAAAACTGTCTCTTCTAAAATTTATCCCTCATTCACGCAAAAGAAATTCTCTTTTAAAAGATTTATACTTTAAACATTAACATTAATATGTTTTAAATATAGAGATGAATACGAGTCGAAATATGCGATAAATATGCATGCAAATGAAAATATATCAAAGTTCAATGTAAGAGAGATACGCGGTTTAACCGGTCTTGAAAGGGTTATTCTATTATTTTGAAGTTTTGTTATAAAACTGTTTTGTGGGACGAGTTGATACCGGATCGCACTGACGAATGGGCACCGGAGGCAGGAGGAGGGGGTGTCCGCCCTCGGGCGGATCTGGTATCAAATATTATCCATTATTAAACACTACAGAGCCCGGGCGTGTAGCAGCGTGCGTCCGTCAATTTTTCAATATTTTTCTGGCTTCGAGCGCCAGAGCGCGTCGAACGGGCGTCACTCACCCTCCCCCTCCTGCCGCAACGATGTATCGGTATAAATTCGCGCGTTACCTTTGATACACAACGCGATGCGATATCATTTATCCGCCCGCGCGGATTTCCCGTTGTCATCCGGCGCATCGGACATCTAAAGATATTGTTTTTAGAAAATAATTATGAACAGAAATGTCGCGAGCACCCCTCCCCCCCATAACGTTTCAATATTATCATACATTTTTGGCGTGTGCAGACCTGCGAAATTTAATTAAAATAAAATCGTACGAGAAATGAGATATCTCGCTTTTCGTTTGCGTCTCTTCCTAAAATCTGATTCCTTCCCGAAAATCTCTGGATCTTGGAACGACCTGAGCTTGAAACTCTTTACCTCGAGTGTGTATCTCGAGCTACGATCTCCTTACGGAGAATCGCCGAAAAGGTAGAAGGAACGCATGCCGATCTCCTTGGGCCCGTTTTAGTACGCGGCGAAGTAATACGCCGATATTTCGGCGTATCTATTTCAGCGAAGAGAGGTAAGGGAGAATTTTTCTACGTCGGGCTACGAGGGAAGAGGACGCGCGCACATTTCGCGCTTTATGAGACCACCGCAAAATTGATCGTCGACGATCGAATCCCACGATGGAGGAAACAGCGTACCTCTGTTTTTCCTACAAATTGAATTCGGCCCACGTTAAATATTATCGGTTATTAAAAGCGACGTATCGTCGTGTGTGCGCACATATGTATGCATATGTGTGCGATCTGTCGATATTTTTCTGCTCCATGAACACTCTCTTTGGGAATTTCTCTCTTCCCCTCTTTCCCTCTCTCTCTCTCTCACTCTCTCTCTCTCTTTCCTCCCTTTCTCTCTCGGTCTCTTCATCGTCTCCCACTTCCCTGTCCCATCCTGCTTTGCCTGGGTTAATTCCGCGGGTTACTCGGTAGGGAAGGTCGGCGGTGTCGGTTTCCAGATCATAGCCACGCAATATATAGATCCGGAGCGACATATCGATCGATGTGGACGAGAGCGGAATAATAATTTGCACTGTTATTGCGAACCCATCCGGCGAAATCAAACCGGGCCGGCGCGCTCGCCCTCTTGTTCTCCCTTTCCCTGCATCCCTGTGTCCCGGCATTTGCTCTCTCTTTCTTTCCCTTTCTTGGTCTCTTCAGCTCTTCTTGTTCATTATCTCCATCCTTCTCCACTCTCTCTTTCTTTCTCTCTCTCTCTCTCTCTCTCTCTCTCTCTCTCTCTTTCCCTCTCTCTCTCTCTCTTTCTTCCATTCGTTCTTTTGAAGGTAGAGTAAATGCTTTTATTGATTCCCTCCACACTCTTTTCCCTCTTTTTCTGCACCGGCCTCTACACGTACACACGTTAGGCACACGCTTTGTTCGGCGGATGAGTGGAACAGCTACGAATATGCGAATGACAAGTGGCAATCGATTGGAACTCATCGTCTCCTCAGCAGCGCCTAGCTCGTCGACGCTCCCAAAGACGCCTCGCGCCGATAGAAAAATACTCCCGACATGTACTTGCCTCGCCGTAATGACTTCATCGTCGTAGACATAATGGCATTCTCGAGACAGTGGCAAGCGAGAGACAATCCCGCATAATCTCGCGCGACATATTTGATTTCGTTTAACGTCCCGACCAACCTACGAGCCTCTCGTGCTTTTCATAGAGAATAACACATAACGAACTTTAAGAAAACACTTTTTCAGTTATCTCATTAAACACATTTATATTATCGCATAATTTTCATTTGTAATATTCGTGTCCATTCGTCGTGTAATTTATGTACATTTTCATCGCATTCACGTGTCCGCGCGTAAAAGCGATCTCGTTCCGTCGGCGAAAGATTGATAAATAATTAATAAATTTCGTAAATAACTCGGTACATAACTTCAACGTTATTCTTGAGAGACTTGTGAAGAGCAGGGACGGTTAGAAGGACTGCGAGTGGAGGTTAGCAATCCTGGCCGACGTCAAGGAAGCACGGGGGAAGTACGGTTTACTTCAAAAACTTTTTACCGATAGCGTAGCCAGCGGGCACTTTAAATAATCCTTCTGCACGCGGATATTAAATTTCTTACCGTGGCTCGCGGTGAGCGTGGCGGGTGCCACGGTAGTCCGTTTAAACGGTACACTTTGTCCGCAAGAGCGGATTGCTGCGGTACTACGTATATACATGTATATATGTATGAATGTGTGGTCCTGTGGCCATTTAAACTCTATTCGCGAGTTCCTGTAAGAAACCCTTAAGGCTAATTGAGACGACTTTTTCACGGAGGCGTTATTTTACGCTCTGAAAGGCGGTCCTCGATATCAAGCGCGTCGATCGCGTTTGAGATTAGTTTCGTCGTCGTGGCTTTCGAGGAAAAAAAAATGGGGGGAGTAATGAACGTAGCAAGTTGCAAAATGTCGTACGGAGAAAAGTAGGAGGGAAATTTTTGCTGGAAAATCAAGTACGAGTGTAAAGATGAGATTCGTCTAATTAAAACCAAGTGAGCAACGACCGCTCGAGTCTGTTTGAACTTTCGATTGGCAGCTCCCTCGTTTCCGTACGAGTTTCATCATTAGCGGATTTACGGAGCGGATTTCTCGAGGATCACGCGGAACATATTGAATATTAACGGACGCTCTCGTAAAAATTCTCAGAGTTGGCGAAGTGGTTTTGTGTTGTCGCTCGTCGATTTCGGATACGCGCGGGATGTTAGGAACGCTCGCTATCTGCAAATAACGGCGGAGCTTTGAATTTTAATGCGCCATGGCGATGTCGCGACTTCAGGCATCATTCTGAAGGGCACAGCACTTTCGCAAGATTAATCACAATGACGCCGATAACGCCGCCATTCTTTCTTATCGTAAAATTAAATGTCACTGAAAATGAAAGCCGTTTTTTTTTAATATTCCGTTTCTTGCGGCCAGTACTCTCAAACAATTAATCAATACTATCAACTTGGATTAAATTAATTTTTTATGCCTTTTTTATACGTATATATAGCACACAGTGATATAATTTTTTAAAGGTCAATCAATCGAGATATCCGTTAATCAGCTGGCTTGTCGGAAAAGTCGGAGCGGTAATTAATTAGTAAAATATAAATTCTATATTTCCAAAAGTATCTCCATTTGCATGGAGTGCACGGTGAGAGCCAGGTATGAACGCACAGTATAAACGCGAGGGAAGTGATCCCTCATGAAAAAAATATGAGGTAAAATTGCGGAATAAAATATTTTCATAAGAGGAGGCCGCGTCTCCGAGGAAAACCGGCTTCAAGCTGCCATGTATACGTTCATTTAGGTAAGTGAGATACGCCAGTCGTGTCGCAGAGACTGGGGAGAGACTGAACCATCTTTCTGAAAATATCCTAGTTATACGGGTAATGTGCATGGGGCCGGCATTGTAATTGAAGAGGACATACATCGCGCGCATATTCGACGCTTCATGTGGGCGTCTGATTATGAAACCGTATTTATCTGATACGCGGAACATATTCATCTCTCATGTATGCGCGAGATAAGATGGGAATCGGATACGCCGGTCGCGCAATGGAAAGTCCAATGTCAATGCTCTTGAAGTATGAAGATATCCTTGTTATCCCATATTCATCTCAAATTTCTAAATAGAACTAATGAACTAAAAGTAATAAGTTAATCTAAAGTTAAAAATTGAAAATAAAGGCAAAAAGAAATGTAATTATACAATTTTAGAAAGCTTTACTACAAGTAAAAGTAATAAATTCTTTTTACAACGGAAGATTGAATATTTTATTAAATCACAAAATCAAGATTTCCCATATAAAAGTTGAATTAGACGCCCATTGACCTTTCTATTACCTTCCTTTGACATTTCGAAGATGTATCATCTGATACGCGTACCGGTTTTTCCAGAACACCCTGTATAGTTGCTGAATCGGTACAAATCGCTCTTTGAGAGGACCCTCAGAGAAAATTATTTGCGTCGAATCGCTCGATGTTCCCCCTCCGGTATCGATGTCGAAACGCAGCCCGCAAAAATAATCCAGCCCGGGGCAGGTAGCGTTTATACGAGCGCGACGTTTCTCTTTCCAGCGTTACGCTCGGACAGAAATATGGTCGATCCGGCAGCTATTTTCTCTGCGGTCCGGCTACAGCCGGCAAACAGCCGGGACCGCAGCCTTCGCGGGATTTTCTCCCGCTCTTTGCCGATCGCAGCGTGCCGATGCGGCACGAACATCTTCGAAATGCAGGCGGGCGCGCGCCATTAATTACGGCGTATCCAATTATTCTTCGTTACGCGGATGATATATCGGCCAACCGATCCCCATTTTGTTATATCGCGCGTCGAAGCCCGACGCGCGCATCCGCGCGCGATATACGTTACGTTGCGGGAATATAATCCCTTCTCCATAACAATTATATAACAATGCTAATGCCGTAACAATGGGCGCGATAACGAGGAACAACCTCGCGCGGAATATCGCTCGACGCGTTCTCGCGTACGCGGGAGTGTCATATGCTGTGCGAGAAGATCTCATGAAATGGACTTGAAACGTTGATACAGTAGCTGGTATTGATTAAACGGCACGGAATAATCTTGCACCTTTTTGTCCGGCTAAATTTTTTTTATGTCTCTCTCTCTCTCTCCCTCTCTCTCTCTCTCTCTCTCTCTCTCTCTCTCTCTCATTTTCTCTTTCCTCGTTCCAATAAACGCTCGTATAAAGATAGAAACACTTTTCATGTACATATTCATGTTACGTTTCTACAGCCCTGTGTACTAGACACAAATCGAATCGACATCGCTGCGAACTTGTTAATTGCGAACTACTGTCTGATCAACGGACGGCATAATGCCGAGTCATTGAGATGCGGCAAGGGCGCTAGACGGTAGTCTAACCGCGTAGGCGACGTCGAAACAAGACCACTTCACAGCCGTGACTGAGCAGAGTTGGGGGGGGGGGGGCAAGGCAGAGTTACGTCGATTACTTCATTAATTAGACTGGCCGAAAGCTCTCGGTTCCTCGGTTTCTCTCTCTCTCTCTCTGTCTTTCTTCTTCCTACCTTTCCCTACGCTTACATTCGCATCGATGGCTAATTCACTCCTGCGGGATTGATTGCGTCGACACCAGCGGAGTTTCCGCTTTTTGCTGGAAAACGCGACGCGTCATCTTACTTGCCGCGCGGGGATCTTCTTGTCGGGACAGGCCTTGGGAAATGTTTTGCAGCGTCCGGCGGCTAATCGATTTTCTGCGGTTGTCCACTCTCCGATGCGTTCAGCCCGATGTACATTGGTTTTCCGACGTAAAGTTGCATCTTAATTAGTGTAAGATTCACGATTTCTTCCTGTATCTTTGGAAAAAGCTTCGCAGATAATGACAAATCGCTATTTAATTAATAACAAATTGCCCTAAATAATACCATCTAAATTACCTCGTAAATTACATCTAAGCAGTGATTTTTACCGCTTTATGTGTCCTTTATATATTTTTTAGTTTGCAGAAAATATTGAGAACATTATCGCATTCAAATAACGTCCAATATTCCACAAAATATATGTGCGAACAGGTAAAACATGATTTAACGTTCGGTTCTCGATTGCCAAGCTTATCCCCCAGATAGATAAAGATCGCCATTGTCGACCGATCTCTCGGCGATACGGATCGCGATTCGCAAGTTCCGAGACATCCAACGGATTTAAAGCTTTTGCGGCGGGATTAAAGGTTACCCAGGGGTTAAGGGTCGAACGGCAGAGCCGAGTGCTACCCTCGTTGCATTAATTCAACACGACTACCTCGGATACCGTGTATCGTACGGTTTCACTGTGATGCTATATACGAGCGTTATTTTATTTCGCAAAATTCTCAGACGATAAATCTAAAATGCGTTTTTACGCTTTAACCACCCGTTTAATAAATTGTATCCTCGTAACGATGATGAGAGAGGATCTTTCCGTCATTTCGAGCACGAAAGCGTTCCTCGAGCTTCTCCTCGCTTCCTCCCGCCCGCTCTTTATTTCGATAATTAAATCTCTCTTCTACATTGTCTACGATCAAAGCTCTCGGCCTGTTTCGCCTGTTGAAGGAATAATAAAACTGGAGCACTTTTAATTTATATAATTTACAAAAAGTCAAAATAAGAGATTGACTCTGTTGATAAAACTACGACGTCCACTGGCGAATTATCGTTTCGGAAATATCACGAACAATCTTTGCAAATATTTTTAGATATTTTTGTCACAGATCTCTTTTTATCGAAATATACATGCAAGTATCTAAAAATAAAAATAACTTTGCGAGCAATTCTTTCTTCTCTTCTTACGTCGAAAAGCTCGTAAGATGTAAAAAAGATATAAATGCATACAAAATTAAATGTCATTAATTTCTAAGACGTTTCGAGCTTAAAACATGAAATAAAATTACGTGATAATAAATTATGTCACGTTTGACACGGCGGACAAAATTTATCGCTCGTATTATCATACATATACATCATACGAAACATTGCTCCAAGTTTTCTCACGTGTATGTTTATCCCAATAATCGTGTCGCGTCGCGTCGCATCGCTTATCCCCCAAAAGCTACCGCAATCTGGATCAAAGCCGTTGCAGATACGTGCAGGCCGGCTGGAGGAGCAATCCTTCTTGCCGAACTGACGGGCGAACGTACGAGATTTCCTCGCCTAGCTGTTCCTCTATCCCGATCGTGTTCAACATCCATCTCTTTTTTCCCCCTGGAGCGGGAACGAAAGCACGGTCCGGTCAGGATCCGGGGGGGGGGAAACGAGTTCATTGCGACTGGTAGCTCGTATATCCACGATTTATCCAGTCGCGGATTGCCTCCGCGGAAATCGGGGCTGATCTAATTTCGCGCGCGCGACCCCGACGAGGAAGCTTTATCTCCAGCTGATGGCTCGATCTCGTATCTGGCCGATCTCTATCCTTCTCTCCCGGTTCCGACTGCGAATTCCGGCCGGCGCATTTCTCGGCCGTTAAGTGTCGGAAAACAGAATTACGAGGTCTGGGAATATTTTTCAAGTGCTCACGACAATGCTTCTCCAACGACTCTATCTCCCTTGACGATCGTGTTAAATTACGGCGCACATTAATTTGATTTTTCTCGGAATTCATCGCCTATTTGATACTCTTATTATCGAATAATTGCAATAATAACGAGAACGACGTAAATGTCACGCTGACATTAGGATCGTTTTCTTTTTCAACAAGAATTATTTTAAAAGGTTCTTGTTCGGCAAGAAATATTCTGCCGTTGAACGTTTGTATCTCTTCGATGGGGAAAGATAAATTGTCTTACGCATCGCCTTGCTCGATTTAAATTCAGCACGGTGCATTCCGCCCATGAGGAGCTCCCTTTTTCCGCCTTAACTTTAGCTCTCCTTCCCGCAGTTCTTAACTATGACGTTCGGATAAAAACGCGAGACACGAAAATGGCTATAAAATGGAATTTGATACGGAATCATGGTAGAAACTCGGCTTCTTCCTTCGCCTTTGTTCTCGCGAAATAGCCCCTCGCAATTACACTCGCGCAAAATACACTGACTATTATTCCGTGATAAAGCAAACGTGTTTTCTCGAGTGTCATCCTGCGAACATTATTTCGCAACGTGGCGTCCTTTCCCTCTGCAAAATATTTGTTTTGTTTGCGAAAGCATTCGCAAAAATCTGTATTTCATGCGGGAGAGAAAGAGAGAGGAAAGCAGAGAAAAAGAGAGCGAGAGAGAGAGAATGCCATTTTACAACCAAACCCAGCGATTTCTCAGTGGGAAAACTCCGATAATTTCTGTCGTTACAATACGCGTTTTTCCTATACACACATACACACCCGCACACACGTACACAAATGTGTGCGCACATTATATTATTCATACAAATTTTTAAAGCGATCATAAAACATGTAATCGCCAAAAATGATAATATTCACCGGCGTGCTCGTTACGCGTGTCGAGTTTCTAATGATTCGTTCGCGTTTGAGAATTCCGCGTGACGCTCATCGATAATTGTAGCAATTATAATTAGAACGTTCCCCCAGCCGTTCTCCCCGAATATAACACCGTTTGCGGCGCAGGACGGATAACGGGTGGCGCGAGCCGGATAAAATCCATTTTGCGTAATCCGTCATGTCCGCATTTATCCGTCATTAATTCAGCTGCGATTTTAATTGACAGAACAGCTACTACGCCCGCTCGCCCGCGGCTTGCACAGTGTTTATATTATCGATTTTGCAGTACGTCCACCAACCACTGATCAGGCGATGAACGCGGCTCACTCGCGTCTACTCGCGATTGATGCAATGATAACTATGTCTGTCTGCGTCGATAAACCGGAGAATGCGGATCGTTAAAGCGAGGCAAGCGAGATTGTACACGAAATTTCCGAAAATTCAGGTAGCATCAGATTGTAATATAATCATGCCGAACCAATACGCGAACAATTCAAATTTTCATTTTAAATTTAAATGCGTAAATATTTTAAATAAAAACTTTTTAGAGAACTCGCAGAATCTTTTTTTTAACATTATATTTTTAGAATTTTTTATTTCTCAAATTTTCTCCTGTCACAATTATTTTTGTTGTGTTGATAAACCTCAAGGTGTCTTTTCAGATTTTTTAATTTAAAAATGAGAATGAAATTATTTTTTTCTGTTATTTATAAATTAAGAAGAAGATTGTGCATTCAAAAATTAATACAAAATTTTAAAAACAAATTCTGTGTAATATATATATAGACTTTCCTTTGAAAATCTAATAGATTCTTTTTGTAATCAAGGTATTAGGGCAAATACTGTTAATCTCGTTGATCGCCATCGAACGCAGAGAGAATTACCTTCGTTATTATATCGCTGTGGGGGATTTTATGATATTTTCCTCCGGTATATAATAGCGATTTAATCAACACAATACACCGTGTGTCACATATAGGATGATTCAAACATTTGATACGAAACGATTGGTCAGCTGCCGTTTCTACATTCTTTTTGATTTGGAAAGTAATACGAGAGCGAATTGGAAGATCGCCCGCGCCTATTATATGGGACACACATTTTTTAAATTTAGACCATTTAGACCAAATAAACGACTGGATAGCGCGACTCATTAAGTTCTCCCTTTTCTTTCTACCTTTACCGGGAATTCGAGGAAATTTTTTGGCAACCCTGCAATGTAAGCCTCATGTTTATAATAATATTTTTGCATTAGCGATTTCGTGTTCGTATCGTGAGAGTACCGATTAAAATAACGAATATCAACGGTGAAAATTTTTGAATCGATTTGGCGCGACTAGCACGTGCTTATCCCGATCTGTCGAAGTTTCCGCACTCCCGCGAGATCATCGAGCGTACCGGGACTTTTTCATCGTGCAATTGAAATCTCCTTCCCGATTTTAAATAACGCACTTTTAGCTTTAAAATTAATGGCGTTTAACAATTCAAGGCTCATTCGCCGCGCTTAATCCGTCTCATCGGTCGGCGGCCGGAGGGTTAATGCCGCTCTCAAAAGCGCCGCATTAAATGTTTATTGTTCGTCTACTCAAAGGCCACTTCGCCTAGTCGTACGGCTAGTTTCACGAGGTTAACCTAGCGGGAAGCCAGCGACGGCACCGCAGAGAGGGTAGGCTAAAACCGGAGTCTAGTTTCGTTCGGTAGCGGACCGCCGTCCGTCCCGGCAAGTGCCCATCCCTTCTGAATATTTTAGGAAGTACGCGCGTGTGTATCCCACCTCACCCCTCGCCACATTATATCGGGCTCGAAGCCTCCGGTAGACCCAGGCGAGCGTGTATATCCCAAGGATACAGATACGCCCGCGATTAAATTCGTATGTGCATCTGAGGAAGCTGTGACTCTCGGGAAAATTGTAGAGAGCAGTCAGAAAACGCAGTAACGAAGGAAAACGTATCGCAAAATGAATTCGCAGATTTTTTTCACGTGTCCGCCAAGAAAATTCGGCAGAAACGCACCCCCATTCCGAAATTGGTCTTTAGTCTCGACGAGATTTTAAAATAAAAACGTTTTTCAGTTCGAGCGCCTTTGTGCACGGATTCGCGATTATTTTGGAAATTCGAGTTCCTTCCTAATTAATAGAATTAAAATATTCTATAATCGTAATCTCATTCGAGTTGTTGTAGTTTGAGATTTTTACACTTTTGTTATCACAACATGCCATTGTACGATGGCACAATTGTTTCTAAAATCGGGATTCCGCGAATTGAGATGGAAATGCTTACATCAATTTATCTGGCAAATCGTGTTCGGCAGCCAGTCGCAGATCTTCCAGCGCAGAATGGTACTCTTTGAGGGCCATAAAGATCTCGGCTCTTCCCAATAGCGCCAGGGGCAACGACAGACCTTGATCAACCGTCTTGTTTCTACCTGAGACAGATATTGTCGATACCGTATGATTTGGGAAAATATTGCTGCTCAGTTCGAGACCCTCGAGAGACCGTTCATCGATTACCATCGCGAACACGAACAATTTATCGACACAAAGCCAATGAAGCCATGAAAACGCGAGGGGTCTTTCAACCAATTGACATATGTTACTAGAATGCGGTGAGTAAGATTTAAGTATTTATTCCACTTGTTGTGTGGATTTGGCGCGACGCCAAAGCATACGCGATGAACTCGTCGACGCATATTTCAGACTTATGCACGCATTAGAATTCATAGAAATATTAAAATATTTATTTAATACGAGAAGAAAGCTGGACCTCATATGTAACATAGATATAACTACAAATAGCTTTTGACTCCCCAGCACAAACCATTGCACTTTAATATAAATATAAATTAATTAGCAATTAATAATTAAATCAAATAAATACCAATTATATAATATTTGTAGTAAATAATAATTATGTATGATTTAATTAAACATTCGTAGCATCGCGTCCTAATTATTGGAACAATATAAGTATTATTTTATGTTAGCGCAAAACTACGCATAAATTCAATGATCGTTAGTTAATAATTCGTCTTAATAATCGCAACTGATGATTTAATCACATCACAGTCTAACATATTTTGTTATGTATAATTGATACAGTAAAACATTAATTATTTAAACTGGACAGTAATAAATATATCTGTTGTCCATATAAATTTTTTGAATAAAGAAGAATGTAATATTAAAAGTAATAAAACCGATATGTAATAAATGTGTGATGTATAACAATATATACAGTTAAAATAAATGATAAATTATTCCCGTTCTATTGCATTTGTAGTAACCTGGTTGAGGTGCGCGCAGGACGGCCTGACTGAACAGTAAAAGGGCCTTGTCGTGTTCGCCGACGGCGACGAGCTGGTAAGCTTCGAGTCGCCTGCGTCTGGAGATCTCCGCATCCTTGTCTCTGAAAAGGGGCTTCACCTTTGCGAGCGTGTCGGTCACGACATCTTTTACTCTCGCGTCAGCGAAGACCGCTCTCACCCGCCCCTCGTCGTCATCGATCCGGCCGAATATCTCCGACGTCCAGGTATCGCCCGCGGTTTGCATCACGTATCCGCTGAAATCGTGGAAGAATCCCTTCTTGCCGGAGCGCAGCGTCTCCGACGAGCAGAGGGTCCTGTAAAATTCATCCTGATCCTGCATTCTTGCGCACGGAAAGGCGCCCGGCGTGCCGTGTCTCGTGGAAGCCCTTTGTGCCGCGTTCTTCCTTCTCCTCGACTCGCCCGCGCTCCGTTAACGAGATCCTGTGTATGCGAGCGAATCACCTTTAGACGACGTGCTGAAATACGGCCCGTCCGTTTTTATATCGCAGATTAGTGTACCCACTTAGTTTGTTACGATTGCGTCGCTTATATAAGTCGACTTCTCTTCCTCTACATTCTGTTCCATCTTATTTTTAAGGCGCAGTTTTATATTTTCTGCTACTTATTACCTCCTTTGGCCTGCCTTTTTGTAAACGTCCTTTTTGTACGTGCGAGAGAGGAATTTATCTTTTAAGATTTTTATCTTAATTTACCTCTCAGTTATTACGCTCTTATTCGGTATCCCAGTTTGCTTAATACTTTCAGCTAATTATGTTTTGATTAAATCTTCTTGTATTTCTACTTTTGTGAGAGATGAATTTCTCTGGAATACAATCAATTTCCTCCTTCGTCTCTCTACTTCTTTAGAGCGCTGCAGTTGTCGATGTACTGACTAGAAGTCTGATTCGTTACTCTCGATGTTGCAGCGTTCCTCTCGACCGATCCTTTTGAATATTACAGGAGCTTCGGAGGTGTTTCGGTATTTTGTATCTGCCGTCGAACGAGCGCGCGACTCTGTTACGCGAATTTTCGGAATTAAGAAGCAGCTGTTGGGTAATTCACTGGGAGCAACGATCAGAATAAACATATAATATATTGTATAATATAAGGAGCTGGGTATTTTGTTCGAAAAAATATTAGTTCGTGAGTAATAATTTTGTACAGGTTGATTTCAGTCCGAAAGAAACGCTAAAAGTGCGCGGGTCCAAAAAAAGTTATTCCGTCGTACTGAATCATAAAAGGCTGAGGACCGGACGCGCGGGCAGATTCCTATTCTTTCGTTCTGTGGAATTAAACGACTCTATTCGCCCGTGAGAAATAGCCACTCGGGGATTCTCTATCAAGAAGCAGCGAGACCCGAATTTAAAAGAACTTCCTCTTTCGCCGAGTCCTTCTTCGCAAATTGGTTGGCTGCTAGAATATCGGATGAACGTCGTATTCTTTTTCTATTCTTCTGTGTTTTTACCTCTGTTTACGTTTATTTCGTCAAACGTATAAAAGTAAACGACAAAATTAATGCCTAAATTATCTTAACACGTATTTAAGATTTAATCGCGCTGCAAATTAAAATTCGAACATGTATTCACGATAATTGATGAACAGTACATTTTTTTCTGTAACACCGAAACTCGTCGAAATCACATCAGTTTTAACTCCCGCTTTATATACCGTTCCATTGCCTAAACGCCTAAGTAAAGTTCACTCGAGCCGCTCGTTTGATTGTCTTTTACGCAAACTTTTCACTTCGCCTTTTCAACCATTCTGAACCCTGCATCCCGATTTCTTTCTGATTTCCTCTTCGCCGATTCGCAGTTTTGGAGCACGACGACCGCGACCGAGGGACACCCGAGTGCATACGGAATGACTGAAACGGATTACTGTCGGCCCCGCGTCCCCCTCTTCCACTCGGCGAGTAAAACTTTAAAGATCCTCGACCACTCTCATTCACCGCGAAAACCGCAGTACCCGGGGATTCCTCACGTCTCTCGCGCCGGCTCGATGCTTTATGAGGGGTTTACTTTATAGACACGAACGAGGTATTAGGACGAAAGACCGGTATTAGACTGAAGACGCCACTAGAATGCGGACGAAAGGGTGGGACAAATATATGTGCGTATATATGGCGAAAGGAACAAGGATAGAGTGTTGTCAAAAAGAAAATCTCTTCTCTCTCTTTCTCACTTCGTTTCCCCCCCTCCTCTCTTTCCGTCTATTTCTATCTTTCTCCGTGTCTAGAACAGCTACAGAAATAATTTTAGACACGTTCTATTTCGATCGTAAACGACTTGTGAGGCGTGTTACGGTTTTGCAGCAGAGTCCTCTGGCTCCGTCCGTTCGCAAGCGTCGAGTAATCGTGAAACGCCACGAAAAATTTCTCGTCGATAACGACATTCTCGATCCCGACATCGTCTGATCCCCCTACCACCATCCCGCTTCCTTTTTTCACTGTCGTACCGTGCGGTCTTACCCCGGCGTCGCCTCTTGAGTCGACGCAGAAATCCTACCCCCGATATCCGCCCCCGTCACTGTCCGTTCCTCCACCATAGAGCCCCATTATAGCCCAAGAAAATTTATCGCCGAACGTCCTTGATCTCCCTTCCCGCCTCTCCCCGCCGACCTCACCTGCCCGCGGTGGAAAATACCTGGATTCGAGTAACTCGTAAATCGAACTAGCCGTGTAATAAAGTCGTACCGTGACGTTCCTCGCTCTTTCGGAGTTTCCGCACCTTGCGACTTTTTGCTATTGTGCACCGAGCGAAATCTTCGAGCTCCGTGTACGAGACGTTCTTACGTGACTTTCGCCTCGGCCACTTAATGGCGAGCTAGAATCTGACATCATCTCGGTGGTAAATCTTAGTTCCCTGAATTTTCGTGTAAACTATGTAATTGTAACTACGCGAGAGATTGATATATTAGCTTCTTTTTTTTAGATTGGAATATTACAGTTTTGCATCATTTAAGTATGTTAAATTTTGTCTTTTTAATTTAATATTTAAAATCGATCCAAGTTTGAAATTTATAATTTCCGAATTTCGATATTCTTTAAAATCTTAAATTTAATTTACATTTTTTAAATTAACAATTAACAATTTTTAATTTTAAATATTTGAAACTATAAATTAAATTATAAAAATTTAAGAATTGAAAAATTACATTTTTTATATTAAAAGTTTATCCATACTTTTACGAATGATTTTTTAATAACAGATTTTTCGACTTGATGCTTATTTTTCTCAATAAATATATGTTACAACATATCTATTTAATAACTAAAGATTAAAAATGAAGCATAAACTCTTTCTAAACTTGTAGAAAAAAATGGATAAGAAAATATTATTAATAATGTTTACCGCAATATTATAATTATTAAAATCGTAATATTACAATTATAATCTTTAATTAATTTTAAACGAACTTTGCTTAATTATTTTAATTGAACTCTCGACTATAACGGTACATAATGTTAAATAGGAAAATTGCAAAAAATAATAATCTTTCTCTCAATATCTCTATATATATTCGCTAAAGTAAAATATTTTGAGAAAAAATTCACGATTAAAAAATAAAACCGTTAAAAAGAAACATATATATAATTTCTCAATTAATTCTTTCGTAATTTCTCACTGCATCCTGGTTAAAGTATTTCGGGCACGTTGTAAAACGAAGTTCGAGTCCCGTCGAGTCATCCGGCCTGAGAGAATTTGTACACCGCACCGACGTTCACCATCCTTGAAAACGTAAAGTATCGATGCTACTCCTCTGATGAAATATCGACACTTGACTTCTTGGAGTAAATGGAACCTTTCGCGCGGTAACGTCATATGAAATTCCCGAAGGACCGTCGGCAGTTGTATCGATTTAACGTCCGACCACGTATGCCCCGTTAGTTGTCATATGCGTGTCAGGTGCTTGCCTTATCTATTCGCAATCCCGCTCATATTCTTCTCCGGAACGTATGAATTTTTCAGTATTGTCGTCGCAAGATTCACCCGTTCGCGGGAGGAGAAGGGTAGAAATTCTTTGCGGGGTGGGACGTCTGGCGCGCGCCCGCATTAAATTATTATACCCAAGATTTTCCGCTTTTGTCCGCGTTACTTCGTAATTCGCGGATTTTTCTAGATCAATTTGTACTTTCGCGTCCCGCAAAGGAATGTGATCGTGGTTTTCGTTTCCTTCCCGGAAACTGATTGCCGAGAAACAAACGAGGAACAGCATCGCGTGATGAACGACGATGCCGTATACCAATGTATTCAATTGCCGACGTAATTGGTTTTTATTGAGTTAAAAAATATCCTTGCCTATGTATCACGATCCCCTTACTCTTTCAACCATAAGATAACGAAAGATTTCTTCCACCAAGAGATTCAGACGAATCACGATGGGTATTAAATTCTGCGGGCAATCATTCTTTTTTTTCGTCCTTTTTGAAACTGATTCTCGTGCAGCGCGGTCGTTTCTCGTGCATGTTCTTTTTTTCCGGTAGGAAGCGCTCGCTGACGGGATATCTTGCCGAGGGTTCGCGATAATCGGGTCGATTTATGAGCCAAGATGGGAAGTTATCGCGGTACTGGCAAAGCAAAACGCTGGCAGCTTTATCGGTCTCGAATTCTCTCCCGTGGACTCTATGGAACTTTAGGGAGAATGTTTGGTAGATTTATCCGCCGCTCTCAGCGTCGCTAATAATTGATACATCTGTTAGCTCGCGCGCCATATTTAACTACGAGATAACAGCGATACGTATAATCGCGCGTTAAACAACACGTTCGCGTGCGATACGTGCGCCGAAACGAAGCCTCGCCGTAATTCGTAGTTAAGTTTCCCGGCGGCCGTTTAATTCGTACAGACACTAAATGGCGTTTTTTTTTTCGCCGGGTAAGGCAAGCCATTTCGCGTGTTGGGGCAGAAAGACGCGGCTGATTCGCGTAATTCGAGCAAATTGCACAATAATGCCGGCGGAATATTCGCCGAGGGATCTTAATGGTATTTTTATCGACTTTCCTTCCAATGCTGCAGCGACCGCCTTCGTGCGGCTGTCTGGGGGAGGGCGGAAAAAAACAAAAAATCGTCGTAGGGTCTACCACGAGGGAAAGAAACCCTCCTTTTCCCCCTCGTCCTCCTTCACGCACATTACGGAGCGTGTGCATTTTTTTCTAATGAAACTTGCCAGTTCTTACGTTAGTTATTCAAATTAATTTTCCCTATGTGTGTACTTGCCTCTTTTAATCGCGGCCGTAAGGGCGCGAAATTACCATCGCACCCTCTTCGGCCAAACACCTCGCCTCGTCTCTACACATCCTGCCGTGCACCGTTGACTACTGTCATTAAATGCAAATTTCACACGGCCGGTAGGGCAACTAGAGACCAAAGTTTAAACCGTATTTAGTGAAGCGTTCTTGCTGATTAGGAGCGGAACAGGTGTATTTCCGGAAGTAGTGACATATGATTACCTCGACGAAAATACTGGGATTCGTCACTCAACACTTACGATTGTCTGCATGTTTCAATCTCTACGTTGTGCAGTCCATTCTACACTTTGCGCATCTGTATCGTCTGTGGAATATTGAATAAGTAACACGAAAGATGGAAAATATTCTGACGACATAAAAAAAAAAACGCCTGCTGAAGTGGCATCATATCGATGAACAAGTTAATAATATCAGTATTCTAATGAGCTGAGTCAATCTTTATTAGCGTAGATTTTCAGCCTGATTGCTTAGCCATGCGAAGAGTTATCGGATCGATTCTCGTTTATGTCAGCGTATTACATATTAATCGTCTTTTGTGACACACGCAATCCGATTCCCATCTCTAAACACACGACACCGAATGAAGCACCGTGTTGCACCGTTCCGTACGCTGGGCGTCATAAATGCCGCAATGTTACCAGATAAGCAGTTTTTGATGAAGAAAAAAGAACGAAAAAACATTTCTAAATCTATCCACGTTATCACGAACTTCGCACGATGGGCAGAGTGGACGCATTATCTCAGCATAACATAGTTACCAAGAAATTGCCGAACACGTTTAATCGTTTTATTTGACAATAAGAATTCTTATATCGTAAGCATAATTATTTAGAGATATCTGAACGCAGACGGCGTTATCTGGAGTTTTATGTAATTTTTTTTCACATTTAATAAGATGAAGGCGTTTTAATGACGCTTCAGTGTCCCGTCAGCGCTCTTTTATCGCTCTTATAAAGAGCACTCTCGCGTCTCTTTCGCAATCTCTTTTTATCAATTTACCGTCCGTTACACAGCCGGGACGATCGACTGATATCATATTCGCCGGTGCTACATTAGCTCACACGACCTCCTTGACTGAACGTGACCGGAGCGTGCGCGCAATGAGGAGCTCGCTTCTATAAAATTCGTCGTGCGCAAGCGGATTCTTTTTTCGTAGCGGCTTCTTGCGGGCTGCGAATTTTTGTTCTTTGTGTCTTTCGATAAACCACGGATTCTTTCTTCGGAGAGTTTCTAGTGCGTCAGCGCGCAGTCATCAATCTCATTGCGAGCCAGCCGGAGAGCCCGTCAAGCTTCTTTCGCAACGTTTGATGATAAGTCAACGAGCTCGAAAAATGCGATAAAATATGCTATAATGTACGAAGAAAACTGCTGGCATGCATCCACTTCTTTATGCATTCTAATCTACATCTCGAGTCATATTTAAGTACGTCGTATGTAACACCCCGCGCGATTTTTAATCCCCCGTGGAAGTCTATTTATTACTGTGAAATTTTAGAAGTCAGAATTACAAGCATAATTGATAGGAAAATTTTAGAAAGTCAATAGCGACCGACATATGTGTGTGTGTACGAATAAATAGTAATTATACGAATGTAGAATAAATATTAATTACACTAAATAACAAATTATCTGTAATCTATCATTTTTTTGTCCATCCTTCTCCAAAGAATTCTAAATTTCCTAATTGTACATTTCAAAAAAACTTTTGCGATTAAACGCGGAAAACGCGCATGTCGAAACAAGTAGAAAACTTCATGTGGGAGAACCGAAAGCATCTTGTTCGAATCATACTATGGTTTGCGGCAGTACGGTTTTCGGGATTCCAGACGGCGATCTTGCAGCCATATGTAATCCGAGCTATCCGTGGGCAGTTCCGTACCGAAACCATCGCGTCTCCGTAAACTAGTTTATGCTGAGAACCGCGCAATAAATTATCGTGAACGGCCCCTCCGGGACCGCTTTTCGCGATGTATAATGCGCCGGATACGCTCGCGGAAAGCACTTTACGCAAATGAGAAGAAAACGCGCCTCCCATCCCGCCGTCTCGAAGATGAAAATCGATTTTTGAGAGACGGCGAATTCCGTCTCTTTCCCCTTTCGCTCCTCTCGATTATCGATCTTCTGTATCTAGTATATTGCACGCGAATGCTTTATTTCCACATAAATCTAGCCCTCAGTGACAGAGGGGTGAGATAGGGAGTAGGAAGAAAGTGAGATAAAAGTAACTCGAATCTTATTTATACTTCTCATTGCTAGACTTAGAGGAATTTAATTCCCAGAGCAGAGAAAATATCTCCATCCGCGTCTATCGATTGTTTGGCTCTCCCCTCACGCGCACAACGTATTATTTATTCGCAGCCATTAATGGAAATACGATGCATTATGCGAACGATTTTTCATCCCGCACTTTCCCCTCCTCCCTCCCTTTCCGCCCCAAATACGCGGAACGAGAATAAAGTATGGCCGCGGCCGCGGAATGCAATCGTCCATGACGCGATTACCCGCGGAAATCTTGCCGAATCATCAGGTGGTTCGCCGCGCGACCGCGCCAGGGACTGCGCAGTTTGCGCGCGTGTTTGTCGTCGTAAGCCTAATTGTAAGCCGGTTAATTACGGCGTTTATTTGCGTGCGCCCGTCCGTCCGTTCGGTCATTCGCCCGTGCAGGTCTGCACGTCTACCGCTGCGTTCCGCCGAAGATCGGTAATCGTTATCACGTTCCGCGCGGGGACTTCATTACGCGAGGCCAACCGATAATGACATTGAATGTACGATGGACCGTCATCAATTGTCGGCGCGAGTTGTAAAGTACGTTTCTCTCTCTCTCTCTCTCTTTCTCTCTGCCACCCTGTTTCCCTCTCTATCCGTCCCTCTCTTTCGCTCCGCGATCGGTTGCGTTAACGAAGTCAATTAGGCGCGGAATGGGCCCCCGACTGCATTTCGTGACACAGAAATCTTCGGCGAGTGGAGCCCGCGCGCTTATCGCTCTGCTCACAGATTTAGCGAGATAATTCGATCGATCGATTCTCTCTCTGCTGGGTACGACCGTCCCGACAGCGTCCGCGTTGCATTTTCCTTCTCCCCTTCCTGCTTCCCTCCGCGTTTGCTTGCAAAGCGTACGCCGGGCAATCTCATAAAGATGAAAGCGATTTCTCGATGTTAGCATTTTAATTTAATCCTCTTACGCGCGGAAAACGGCGAGTAAAAATGTTTTGCGGAATGTCTTCTCCCCCCCCCCCCCGCGATTCTACCGTTTGGCTCTCCTTTATCAGGAGACTTTGCAGATACGAATAATTCAACGTGCGTCTCAAAAGGACGATCCTCGTCGAAATGATTGTTAATTGAAAGTTATGAAGAGTCTGTGAACCGCCCGGCAAAAATTGGTGGTGGTAGGATATTTTTAATCCTCTAATAAAAAAAGAAAATCACTCGATTAATTCGATATGTTTATCTAATTCGTTAATTAATTCGTAAACATCTACGTGCGAAAATGTGTTTTGATTAGAACGGCGGTATATCAATATTAGACGAATTCACGCAAACGCTTCGTGAGTTAACGAGAGTTCGTTCCTTTTTTATCTCGCCGGCGCGGCGCCTCTCGGCGGACGAGAGGAAGAGACGCGAAGTGGACGGAGAGAGAGCTTCGGGGTCCAAATGTTAGCCTTCTTATCGAGAGTCAATGACGTTTAAAATAATATCCCGGGCTAGAGACGCCTCGCCGCGGCCGTTTATCTCGAGCCGCAGAAACTCAATTCTATCCGCTAACGAAGTTATAGAAGTTCGCCCCGGTTAAAGTAGCGTTGCGGGTGGCGCGCGGAGCTGCCGTGCCGTGCGAGAAACTATATCGTCGTCACAGAAACGACATAAGGAGGCGAGTCGCTATTATCCACCGCGTGGCGAGATCGATAATCCGCTCTACTTGCGGGGACACACGGATCACAACTTCCACGCAAATCCACCTAATTAGCCGGCGCATGTCGGCTTCGTGCAACTGCAGCCCGCCGTCGCGCCGCGCCGATCGGAAACGTATGCTCGTGTTGCGGGCGTTTCTTGCGAGTAAACAACGCGCGATATTTTGCACAATTGAGACCTGCAAATTCGTACGCGGACGAGGCGCAAATATTTAATTTTCAACATTCAAGATTCGGTCTTGAATCACCGCTCGCGATCCGTTTTTCCTTCTCTGACGCTTTGATCTTTTATTTATTTCGCTTTATCCGCTTCAAGATAAGTTAACGCATTAAGATAATGAGCAACGAGAGAGAAAAAAAAAATTGCGAAAGTTTGTATCTGCATTCGCGTTGTTTATTCGTTTCTTCTCGCGTGCCGAAAGTACTCTCGCTCGCTGCTTCGCTCATTGTTCATTCGTTTGATGTATATCTATCTTAATAGCTCTTAGATTCGACATATTTACTCACGAAACATACAGGGAATACTCGAAATAATGTTATTTAAACAGGAAATGGAGCTGTTGCCTTGATATAGTACTGGCTACTGATTTTCATAGAAATGTGGACTCATCTAATTTCGCGAAACGACTGGTTCATATACATTTCGTTACTTTGTACTCTGCATAAGTCCACAGTGTGGATTTCATTATTGTTAATATTTAAAGTTCAACTCTCGCAATTACCTTAACGACGTGTTAAGACAGTTTTTGCTCTCCTCTTCTTTCTCCCCGTTCCATCTTCCTTTTTAAAAAGTCCCCGTATATTCCCCGAGGTAATAGCGGTGATACGTATAAATGTTTCACGACGTCGCCTACGGATCCCTCGCTCGCCGCAAAATTTGATTAACGAATCCCCTGAATTTTCTCTAGCGGGAACATCACCATATCTGAAGTTCCGTATGACGGCTCTACGGCGAATTATTAATGGTGCCGTAGAATTACCAGTGTTTCGCGCGATTCTCCGACGGTTGCCTGCAACGAGATTCATTCGTCGAGTCGCGTCGCGCATCTACATATTTCGCGCGTTTTGCTCCACGGAGACCGTCGAAGGTGAGAGAGAGAGAGAGAGAGAGAAGAAGGAGAGACAGCAAGTGTGAGAGAGAAAGCGATTCGAGAGAGAAGGATACACGACGCGTGTCGTTTCGCGTAGATTATAATTCTATCGACGTACGTACGTACGAAATAAAATTACGAGCTCGCGCGCGCGATGTATTCTCAGGCGCGCGTTATCGATCGGGATACGTTGCAACTGTGGCGCTAATTGCAATTGACGATTAATAATTAACGCCTACGTCCGTAATCTGCCGCGAAATAATGTCGCGCTCGTCGCGCTCCATCGTGCGTGCAACGGCCGCGGTGACAAAAAACGATAGCGCGATGTGACATTGCGTCATTTCGGAGATTCGTGCATATCATTAAAAACCAGTATTCCATTTATATATATAAATTTTTTTTTTTTCAAGCGACCAGTCGCTAATATGACCAACAATGTAACGTCGCATTTTTTATTTATTTATTATTTACGCATCTTATTTATCTTTCATTTATAAAAATATTTTAATCGTCTATTTTCGACCATCCGTTTAATGATTCATCTCTTATTATTCGTATTGTTACGTCATTTCAAAATAAAAATTTCATATTACGTTCGCTGCAGTTTGTTCAACACACCTATGCGAATTTATACGAATTGTAACGCGACATTAATTCGGCTGATCTTGTTCCAAAGATCAACATAGAAGCAAAAAGGCGTTTTCTTACAATATCGCGATAATTGCGAACAATCCGTCAGTTGTTGTATCGCTCTCTCTCTCTCTTTCTCTTCCTCTCTCCGTCCTTGGCTCTATCCAATCGCCAGTCAGACGGAGATCGTGGAGCACGTGAAATCGCGACTGATCGCGGGCTCGCGCGCGCATCCCGCCCGATCTTGCGTGGGCGTCGCGACGTCACGCAGCACGCCGGCTCGGGCGTGTGCGGACGGTGGCGGGCGGCTGCGAGACGCCTCGCGCCGCCGTCTCGCAGTAGGCGACGCGACCTCGGCCCGTCAGGATCGTACGGTTGGCTTACGCGAGGTAGCGGGGATCATGCCGGTCTCTGTACACACAACAACCTCGGCGGATTGAGAGATAGAGAGACGAGAAAAAGGCGGCCGCAGCGTGCCACGTGTCGCCACGACGGTCTGGCGTGACGTTTTGCGACGCCTCGCATCCTTTCCGTTCGGCTACCGCGTTCGGAAGTGCGTGGCGACTGTAGAAGATGACACAGTTCCGCGGCGAGAGAGGAGAGACGCGGCACAACCACCAGCGTGACGGTCCGAGTGTAGATTGATATATAAATTGAGTGAGTGAAGTGTTGGATCTGCGATCTGCGATCTCTGTCAAGTCGTCGCCGTCGAGAAGTACTACGGGGCAGTGCCACGAAGCGCGGAAACGGATTCTCCTGGATCGCGGCGAGCCCCCGCAGAGGAGAGAAAGCGCGGAAAGGACGAGTGAGTGTCACGTAAGAGTGGGAGAAAAGCGTAATGTAAATTGGGCTCTCTCTCTCTCTCTCTCTCTCTCTCTCTTTCTCCTGATAATCATGCACTTCGTACGCTGACGTAATTGTCACGAGCGTGAGACTGGTGCGACGCGTGCATTATACGAATAGTGACGATACGATAACAGAATCTAGAGAGAAAGGACAGAGAAACGGAGAAAAAAAAAGAGAGAGGGAACGAGAGGGAATTGACGCGATTATACTCCGATCCTGCGGGAAGCGAGCCGAGTAGTTACGGCCGCTGGGAAGCCGCCGTAGGTCCTCCCCCGCTGCCCGTCTGACTCCGCACGACCTTTTCCACTTTCGACTATCTCCCTGGACTGCGCGCGCGGGCATTCTTCCACGTTGATATGCGAGCCCGCCATATATCTTGGCGGTTTTCAGGTCGTTAGCGGCGCGAGGGGTGGACGGGGAAACGCGGAGGTAGAAAGCGGAAAACGCGCGAGTCCCTCTTCCCCCCCCCCTCCTCTAGAAACTTTTCAGGACATCGTTTTACCCCCGAGGATAGACGCTTCCTCGGACGAAGCGATCGGCCACCACGCCGTCGACGACCCCGCTCCTTGTCGCCTCGCTTCGTGTCAACATAACGATAAGTTAAATTTCCGAGGAGTTTAAATTTGCCTGTTCGTTCGACAGGATTACGGTCGGTTCGTACATTCGTTCGCTCGATTAGGATTGTCGTATACTAACGACCGCGATCCGTTTGAATCGTAAGGGCTGTTTGCCGGAGAGATTACCGACACGAAAGCTCTCCAGCTCGCCACATTTGCATTCGCGAATGTAGGTTCACGTTATTTTCGTATGCTGCGAACCTCTTTTACAAGTCGAATCCTCTCTCTCTCTCTCTCTCGTTCGCTCGCTTTTTCCGGTCTCTCTTTCGCTGCACGCTCGTTCGATAACTTCCACACAGCACTGAAATCGCAAGTCATAGCCAGCCTTTAAAACGTTCGTGTGATTTAAAAAAGATCGATCGGCGCGCGCCCGTCGACGATCGTCTCGAGAACAGATACGAGCCGCCGCCGCCGCCGCCGCCGTCGCACTGTTTGTAAACAGCATCGATCGACGGTTGCTCGGTTTAATCGGATCAGCGGCTAATCCGACCGTCGACGCTCGCTAAACGTTACTTCAATTTTTTAGCCCGCCGCTTAATGCCGCCCGCAAATCGTCCATCAATCGCGCGATTGCCCTTTTTTTCATCTCCCTCCGCTCTCCCCGCCGACCGCAATTTATTTGCCTATCCGTTTACTCGGAGTTGTTTCATTCAGGTGTGAGCTCGAGAGTTCTTCTCGCGCAAATTCGGCACGTGATTTAGCCTTTAAACGTATTTTTAAATTATTTTAAGCCGGAAGCTTATGTTGCGCCAAGATTTAATTTTAGACAACAAATATATTTATTGAGAGATATGTACATATTTTGATAAATATCTATTAATTCTAAAAAAAAGAAAATGAGACTATTTCTCTCGATTATTGTATTAAAACGTTTTATAAAATGTTTATATCCGTTCGATTTTGTAATCGTGTCACATTGTACTTCACTTGTGCTACGTAAGCTGAATCTCCGAGATCTTTCAAGCATCGAAGACAAAGGAGATCACGAGGTTAAGCTGTCCGACAGTTCCCTAAGAGTTCGCCCCATCGATCGTCGAAAGTTTCCCGCGAGATCGGCCGAAAATCAGGGAAGCTTTTAACCCTTTCGATATAATGGAATGGCAGCGCGAAGTGCTGCTGGCCAAGTGTCAATCCGACGATGTGCCAACAATAATCGAAGGACTTAGACGCGAGTAGACGCGAGTTTCATCATACCACGTCACGATCGATTCATATAACGCGATATCGCGTCTTGAGATTTATAGCTTCTGCAATGTTATTAAGATAAAATGTTTAATGCGAAATGGATCTAACGTGAGATATCAAAAAGTGTCGTGAAAGAAAACCTGCTATGGTGCAATAATATAATTCTATAATATCGTTACTCTTGCAATTTATTAGTTATTTTTGTCTATAGTAAAAGAAAAGGGGAAATAAATAGAAACGGCAGTTTCTGCTAAGATTCTAAATAAGGATTTGTCCTCCGAAGAAAGGATCACTGGTCGGGCAATCGCGCGACGTTCCCGACTGCAGTTCCGCTTTCAAAAGGATCGTTTTCCTCCGTGCGAAGTTGTATTCATAAACTTGGCCTATCGGCCCAGCGAGTCTCCCCTTCTTCCCTCGAGTATCAAGGGTCGTGCTGGGATTTTGCGGGTACAAAGCCGGCTCCGCTGCCTGCCGGCCGGCGGAAGCACTTATTCCGCGGAGAACGGTTTCCGGCGCGGCTATTATACGCGCCAATCCTTCGCGCCGTCTCGAACCCGCGTGCGAATATTGTTCATCGATTCTCCCGCCACTAATTTGCCAAATTACTCTCGCCCTCGAGAAAGGCACGCTCGTTAGCGACTTGGGCGCAAATGGACGCTCCCGCGCTCATGGCGTACGCGTGTCACGGAAGACGACGCGATTAAATTAGGGCCATAATTCGTCGAGATTAATTTTCGGCGATGCAAACACGCCGCGCGGCGAATTTCCACGGGGAGCGCGCGAGCCGCTACGCGTTAATTTTTCTCGGTCCGCCCGGGATTTCAGAAGGGAAACGGCTAACTCTATTGCGCGGGGCGTAAAGGAAGGCGTTCTTTTCGCGATTTTGACAAGTACAATTGCGAGTCGAGTTGACTCTGACCACGTGCCGCACGTTTACTCCTTACTCCTTACTATTTCCTACCATTTTTTGTGTACTGCACTAATTGAGAAGGTACATTGAGGGAAAAATATAGTTACTTTTGGACCCAATCATAATTTTCGAATATTTCTAACACGAGATATCATCAGCTTAACTATATGCATCCATTATATTAATCATAATTATCATTAGAAATATTATAAAATTGTAGTTGGGTTCAAAAGTAACAGTAGGTATTTTTCTTTCAGTGTATGTTGTACACTCGGACAAATTTATTACTCGGAGATTTGTTCATGCACGATTAAAAATCGTTCGTATTTTATGTCTGCCATCATACCGCATTATTGCATTTCAAAAGTCTTATAAACGCTACTAAAAGTTACTTGCGTTTATCGGATTTTCTTCTTTGCTTTCGACTTCAAAGCATAATGTTTACAAATATTTTCTGTACACACAGAATTCCTAATCCGTTGACATCCTCTACTTCAGCTGTCTATAAAAGTATTTATTTTGGAGCAATTTCAATTCGATTCAGTTCTAAATAAATGGCAAAGCTATAACGCTCGAGCAGATTGGTCAGCGCGCAGCAGACCGTGAATGTCGACGAGAAAACAGCGGGATAATCAAGGATACAAAGGATTGTTAGGAAGCGCACGCCGCTAATGCGTTTTCTGCTGTTTCCGCCGCAGAACTCTCGGCGGGCTTTGCGTGCGCTCAAGTAACTTTGTGCTAATAATCTGTCGGATTCGCAGAGCGCCGTAATAATGGCCGCTCGTTTCTCATTTTCCCGTCATCGAAGCCTCTCTCCTCGAGTTTTCACTGTCCGACGGATCTCCTTTCGAGGAGAAATCTTGCCCCCGAATTATATCACTGCGCGCCTCGTTTATCTCGTACCGCGAGCATTTCTTTCCGCTGCCAGCTTTAATTTTCTTAGCACGAGGAGTACGTAAGATGAAAAATAAACGAGGAGACTTTCTCAGTTGTCGAGAAGATATATGAAGCGCGAAATGTGATGTAGTACCGGACATTATTGATTTATACGCTTGTACAAAACACACACATTATTAAAATTTTAGAGAAAATTAATTTACCCAAATTGTCACTTTCATGTTTCATTTCTTTTTGTTTTCCTTATATATTCTAAGTCAAATAACTGTACTTTTTTTTATTGCAAATAATTGCAGCGACTTGATTGCAGCACGAAACTGAAAGAAAAAACCAAAGACGATTATTTGCTTTCGCAGAAAAATAGTTTGGTTATGATTATGCAATCGTGCGATTTTGCTCGCCAAACTTTCCGGCCTTTCCGATGTTTTAACGTTTCTGGAATTTAAATCGTGAATCTCGCCTCTCCCGCCTCTCCGGGCATCAAATGCCTTCTTTGTCTACTTTAATCTGCGTTAATCTGGCTTTGTGTACCACGATTCGCGTAAAAGCGGCGTCAAGCGCGCAATCAAAGCGTCGCGGACAAACGCGCCTTGCGAAGAAGAAGAAGAAGAAGACAGCGAAGCGACGGTAACAGTAGTAGCAGCGCGCGGGCGGCTGGAAGTGTCTGGCGAATTTGTATGACTTGTTGTCTACCCAGCTAGCAGTTTTGAGTAATCGCTTTCGCTCCCCTTCGTCTGCTCCGAACCACCCCTAACCCAACGTCGGTCGTCACCCTCGAGCGAGATTCTCCGCGCGCACGACCTACCCCGAGGCTTCTTTACTCTCCCATCAACGCGGCGCCCGACGTCGTCGTCGTCGTCGTCGTCGTTGTCGTTGTCGTTGTCGTCTTCGTCGTCTTCGTCCTTGTCGTCATCGGTCGTCGTTGTGATCGTGGTCGCCGTTGTCGTCCCAGGATTGCCCCTAGAATCGAAGCGCACATGCAGGCACTCTCGGAATCTCGTTTGTACATTTATTTTACCCCCTTCGACGTCCCACCCTTGTCCTTCCGCCTTTCCTTTTTTTTTCTCTCCTCTCTTCCCTTCACTCCCTTTCCCGTACCCAGCTCTTCGATTCGCTGTCGCAGTCGAAGTGGCACAGAGCGGTGGGAAATAAATGGCCCCTAATGGATTTCTTAGACGTGCGCTCGCGCGCGGACGCGGACGCGGCGGAACTCAGGTGCAGTCAGGAGTGCCTCGACCCTCGAAAGTACGGCGGAACTCTAAATTACAGGAATCGCTGGTTCTCATCTCGTTTCTCCTTTTACCTCTTACTCTCTTTCTTTCTCTCTGGCTCCCTCTCTCTCTCTTTCTCTTTCTCTCCTGTTCCTTCTCGACGTTCGGCAGATCACAGCTGCGCGACCTTATCGATGCCGATGAAAACTTTTCACCGTCGTGTGCCATTATGGTCGTGTGCGAACTTTTCGCCTTCGCCAATAATCTCGGCGACATCGCGGTGACCTCGACCGCACACGCGGTCTCTCGCTTTCTTTCTTCTCTCTCTCTCTCCTGTCTTGGCTCATGCTCTCGCATTCGCGGTGATTTTTCAAGCTGTCTTGCGCGCTCGGCGAATTGCCGACCGGCACAAAGCGTAATTTTATTTGTCAGATTTATTCCGGGTCTTTTTCAACGTTTACCAGTCATCCCGGCGTAGAAGCAGGTAGGAATGTCAGAACATCTGTTGTATATCTTCGGTGCATAAAGATAGAATGTTTAATTTTGCCGATTACGTCACGCCCGCGTCTCGAATTTTACATGCGATTTTATATGCGCATTCTACACGATATTAATACGAGGAAGAGAGAATTATATCGACCGTCTATATATTTAGAGTCTTTATGACTTTATGAGAAAAGTCAGAATCACGTTTGGAGGCTTCAAACTCGGAGACCGTCGGCAGTTTTTATATCCATCGTGACAACCTTATTTTCATCAATTTAGACGAACCGAGAAGCGGCATAACTTGACTGTCGTAATGGCGTGGAAATAAAAGGTCTGGTTTGCGGGGAGTATGATAAAACTGAAAATCGTAGGGATTTTCCTGGATAATCGCGCGCCGAAGCTCGTTCTTCTTTTCACAGGCACGAAAAGTTTTCCTTCTTTGTCAATAATCTCGATGGATTTCGACCGACACCCGAGAATCTCTTATTTCCTCGCCATTGAAGCTTCTCTCGGTTAACGGCTGCCTTTGGTGGAGCACGCGTCTCGTACTCGTACATACAAATTTGCTTGTAAATTTTATTTCGCTCTCTTTTCATTCTGGCATTTTCCTCCTCGCAATGGCGCTCCGTTTACCCCATTTGAGCGGCGGAACGTTGGCGATAAATAATTCTCAACGAAAACGTTATCTATGCGTCGCGTGAGATCACGAAGGATAAATTACCAACGGAACCGAACGGCCATTTTAATGGCGATTAATTAAAGAAATAATTTATGAATATCTACGTTGATTATCAAAGACATCTAAATTTATACGATTAACCGTGTGTAATTTCAAAAACAAGATATTAGAAATTGTTTATTTCGAAATCGATCAATAATAAATCATATTTCTAATCAAATTTATTTACTAATTTATACTGAAAATTATTATTTGTCGTACAGAGTAAAGAGCGCATTTCCTCGTAAAGGGCTTTTTCGTCGAAGACTCAATTTTCCTGTGTGCAAATTTCGGCATAGCAATACAATTGTGAAAGTGCACCGGTACACCGAAGTTACGGCTAAGAATCTTACGCTACAATACTATCGCGCCGCAATTGCTCTAATCCCTATGCGAGGCGATACATTTAATGACCGTTTTGTGGATCCCTCCCGTTCGACGGGAGGGCGAGAGAGCCTCGACGAGACGGCAGAATTTCCGTCGTTTCGAGCACCATAATTGAGAGAACGAGCGCCTCAGCGATGCTAATTCCGCGAGTTGCTAACAAAACAATTTAACACGGTTCATACATAAATCATCGCCGGCAGATAAAAGTTTTCTTCACCGTGGACGGGGGAAGGGAGGTTCACCATGGGCGGGACAGCGACAGACGCGCTTGAAAGGACCCGTCGCGTCCTTCGATGTACCTCGCCATCATTTTCGCCAGCGAAGGAGAGAGAGTTGAAGCTTTTCCAGGCGCGCACAGCCCGGTTCCTTCAGCCCCTTGCTGACACTCTAAATCTCGTTTGGAAATCTCGCTTCTTCGATAATCCATTCCCGGGCGTTCGCCCCTCCCCTTTCCCCCCTTTTCCCGGCTCTCCGCTTCGGTCTGAATCGCGCGCTCCTTGCAACGCGACGCTTTCCCCCGGCTGCATAGGGAATAATAAATGCGTCTTAATGACGCGGAGCCGAGACCAATGAGACGCGTCGGTATAAGATATAAATCTCGGATATGGCGGAAATTGTTAGTTAAAATAGAGCGGCATTAAAATAGAACGCCAGAAAGCGTCGCGAGATGCATTCAATGATCCATGAAGCTTCTCCTACATTAGAGACGATTAGAGTTGTTGGAACGACGACGAAGAAATGTCCCCTTCGAGTTATAAAGTTTAAAATCTATTATTTTATTAAACGGCAGTTTTCCGCTAAATCGTATTAATTGGCGTAAAACTTCAACGCCTTTTAAGCATCTTGAATAAATATATTTAATTCTCTGTACTGAATAAAAGATAATTAAGGAAACTACAAGTGTTCGTTTCGTTCAGTTTATTTAACACAGATAACTGCGTCCGTGAGACGAGCGAATTCTTTTTCCCGGTGTCCCTACCGTTAATTAAATCGTTTTTAAACGATTAAGAAAGAAAAGAACAGATGGCAATGCTCATACGTGCGTATAAAAAGAAAAATAAATATCGAAAATTGAATGATCTGCACGGGTGTGTTAATACAATTCTCGAATCATGTATGCGCTTTTAAAGGTTGATTAAATCTTTGAGATATAAATTATCACTCCACCTAAGTAACCATCGCATTTTATCCGCCGTTCAGAGACGACGGACGGGGGGAGGGGGGAGAAACAGGGGGAGGAAAAAAACTATGCCCTAGACGCATCCCTACTCCGGAAATATCCGGAACGTCGGACGTGCGTTAGCGCATTCGAAGGGTGGGTCACCCATCCCTGGCATTTCTTCGCGCTGCGAAAACTCGACCTTCGCCGGCGCCGTCACGAATGACGAAAGTTTCCGCCGCTACGTGACGAGCACATCACCCCCTTCCTCGCCGTCTCCTCTCGCTTGCCAACGAACGACGTTGAAATAACATGAAAAAAAAGCGGGAAAAACTGTAAACTGAAGTAACTCGCTGGAAGTCGTCCGATCGATCGCATTGTGTCTCTCACCGCATGATCGCCTCCCCCCTCAGGGGTACACTCGAAAGTTTCTTCGTCGAGGTTTCGCGATGGGGTAGTTTCTGATACGGCACCGCCATTTCCTCTTTCTCTCTCTTCCCCTCTCACTCTGTCTCTTATTTTCTCTCGCCGCTTGTTCCACCCTTCTCGCCTGCATCCTCATCCCGCTACCATGGTTGCACTAATGTTATTCGGGCTGTGTTCTCGGCATAAAGTGTTACCCTCTCGGGTTCCTCGTTTCATCCTCGCCTCGTGGTTTTATATAATTTTTTATTGGCCGTATGCTTCGCCGACCGAAACATGCAGCGGAAAATTCGTGCGAGAATATTCGAGGATGTCGCTTTAATTTACATCTCCACTATGAGGTAGGTACACGGTGGACACGGGAGTGTCGAAATATAATATTACTCACTCTGGAAATTCTTCCGGAGTGACAGGCGCTGTGAGGACTCCACGCCGCGGGCGCGAAACGGAGGCTAATGAAACAAAAGCTAAATCCCATGTCGCGGGCGGATTGAATAACACACGTCGAGTCCACCCTTTCCTGCCGTGTTTCGATTGTTGCTCGCTGTGCCCTATCAATAGTATCAATGGCGCTATTATTCGCTCGCCCATTTCGCTTCCGCAACGATCGTTTTCCTTGTCTCTCTCCCTCCTCCCCTCCCCCTCCCGCCCGTCTTGCTCGCGTACGCGCTTCTTTGTACGCGCGGAGAGCGGCCGCGAAATGACATTTGCGAATTTTGTTTTCACGACGTGTCCCGACACGCCATCCGGTCCCTTTCTTCCGCCGTTCGCGCCCTTGCTCTTTCCTTTGTTCGAGTGACGCGGCGGGTGAAACGCGGAAGTGAGACGGGTTTCATCGCGACACGATGATGAATGCCGCAATGTCCGCCTCGAGGCGAGAAACAGCATGGTTTGTAGCTCTGTACTCGCGCGCGTCTCGTATATACGTCTCGAATGCCGTACACACCGGGATTGCCCGAAAGCACGGGGGTTTACGAGATTTCGCGTTCTACGCCGTTCTCCCGGTGCTTTCGCGGCGATGCTTTCGCAAGTACGCTGGATTTATTCGCGCTCCATTTCGCGCGATTTTCTTCTCGTAAATCTACGTCCGCTCCGCCGCGACGAGACGCGACGGCTCGCGCCGCGCAACACGCTATCCCGCTTTCCTCCGGCGCGGCGCGCGGCGTGGTGGCGAAAATTTGCATGCGTTTCGTCGGGAAAGCGAAGCACGCGGTGGCGGTAATTCGGGACAAAATCCGTTGCTCTCTCGCGAGCGATGCTGCTTCGCAGCGACGCTTCGGTTAACGCCTCCCTCTCTGCCCCCTTCGCTTATATATATCTTACAACGTGCGTTATCAAGTTCTATCTCGCCCATCTGTCGAAAGTAAATGTCAAGGGAGCAAAGGGGACGATAATTCGAAAAATTTTCGCGCTAATATCGGCACCGCTTCTTTTCACCTTCCTTCGCGTGCATAGCTCGTAAATCTTCCTATTATTCCTTCCCATCGACGGCGCGCTGAGGGATCCGTCGCATCGTTCAAGATTAAAATGAAAAATCGCGCGCCGTGCTCCGCGCGCAGATAACGCGGGTAATGGGATATTTATACGAGCCGACGTTACGTATAATATTTTTCCGTCCGCGTTGCGGGAAACACGTCGCTGTTTACCTGCGGATACCTGCGTCGTCGGTCTCGGTCGAAGGTGCACCTCGTGCACCGTCTTGTTCTCACCGTGACATCCTCCATCCACCCCGGCGCATTCCCGGATTACAACCGACTAACACTAGCGGAATAGCGGGTGGAAAAACCGCGTGGCTCGGAGCGCGACGAGCGAGCCGCAATAACGTTGCCGCCACTACGTCGTCGGTTAGCAACTTTCGCACCGCAATATAATGCTCGAGTCTCTCTATCGCGTCCAGACGGTGCACGAGGGATCGTCTGGCCAATAACGGCGAGAAACAAAGCGGCACACGGCGATATCTTTTCTCGAAACGATGCCCCGTTTGTTCGACGAATCCCGCGCGGCGCCCGTTGAAATTTCAGCGGGGCGAATCTATTAATTTCACTTTCTTCGGTTTTCCCCGCTTCAATGAGACCGCTTCTCGTTCGCTCTATACCGTCTTAGCCAGGCATAAATCTCACGCGATGGTTGACAGAGAAGAATGGGAGGCGAACCTCGACCCCTTACCCGAGCGCGCTCCAATTTTGGCCGAGTCCCGATGCCACGACGAATGCCGACGATTCTTTAAAGCGATATGCCCGGCGAGAGGACAGGATTTACGATAACGCGCGGGAGAATCGGGAGATCTTAATGCTAAGCGAGCAAGACGGCGAAAGCACGTCGTCCTTTATCGTGTCGCGCGCGTGAGTGAAGCGGTGATAATTTTTCGCGACGTCTTAATCCCCTATCAGCGCGACGCGACGTGATGGAACTTGTCGCGATTTTTATTCTCGTTCCCTTGTCATGCCTCGATATCAAAAGCGCGCGATTCCATTCACAACGCGAGCGTAAAATCGCCATTAAATCTCTTTCTTCAAAGAGTGACGAAGTGATAAATTTTTATTCATATAGATGCACATATGTATAATATTTGTTATGTTTTATTTATAGAAAGTAATATATGTGCCTTTTTATGTTATTTGGTAATTAAGTTTGTACATTGAAAAAAAATTCTGGTTAAAAACGGACGAATCAGAAAATCTTTGTAGGATTGATCAAATATTCTGGTTATTATAATAAAACTCAATACTTTATAACTTATAATAACCAGAATTCTTATTATAATATAATAACCAGAATATTTGATCAATCTTACAAGATTTTTCTAATTCGTCTGTTTTTAGAATTAGAGAACTAGAATTTTTTTTTAAATGCAGATAAAGCTTATTTAATAAACTTTACAAAATAAAACATAATTAGACATTACATTGTTTGCACATTATCGAAATAATTCGAATATGAAAAGTAGTGGAAATCCAACAAGCTTAAGCTTGTTGTATATTGTCAGTTTCGGTATTGCCGCCTTCAGAAAAATATATTTACAAATTTAATTGTTATGTGCAACTATATGTATCTTTCTTCAGGAACTCTTTCGCTAAACAACAACGGAGTGCATTAGCTCGACCTTATTCACATGACCCGGTATCCAGTTCGCGTCCCAGAAAAACAAGTCGGCGGTACGCTCGCGCGAGAACACCCGCAATCCGTCGAAATGCGTTTCCTTTTATTCAATATGGTGAGGTGTGGTACACACCGAGAGCCTTCCGTCCGACGTGTGTCGGCTCGCGCGTCGAAATTGACGCGCGCAGGATGGAGCGGCGATTTACAGTAAAGCAGCTGCATCGCATTTCAATAGTCTCCCGGTCAGAGAGCGAAACCTGATTTGAGGCAAGGTGTAACGGCGAGTGAGCGGTGAGTTAGTGCGCCGCCCGGTACACCGGCGCCAGGCAGAAATATCCGAAATGGTAATGACATTTAAATGCCATTCATAAACGTCAGCGCGCTACCGCGAGCTGCCGGCGCGAGCGGTAGGAATTTTCATTTCGACCGGCAAAACGAGACGCAGCTGCGGCCGAGTGGATTTCGTTAGCATCGCTAAAACGAGAATGCCCCACTGTGAGAGAGCCAGAGATGTACTCGCTGGCCCGCGAACGGCCAGATCCGAAACCTCGGTCGAGCGAGATCCTTTGAAGGACACCGAGCCTCTATTGCGTGATGCGCGCGACGGATTAGCGACGCGCGATTATTGGCGCGAACGTTCGCAGTAAATTACACCCGTGAAAAAAATGTTAATTTATTCAATCGTTACCAAGTATTCAGAGGCGCGCGAATTCTTTCGCTTCCACGAAAAAGATACAAGTCCGACTGCTTCGATATTAATTGGAGCAATCACGGAACGTGAGATCGTTCCGAGAAAAAAAAAGTCTTGATTGCGCGTATGGATCACATTAATGACGTATCATCGCATCGGCAATGTAATTATTACTACCGGTTGAACGCGCGGGAGATGCGCGGCCCTCGAAGGCGCGGCGAATGTATAATGCATCTAACTGGGGATGCATCCGTCGCCCTGCCGCTGCCGGGGGAGCTGAATACTTAACGACACGGGCGCATTTGAATGCTTAACTGACACGTTCGAGAGGCGCGACGCGAAAAAGCGGACGGCGTCGTAAACGTCGCCCGGCAGGACGGACGGCACGGATGCTCATTACGATTTTATCCCGCCGAGTGCAGGCCGCGATTTCCGGGTCCCCTCGCGTTCATCCACAACGTGCCTTTCCGCGTGCAGGTACGGTATGTATGCACCCTCTCGCGCCATGGACGAATAATTCAACCTCCGCGTCCCCCATTTATCCGTCTCTATTTCCCACTCTTCTACCGTTCTACCGTTTCTTATACCTCGATTGCTATTGTACCATGTATTATCAATCATAATCAGCGATTTGCATTTATCTATTTATCTTCATTTGTGTTCGGAATAAGATGGAAATTGTTATTTTTTTGTGATTTAAATTGCAGCGATATAATTATCACACATTATGGCCTCGCAAAGAATCTAATTACATAACTATCATTGGATTTTGTCACGCGTATTTTTCCGCGAATCATATTTTTAAATCCACGTTATTTTTAAATGGGTCGCGGCTCTCTCATCTATCCATTCCTTTCGTCGAACACATGGCCTTTCGACACTTCTTTTTTCGTCAGTCTTCTCATCAGGCATTGTTCTGATGTGTTAAAGATTTTTCGTACAATACGCCTTTTAGAATACTATTTTTGTGATGCCCCTAGACCTTCCGAATTTGTTTTTCTGATTTTTACGATCGATAGGCGTGCCTAAAAAAACTTGCCCGTCGTTGCGCATTATGGGGTCGCTTGTTCTTCGTTGAATGTTTTCTATGCTAATCGTCGCGCATTAATAAAATTCGATCGTTCGTAACTCAGAAATTGTGACCTCGACATTTTCATATTAGAATTTTTCGATTCGACGTAATTTTCAGAATAAATTATGGAAACGATTTTTATAAGATTGCAGCTCTGCAATCCGCATACACAAATAGAGTAATTTAGAGAGTTTAAATTGCATTTAAAAATATTGGCGAGAAAAAAATTTCTTTTGAGATTCTTGCCTGATGTATAGAATGTTTAATAAATTATTTTTTACTAAATTTACTTGTGAAATTTCCTTTACCGCATTGTATGTGCGAAAATCTCCTATAAATTACGGGCCGTGGTGTACCGCGTGATTAGTATTCTGACGTATAATAAAACGCCACAAATTGCACTGATAAATAATAGTCTATAATAAACGTGATTTGATGAGCTTTTTGTATACATAATAAATATACAATAATCGACAAATTATTGTTGCATGCATAAGATAATTAGAAATTATTTTAAAAGTAATAGATAAAATAATAAATAACAAAGAACTCACTCCAGGTTTGCTCCATCAGCGTCCGATGCCGCGGGCTACTTTTTCCCCTCTTGCTTCTCTGTGGCTGGTCCTTCATGGCACTGACACGATACTCACTCGCGAAAACACCGATTAATTACGATCGCACGTCACGATAAAGAATACGACGATTGCATGGTACTTTGTACGGCACTCCCGATGATAATTACAATGCGCACGCGTACTTTATTACATTGCGACGAAAGAATAAAAATATCTTCGTGTAAATGATGCGTTCGATGTTTCGACCCTCGACCTTTCGTTAATAATCGAACATCTTGAAAACGGAAACGGCGAGTGTATTCTGAAATCACACAACATGACAAAAATGAATAAAGCGAAGTTAATAGTTAATTGAAGCGTAATGGATTCAAAACTATATAATTTAATTGTTCGCGGTACAAGTTCGAGCACTTAAATTTTTCGAAATGCAGATATTGTTAGATACTTGATATACCATTCACGTTATTTAAATCATTCGATCATAGATTTATACATTATTTCGTTCGTGTTCTCGTTCTGAAAATAGTGAACTACATTGAAATCTAAAACACGACGTAGGAAATGTAGCTCTGAATCTAGGTATTGTTACAGAAATAATTGTTGCTGATAAACATTGTAACTGAGCAGTAATTCTTATTTTATCACTTCAATTTAAATAATTGAGGACCAATTGTTCTCAATTAAATACTTTAAAGTAAACGATATGAAATATTTGTTTCGCTAAATAGCCGAGACTTAATTAAATTGTTAATCATGTGAGCATGTTCAATAATAAATAACTGTAGCAGTTGAGAAATAAAGAACGGTCGCGATTCGAGAGATAACACATCGCGGCTGGCGCCGCTTCTTGCCCGCTCGAGTTGAGGCTCGGAGCACGAATGATAGCGCGGCGACCTTGCGTATAGGCACTATACGCGCTATACGGAACAGAAACAAACTCCAAGGCCGTGCGTCAGCCGAATTCTCCGAAATGCCTAAAGTCGTAAACATATAATGATATATTCTATTTCTCATATTTTAAATTAATTACTAAGGAAAGATCGACTTTCTACATGCATTTTTCTTAATAAAACAATTCGATTTGGCAAGCCACGCATTATTTTGCGCTTACAATTAAAATAAAAAATAATTCACGATGGATAAATTATTTTCAAATTAATCAAAAATCCAAAGCGCGACGATATATCTGAATTTAAATTCTGTCATTTAAAGAAACGACAAATAAAGAATATATTATATTTTTCGCGACACGATAATTTATAATTCTCATTCTGTATTCACTTTGGTTCTTACATTAACTGAATAAAATCGCGCAAAATATTAATTTTGATAAATAATAATTTGGTGCGCTTACTGAATTGTTAATAGCGTAAGATAATAATTATTTGAGCTAATGGGAAGAACCGTAGAGAAGGATCACGTTTCGAGGGGTAATGCGACGACACACGGAGCGGCTCACGTCGCTGTCTGCCTGCTCGAGGCTTGTCGCGCGAATGACAGCAAGATGTATACAACAATACGCTGTACGTTGCAGATAACGAACTCCGAGCGTGCTAGCCAATTTATCGCCGCTATAAAATATTTGACACACTCCAAAATAAATGCACGTGAATTATTCTGTTCCTGGCGTTTCATATAAATTTTGATGTGAATCTATTATCGTATTATCTGCGGCTTCTTCTTGCGGACTCGTTCGTATTGCCTGAGATAACGGAGTAATTTCCGTAACTCGATTCGAGAACGTTCCGGAAGCCTAATGGAAATATTGTCACTTGAATCCCCCAATTCGGCGAGGACGCTGCAATTTTAACGGAAACGGACTTTGACTATTAAATGGCTTTGTCGGACGTCCGCGGTCGGACATAATTAAAATTCATCCGATGGACGAACGTAAATCTGCAAATTTACAGTGTGCTCGCGTGTAGGTCTGAACGTGTCCCTCTCGGATCTCTCATATTCCCGCAATTTTGCGCTTAATGACGTAATTCCGTACTCGCCGTTACGGAGGTGACGTTAAAAAGTATCCTCATGATCGTGGAAAAGAGCACGCGCACGGTCCGCTTGCATTATGCGCATTACGAGGATATTCGCGGCGTTAATTTCGATCCGTCAGAATGTTAAGAGCAACTACAGGGCAAGTATTTCAAAAATTATTCCTATACCATGCTGGTTTAATATCTTCAAGATACTTTATGTCGCAAAAATGTTTACCTTTATCTTTGCGAGTATGTCAGAGATATCGAGGTCTGTGAGATTGGCACCGCGACATGCAAATTTTTATGAAATAATTATGGACAAATATGAACAAATTGTGAACGATCAAATGCCGTATCAACTTTGAAAAAATCCACATTTCTGGATGTCAGCTTCATAGACCTGAGATATTAATGGTTTCTGTGTAAATTAAGAATAGATAGAAACGAAGAATATTCTTAGTCAAGAACAGTGTTAAATTTGAAGTACTCTTTACTTAAACGGAGAATCTTAATTTCAGTTTTACCAAGATACCGGGATATTATCGAATATTGACAAAATTACGAGAAAGAAAAACGTTTAATCGTGAACTTCTGCTCATGATGCCTCATCTCCGGATTATTCAAAGGGCCTTATTAGTGCGCGAAACACGGGCGCGAATTTCCGGGTCACCGCGTATATCCCGGATGTGTAAGCTTCCCACTCGGAAAATCGCGACTTAATCCTCGAGCGGAACGATACGTACCGAATGCACGAGCGATCGACTTAGAACGTTAAACCGGGCTTAATTCTTTCGCATGGACGTGACTGCCGGATACGCCCGGCAGTCTTTTTATTGCCTCTTTCTTCCTCGTTATTTTTTTATTTCGGGCCGAAATAATCCTCATTGCGTATGCTTTTTCCGGTTCGGCCGTGGAACTTCCTACGCACGCGATATTCTTTCCGCCGCCTATGAAAACACCGCGCTCCGCTTACCGAGCCACTTCCTAACGACCTTTGAATACACCTTGCGCTCTTTCTGCCTTTCAGCATTTTCTTGCGTCCCTTGCCTCACCGTCCTCCGGCAAGAAACTTTCGCCGATCCCACCTCGCTTTGGCGTGTAAAAACCTTTGAGATGCAGATCGAAGTTTAACCCGCTCGGAATGCAAAGTACACTATTGCCGACGGCGCAAACGTGATTTCGGTATTGCGAAACTGGAATTTCGCGCAGATCCGATGTACTCTCGCGAGAAAGCGCGAGAGCCGGCCAACAGAAAGAGAGTGAGGGAGAGAGAAGGGTCAGGGACGATATTTTGCTTTAATTAAAAATAACGGGTCTCTATGCAATTGTGTTCGTCGCGTGCTATTACAGCGCCGAGTCCGGGGGTCAACGAGAGTTAGCCGAGTACACTCGAGTATAGAGTACGGGAACTTAATGCCGTCGACGACGAAATCGTCGTTCCGCCGAATCGGCTTAATTAGAACCTTATCCAACTCGCACCGCGCGCCAAACGACTCCTTAATGCTTAACAATAATGCGAAATGGTATCCGAGTTTTCGACAGTTCCGGTAAGCGTAGAGAGAGAGAGAGAGAGAGAGAGTCGCCCTCGCACTTTCGTGAAATTCACCACGTTGCCGGAGCAGTTTAATAATTAGAAATTTCGCGGGGGAAGAATGGAACAACGAGCAAAGGTACGAAGGGGTTAAAAGCGCGGCCGGTATAATATTTCGATTAACGGGCTCGTCGCAAACCTGAAATGGCCAAAGTCTTTTGTCGAGTGCGACTCCCAATTTGCTGCGTTCATCAACAGTCGCCCTCTCGAATGGGAAGAATTTTAAAAGATAACGGAAAGGAAGGCCTGTGGCATTTCGAAATTTTTACAAAATTAATATGACATTTGACTGTCTATAATTCATCCACATTTGCTCATAATCGTTTTCTGTCTACCTTGCAAAAAAATTAAAAATAAAAAATGTCATTATCACAGTAAAAATTCGCATTTCGGGCGTGTCAAGACTTTTACAAATCTCGGAAAATCGTAACAAGTAAAGCCAATCTTGTGCTTGAGACTTTATTACGTTTCATGATTGATCAATGATATTTTTACGAATATTCCGAGGATTTTTGATGTCATATTACCTATGGATAAACCGCTGAATATTTGCATAAGGAAACGAAAGTGCAAAAATTAAAATACATAGAACAGAATAAATAGGAAAAAGGAATCGTCTACAGGTTTCCTTCATGTCAAACATTCACTTTACACGTTATTGCGAACGAAAGATGAAAGAGAAAACGAAAACGTCCGGTTGAAAAATGACGGAAGGTTGCAATCGTAGTCTCCATCGAGAAAATCTATCATTCCCCTCTCTGAACACGAGGCAGAACTTACTTTAGTTTTTAATGGAACACGTGCTACTATCCAGCCGTATGAATTATGCGAGCTCCTTGAACGTCGATAGCAGAAATAAAGCGTTCGATCGCGCTTATCTGTAGAAGAGAGAGAAGGAGAAAGAATTATATATCTATATATATATATATCGAAGACGTGGCGTGCTCTGAGATTTCTAAATTGTAACGATACAAACGGACAACGTCGAGGAATACATCGGGGAAGAAGGGATAAACGCGATACGAGAGATACGGGAGAATTAAGCGGACGTTGTTTTGCCGTTTAGGGCTGTCGAGGGAATTTAATGGATCCCTCTGGATGCAACATGTGCTTGAGAACCGTATGTATTATGCAGCCGTATACTCAGGCTGATCGAGAGCAACGGACAACACCACTCGCTGCTCCGATTGCTACCGTATTTGCGAGAAATTGACTCGGGATCTCTCGCGAGATCCTCGGCACGACACGACGCTTCGATGTTTCTTCTTTTTTCACACGATAGCTTTCAAGCAGCGGACGTTATCGACCACGGTCCACGATTACGTCGCCTGATATCTCAGCTGGGCGACGGATCCACTCTTTCGCCGCGATGAAGCGACCGACAAATATTTGAGGGCGACGGGCAATTATGTGAAAAGGTATTGTAGCGCGTTAACAAGCGTCGCGGAGCTACGAAGATTTAAGATATGTACCTTTCCTGGGTACCTTCGTTTCCCGGCAGACGTTTCCCGCGAGTCGATGGAGCGAGCGGGCGCTATATACCACTCTGCGTCAGCGGTTCTCAGATTTTCTTGCTGAAAATCCCAGCCGAAACTCTTGCCTTGATTATGTCTATATTTATTTGGGAATTGTTAGCTTTTTTCTCTAATAAATACGTACACGGAGAGAATTTTCTCTTAAAATTTAGCTTAAAAATCATGGTAATCATGGGATAACTAATATTTCGAAGATTTTTATAAATTCTCTCTGATTTATTCAATGAGATCTGATCTATCACAATAAAATATAAAATCTGTTTGATTAATATTACAATCTTGGTAATTTTTATTATGTAGTTTATAAAATTTCTGTTGTAATTTCACAAATTCCTATCATTCCTTATATTTAATAGGTTTTTTTACTTTTATTTAGTTGTCTAGTTATCCCACTCTTATCACCAAACATGTTAAAATTTGTAGTGAATTTTACGGTAAAATATAACAAAAAATTCTCTCCGTGTAGTTATTAACAACATAGTTTCTGTAATCTTCTTTCTTTTCTATTAAAATATTGAATAGAATTAAAATCCTTTTTTGTATTTATTTCTACGTTAACTTGTAAATTTCTGAAAATTCATCAATTGTATATTGAATAGATACAAAACGTGTTAATTTTAATAAACGTAAGATTTCGAGGAATATAAAATGTAAGCTGGAGCTTCGGAGATTTTAGCACCGCTGCTCCGAACGTTGCGTCGTTACCGTAATCCGCGAACATAAGTACATACGTGGGTACGCGCGAGCGAAAGATAAGAAATTCAATGTAAATAACGCGCGCAACGGCGAGAATGACTCGGAAGGGGATGCGCGAGCGTGACGTGAGCGAAAATTCTTCTCTCAAGTCGAGTTACGTAACACGCGCAGCTGCGTGGAAATAGCTCAAAAGTATGTGAGGAAAGGGGCAGAATGGCACGACGGTTAGTCTAGCGCGATACGATAGATAAACCTCTTCGTGTCGGTTTTTCCGCGGTTTTTCCTCCGTGACGTCCTATTTTACGCTGGTCGATATTAATTTGCGGACGCGGAACGCGGCGGGGATCTAACTGTCGGTCGTACATTTCACGTTTAAATGCCGTGAGAGATGCGGGGGAACGTTGATGCAGCTCCCGTCGTCCCTTTTCACACCGCGATTGTTGTCGATATTTTTTCAACAAAGATCGAATTAGGAACGTCGCGGGCTGACGCGTACCATCTGATCTTTCACACAACGGACGCCCACGGGCGTTTCGATCGAGTTTGAGAATCCTCGCGACGGCACGATCCTGCAAAGACTTCTAATTCTATCGGTCGAACCTAAACGTGCGTAATAAATCTGTCTCGATGCGCCCCTCGGTAGATTTATCTGTGCCGTTCTCGCGACCGCAACACGCAGCGTAAACAAGATCGATTGAGCGTAGTCTGTAAAGTTTTCCGGATGATTTAATATCCTGGTTAGTTGTACGAGAAAGTAATTTCAGTGAGCAGTGACATTAAATAAACGGCGAGATGGGAAACAGGCGGGCACGCGATACGATAATTAACACGATTTGCGAAATTTTTAAGTCTGTCAAGCCGAAACGCATTATAGGATTATCGTGGCGAATTAACCCCTGCGTAATTCAAAGGGGATCGCCGTAATTATCAGTCAGCCCATTCCCATGCGTATGTCTCGCGAGATCTCGCGACGACGGAGTTGCACACGCCGTTGGGGAAGATGAAATTAACGAGGCTGATCGGCGATGCTTCCTCGAAACGACTGATTTAACGCAGTTTCCAATTTCCTTTGCTCCCCGTGCAATCATCTCGGAACTTTCACCGAGCAAGCGGAATCTAATAGTCCGCCTCTCATTACAACAATCACCACGTATTTCCACTCTATTTGCGCGAATCTCTTACGCCCTCGTAATGCGTAATTTTTAATATGCTCCGACGATTCGTTTTCATAAAATACGAAATGCACGATAAAACTGTTGCAATTTGAATTACCAGAATAAATTCAATCAATTATATTGATGACTTTTATGTAAAAAGAATCAAATTTTAAACACTAATTATTTCATGTTGAATTTATATAATTGAAAATTCTCATGCCTTGCATTTTTATATAAAGGGAGACAAGAGAGAAACAGAGAAAGATATGAGAATGAGGGAGAGAGAGAGAGAGAGAGAGAGAGAGAGAGAATTTTACTCTCTTGTAATAATTTAGAGGGAATGAATAAATACTGACCAATCTATAAATCAATATCATCGAATAAGAGACCCGCTGCGGGACCGTGTCATTACCTGCCTCGACGGCGGGAGAGTTAATCCGTTCATTTCCGGCTTTCGGAATGTTTCGGATTTTGTTGGGATTGGGTCAACCGAACAATATCATCGACGTGTTTACGCGTTGTTCGTTACGCCCGGCAATTTTTCAAAGAATCGAGAACGTTTTCGGGACAAACGGCCTGGTGCGAATGCCAAAAGGAAGTCAAAACTTTACGTTCCCTCTACCGTTCCGGGGCCCCTTCGTCATCCCATCCGATTTCGCTATTCTCGTCACGCGAGCGGCGCGCTTGCCTCGCGCGGGTATCGAGTTGACGAGCCGAGGAATTAATTGATACCGACAGCCTGCGATTAAATACGCCGACTCCAGCCCACGCGTATAACGTCCATGTTCATCCGTCCGAATCGTACACGTGTCGGAATGTCGCCACGTTTGTTCTCTCATCATGTAGAGATTCTCCACGGTATTTCACAACGCGTCGCATCGATAACTGCCACGAAATCACCACTCTACCTGACTGCCAACTGGATAATTTCGATGAAATGCGAGATCCCCAGTGTTGGGCGAAGATATTTACCGGTTTGCGGTTCTGACGGGCAGCTGCGCGAGCGTGAAACGGCCGAAAGAATTCGCCCTTTAGGAACTCGGGCGAAGGGAGGAGGTCGTAAAACGATTTAACGTTCGAATAAACGTATTAATAATCTCGCGTCCGTGGGTTCAGTATCGCCGTTTGAATTTTACTCGGGTCAAAATAGATCTCTGTTCTTTAATCATAAATGCATAAAGTGCATTTCACGCCGTAGGTGAATTCTTGTCCGTACGCGCGCGCTATTTATTTGTCGAAAACGACGTTATCCTCGCTTTATTCCGTTCCCTCGGCTCCTCTCTGTTTTACCCGGTCGTTTATAAATTATCACTCGCGGATTAAGCGATTTTCGCCCTTTAATCACGAATGCACAAAGCGTCGAGTGAGGCGAGTGCGCCGCCGAATGGGTCCTGCCGCGCTATCCTTTTGTCCTCGTGAGGATTCTTTCGGCCATGATTGCTCGGTATCCACGGCGCATTAATTGATCCCGCCTTGCGCTCGCAATTAATTTGGCTCGTGTCAGGCGGGCAAGCGGCGATGTCCACGCGCATGCGTCACAGCGTGGTGCAACGTTGTTGTCGGCGTTCTTGTTGATTGCAGGCTGTCGTCAACGATATCCGCCCCCGAGGTTTTGGTGCGGCCGCACATCGGAATGACGGTCGTTGACCGAACGGGAGAGCTTACGGTTTTCTATATATTGGTTAGTCACGAACGCGCGCGAATTTCGTCTGGGCGCTCAATTGGACTCTCGTCGTCGTTAGGGATGGGATCAAGTTGATACATATATTCACGGTTCGTTCGATTCAATCTCATGTATCCCTATCATTTCATTTAAATTGAAACAGTTTGACGGATCACTCTCTATTTTCTTCGAATAATACATAAAACCCCAATAAAATTAGATATTAAAATAATTAAAATAAAAAAATAATATTAAATTGAGAATAAATCAAAATAAAAATTTTACTTTCGCTATTTTCTATTTTTAAAATCCAGGGGCAATTTAGTCTTTATTTGAGCCTACTAATTCAAAAAATTGGAAAGAAAATATTTACATATAAATTATAGAAGATAAGATTGCTTTCTATGCGTGAATTTCACAAAGTATCAGCGCATGTGAAGGTCGGTTACCACCCTCTTATTGTCGTGTACCAGCAATCATCGTTCCAGAGTATAATAGAGATTAAAGTCGGTGGTGAAGCACCTCTTTCACTTTCTGATCACGCACAAAGACTCGGTGAGAATAACGCCTTTCGACAACAGGGATTGTTTCGGATAAGGGCCAAGCAAAACTTTTCGCGCAACGTCGCGAAGAATCCCGGTAAGCCCCTTTCGCGGTAAAACAGCAACCCAAGATGTTACGTAAAGAAGCGTCTGGCACGCGTGTCTGCCCGCACGTTTTTGACGGGGAGTTGTAACGCGCGAGCCGTTCTTATCTTTTCGATCGATTTCTAGTCACAGGCTAGCTTTTGAAAGCGATCGGCGGTGAAATGCGAGACGAGCTTTCACCGAGACGTGCCATTAGCGACAAGAAACGGACAAATCCCGCTTGGAAAAAGGGAAAGCTCGAATACAGTCTATATATACGTGAGTGAACGACGGTTAAAGTGGAAAAATTGACGAAAAAGGATATTATTTAATATACGTATGCGCGTAATGGAGGTCCACGCTTATCACGGACTGAGAAGCTCTTTGAGAGCTTTTTACAAGGGGACTCACTCTCTCGGAGTTCTCGTATGGCACATCGCGCGACTCCGCTCCTTTCTCTCGCCGTCTCCGTCCTACGTCGGTTTATATAATAAAATGCGAGTACGTGGAAACATTGAGGGACACGAAACGCGAGTCGCGGCCGGCTATATGGAGTCCGACTAAGGCTCTTTCTTCTTTTCTCTCTTTGTCGTCGCGATCGCCAGCGCCGTCCGTTTAAATGGCGCTCGTAAAGTAGACAGTGAGAATTGGACGATAAGAAGCCAATTTTGGATCAAGTACTCTCTCAGATTAATGCTCGCACTCTTTCGCGACGCGGGATCCTAAAATTCTGAAAAGTAGAACGGCTGCTCCACTGTGCTACGAGAGCTTCTGTCCTCTAACTCTTCCACGATTTTCTCGACGATACTGCGAACCTCCGAGGTTCGATAAGACGACGGGCATCGATGGTATTGCGTATATATCCAGGATTGGCGACAGGCGTAAATCCAAAGCCAGTTTTTCCCAGTCGCTCGCCTTCCGGTTAAGCCTGCAATCTCCCGGCCGTATATTCGGCGCCGCGATACTTTATCCGACCGCATCGACAGTTTCGTCTTCGACGACGATGACGACGAGGAAGACGAGGACGATGAGCGGGGAAACGACGGCTTCGTAAGACGTCGTGCGAATTAACGAAGATACGGCTGATCGATTGTTCGACGAACCGAGTACAGCGGCGAATTACCGTCGTAACCGATAAAACAAAATTTTGCAATGCATCTTAATTAGATTGAAATTTATATATTACGTTTTGAATATTATGCGCATTTTGATATCAATATAAATTACACTATTATATAAATGTATAGTTAAGATTTTTTTTTCTATTTTTGCGAAAAATATTAAATTCATATTCCAGCGACATTAAATTACTGCGCGAATATAAAATCGCTTTTAAAGCAGTTGTCTTATCGAGCAGTCGTTCCCAGATTGCTGGTGTACTTTTACAACGCGCATATGTTCTCTATAGATGTGCTTGCATTTATTTACTCGTTCGTTTTCCAATTCCGCACGGTCCGACGCATATTACTTTCGCGCGGAAAAGGAGACGACGGAGCTACGATGTGCAATTAAAATCGTCCCTCCCTCGCCGTTCTCCTTTCTTCCGTTGCCGTTCCGTTGTCGTCCTTGGGGCGCGGGCAAAGCAATTTACATGAGTAAACAGCTGGTTGCAATTATGCTTCCTTCCTGTTCCAACCACGACGGTCGCTGATTATCAATTCAGTATTGATACCAGTACAATTTCGATGAACCAAAGTTATCAATAAATTTCAAAGAGGAAACTAATAAACCTTAAAGGCAACCTTTTTAGGCAAAAAATAGGCGCATGCTATTCTGTATTAAGAATTACGATAAATTACGTATCGTCTTGATGTGTTAATTAGGAGAAATTAGATTCGGAGATTGAGGTAATCCGTCAAAGTAGTTAGAGTCGCTGATTCTGGAACACCCCGTATGCAAATTATAACGCGGGCGGGACGGACAGGTCGTCAATCCATGATCGTCTGTCGTCGTCATCGGGATTGGTCCACTCATCGTTTCCCGGCGTATATTTTTTTCCCCGCGAAACATTTTCACGACACATTTTCCGAGCCGTGGAAATCGCAGCGGCGATCGATCACTTCGATCGCGGCGATTAAAAACGACGAGGCGGATCATTGTTGTATCGGCGGCCAGATTATTACGCGCGAGAGGTCGAAGGAAGCGTTTCTCATCAGCGCGATAACGGGTGTTGCGCACAACAGGAACGCGTTCGAAATGAACTCAACGCGACAACTCCGAAGGGAGAAGGGCCACTCGAATTCTATCGGGAGTAAATTAAACGATCCCCTTATTGCGCCTATTTATCCGATATCGCAGGCGCGCTCCCATAAATATTTGGCCTACACTCATTGACCGGAGGTGAATGCGTGATCATTTATTTATTGCTACGTCGACCATTATTTCCCGCTTTCCCGAGGCACCGGCATCCGCATTCGGAATTCTAAAACCGCGCAAATGGCGTAATATTTTACCATAGATTAATCCGCGTCCGGCATGGCCGATATGCGACGAATAAAAATGCACTTTAATCTGTCCATCCTCTTCCTCTTCCCCCCTCCCTCCTCCCCGTCCCTTCACCTTTCCAGTCCTCATCGCGCCAGATTCCGGATAAGAACCGCAGAAATCCAGCGAGCCGCTGAAAACAAGGCGAACGACCGTATTCTGTATTCAAGAGACTGCGCCGCAAAACCCAATACAATGTACGACGCGATTTAATTGATAGGGATTCCCGGAATACGCGAAGTCGGAATTTTTCCGAGTCCGCTTCAGTATCGCGTTAACGGCCTTATCTAGCGTTTTCCGTGACGTCGACCGTACATCCGCGAGTAATCATAATGAAATCGTATCGCGAGCTTTTTTGCATTACGGATGCGGCACGAGTCCGGATTTATTTCTGGGCGCGAAAAAGAGAGAGGGAGAGAAGGAAAGAGACGAGGAGGGAGAGAAAGAAAGAGAATGTCTCGAAACACTTCTTTACTTCTATTCCTTTTTCCGTTTCGTTCGCATTGCGCGCAGCGCGACATTATTACGAAAATTTCAAACAAATCACGTAGCTCGCGTCCCCTCGCGTCGATACAAATCTCTCTTTCGCCGACTTTATCGCCGCGATTCAGTTTTCGCGCGGCACAAAATTTATTCCACGTCTGGTAAAATCATATTGCCGCGACAACGAAATTAAAGTCTTACGGATGAACGCGTCCGCTGTACGACAGAGAGAGAGAGAGAGAGAGAGAGAGAGAGAGAGAGAGAGAGAGAGAAGAGCACGGACGTTGCCGATCGGCGAATTATTTAAATTTTTCTCGAAGGAGAAAAATAGCGCGTGTTTCTGCATCGATGGAGTCGCTGCGTACTGGATGCTTGTCGCGCAAAATTTATATACTCGGGAAGACAGGGCGCCCTATCCCTTCGCCCTCCGGTTGTACATCAACTTCCAGAGAGTCAATTTTACAGTGATTTGAAGCGAAATTAATAAACATGTATTTATCTATTTTTTAAAATTTATTTTAACTATGTTCTTTGCAAGATGGGAAAAATTATTTTATCATCTACCTTCTTAATCGCAAGTCTTAATCCGTAAGATAAAATCGTGTCACCGAGGTAGAAGCTAAAAGGGAAGCACGTGGCAGAATATCTTCTCATTTTACGAAATATTCTAATTATCGCTCTCCAATTCACGTGAGCCACAGGCTCAACCATTGAGCCGAACAAGACAGGATGATAGAGAGAGGGAGAGAGAGATAACAGCTTTTAATTAATTGCATAATCTTTCCCGATTACTCTCGCGTCTCATGCGATTCGATTATCGACGATTGCGCGCAACGGTGTTGGACGCTCGACACCTCGTTGCTTTGAGGGGAATTTTAGTAACGCCATCACGGTCGCGTGGTCGCGCCCTACCAGTCTGGTGGTAGTTTCGGCGTACAAAGTACTTTCGACGTTGAGCTCGTTTCGACGGCGTGGAGTCGCCGACGCGAGATGAATGGGGCTGCAATATCGAGAATGCGTTCGACAATCAAATTCGCATTACGCGAAGCGTGACAGGTAGAGTGGCGAAATGTGGGGATGACGGGTAGGGAGAAGCAACGGGGGGAGGGGGAGGGTGCTTTCGGTGAGAGAAGGGTGGGCCGCGCCGTTAATAAAGAACCTTTCACGGGCGGAGGGGAATCTCGTGAATTATAACCGGCCGTCACTGCTAACCGACGTGTAAGTGACACGAAACCACAATCAGGCATCTGTTGCGGCTTGCTGGCTGCTATTGAGTATACATATCGGAACGACGATTGATACATATCGGAATATCGGTGGCCGACGAATTGATTTCTGTATTGTTCGGCTGTTACCGACGTGAAGATATTTCCTGAGTATTCGTCAGTGATGCGTCTACGAACGACTCTTTCCCTCTGATTTGACAGGTCGGTTCCTTTTGACCAAAGACAAGCTAAATTTTCGTTTTTTTTTTTATGTTTTCCTTCTTCCAATATTTATCTCTTTTAAATCTCTCGTCAATTCGAAAGTCTCTACGTGTCAACGTTGAGATCTGAATATTTTAATTCGCGAATTTTCAGATGATTTCCAACGTCTGAATACTACGATGTTTATTATCATTGAAATTGTTAACTTGTTTCCTCGCGGAATTAGCTTGCAACTTGTTTCTGATGTCGGCTACACGTCCAATATATTATAGCGCTACATTACGTTTACATATAATACATGCGTTGGTATATTGCGTTGTTGGCTACGCAACGCGGGAAATTTTGCAGACCGTACTCGAGGCGACGCGGCGGAAAAGCAAAGGCACTTACTAGAGTCGCCCGTTTATTTCTGATTCCATTTCCAATTGTATACAATGCCCGGGATCACGATGAACGAATGTTTACTGAGATGTGATGATCGCACTTGCCCATAATACTTTTCTACGACGTGCGAAAGCGAAAGAAGATGCGCGAAGAACCATTATCGGCGGTAAGAACTTTTCAAAAAAAGAGAGAGGCACGGAGACGGAGAAAAGAAGAAGGCGTGAAAATGATCCTGATAGGAGAATGGACGGAGTCAAGTATACGGAGTATCTCGAGCGATCTTCCCGACGGCGCGACGTTGTAGACGCGAAAATATAAGGACGCCTCGAAAACTATTTATACGTGTATCAAAATTTACGAGCCGCTAATGTACCGATCCACGATGGGGTGAGGACGGCGTCCTTCCTTCCCTCACCCCGGGCTGATTCGCACGAGCTTCGACGTGGGAGTGCTTCGAAAAGTTCCGCGAAGCGAAGCAAAGAGATAGGGGTGGTAGACTGAAGGATGGACCGGGATGGGAATCTGCGCGAAACGCGAGTAAATGTAATGATGATGTTTAAAGAGAAGTTTCGACGTTTAGCTCGATACAACAATACGTCCCATTGTTGCTCTCGGCTACGTACAACAGTCGAAACTCCGACCGATGCCGGAGCCGAGAAAGGGAGAGGAAAGAGAGAGCGAGAGAGAGAACTTTCCGCGATTCCAGAAGCGAATAGAATCCGAGCAATTTGCGCTCCTGTATACGTATATATATATATACATATATATACCACATATCGGGCTGACAGGTGCCAGGGGCGCTCTTTAACTAAAACCGAAAGCGCCAAAACAAATCTCGCGCGCGAGACCCTTGGCATTAATCCGGTAAAGTACGAGCCATTAGCTTCAAAGGGGCTTTAAAATTTTTGCCGAGGCAGTATATACAGTTCTCCGTTCCCACCGGTATTTCACCGCACGGCTGATCATATATTTTTCTTGTTATTGCTGCCCCCTCTTCTGAAATTCTCCCATAACGGCATATTCGGAACGTATTGCTTTTCGAGAGCGGTGAGAGCATAACGCGGCTCGTTTTTCGTCTATCGATTCGCCCCTGCGTGTTTAACATGACTCTAATTAAACCCCGGGAGATCAAACCGTTGACGGTGTCTCATTAAATCAGTCAATTCTTTGAAGAGCGTGTTTCCCATCGCGCGGAATTTTCATGAGAAATTCTTCTCGCCAATTCTTTCAGCCATTGATCCTAGGTTTGAGACTCGAAATGTTACGTTTCCCAGTTTTGGATAGATTCATTACAACAGACCAACATGCAAAAAGTATTTAAATACTCTACAATTGGAATATAACATTGGAATATATTACAAAGCGCAATATTCTGGAACGAAAGTTTTAGAAAATACGTTGCTTGAAAATTCCGCGCAAATTCCATCCGAAAGTTGTATTTTACAATCTTGCAGGTTCTCGAAGTTCTCGAGGTTTGTAAAATTAAAATCCCGAAATGCAAATTTTTACAAAATTGATGTGACATTGATTGTCCATCATATTTTGTCCACAATTGTCTATAAATAATCGTTTTTTTGAACTAATTTTATTTACGAATAAATACCAAAAAATTGTGAACAATCAAATGCCATATAAATGTTGTAAAGACGATCGATCAACTATCTGTCAAGCAAAATTCTCTCTCTTTTTAATTTAATCGATATCTCGTGATCGGAAGCAGCTGTACCGAACTGTGTTCTTTCGTTTCTTCGCTAATGGCGTCTCCTTGAATTTTCGATCGGTGTTAATTCTAGGCGAAAAGTCATGAATGAAAAATTTAACGGAATCGCACCGAAACTGGCACTGCTATCTCTCCGTTTGCATTTTTTAATGGCGCCTTTCCCCCTTTTGACACGGACGACGAAACAAAAAGAGCACGCGGGTTTTCACGTTCCGCGAGTTCGAATCCGCTATCTTCCTTCGTCCCGAGAGGAATGGAAACGTCAAGCTACGCGCTGTCGGACTTCGCCTGCCGACGTCTTTCGGCGACAATCGACTCACTGAGCCGATAAAAATTTTATATTCACACTTAAATAGCGCCTCAATCTTGAGCGTATATACGTATATAGCGTCGCGGGTAGCGCTTATTTTGTTCGCTTCAGTTAAGTTTCCTTTTTGCTCGGCAAGCCGCCCGCCGCTGCGTCGGGTGAAATCGCGCGGACAAAAGTTATCTGACTTCGAGGCTTTTCCGGAGATACGTTCCGGAAGATACGTGAATCCGCGTTCCACTAAGTGGAGGATTTTCGTCGGTATGCAGGCAGGACAATGGCGCATGTACGAACTGACTAGCAGCCGTCCCGAAGCGCGACGAGCATCCCGGGGATGCATCGCAGCAAGTGGTATGAGAAACGCATTACGAGCGTTGTTATTACGAATAAATTTCATACACGGAGAACCGACCGTCTCGCGGATTGGAATGAAAATTGTTGAATTTGCCAACTTCGATGGCGGCAGGATTTATGCAACGTATAGGCGTCGTGGGATTTAAATTTTGAATTAAGCAATCGCGAAAGCGAAGCCTGGCAATAATGAGAAAGAGCATATTATTAATTATTTAAAGCTACTATAAATAGACTTATTGAAATCCATTTATTAAAACATTCTTTTCTCCGACAACGCGATTGAAATTGAAATATATTAAATATCGCGGTGTACGGTGCCACCTGTCCTGTTCTCATCGTTCGCGGTATCGCGCAAATCGCCATTGAACTTTTTCATTCATTAATTGTTTACTCGGGCTTTTGTTCCGCGTGACTGTTACAAAATTCCCTCGCGCTGAGCTACGCAGCGCGGCGAAAGCGGATTCGCCGCCGGGGAAATAACCGGAACGCGCGGGAACCACGTAATGAATTTCAATTACGCTCCGGCGCAATAATTTGCTTATGTGGAGCACAGTAATTTCGTCTATGCCCGAACGCGAGTTCTCCAAAGTCGCGACATTTGTACGCCGTTGCACGTCGCCGTTTGTACTACGTGACTACACGCGTAAATGCGCATTTGAGCGCGGGGATGCGCTCGCAGCTGTATAAACCCGCACGTAAACCGCCGTGTAGACGACGCAACGTCAATCGCCGAACCGAGTTAACCCCGATTAGCCCCCCTCGAGTCATCTCGAGCCGTCCCAATAAAACTCTCTCGCTCGACAAATCGTTCGTCGAAGTGCCTCAATTACGAGACGAGAAACAACTTGTTCTTTTTTTTTTGCGTGCGCGCGTGCGCGCGCGAGGCATTAGATCGTGACGTCAATAAAGTGGAATGAATGAATCATGCATGAGGCGAGGAAATAGATTCCTGGATGTTCCTTCCGTTTCGTGCGCGCGCGCGGTTACGCACGCGCGCATTAATATTCGCGTTGCACGAATTCTCAGAAGACTCAGAGCTGTACAGGGCCGTAGAAACCGTAAAGGGAGTGAAACCAGTATAATGTTCGATGTCGCTGATTCGAAGAAAATTCGTAACGCGAGCGGGACGAAGAGAAAATGAAGATTTGACATATAGATTATCATTATGTATACATTTAACGTGCATAATTGTCTCGTAGCACTCGCGGTCTTTTCAAGAGCAATCGGGACTACAATTTTGAAGAACGATCTAAAGAGTACCCGGCTAATCCTCCGTACCGTTAAACTGTCCGATGATAAATCGATCCTTGATCGCTACTACTTAAGGTTTCCGTGAAAATAATTTCAGCTCTTTCACGGCGCGTCGTGAGTTATCGACACGCCCGAGCGAATCCGGGTAATACCGCGGCGCGCAAAAAAGAGCCGAAGATTACTGCATACGAAGATTAAGCTTGCCGGCCGACAAAAACGTGAGTTTTCCATCAAACTCGCGAAAAGCGTAAAGTAAGTTACGAGCGGCGGCGGTGGAGGAGGAGATATCGAAAATACATTGCGAAGTATAAAGCCCGTGGCCCCGACTATAGCCCGCGCGTCGGGGGCTTATGAATACTTTATAAGCATCGCTCTTATTCGCCATCGCATAGCTCTCCGACGCTGGTTTTCTTGATCCCCGGCACCGGGGTCCGCGCGGGGCAATTTCTGCGCGAAACTGCAGCAAACGCTTACGCCATGCATAATACCGCGCGCGGCGACCTTGCCGCGTTTCGCGCGCGCGACAAGTGGCGACGGCGGCGAGATGCAAATCGCACCAAGCGCGACGAGATGTCTTCTGAGGCGTCGTTGACGCGCGCGCGAGATGATGAGAACGAGCGAGGAGAGGAATCGTTCGATCTCACCTCCGGCAGCGGCGGTGACGATGACGGTGACGGTGACGGGAGGGAGGGAGGGAGGGAGGGCGGGACGGTAGGTTGACGTTATTGAGGCTTTAAGCCGCCAGGTACTCCATTAGCGGCGACGCGCCAAGGAGTAGTTTGTCAAAGCGCGATGCATTTGCATAATTGCCGCGCGCGCCGAATAATTATGCGCGTATCCATTAGGTAATAAAGTCGAAGCTAAACTTTGAAGCGACGACGATTCCCACCTGCGTGACAGACGCGAACCGCCAAGTGCCGTTTTAATTTCTATTTCCCTCTCCCCCGCAGAGCCTCTCTCTTTCTCTCTCTCTCTCTCTCTCTCGTATGCGCGCCTGCATAATTTGCACACGCATGTACCTACCTGCCTGCTAATACAATACACCGCATACGAGGTTAACCATTAAATTCGTAATCCTATTTATGCGCAGCGCTAAAGCACTCACGCGTATACTTTCATCTCGTCATAAATGTTCGTAATGTAGGCACGAGTCAATAACTTGCTGCGTACGGAGCCGTTTGTCAAGACGCAGCTCATTTGCATACTAATCATGGTCTCGCGCGGGAGTATACATCGTGAGACTATTCGGCCACCAGAAGTCGGCAATAAATCTTTGACGATTATTCTCTGGCTTTAAAATGCAATAGAAATTTGCATATATATATATATATATATATATATATATATATATACATATACTTGGATCCCTATTAATTTTTTTATAAATCATAATTGTGATTTCTTACACGGATTTTCTAATATACATATAAATACCAAACAGTTTAACTAGAATCAAACTGTGACACATGATTTATTAATTCCAAGGTAATATGAATAATAAAGTCTTTAGCATAAAAAAATTTACTTCACGTGTTTCAAGCGAAATTATAAATAAACTATAACAAAGGCAAGATATCGATACAAGATATAAATCGATAGGATCCATATCAGATACGCAAATACAATTTTTCTTTTGCAAAAATCTCTACATCATGTTTATTTATCGCTTTTTACCGAGCTTTTTACTCTACCTATGAAATATTTCCTATTATTATTTTTTTTATTTATGCTCGCGAAAGTTTGTACTATAAATTTCATTCACGACTGATGTATCTCGTAATTAGTATTCTGTCGTATTATAAAACATTAAAATGTGCCAATAAATGACGCATTGGCATAATGAATTTTATGTATACATATAGATGTGTATACATATATGCGTCTTTCTCGCATGCACAATAAATCCTATATCTATTCCACGGTTTCGCGAAAAAAATTGTTAATTACGTTATGTGTGTGCTTTAATCATTAAAATACAATGACGCTTTTAGCACTTCCGATTTTAATCGTATTTGCAATCTTACGACATTGTATTATAATATAAACAATCGATATATCGCTTGTCCTTTTTTTTCAATTCTTTTCAGTTAGCAATTTGTGTTACTCCGCGTTCTCAATTTGCAAACGATAGCGTTCCAAAAATCGGCAGAGTTCAAAGAGCGACGTGAGATACACTGAAATCCAAGTATCGTTAAAAGATATTACTTTATTTACTCGCTCGTAAATATTCTGAAATAATTTGTAATTCTTATTCCTTATCGTTTTGAGTTTTATTTTGAACAAATAAAATCACGCAAAATTTTTGTTTTCATAAATAACAGTCACTGTAATACACAAAGTGTTAATAGCATAAGATAGTTAATTATTTGAATTGATCAATGTTAATTGTAAGAATCGTAGGTGGTGATCGCGTTTCACATGCCTTAATGTTGACACGATCGCGTTTCGAAGGGTAATGCGACGACATGCAGAGTGGAGTATGCTATTCAAGTATCGTGTGGTGGTTGTGAAACACCACATTTTACGGGCATTCAGTAATGCGTTACTGGATTATCACATTTATCACCTCGCGCCTTCTTCCTTTTGTTTAATAAAAACTGACTGACATTTGTTTAATAAAACCCGATGTCAGTTGGCTCTTGTTGAAAAGCCGATTTCTAAAGCCGACCGACATCGGTTTTCACTAAATACATTTGTTCTCGAGTTTAACAAATGCGATGACTGATTTCTCTCGGTACTCCCACGCCGCGCGAAAGCTCGGCGTGCCGAGCCCACCTCGTCAGCCGCCGACGTGTCGAGATGCAGTTTGTCAAAGTCCAATGTATTTGCATAATTCAACGAGCTGCCGGCACTTACGAGAGTGCACGTCGGATAACGCGGAGCTCAATTTATGATCATTTTTGCCGCGCCGAGAAGGTCGATATCGGTCGGGGTGGAGGAAGGTAACTTCTCGACCTCACCTCGTCTCAACGGAAGAGTTCGTTACAAGGAGACCACCACCATTGCGGCGGAAGTCGAAGATCGACCTCTTTCGAAAGAAACCAGGGAGGAGGGGTAAGGGTAAAGAGGACGGAGAGCGATATCGTGTTTCCGCGAGGCGCATGATGCGTTTGCATAATTTACCAGCTGATGGACGCAGCTGGAGCGTAAACTTTGCGCAACAATCTCGAAATTAAATTTTCAGCGACTTTTAGCACAGGGCGGCACGTCGGCGTCTAGGGAGATTCGTTACAATTTTAAACGGTGTTTAAGAAATTCGTGGAGTGTTCGCTCGGTAGCCCATCGCAATAATGCACAGGACCCGTGATGATAAGGCTACTTTACGCGCAAATATTTGATGGTGTGAGCATTGTGCAAACATCTTGAGAGAACCTTGGATAGTGACAGGCACAAATAAGCTTCTGTCCAAAGTAGACTTTGTTTTTAATACAAACAGCCGTTGGGCGGGGAATATATAAATGTATTACTTTCTAATTATAAGCTAAGAGATATGTATATACGAGTCTCTCCTCGTGACAGTTCGCGCGCGGGTAGCTTGCAAATACTTGAGCAGATTAAAGATCGTCAACGTTAATCGTGATTGACGGTGGAACTTTCCGTCGCTGTTATTAATCGTGAGTTCGATTAAGTTTCGCCCGACTTGGCGAGAAACTCCAAGTGGATTAATACCTTAAGGCGTCTCGTAAGGTACGAAACAACAGGAGGCGAGGGTGAAGAATTTGCATGCTGACGCCGCGCCGGTCGGGCATTTAACTTCTCGGGATCCGCGCATTAGATAAACAGTAACCTGTCCGCAACGTGCTAGCCCTGGGGCTGTCTTGACGCGTGGCTAATTGCGTTTTCCAGGTGCGGACCCCGAGACTTCGGAAAACCGACCGTCCTCTCTCTCTCTCTCTCTCTGTTTGTTCCCCTCTCTTTCTCTCTCTCTCTCTCTCTTTCTTTCTCGAGAACTGGCGAGGAGTGGCGCAAGAACAACGGACGCTTCGCCTGAGAGACGATCCCGTGTGCAATGCCAAGTCATGCTACTTAGCGTGAGTAATGCGAACGTCATTTTCCAACGAACTTTGGTCGCGTAGCAACGCGAACGGGAGCGCGGCGACGACGTCGTGGTATTAGGACGTTCTTAAGACGTTCGCGTAGAGTTTGGAAGACGCGCGCTTGGAGATATCGAAGATATCGAAGATGTGCGTTAATGAAAGGAAGGGAGGCGGGAAGGAAGGGTGGAGCGTTGTGTTAGAGGGTCGGTACTAAATTTCATTTGCATTCCGAAGATTAATACCGGCTGCACCTGCCGGCGGTGTGCGGTGCGCGCGGTGCGCGCGCGGAACGATCGATTATTTCGGGCTCGTAAATTCCAACCTTAAGCAGAACGCGCGCGCGAGGGAGGCAACGCAGTTAATTTTACGAATAGATTGCGCCGGTATACTCCGTAAATCCCGCACTTACTTCCCAGCATCTGCGTCAGATTACGCGCCGGAATATTAAAGCGTCTCGCTCCGGCTCGCCTCCGGCTCGCTAAGTCGACTTGACCGGTAAGCCCTGATGCGAAAATCGGGGCAGGAGGGGACGTGCGAGCGGGGTAAGGAGCGCGGCGTGCGGCACGTTAACGACGACGAGAAACGACGGCTCGAATTCTCGGTAGAGTTGGACGACGATGGCCCTTTCGCGTTTCGTAAACATCGTAAACTGCGAATCATTGGAAGTGACAGGCAGACGGCCTGACTGTTCACGAAGAACTCCGACGTCGCGACGTTGATAGCCCTTAACTTTGCGCATGCTAATGCGACATCCAGCGGGAAGGCCGGAGAGAGGAAGGGATGTAAAGAGAAGCCCGGCCACCCTGACAACGCCGCAGCTACTTCCGTCGCTCTCGCGGACGGAACAATGAGTATCCGGGGAAACAATGGCACGGGGAAGCCCGTACAACGGACGAAATCGTACCTTGTTAAGGAAATTTTAGGCGAACGATGATATCATATCTCTGCCGCTCTGTTCCTCAGTCAAATCGACATTGTCAGAGCAATAAGTTTTATCTTCTAATGGTGAAATGCTCAAGTTGTGTTATATTTTCATTGGAATCGATTTTTGCGGGGTATTTTTAATTTTATTATTTTCCGCAACTTGCAAGTATACGTAACATTTCATACAATTAATTCTGAAATATCATAATTCAATCTCTTGGGCCTATAATTCTGTCATAATATAAATTTGATGGAAATATATCTGATATAGATTTTAATAGAATTTAATTATCTCTTAATTTGCTGGTAATCCTAAATGTTTAGAGTCGCGTTTGCAATTCATCATAAATTATTATAAGAAAAATTGTTTATTGTAACTATTGCAATCTCGAAGCTGCAGCGAGACAAATATATCTAAACGGATGAAATTTCGCGTAACGCACGCGGAATCACGAGATCGCGAACCCGCGGGACACCCATGAGCGATAATTATACGTCCATTGTGGCCTGTTTACCGTAAAATACGATGTTACGCATGTATGCTATACCGCTACTGTCGGAGACGTATCGTCTATGTCCGTATTGTTTACGGTTGGCAGTGGTGGCAGCGGCGGGATGCCGTGCACGGAAAAATAATGTTGACCATTTCCATAAAGTTCATCGCTGCACCGCCCGCCCGCTGGAGAAGACGATACCGCCTGCCATCACGGGACGCTATCTGAGTACGAACTCAAACTACGGGGAAAGAGAGGGTAGGGGAAAGCGGGCGGAGGAGAGTCTGAAATAACAGTCGAGTGTACTCGACGATGTAGCGTACGGAGCGTGGAGAAATGCGCGCTATCGTTTTTCCCACGTTACCTGCCAAAAGTTTATCTCGAGTTACGAAGAGAGTACGACGTCACCGAAGAAAACTCATTGAGAAAGAGCGGAATCAAATGTCCCTCCCGTGCACGCCCGCCCTAACTTTTCCCGCGCTTTAATCTCGTTTTCCCCCTTTATTCTTTCGATCGTTTTAATTTTTCTCATTACGGACGCGATAGCATTCAAACGAATCGACTTGGGGATGATCGGGGCACGCTCGTCCGATAGTTTTGATTGCGCCGCAAAGACCTCAATCGTGGTTGATGATTTTTTTTCCAGTGAGAAATATTAAGAATTCAAAAGTAGTTAAAGGAATTAAGAAAGAAAAGTCCCATTATGATTAATAAAGAAAATGCAGGAGTTTAATATATTTTTACTTAAATAATAATACATAATACTGATTTTCTTACATATTAAATTTTTTAATTTATAGTATAATTTAGGTTGAACTTTTTTCAGCTATTGAATTATGTAGACAGTATAAATTTATACCAAGGTTGAGAAAAAAGCCATCTACGATAGCGCTTAAACACAGTCGATAACAGAGAGACATTGTTACCATTCCTCTCGCGAAACTAAATTCGAACCGCGAACAACGCTCGCCGGATGTTGCGAGCCGAAGCATAATTGGCTAAATAAGCGCGTAAGCCCGCGGCTTAACTTACACTCAAGAACTCGTTTCGCATTTACGCGCTCCGCTTGCTGGGCCCGGCTCGCCCGAGGAAGGCTCGGGAATTTCGGAATTGCGGCGTACGCCCGGTGTACAAGGTGTCCCGTACTTCCCTTTATCTACGAATCAATTTGGAGCTGATTTCCCTTTAACGATAATTTGATTGGACGTTGTCTTCTGTAGCGAGCTTTCTTCAATTAGTTTTAAAGAGCTTGGCTCTAGATATTAAAACTCTATCAAAGTAACAGTTTCCCAATTTAATACTCGTCGAGAATCAAATTTTTCTGTTTTAATTTTTAAAGACAAACTCGCGCAAAGAATTTCCTGGATCTTTCAATCGCCTTTTAATCTAGGAATTACGAATTGGTCGATTTTTTTTTGTTTTATCGACGACGATCGTAGATCAATTCAGGAATTCGTAGGGGGGACGTAGTGCGGGACAATTTAGGACACCCTATCGATACCGCACAGCTCGAGACTGCAGCCGCAGCGAGTGTCTCGTGCATTCGCGTGCATATATCTGAAATTGGCGAAATTGACGCGCCTGGCACTTGGGGGCAGTGTAAATATTATGCATATCGCGGTACAAGCAAGGGAAGGACCATCGGTAAGGGCAAGGGGAATGTGCACCGGATGGATATCGACCGCCCACCCTCGTTTCGACGACACGAGGGACCGAAGTTCTCTGTCGGCACTTAAGTGCGCTAATAACCGGAGTGCTCTCGCGTTCCATTTGGGAATGCCGCTATTCCGCTCGACAAATAGTATCCGTTCTTTTTTTTCTCTCTCCCTATTTTTCTAGCAGTTTTTTTTTTCTTTAACGTAACTGGGTGGGTGAGAACGTGCGACGATATCGTCGCATCAGTGTGTGAAACGATCATCCTGAAGCGGCAAGTTTTTCAACCGCCGCGCCGCCTCGATTTCTAATCGCCGATTCGCTTCCGCGGAGCATTTCAATGAGTACGCAAGCTTTAAGAGATTTTCGTTGAAAAACAAATATAAATACACATACATATATGTATGTATATTGTTCTGACATTTAAAAATAATAAAAAAAGAAAGAGAGAATGGGAGAGAATAGTGTATAAAAAGTTATAATGAAAAAGTCGCATTATATCGCAAATTAATTTTCGTTTACGTATACTTTTTAATTTATAATATATATTGTTGCTCGTATTATCTCATTTCGGTAGAATGCATAAATTATGCGATAGATCGGCGAGATTTCGCAGAACGTGCCGTTCGAAGCAGCTTATTCTTCGAACGCGTGTACCACACGCGCGAGCGAAATTAGTTAGCGAGTTTCATATACGTGCAGAATACGACTATGATATTACCTGACCCGGGGAACCCACCTGATCTCTCGCCGAAAACACGATCTCACCAACTCGGAGGGAAGCACGTACTCGAAATGCACAGGTAACGACGCGATTTCCGGTCGGAAATGTCTGGTCTCGTCCCTCGCTTCCGCGGATCGGCGACAGATATTGCCATAAACGCCTTTATCCTTAATTACCGCGCGACATAACAGTAAAACAAGCGTATAGCGCGATGAACGCAAGTGGAGTAAACGACCTTAGCAACTCGCAAAATTGGATACGCTCGATAGAACGTGCGATTACGAAGAAGCGTCCGACTGAGACATGTGTCTGCGTTATATATGTTATGATTAAAAGTACATCTTCCTTTAGTTGGTTTCACTCAATTTGAATCATTTAAAAAAAGTAATATCGACACAAAATACTAATTTTAGAATCGCAAGAATATAAATTAATGTACAAGGTACAAAGTTAATTTATTGAAATAATTGTATAATGAAAACAGAAATCATGTACATCGGTAAATTAGAAAAAAGGGGACAATTAATTCCATTACTTGTGCAATTTTTTTAGTAGTTTATTATCCATTGTGCTTACGGTTCGAAGCGCGGAATCGTAATATGAATATAGAATTGTCTTGGATAAATCAACTCGGTATTAACTGTGAGCGTGTCACAACTATAGCTCGAGGAAATGAAATTCGCTCGTTAATAAGTGTCGTACGTGGTAATTAAAGTTATGCCGACGCGGCGATGTGACACGAATACATTACGAACACGCGAGAGGGTAGTCTAGACACTCTACTAGAATCATAAATGTATTATAAAATTGGACGTAGCTCGCTATATAAATTAATTGAACGGTCACGATTGTCTTTCGTGCCCGGACTGTCACGAACATCATCTCGCCGAGGATAATAGTCCTCGCTCTGGATTACATCACGCGCTCGTGTAAAAATCAGGACAACGAGCAATTTGAATCCGGTTTCCGCGACGGTCACGAGAGGTTGCGCGGCGTTATCTCGCTGCATAAATTTATTTCCTAACTCAACGCTCTACAATTCGATATTCATGGAAAGGAAGCAAGAAGGCTCTTCAGAACTATTTGATTTTGATGCTGGGTATGACTTGCGCGTTTTCTGAATGCAATTTTAATGCATGTTAATCGCGGGAATTCGCTTCTCCAATATTATTAAGAATTTTAAACTGAGGAGAAGAGAAGTTAGAAATTTAATCAGGACAATAGAATTTTGATGCCCAAGTACGAACTTTACACATCTCTGATGTTGCTCTCGAGGCTTTTTATATTTTCTTCGTTTCAATATTGAACTGAGAGTTGGTAACGTCTGCGGGCTACAATTTACAGGCCACAAAAACCGTACTTGCGTCGAAACGACCGTCGGTGCTGTTCCCTTATTTCCGCCGCGACATTGAGAACATCTACGAGCTGTCCGAAACGCGAGATAAATCCGCTCCGGGAATGAATGTCATCGATATTGGACGAGTAAGCCGCGTTACTTTATCGTTGTTGAAAATATGACACGGTTACGCTATTTGGCACTCGGCACTATATGCTATTTGGCCAGATTCCTAAATGTTATCAGCATATACTATACCCGTAGACATAACCGAGACACGTACAGAGAGAGAAACACGTACGTGCTCCTAAAGTCCGCTCCTAAGTGCGTTTAGAAAATAAAAAATTTAGAGTTTGAAAAAGTCAAAACAGGATGAAAAATATAATAAAATAATTTTGTGTAATGAAAGAAGGCTCATTTTTAAAAGAAAATCATAAATTCTAAGAAAACTGATTAGTATTAAAAGACTAATAATTACAATAAAAAGAATAAGTTAAATAAATATGATTTTATGAGGATTATAAAGAAAGAGAGAGAGAGAGAAAAAGAAAAATTAATATCCTAATTTCATTTCATTTCACGTTCAATGAGCGCCAGAAATGCCGGCATCGGCATTGCGTCGCGATTACGACCGCGGTCATAATGTTTTCGGGGAGGGGACTGGTATCAGTGCCAAGGTCAGAATTCCTGTGCTAACTCGATGATGGGTGCGCGCGCGCCAGCGTTGGGCTAGGTTAGGCACAACCCCTGGGACTTTTATTAGCCTTTCAGCGAAACACACACACACACACACGCAGGAAATTTTCCGCGTCAGACTTGTTGGCACCGGTAAATTGTGCCGGGTCTCCCGCGCCCGACACCGAAATCCCGACCTGACCTGGGGGTTAATATACGGGCCGCGTGAGGAAACGGGCTCGAGTGATTCACGATGCGATACGGCCGATGAAACGCGCGATTATTTTAGCTGCGAGAGAACTGAGACGAATTAATGTCTCGAGGAAGACGCGTGATATATCCGCATGCGCGCGAGCGAATCTCACGGGGATCTCTACCGTATGGAATCGCATGTCGGTAGAACGTGGCGTTCTTTGAGGGGATGACGGCGACCCTCATAGACGCGAGAGAAAGACGCAGACGGTTGTTATCGAGCGTGACGGCGTGTGGACGTCTCCGCGAGACGCGCTATCCGATTTCGCAGCCGTTCGGATTGGCAGCTTCGGCACCGATATTGTGTACCCGGGGAAATTGACTGCGGGATCGCGCAAGGGGAAGAGAAAAAGAGACTGCTCGCCGGGGAGACATCTCTCGCCGAGAGGACGCGCGATGCGATCGATCGACCGCGCGTTACGTTGCAATTATTCGCGATAGGAGTAATATATCGCCGGTAGCCGAGCGAGGTTCGCACCTGCAATTAACTAAATAACACGGTTTCATTACGCGAAACGATTCATAGATCCATTTAGCAATTAGAAGTTATTTCCGGGCGGATCGTTTGTCGTGCTGCGCCTGCCGGCGCGGCGCGCGTCGGCAATCGGAGCAACGAAAAGCAAAAAGCGCCCTCGTGGAGAGAGGAGGAAAGAGGACGAGTACGTGAGTGAGTTGGGAGAGGCAAACATTCGATACGTTTTCCGCGCAATCACGAGGTTCCAGTGTTTGCGCGTATGATCATTTGTCACCTTACCTCGAATGGCCTTTTTACGCACGCGTTTCAATGCGGATTTCCGCAATAATATGAAGAAGGGACGAGGACCGACGCGCGCGTCGCGCGAATAAAGGATTCCGGGCTCTGGGTAAGAGATAGCGATTTAAAAAAGTGATGGGAAAAAAAAGGGAGAAAAAGTGCGGCGAGGTGAATTTCCCCGAGGCTACGACCGCTTGAGCGTTACCGGATAAAATTGGCTTCGTAAAGTCGATCGCCGCGGAATGTTCATACCGTTGTGCGTTCGTATTGCCGGCGAGTTTCCACTGCCGAATTTATAATCCCGCGTGCCAGAAGCTTTCAAACGTGACGGCCGACAGTAGCAGCAATATGTGCGGAAAAAAGAGTACCGCGAGCTCTTTGTGGGAGGTTACCTCGCGCGCGATAAAACGTTCTTTTATCGGCGCGATTTCTGCCCTTATTATTGTACGCCCGCGAATAATTTCGTCGTCGCCGATTATACGGTCGACTTGAATTCCGGGAACAGTATAATCAATATAATTACGACGAATATGGATTTCAATTCTGCGAAATGTTGATTATATCAGACGGTGAACGACCGCCTGATATAATCTACGTTTGTCCTGATATAAATGTCGAGTAATGTAAGAAATATGAAAATCATAGTAGAGGGGGGAAAACTATATCGCCCTATATATGTAGAATTAGATTTGCTCGAGTTGGCGTTTTGAGACTGACTTTCACTGACTCTGCAAATTTTGATTTTCTAAAATAAGAATAGTATTAAATGACGCTTTAGAATATATAATATCACTTTAATTTTTCAGTTTCTATTTTTTTAACTGTTATTCCATGCTGATTGCAAGTTTTAAAACATTTCCATTTTACAATTCCAACTTTAAAAATTTTTTTCATATCGAAATATACAACTATTAATTATTATAAAATTATAAATTGAAACAATAAGTTATTTATAATCACTGATTATTGATCTCCTTACATTTTTACAGTTTTACATTTTCCGTTTTACATTAGAGAAAAACTATAACTTTTAACATTCAAGACGTTCTTGAAAAACTTTCGTTGAGATATTCAATGGTTCAATGTTATTTTCGACGCGTACACATGTCGCGCGCGTCACATTAGTCACCGCGGGGGATGTTATATTTTTAATCTTGAAGAAAAGACTCACGTGCCAGAGAATAAGATCGATGATCGACGGATCGTGAGAGCATTTATCATCGCGTAGAAAAATAAGCGACGACAGGCCGAGCCTATAAATGTGGTTTTGCATTAAGAATCGCAAGGAATCGATCATATGTCGCGGACAAAAATATCGGCTCGACAGAGCGAGATATTACACTTCACCTTCACGTTTCTTATCGTCATCTCCTTTTTCTTGTTATCCCTCAGAAAATCGATCTTGATTACGCTTATTATGCTGGCAATTAAGATACAATTAAATTGCGATCGAAAATTTCTGATTACATTTTCGCCAGAGAAAATATTGTTTCAATTTTCAACAGAAAATATCTCTGGTCCGCACCCATTATCGAACACTCGATGGATATCATCGAAAACAAACTCTGAATCGAAAGCAAAATATTGTCGTAATGTTTTACCGCGCGCAGTAGCAGCAGCTCGTACACGAGAGATACGCGCGCGTAATTTACCATCTCTTCCGCTAGTAAATGTCGGTAAACGATGCGCGGTATCTCTGGGGCTCATCCGTTTTGCGTAACCCCCAGTTTCCGAGCCGGCGTTGCCGTAAAGTCGAGAGAGAGCTCTCTCCCTCTTTCTCTTTCTCTCTCTCTCTCTCTCTCTCTCTCTCTCCCTTCCTTCTTTGTCTTCCTGCTCGGTCATTTCGACGAAACTTCCGGTCAGTTCTAACTTCGGACCAGTACTATTTATATAGAACGAACGCTACACGAAAACTCGAACAGGTTGTACAAAACCCTTTTATCTATCTTCCATTTGTTCTAAATACAATACCTTCTAAATACAAGTACTATAACTCATATAATTTATTCTGAAAAAATAGTTTATATAACCAATAAATATTATAAACGAGCGATTAATATTATAAATAATATTATAAATATATAAATTATAAATGTAATTTAAATACGGAAAATATAATCACGAAAATTACGAAATTTGTCGCTTTTTTCTAATTTATATCTCAAAACAAGACGTATGTGAAATCCTGGAAAATTCTTAATTTGTTTAAAAAAATTCAGATTTTTTTTTTACGTAAAAATAATGATTCAAATTTAACGAGAGTGTATTTTTGATCGTGTTTTATATCGCGACGTTTCGCGCAATCAACCGTCGGACGCAAACTCGGTTCGCAAATTCCGATCTATCGGATTTTCGTTTATGATTCGCCATAAACGCGAGCTATTATGGGAAATTTTTGCGCGCAAGGCTCTCCCCTGATATCGCGTCGGCGCGCACGGATAATGCCGTCGTGTTTTTGTCGTTGAAATAAAAGGCGGGAAAATGCCGGAGGTGTATACGTCCCTCAACGTCGAGCATCAAGCGAGCTCGCGTCACCGTTCGTAAACGCCGCAGCATGGAAGGGACATTAGGAGCGAAAATGCAGGGAGAGAGAAGGAATTTTTCGACGACGCTCTTACGGAAATTAAAGTTTTGACAGGCGGCGCGATAACAGCGAAATAAACTCGCCTCGCTAATTCAATAACAACTAATTGACGTATTGCGTTTGCAGGAGATTCGATATAATGAAACACATGACAGGATAAATGCATTATAGTTATCTCAAGTTACGAGTAGAACACGAGGATAACGGGCGGAGAGATTGCGCGAGGTATAAAATTATTGAAAAGGACACCCGGATACCGCAAATGCCGTGTAATCGATTTTATTCATCGCGAAATACGTGACACCTGTTCCGGGGAAGCAGCAGTGACATCCATATCGATTTCATGATATCAACTTTTTCCCTTGCGTTTCCTGCGCGCACCAACTTATTCGAACTTTGCTTCGAACGAGATATCGGTTTTTGGGGTTGGCGCTAGGATAAACCGGAGGTACTATTCTTGTAACTGGCAATCTCGGGGAAACTTCTGGCCAGTATGAAACTCATTCCTCCGCTTGTATTACAACCACTTGTCCTTTCTGACATCTCGTCCTCAGCCTTGATGGTCATGCGACCGGACGGCGAGTTCGTTAGATACTATCATAGGTAATATCATTGTTCCTTAATACACGAAAAAACGAAATTGAACTTGCCAAATGTCGCGGACATGTAAACTGATCTTCCGATTTTCAAAAGCTTTGTCCGTGGACAGTGAACAGCCAAATCGATTCAACAAATAGGTCAGTCTTCTATTGTCTTTCAAAAAGAAACTTGGATATTTTCCGAAATTTTCTCTCTCTCTTTACCTTTCGGAATTATATTAATATTTATTCAATAATCGTCATTTATATTAAAATGTCGAATTTTGATCGATTATATTCTGAAGAATATTCTGTAATATTTCTAAATATTGCCGATTAAAAAATTGTAAAGTCTTGCATTTATTCGAAATCGCCTTATGAAGCAAGACGTACATACGGCCACTCGTAAAATCGTCCTATTATCGCTATCGCCTCATTATCGATATCGGATTCGTTTAATCGCAGCGGAGTCGATCGATGTAGGCGGCACGTGTTCTCGCTACGCTCTATCGCGCGGTGTTGCAACGGAGGTATAGCTTTCCGCAAGCTGCGTGGCGATAATAGCCATAAAATCAGGTATGCGCGCGCCGGTGAATATTTACGAGTTTTGGCACAGCTGATCGCATACCGAGCTCACGTATCACAACATGTTCCGCCACAGTGAAACAATCTGCGACGCAGGTATGAAAAATTAAATTCACACTTACTATCGTGTATCAAATAATTCCCTCGATATTTTCATATACCATTTTTTTTTTGTGAAAAATTATTTCCATCCTGTATATAAACGATCGTTAGTTAATACCTAACACATACACATTACTCGAATCTTTATATTCGAAGTGGTACAAAGGTCAATTTCACCTTCGCATTCATCTCCGGAATTAATGATAAGATCGGTGCTCTTAAACCGAATGGCGAGATAAGAGGACAAGGAGACCAAGAACCCCGAACCGTCGGGACCGTGTGCGAGGGAGGATTAGGTAGAGAGAAGAACACGGCGGACAGTGTGCATCGCGCAGGAGCTAACAAATTGCGTTTCCGCGTTAAAGGAGCGAGAGAGGAACCCTTGTTGGAATTATTGAGCCCGGCTCGCCGGATCGATACCTCTTTCCCGACTCGTCGTCGCGCGGATGACGAAAGGTACACTCCGCGTTAAGCCTTTGTCAGGAAGCCCTGGCATCGCCAGGAGTCCCTCTTCCTTCAGGATGCACCCGGCGTTCTCGCCGCGGAGCGAGTGGACGTCCTTGTCCGCGGCGGCATGTGCAGCTGCCGTTCTCTCCGCGCGGTTCTCCACCGCCTTTGATAAAACAGAGCTCGGTGCCGTGAGGCGCGAACCGCCGCGCCGTGCGGTACCGTGAAACGATAACTGCGAGCGTCGATTGATTACGCGCCGATAGTAAAACATTGCAGTCACTGTGGAAGTCGGAGCTGGGCATCGAGATACGTATCTTCGCGGTGCGATTCCGACGCGTATAAAATGTCGATGATAACAAATTTTTTTTTCACGCGCGTCCCGATAACCCGCTTTGTGCCGCAATCTGGGTTATCGTGAATTAAATGCTGGGACGATGACGCGCCCCGGGGATATCCGGAGCCTGTCATCTTACTTTGCAGAATTCCGTTAACTTTGAAAAATTATCTCTTTGATGTACGCTATCTCCAACGCGAGTTTCATCTCGAAATGAGCTTTTTCGGTAACCAAGCAACGCTCAAGTTCAGTCTTCGTTGCAGTAAATCGCGGAGTACAGTTCCCCTCCGGTGAATCCCCTCGCTTCCATGCGGTTTTGCATAACAAAGTGATAAGTTCGCAATTAAATGTCATTACTTTGTGCAACGGCTTGGTATGTTATGATACCCCGCTTAATTTGTTCACATTATCGGCTTGTCGCGCTCTTGCATTTTTGACACGAAGCAAATTAAACATGTCGATTAATACAACGGCGATTGTCGAATGTGTGATTATCGTTATCATGGGTACGTCTCTGTAATGGTCGCTGCAAATCCATCTGTCTCATTGCAGTGCCGTCGGTATGGCAGCAGACTCCGCTGATACTTCCTTGCTAACAAGCGCCATAGAAGAAGACCCGCCGGAGAACCCGAATGCGAACCCCTCGGGACAATCTGAGATCCTCTGCCTCCATCGCCATCACCACCACCATCACCACCATCCGCGCGGCAAGGATGTTCCAAGGAAGCGCCGGAGAGATCGGAACGACGCGCTATTGTGCGATTTCGACGAGGTGATCGATTACGTCGATTACACCAGACTGATTCGAAGCTGGTTGTCAAGGATATGCAGTAAGTTTGACACGCACGTTCTTCTTTCAACCAGACTTCATATTTGTCCTCTTAATGATTATTAATCGACATCGGAAATGGTAACGACGATAATAATAATGGGAGGAAGGGAATTTTACGCGTAATAAATTTTAATTTCGATGCGATACTAGGGGAATATCCGGTTCTAAGATCTCTCAGCTTTGAACGATTATAATCGCGATAACTTGAGGAAGAGACCGGGGCTTATGCGATTCCCAACGTGGAATCGATTTCCATGCATCGGATTGCTTTAAGCTCGTATTTCGTGACGCGCTTATCGCGCCGAGGAGAAACGGGTACGGTCGGGTTCGATAGCGGAGATTACGTTGAGACAATTTTATAAATAATCGCTTTTTCGACGACATTGTGACACGGCCGATATCAAGATGTTACGCTTAATTATCGTCGGTACGCTCGATACGCTCACGTTACTCGAAACACACCGGGAATTATCACAGCTTTAACGAGCAAGTTTGATAAGCTCTCATTTTTGACGCTATGACAACAATGCTTAAAATGATAAGCTCCTGTTTTATCTCTGACTTTATATAGACTTTTGCTTACAAACAACAGAAAGTGTCGGATTCTCACGCAAGTTCACGACGGATATTCCTCCGAATGCATCTGTAATTAATGTTTACTAATCAATGTCTCTTACATGTCGAGCATTGTTGCGATCAAGGTTTGTTTTACCATAACCCATTTTCTCTTGATCATCTCATTTATATGTTTGCAGTGTAGCTTTGGATATGAGTATATTGTCGATCCGAGGTAAGACGTACTTTTTATGCGAGTCCCTCCTTCCCCCCCCTCCCCCCTCCCATCCCATTTCGTATTTGCGCTCATATTATCTATACGTTAAACTTTTAGACAAATTTCCGTACCACTGGTACGGTAATAATTCGTTTTCCAATAATGTTAGCGAACTATATCGTATATTTTTCGCTTTTGCGCTAATAACAGGCTTCTTCGAAAGAGGTGTAAATTTTGTGGCCGTTTGTGGGAATAGCGTAAGGACGATCAAATAGTTCCCGTGAACGGTGACATTTAATCCTTGCTTAAATCAGCAAGGAGCGGTAAGTCACGCTTACCGGCACGTATGCTTGAATTTGTAATCGCTGTTGTTGTGAACTTTTAGTTATGTAGGCTCGCTAAATTGCAATGTATGCTCGAGCAAATTATTTTGATTTATACGATACGTCCTGCACGATATCGTAGCGATAAGAATGGGCTTTATACATATCAGTATCTGTCATCTTTAAAATAACAAACGTATTTTTGCTCATTATTTGTGTTATTATGCTATACATGTATATACATACATAGTATATTATTATATTTGAAGCGCTTATTCAAGAACAAATCTTTGAATTGTCTAAAATTATCTATCTTTAACAGATTTTTCTATGTTTTTCTTATCAATTCTTATCTTCTGATAATCTTTTTCAATCCTTCTTTATATCTAAAAAAATCTTGTATATTTTGAATAAAAATAAATGTTTTATAAAAGAAGGTTTGTATCAATTTGAATTATATATTAAATATTAACACTTTTATATATCATATACATATGTTTATATAATTATACTTTGTACGATATTTTGAGTACTTGATAATTTTTTTATATTTTTGACATGTACTTGCATGTCGAGATATGCATGTGGTTTTCGCATTCCGAGGACAAAATTGCTGGTTATTAGACTCTAGTATCGTGTATTTTTTTAAATGCGCAATAAGTATAGAATAATAAGATTGTATAGGGGCCCTAGAAATCAGATTGATAAGATAAGAATAAAACATCAATGAATACATGAGTGTTGAACAAACGCGCTAAATAGGCATCTTTATCACTCTACTAGATCACAGATAATTGTGTATATCATTGAAATGTTTATAGCAATCTGACAGAAAATAAAATTATATCTATCTTTATCGTTACTCATGTTGTATCAAAGATTTTCACTGTCATCTGCAATCATTATCGTGCGTCGTACGATTAGGCTCGCGCCCTGATAACATTTAATCGCGTCGATCTCGCAAATAATTCGATCAATCGTACATTGATTAATTCAACTTGATTTAGTAATTCTAAATATTTACGCCCATTACAGTTTGCACGTAGTATATGACAAGATATGCGTGGCTTTCTGGAGAAAGCGTGTCTCAAGTCTGAAAGATTGTTCGTTTAATATATACGACACATCATTAAATGCCTCGAGGGATTTAGCGAGGAAAAGGAATGATAAAAAAATCGAACGGATTGCGGTCGCGGCAGGCGGTAGAGCGAGGTAAACGCACTTAGGTTTGTTTACTGCGTAGTTTGCGCGCGGATACGATGAGAAAGACAAGGAAGCGGATGAGAGTGAACGACCGTGCCGAAAAGCTGTCTCCCTCCATATTGCGCACCTTTTACAGTTGCTAACAAACCGTTAGAATCTGCTAGGCGCTCCGCGGCATATTTTGGCACTCGAATAAAAATGTTTGAGATAAATCTTCTATACGGAATATATAAGACTCCGTTGCGAAGGTATGACACGTAACTGACACGCAAAAATTCCCATGCTGACTGACTATTTTCTTGTCACGTATTAGGAGGCTTCGTAACGTGTAGAAGGGGATTCTGTTGCCGTCCACGGTACTAAATTTTTGTAAAAGGATTTCTTCGTATTACTTTTATAGATTTGGAAATTCTTTCACAAAATGAAAGTATAGACTAATAATATGTGTCTACTCGATAGTATTTATGCTGAAAACAAAAAAAAATTTTATTAAGGATTTCCAAATCTATGAAAGTAATACGAAGAAATCATTTTACAAAAATTTAGTACTTGCGGACTGCTGCAGGATCCCCTTAATTGGTAAAAAAATCGCAGTGAATCGACAGAATTTAGCACGGAATATAGGCTGTGCGTCATTGCGAATCCCGGCGCGATCTGTCTCTAAACACAGATAGGATCGAGGTCGCGTTGCGTGGCGATGCGTGTACGCGCGGTACTGTTTCACGAGGGACCACCTCGCCGACAAACGCGAACAAACAAACTCGAGCAGGCGGAAGAAGCAGAGGAAAAGGAGAAACGAGCGATACGGTCGCCGCACGGCCACCCACATATGGTTGCCCGAGACATAAATTGCGAGTCAATTATGCACCGAGTGCATCCGTAACGATGGAGTGCGCGAGGACATTCTTTAATTCAGCATGTCAAGGTTCTCTGACGAAAAAAACTCACTCTTAACGGAAGATTTGAAAATTTAAAAAAAAATTACGAATTACACGCAGATACATTGAGATTAATTGTTAATTAAAGATTATAATTGAAATTCGCATTTTTGCGTTTATATTTATCATGAAAGTGTTAGGATGGTTCCGTGTAATTTTGTTTCACGAGTGAAATCAAATTGCAAAGATATTATTTTCTTCGACGAGCGCACGTGCAGATGCAACAATATTTGTCATTATCTTCGCCGGCGCGATTATAACTTTCCATGTCCTTATGTTACGTTTCAAGGCCGCGAGAACCACCGTACCGTCACGTAAGCGACAACAAAGGTACGCGAACGACAACGGTGAACGAGAAATCGCGAAGTATGGTGTCGAAGGTGCCGCCACATCGTTTTGCGGAGGCAATTTCGTTTGGGCTAATCGGCGCCGCACCGATTATGAGATCACTTTCCCCGTTATACAAGGTGTTGAAAAACTGTTAGTTCAAACATAGAGAACCGATAGAATATTTGATGAAATGAGTGAGCAGGTCATAATGCTAGAAATCAATATGCTGGATTTTATCTCAACAGAAATGTTAATGTAATACTAAAATTTCAAAAATGATAAAAAAGATAATATTTAGCTGAATAACAATAATGTTGTAAATAATGTAGTAATAATGTAATAAAATCTTATAAATAAAGAGACATTAAATTTATTTAAAATAATAAAAAATATCTTGATGAAATCATTTTTTTCGACAAGAAATTGTTCTGTTGAAATGCGATTGCTTTTAAACACCTTGTATAAGACCGGCACGCAGCCAATATTGGTGCCGAGAGGGTTTCATGCGCAGAAAGCAGTCTCCCTCGGAGATCCCGATGGAACTCATCTCATTAGATTTTATGGCTCTTTACTTTTGCGGCGGTCGAACGCTTTTTACTACCCGGCTGTCTAGCGGCATTAATCATAAATCCATCTCCCGGGATTCTTCGTCTCATTTCGTTTTGTTCCATTTTGTCGACTTCTAGCTATCTTTCCCTCTCTCACTTTCCCTTCTGTTTTTATCTGTCATATCCCTCTCGAGATCATCATTGTGAAATGCGATAACACAAGTAAAGCAAGCTAGAGAAAAGATACAGATGTGATCGTTTGCAAAAATTGTTTCGGTATTTTCTTTCTTCGGCCGCTCGCATTTCCAAAAGATGAATTTAAGGAAATTTTGCGTTTACACATATGCGAGCGAACGAATTCGCAGAAACAGTGATCGATAACAAATTGGTTTATTTGCGATCATTCTCGTTGCGACCTTCAAAATATTTGAGTAAGCATATTTAACTTTTTGCCAATATGACAATAAACAACAATTGAGAAGAAGTTATATAAAATATTGAAGCTTTTAAAACGCACGGTATGATGATACCCACGATATCGTGGAGATGCAGAACGAAAGCTCATGGGGAAAAGTGGTATTATTAGAAATATCGATATCAGATACCTCGAGAGAGAAAGAGAGAGAGAGAGAGAGAGAGAGAGAGAACAAGAAAGAGATAGATAAATATACTCTCGCAATGACAAGCACCACATGTCTGCAGTTTGCGGCTATCAAACGATACGGCAGGAAGATCATCGATCATCGTTGCCTCGCGCAACAAGTAAAGGCACCGAGAATTACGAAGTTCGGGAACTTCTTTCTGCGAGGGCTCGCTTAGCGAAAATTTGGAGCACCTGACGTCTCGTTTCCAGTTGAACGATTGTTTTTTACGACTGCCCTCGTGGCGATTATCGTGAAATGAGGATAGACTTAACAGCATAATAATTTTTATCGCACAATAATAAAACGTACTTTCGCGGGAAATAATTAAACGTGCCAGCTTTGCTCTCTACTCTTACGAAACATGATCACGAAGACTTCCGATATTGTGTAGCGATTCGTAATCATATTGAATCTGAATCATAACGTGACTGCGTGAGTCATTGATATTTCCGTTTTGTTGAGCTAAACTTCTCCAACTTCCCGCGTGTGTCTCTGGCACGATCATATCGATCCGATCTACTTCGTAATATTTCGAAAATAGCAATGACCTTTTCGCAATTTTTAATACTACGTGATTTCATCGCAGTTCATTCAAGTTTCGATACGAAAAAAGTTCAGTTCATTGGAAGAAGTCTTGCGAACAAGCCAAGTCACTTTTTAACGTCATATGTACACATGGTGTGAAATTCAACAGATACGTGCCGCTTAGTCGTGAATCTCCGCAGTTTCGTTTTACGATTCGTGCGGCTCTGGTGTAACTATGAATCTGTTATTTTAGTGCAGCGCAACTTTTCAATTTTCTTGTACAGTTCGTCGATGTTGCAGATAAATTCTCAGATAATCTCGATTATGTGTATTATAATGATTCTCTTCAAAAGATTCGAAAAATAAGAAAAAAGTACCTAATATATAATAATATATACGTAACAGTCATTTAACTTTGTTATTAAAATTCTCGTACATTTATAAAAGAATCACATGATAATTGTATATTTCAAACTCACCGATCCCGTTTCTTTTTAAGCATTCTGTCTTTCTTGTTCTATAATAACAATTTTGTCTATTTGGAGAATTGTCAAATTATGCCTGTTATAACAAGCAAATCGTTGGGCTAACATAATCACAAGCCAAAATTAATAACAAACAGTTTGCTGTGCGCGTCATAGTCCGCGATATCTCGATCGACCATTACGTCAGTCAGAATTCGTTCGTCAGAATATGTGTCATGAATGGCCTTCTACTTCGACGTTATTTCGTCGATGCTTCCTTCGAGAAGCATCGGTTGAGTGAACGGCCGCTGAGTGCGCGTACAGCGTGAATATGACTGTATTTCATTTATCAGTCAGTCGCAACCGCTAATTACGCCGGTGAGTTTGGCCACGTTGCGCGTCCGCGATCTTTAGTGATATTAGAACGAAACAATTCGTCCAACTTAGTGGATTCTCGTATAATTGGAAACGGTAAAGTAAATTGCGCCAGAGACTTTTAACGCAATTCGGTTCGAATAGCTTGAGCGCTTTTTCTCATTTTCTTTGAAATTATCTCGGATAGTTCGTATTTTAGCTGCTAATTTTTTTCTTTTCGATACAGTTACGACCGTTACGACTATGAGAATCGTCTTTATATTAATTCATTATAGATACATGGATTTTGACGAATTGGATTTGAACCAATACGGATAAAAGAATCATGTTTTCCCTTTAACTTCAAATGGATTTTAGTTTAACAAAATTTTAATTTGAGACGTTTAATTTGCGAGTATGGAAAACAATTGAATTTTGAAAAATTGTGAGAAATAAGATTGAATACTCCGAGATATTAAAATCGAATGTTCTTAATTTTAAATAGTTTCGAAATTGTCTTTTAATTTGAAGATTAGATAGTTACATAGGTATCGAAGTTTTCGTTGCGGAGAAATTAATTGCAAACTGAGCAGCAAATCGATGGATAAACGGAAGAGCGGTGAAACTCACGGACGTAGCTGCAAGCAATGGATAAAGATCTCAACCAAACGTTATCAAATAAAATGGAAGGAAGTAGATTTTACGCGAATAATTTGAGACTCTTTGAACAACCTTCAGCTTGTGGAGGTTAACGCGGAGTGCTGTAAATAAATTTCTGCGCCTCGCAAATGTTGTTACTGACGCCAGCTGTTATCGCCGCGTTATTGACACAAACGTGATGAAGTACACGTACGCGACGTTTCCTCGGTTTTTTGTACGACACGCCCATTACATTTTCACAAAAGGCGTCCGGTATATTTCGCCGCGATGCGGACAGACGTGTCAGGAATGCGTTCGTAGATTTCACTTGAACGAAATAAACGATTGAATGAAAAAAAGCTTTGCATAGATAAAATATAGATTAGATAAAACGTGCGAATTGTGACATCGTGGGAAGAATACGCTTCCCTATATCGGATCCCTTCGCTCTCGACGTAGACTCCAGATGGCAGATTCTTCGATATTCATCTTTTCACATGGGGAAAGGTCAGGAAGTCCCGCGGATCGCGCCGATATAACCGACACGCAATCTAGCTCGGGGTACTCAGTCATGCACAGATTTTCACGCTTTTATCAGAGGCAGGACACGCACGATGATAACGCACATTTACTTTTTCGTAATAATCATGTGTCAACGTCGCGTTGAAAAATGCGCGCGCCCGGCTCCGTTCATTATCCTCGCGTTCGTTCACGCCGCCGACATTCTCGGGTGGCGGCGACGACCAGGTCGTGCAACAAATGACGTCGTTCTCCACGCATGGCATCGCGCATCGATTAATTAATTTCCACCACGTGTTTACCTTAATTGCGCGTGGCTAGACGCGATGCCGCACGCGCCTGTGGTTTCCGTTGATTAATGGCGCACCGTTAGCACGACATTTTTGCACGCTATTCTTCTGCATTCTCTACAATACTGCATATGTCTCTTGACTCTCGACCGATGACCGACCTAGGATGTTTCGCATTCTGTCCATTAACTCGCGGAAAACAATTTACGGAAAATGCAGCTTATTTTAACAGGAAGACAGTAATATGCATGATATACTTCATTGTAATAACATACTTTCAAAATGAATTCTAAATAACGTAAATATATTAAAAGACGTAAACCAACTTGCCATTTTCTATTATTTTAGAAAAATTTGAAAATTATAGATAATGTACTTTAAGTAATTTAATTACACACTGAGAAAAAAAATCGTTTGTACAAACTAAATTTGTATAGTTGTTTAACCCAATGGTTAATTCAACAATTTTAGTTTTTTTAGTTAGTTTTTTAGTCGCACTAAAAAAAGTATAGTTTATTCATATAATATTTTATGTCATTGTAATAATGTTTAGTTGAACGCATTGGACTAAATATTTTAGTAAGGTGAAATATATTTTACGTTTTTCAACAAATATTTTTTCTCAGTGCATATACAAAAGAGATTCTTGGTGGTATTAGTTTCCAGCTCGCTCAGCGACATGTAAACTTGATTCTCGCGTAGCCATGTATTATTTCGCAATCCTGCCAAGCCCTAAAATTCGATCGGGATAGGGGTGAACAACCCTCGTTCGGAAGCGACCGTCGTGGCTTGAAAAGCATGCCGGACCTTGCCCAACCGATCTCTCGTAGAAACGCCAGACAAGGGAGAATATACGTGAAGAGGGAAACGCCGAGTATGATTGTCGTTGCGTGTCATTTGAAAAACGGGGAGGGAGGGAGGAATGGGTTTCATTCCAACGTGCATAGAGAACGCATCCCATCGAAGCTCCGTCTGGCCGTTACGTGCTCATAACTACATTTAATTTAATTACTGAGTGTTCATAAAGGCTCCACTTAACACGGTATTCACGTTTCACACAATAAAGACGTTTCTTTCGCTCATATTACACGGCCAGCCACATTCGTCTTTTTCTACTTTATCTTGCACGTTATTTAAATCGATTTATAACAGTGATTTTTCATTTATATGCCCGGAAAGGCAATAAAAGTTTAGAATAAAATGAATAACGGATTGTTTAAATATATCGGAGTAGAATCAATAGTTACAGAATTATTTGACATTTAATATTTAAAAAGTTTGCTAAAATAAATGTAAAAGTGTATAATCGAAATTTGGTCTCTCTAAAAGTGAACTGACGTTCGCTCAATTAGCAACTAAATAGGGAATTCAGTGGTATTCTGGGATTTCATTTAAATGATCCGATTGTTCTAGGTTTGCGACATACTCGCACAACGTTAATTCTGGGATAAACCGATGTAACTCTCATCCAATACTGATAAACGACGCATTTCGTGTGAGCGCGGCTTAACAAATAATTCGACTAAAGTCGACGTTCGTTGTGTTGTCCAGGCAACGTATCCGAGCGGTCGATGCCTCTTCTGTTATTATCCAGTCTCTCTCTCTCTCTCCCATCTCCCCTTTCTCTCTGCCCCTCATTCATCTCTTTCCACCACCTTTCTCCCTACTGTTCAGCCCTTTCCCTTCATCCCCCATTATTCCCGTTCACCTAGCTGATATTTGCAGGAGTGGTACCGTTAGTTAATTGAGAATCGTATCTTCGAATCGATGCGGATAGGAATTATCGAAATTATTACTGTCTACTGCGATTTTTTCACATTATAAAAGAATGGCTATTTTCCTTTGAATCGTTTGCCTTATTCAGACATAAATCAATGCCAATTCAGATATAAAGATTTTTCAATAAATTATGTGTGAGAAATGTGATGATCACGAAATACTCTACTGGAAATAAACTAAATGAAACGATATACATATCGCATATAAATGTCAAGCATCTCTTCGTGGAATGATTTACGTTGTAAATGAGTAATAAGTTCAACCCGTACGGACAGTTCCTTCCGCATTCATTAGCATTAGTTAACGTGAAAGCCGCCGACCAACACGCGCATAACTAATTACTGTTATCGTCCATCTTTTACCGTCAAGGTCGCTTGAATCCATGAATTGCCAATTACAAACGCGAAAACCGCGTGAGAGTTTCTTTCCATAACAGAAGCCCGACAATCTCTTCGCGAATCGAATAGTGATTCGAAAAAATCGCAATATAAAACAGAAAATCTTGTATCGCAGCTAATTAATATAGTATGCCATTATTTATCTTCAATGAGAGTAGGTACATCGCAAAAATTAATCGCGATATCGTCGCGTAACGAGCAGAAATTCAACTCACATGGATAATTCATAGACAGGACGGAGTACGATCAATCATTAACGATAGCAGACAGACAGACGGTGCATTGGCCATCACGTGGAGTACGTTATATTGTTGTCATTCTGTCTCTCTCCGCGACCTATCCACTTTCTTTCCCGCGCTCGATCAGGAGTTATCGATCGGTGAGAGCGACTGTCCCCTCGCATCGTCGCAGCAACTACGCGTCTCGTTTCATCAGAGTCGACCTTACGCGAAGAATGACGCAGTTGCCGCGAAGGAAAGAAATATTCTCCCTTCTCGTCCATTAAGATTTCGACTTTGGACAGAGCATCTGACTTTCAACTTGAATACCTTCTCGTCTAGATCCTATCTAGCCATCCCCTCTTTGTCGCGCATCTCGTCCCGGATTTCTCGTCCAGCTGCCGCTACTACGCTCACTCCACGTGGCGCAGGCGTGGGTTTGTTGTCTCTCCGTCGCGCTCGCACTCGGAGCTCTCGGATAGCGGGCGACACACGCCGTTTCTCTCGCGTTTTCTCGCGCGCGCAGACGGACTCTCCCGCGCCCAGCCTCTTCGCCCTCTTCGCGCCGCTGGCTCCGTCATCGTCGGCGACCGAAGCGGTGCCGACGGCCGCGCGCGCTGCATTTATTGAACCGATTTCGTTCTCCGCTCGCGGAGCGCGTCCTCCCGTCGCTTATCCTCGCCTCTCGCGTTCCCGCTCGCCATTTGTCATCCCTTCCTTCGTATGCTCGTCTCGTGCTGCCTCCAGCCCGATCCCGTCCCTCTAATCCTCTTCTCGAGAGCTTTCTCTCGCCCGTTCGTCCTCCTATCTCCGTCGACGTCCCCGTTCGTTTCCGTATATTTGGAGCGTTTCGGCGAGTCATCGTCGCCACGTACGGGGCACGCACGACACTACCCGCAGCTATATAAATATAGCTCACCGTCCCTTGATACGACGAACGCACGCGACACGCGAAGAGAAGTGTTTTTAGGCTCGACTGACGTTCAATCTAAATTTATTTTTCGAAATTTCATGCGAATTACGATTTAATCTGATTTTTTTTTTCGAAACGAAAAGACGAAGGATCTTTATCTGTATACATTATTTATGACTTCATTGTTCGAATGCCTTTAGAAATTTTAATTCATTCACCCACCCGAATATCCGTCTATGCTTCGTTAAAATCCTGAATAAAGTTTTGTGAATGTCAAGGGACGATGTCCGATTGGCAATAATTGAAGAAAATAAAAATATCGACTGCTTCAATTATCGAATTGTCTGAATGAGCCTTCAATTCAACACTAAGTTTACGATCTATTCAGATGTTTCATCGATAAGTGACACGAAAAATCTGGGTAACGATAGATCATAAAATTAATTGTATATTGTGTATGCCAACTGTCCAAATATTGGCAGTCACGCAAACTTCTATAAGCCAGCCGGTCTTTAATAATAGCCTAATAGGACTTTGAACCAAACGAGGTACACGTGGTCTTCGCGGAGCTCTTCAGAAATCGATCCGATATTCTCGCGCGGCGCAATTACACGTAATCGCATAAATGCGTCTCTTCTTACGGTCATCGCGGCGGCGGATGGTAGTGGTGGTCGTGCACGATGACCAGAATCGATCGTTCGTCCCGGGAACTAGCCATGGAACATCTACCATGACGTCACTCTACGTCACCAGTTCCGAGGGTACAGTGGAAGCGGGAGCGTGTCGCGGTGCAACTGCGCCGTTCTTTGCTCTCTTCCCCCGCGCTTTAATGCAACGCACTAATGAAATCAGAGCGATAGAACGACGCGACGTTTATTTCCATTCCGTGCTTGAACGGCGCGTGAATACCACGAGAATAAATGCGAATAGACGAGCAGGCGGAAACATCAGTTCTCTTTTTCTTTGAAAAGTTTTAAGACGCTAAACTGCCTTAATGTTGACAGTCTACTACTCGAAAATACCGGCCTCGACACCCCGATTTCCGCTCCGACTTCGCTTCTCAGCGCACGCCTGCGCGCCAGGAACATGCATACACATACAAACGACTCACCTGTGTAGCGAAGCGACCCTCGTGGTTCATCACACGGCGAGAAGGGCGACCACGGTCGGGATGGTTCTCTCTCCCCAGCTGCGTACGGCCAAGACCTAGGGCACGCTTCGTCGACGACAAACGTTTATGTTCCTTCTCCTCGTCCCCTTTCGTCTCGCGTCCGTCATGCCGCACCGTGTCGGCGAACTCGTGAGCACAATTACACTACGCGACGTCACCCATGCACGAACACCATGCACCCTTCTCTCTTGATTCTCCATATCTCCCCTTTGCCTCGCTTGGCCGCGCCAAGTGCTTTCGGTCGCGCGCGCGTCCCTCCGTCTTCGGGGAATTCTTAGACGTGTTCGTAACGTGTGGGAAGGAACCGGAACCGAATCCTGAAACAAGGAAGTTTCGTTTATGGTAACTTCGAAGCCAATTCCCGATTTTGAGAATTTAATTTTTCAACGTTGTGCAATTTAGTTTCTTTTTTCCTTGTTTTTATTCATTTTAATTAATTTATTTATATAATGATTACAGCTATTCGTTCAAATTTAAAGGGACCATGGCGGTTTCGCGATGCACCTGCCTTTGTGTATAATTTTGCGAGTTCCTCGAATATATGTCGTGCAATGCGGTTGCGACGTAGGTAGATATATTATCTGTATATCCCCTCGGATCGTACTAGACGGTTAATTAATTCCGTTTCCTATAGCTTCGTGAAATTATTATCAGACGGTGCGACGGCGATGCACGATACGAAACGGCATCGCGCGAAGCGGCTTCGATGATCGAGGAAACGTTTGTCGTCATTGCTTCAAAGACACATCGACGCACCGATTCCTCGAGATTAGTACAATTCAGAAATTAATCGGGAGTCGCGGAGAATTCATTAGCTTGAGGCAATAACATGCTAAATTACATCGGAGCAAATCCTGTGAAATTCTTAATTTGTTTTTGAAAAAAGATGCTACAATATCGATGTACTTCTTTAATTGAAACGAATACAATCTCGCAAAACTATAATACGGTAATTTTAATTTATAAATATTAAAAGTAAAAAGAAAAGGAATTATAATCTACACATATTGATTAATTAACCATAGAAATAATATTATACACTTTTTAACTTTTATATGTATACATTGTTGTATTATACAGACTAATGTATAAAATATCGAAAAATAATCGTATTTATTAATTTTATTATTGGAAAATCAGACTTTAATTATTAAATATTTGTGAATTATTAAATATTAAATATTTTTGAAAATTAAAATTACTCTGTATGATATTATATAAAATATAATTATTTCCGAATTGTTATTGCTACTTCATTGAAGATTTAGCTTTCTGCTCGCAAGTTGATCGTCTCATCAAAGTTATATCGCTCCAAAATTGTCACACAATGGCGCATAATAAAAGATGCATGTATGAAAAAAAAAGAAATCCAGGCTGTTGGGAAAATGCTTATCGAGCGTTATCGAACACGTTCATGAACTGCGTGACGCCGACATAAATTGATACATGATTTCGCGTCTTAACCCAAAGGAGATTTCGCGCGACATAACAAAGAAATTTCACGAGCTCTTCGCAGACGCGAATCGGCGCGAGAGCGACGGTGGAGAAAGAGAGGACTGACCGAGAAGGGTAGCGGCGGATCGTAAAAGAAAGATGACGAGGCCGCAAGGGGAAGAAGGAGAGGAAGTCGCGGATCGGGACGAAGGCGTAGGCGGCGCGGCTCCGAGAAAAAGCCTGCCTCGCGAAGGGTTGGCGAGGAAACGGGAGACGGGAGACTGTCGTCCGATAGACAAGGTCGGATTTAGATGCTTCGTTGCCCGGCCCCTCCCTCGAAAACTGGCCGAAGACGAGTGAGAGTACCGCACCAAGCGATACGAAATGTATGCGACCTTGCTTTATGTGCGCAGTACTTTGCGATAATTGCGATTGGAACTTTCGTGATAATAGCGACACCGTGATACTCTTTCACGAAATGAGATCTTTCGACGGTTCGCGAGTGATAATTAAGATTTTTCATTGCGATAATTAAATATTTTAATTAATTTTTATCGCAAGTCAAAGTTCTTTTTTTTTCCTAAGATGTTTATAAGATAAAGGTTCGTCCAAAAATTATCACTCCTTCACAATTTCTTCTAAAAAAACGATCCGATCGAATCGATTAGAGAATAATATCACTTAACTTGCGTAAACTTGTATTTTCGAACGCACATTCGATATTATTAATAATAGATTCGAAACCGATTTTTTAACAAAGCAGAAATATATATGCGGAATATTTAAAAAGATAAACAGTCAAATGCCACGAAGAACTTTCGAAGTAACAATAAATAATTAATTAACTAAAGATTCTTGATATTTAAAATTTAAACAAGTAACAAAATTGGCTTTGAGAATTTTATATTATATATATATGTTATTTTATATTGTATTTATTATAGAATTGTTAATCTAATGCGACAAAAATATAGAATTATTAATCAGCATTAATACACTATGAACTGCGTTTGACTCTCTAAGCCAATTTTATTGTTACTTGATTAACAATAATTGCATCGTTTTTCATCCAGCATCCGACAAATTAAACAATTAAAAAATGCTTGTCGAAGGATTGCGATTAACGCTCAATCGTCATATAAATATATTTAAAACTTGATATTATCATAAAACTTAATGAAAAGTAACTCTAGGTTTTTACACAACAAATCAATTATTTTATAGATTCGCATGTCTTTTAGGTTAACTCGAAATCGTACGCGCAGTTATGTCCATTACATTCATTACGTCTGCGCCTATCAACGCAGATTAATTTTTAGAACAAAAAAAAAAACGATGAAAAATAAGTTAAACCGAGATTAAAGTTAATCTACGCTGGAGTAGAAACGAAAACTAGATAATCAAACACTGCATCAACTATCATACGAGAGTTGCGTCAAACGATTCTCGAATAATTGGCGCTCGCGATCGGGGATCTTTCGAGAGTCTTTTTTACGAGTATTATAGAAAAGGAGCATTTCCTTACTCGTGCGTCGCGAAATTCCACCCCTGAAGAAGGGGACGAAGGCAGGAGTCCGAAGGCGAGCCGGGGCGAGCCGCGCGACGGATGCCAATGAGGTGATTCCGGGAAGGGGAGATGGCGGCGGCGGGAGCCGCCGTGAACGTGTGTACGTGTGTCCCGAAGCGCGCGCGAGCGCGGCTGAGGAGGGGAGCGCTCGCGCGCGAGGGTGGGCGAGTGAGCGAAAGAGAAGGACGGCGCGCGTCGTGCGTGTCGCGGCGGGACGCGCGCCGCGGGCCCGCGTGTATGTGTGTATGTGTGTGTGTGTGAGTGAGGGAGGCCGTACGCGGCGGGAATCGTCCCTCTCCGTAGTACTACGCGGGACGCCACGCGAACGGGGCACGCTACGCTTTTCCCATTCCGTTGGCGCGCGGGAGCGACGAGCTCGTTCACGGACGCGAGGCGCGTTGTCCCGTGAGTGAAGTTGCCGCCGCGACCGGAAACGAAAACGCGCCATTTCGCGCCCGCGTCGGTTTCGTTCGTTCACGCCTTTGTGTTTACATTTCGGCGCGCGCGCGCGCGCCCCTCGTGTCCCTTACCGTGGAATTCAAATTTGGAGGTTGGTGCGAGAAAACGGAAGACCGTTGGGCGGAGAGACTCCGCGCGCGCGAGATCTTGGCGTCGTCGGCGCGGGAACAGGAGGCACGCGAAGTTAGTCGCGGGAGAGCGGGCTGAAGTTGCCGGCTGCGAAGCGTCAAGTGCTGCGGCGGCGGCGGCGGGGGGCCGGTCCGCCACAGGTCCTCGGCCGTTTTCGGCGCTCGTCGTCGCAGCGGCCGACGAGCCGCGCTACGACGCGGCACGAAAAATCAGAGAGGGTTAGTTGACCCGGCGCGCCGTCGCGTTCACGCTCGTTTTTCGCTCGGTCTCTCGGCGACGACGGTGCGACACTCGCGTGGGAACGACGCATCGCGCGCGCGACTTGATCGATGCACGTGCGTCGTGCGAGTGCGAAATATTTCCGCGTCGCCTGCCCCCTCGCTCTACCACGGTGGTCTACGCTGGTCCGAAATCTGCGCTACGTCGAAGCTGCCAGTGCGCGAGCGCGCGTGCGTGTGTGTGAGTGTAATAGGTGTATGAGAATACCGACGCGATGATGGAAAGTGCGTGACGCTACGTGCTCGGAGCCACGTGTGACATCGCGTTCTCCTCGTCGAACGTTGGCGACGCCGAATGAGAGGTTAGCCCGCGCTCGCCGTCGTCCTGTTGATCGCGCGGGATCGCGAGGAATCTCGGGGAACGTCGAGACGTTCGCTGGAACGCGTCACGCGCTCGCGACGTGAAGTTGGCCACGCGCGTACATACGTTTGCCATCTTGCGCCGTGTACTCGTTTGAATTCGGTGCGCGGGGGAGAGGAGGAGGACGAGTGCCGCCGCGATCATCGCGCGACGTCCGCGATCTCCTCGTCGGCGCGCAGTCTCGAGTCCCGGCGAGTTCCGGCTGCGTCGTAAACAACGTCGGTGCAATGACCAGGGAGGCCGTGAGTCTTCTTCGTCTTCCATCCAGCTGCGTAGTAACGGCGTAGTAGAGCGTGCGAGTCCCCCCGAAACCGACATTTCGTCACGCGTCAACATTGCGCAATCTTACGCGGCGGGCCTAACCGTCGGGGAAAACGTAAACATCGCCGCCGACCGGACTTTCGGCGGGATTAAACCGTTCCGTCCCCGGGAAACGGTTTTATCCCGTAATTGGCTATCGATTAACCCGACACGCGCCACTCCGGAATTGAAATGTCGCGGACCGTTGAACCGCGTTGGCATTCGAGATCGAGCTCGCTTTATTTTAAAATCGACCTTTTCTCCCATTGTCCCCTTTCCACGTTTCGCCGCGGCAGGCGAGGAGTCGAATTTTATTTCGCGGAGAGACGCCGGGGATACATGGCGCGCGCTCGCGCGTCCAATCAAAGTCGTTGGACGCGAGGAGAAATCGTACGTGCGACATAGGCGACCCGCGTGACGCAGTATCTTCACTTTTCGTGGGTCGAGCGGTCGATTTCCCGGAATGCCTCGTCACAATCGCGCGTATGTGGTTCTAGACACGTGCAGGAATGCGTCCCGATTACCTCCTTCGTGCGCGTGTCGCGCTTAACCGCGTAAAGGCCAGCCGAAAAGTCTTCGTGCCGAGTTCAATTCCCACCCGTGTGCCCTCCCACGTGCACGCACCTCCTACGACGCAGCAATTTTCCAAATTTGCATTTGCCAGATAACGGTTGAAGTAACGACGCAGCGGTAAATTGGTAAACGCGGTATCGGAGTTACGCTCTCGACTTTGAACCGTCGAAGATGAACCGCACGAATTTTCAGATCTGCGTCTCTCTCCCCTTCTAACTTTCGCGTGTTGAAGCCGTCAATTATTATAAGCTGGCCATTCGCGCAGTTTCGCGAAGACCAGAAAGGCCGGAGCTGTCGTGAAACGCGATTCGCCGCTGCGAGTCGAGCTGTGCGGAGCCGGACAAAAAAACGCGCGCTTATTGTTAGTCCGACCGACCGGACGACCCTTCGTTCTCGGAATGCAGGAATTTATGAGCCCCCTCAGAAAAAAGAAACACGAGCAGCGAGATAACTAAGCGTCGCTTTACGGATGGTTTGTATTTCATTTCGATCGAAGCGATTCAATATTTCGAGCGTCATTATACCTCGCCGACAATTACTCGCGTTTGTCTCATAAAAACTTTACTCGTTGCCGGCGAATTCGACAATTGCGACGCGACCCTGAGCGACATTATTTTCGGAGCACAATTGCAAAATTGACACTTTCAATGAACTCTCCCGTCGATCTCGTCACCTTCTCTCGCCGTTGCTCGCAAGCCATGTGTACCGCACGCAGTTTATTGAATCGTAGTTTAATCGATAAAAGAGTTAAGCCTCGCGTTGTTTGCGACGCAGTAGGTACCGTTCGCGACTCGCCTTCGTCTTGGATTGTTTTTTTAATCTCTGAAAGATCCGCCGTACTCGATTGTCTCGACTCTTCTAAATTCGTCGTTCGGATATAAAAATATTAATAACTAATAACTTTATCTAATCTTACCTCGCGATAGTGAATCAACACTACTATCTAATCAGATATATAGAAAAAATTTTCTCACGCAACGAGTGCTGCGTCTCTTCGTCCCTTCAATCTTCACGCTTTAGGTCTCTCACGCTCAATTTCGGGATTGGACGTTCGCGCTCGATAGCTCCTCGAAAACAGAGCTCGACCTCTGATCCTCTCCAATAAGGCGCGAACGCCGCGAGAATGCGCGCGAGCGTGTTGGCGCCCTTCGCGAGACGACACGGATGACAAAAACTCACGTAATATCGCGTCGCACTTGGCACTCGGTGAAGAACGTCCTCGTTCCGCAAACTCGCCGTTGGTGTGTACCGCGACGCCGGGGTGTAACTGTGTGAGAAACTGTGCGTGAATTGTGCGCAAAAGTTGCGACGTTTTGCCTCGGAGTTATCATCGTCGTCCAGTGTAACATGGAAGATTACCAGCGGCTTCTGTCCAACAACAACAATTATTCGCATCCACAATTGTTCCAACGTGAGTATCGCCAGCCATCTCTTGTCCTTACTCGCCGCGTGGCGCGTGATAATTTCCGATTCGAACACACCCATCGAAGATATCGCGCGTTATCTGATCGTCTCTCCCGAGAGAAAAAGGAAAACAATGTTCGTTACAGTCGCTACATTCGAACGCGACTGCGAGAGGAGCCGCGGTGCTTCGGCTATCAGAAAAAGAACATTGTTATCAGGAAACACGCCTTCCTCGAGAATGCAGCTTTATCTTTTATCGTACTTGCAATCTCAATTAGCGCACTATTTTTTTTTGCGCGGCGCGTCCCTCGACGGACGACGCGACCTACAAGTAGGGGAAAGTAGGGAAAAGAATCTCTCTCCTACGTGCAAACTGAAATGCGTAGATGTGCATTTCGCGCCGACAAATGGTGCCGTTCGTGGGCGTCGTCGATTGATGCGAACACCCAGCGAGAAGTCGACAACGCGTCGCGACGCTCTGCGTTTGTCTCTCTCTCTGTTTATTTTTCGCCATGGGAAGTGTTTGTATGCAGAACACCCTCAGATTTTGATAACATTTATTTTTCTCTTTTGTCTTAACGACATATATTGTAGAGGACGTTTCTTGCAGCGATTTTTATGTGCGTAAATATTTATTTCGGATTTCTTGTGAGTGTAAAAATATGTTATTGTAAGTTGTTGTAAAGAAGTTTCAACTGTAAAGAAGGTTTAACGATTTTACTCTTGCGAAATAAAGAAAGATTGTTTTTCTGAAGGTTAAATTTGAAAACTGTAATTGATTATCGATAAATGATACGATTAAGATTGAAATTAATAAATTTAATAAAATCTACATATATATATATATATTTTAAATCCCGCGGAAATATATTGAGTCAGTAATACACAATAGTATACTGATTTTATTTATTTTTTTATTTATTGCTTTATCATGATGTATTTAAAATTTATATTTTACGTTATTTTAGAATCTATTTTTCGAATCGATTATTAAAGTTATCAAAATCTGGGCAGAAAGTCGTAAATGAAAAAGTTTCTTTCAATTTTGTGAGATCTATACGCGTTCGTAAATTTTTCGTAGTTCAAATTCGGAGTATCGAGGTACCACCGTAAGAATTGCTGGCACAGGTGGACCACGATGTTTCGAAAAGTGTTTTCCTCTCAGGAAAATTTTTCGCGTTATTTTAGAAAATGGTCAATACGTCGATATCGCTCGCTTTAATAACATCAGTTTGACATCTTGTTGAAGTGAAATAGATTCGTTGGCTGTCTTGTGAAGTATGTACATACTCTGAAATCCAATTGCCAATTTAAGCTGGAACTGATATCGGAGATTCGAAAATACGAATAGTAATCGAGTCGAGTCTTGTCAACAGTTTGAACGATATGATACAAGTATCTTTTACTTTCTTAATCTAAAGTCTACACTTATATGTATATTTATATTGAACGCCATCGATAGATTCAATACTCTTTGATCTTATAAGCGCTTTTATCCCACGCACACTTGATGTTTTAAAATCGTGTGGCGTAATTCATTCCTAGTTTCAATCTATTACTATTGTATTCGAAGTTGTTATCATTATTCTTTGATAGTATTCGTATAACAAAGATTTGGCTTTTTATCCTTAACTCATTCGTATTTGTCATTCTTATTTTTATTATTATCGACTTGCATATTTCCCTTTCTACATGACTTCTATAATCATATGATATAAATTTCAACATTTTCTTAACTGAAAACTGATATGAACGGGATTGAATAATCAAGATCTCTTTTTTAACGCATAGTCATGTCTTGCATCAATTTATTTCTAGTATTTCCACGTGGTAACCAGTCGCTTCAGGAATCAACGGGACATTTGATTGCGACCCCGAGATTCTGTTGGCGTTACACTATCATGATTTGCTTTTTGCACACCGTATATTTTTCGCTCCGACTTTTCGATCGGTCCGGGCAGCCGCGCGTAGACGCTGGATTTCGGTTTCGAGAAAGGGTGGAAGGAGAAAGAAAGGACAGATCGATCGTTGCGTAAAGAGCTCCTTGTGATATATTCCATAGTGGTCCTTGAGCTGGCTTTCGCAACGATGGGATCTCCGATTGTAATGTTTACATTTTTAGTGGGGACCAGTGCGTCCTTGACTAACCGCCGATTTATCGCGTCTCTGCGTAGAGTGCGATTCAGTTTTCACATAGGGTATCGCGATTGCGTCAACCATAATCGATGTTTCATGTTCGAGTTTCTTTCAAATTCGAGAGATCGTCGCGCGCGAATTTTGCGATTATCTAAATCTTCGGCTAGAATCGACCGCGCAGATTTCCCCGCAATTTTGAAGTCGTTTCACGCACTTGGGACTTTAATGTTTTGTATAATTATCATTTAATTCTCAGAGTAATATTTTCAATTATTTCTTTGAATGAACGATTTATGTTAAAGTTTTTTTTAAATCTCGAAATTATAATTTGTGAAATGTATATATTAGTTATTACAATTTTTATAATTATTAAAAATTAACTAAAATTAATTAATATACTAACAGAAATTAATATTTAATATTAACATATAAAGTTAAATTTCTGATTAGTAGCTTATATATACCAAAATTTTAAAAGATGGAAAATGTAGATTTCTCTAGAATTTGTCTTTGTTTCGAATACAACAATCTTCTTAGAAATTTAATTTTTTTTCTGATCTGTTATGATGTTTCGAAAGAAACCACATCTGCGAATGGTATTTGTTATGAGTCTCATGTCTCGAACTAGCTTTCTAATTCGTTAATGCGACTAGGAATAATGCGCGATCGAAGTTTTCACGTAATACGTCCTTGAGGAACGTGAAACTCGTTTGTCAATGTGCAAGACAGAAGGTTGATAGATTCGCGGTGGAGAATAGCGAGTGATGAGCGATTGCTCAGCTTGTTGCTGAAAAGTTGTTTCATCTGCCAAATTGCATCATTTCGGTCACAATACCGGGGATAATAAAATCCATTTTAGCAAATTGGAGATTTAATTTTCGACGGGCAGGCTTTCGCAATACTTGAAACGCTCGAAAACGCAATTTGCGCAGAGCCCTCGAGTGTCTTCGTGGACCGACTTGTCTCCGGAAGTCGACAATGCACGGTTCGTAAAGCGAGGAGGATGAAGACGGTCGCGGCCTGAACGGATCGCCTCTTTTTTTTTTCCGGTGACGGACAGTGGTCTTGGCGTACGGCCAATCGTCCTTGTTCATCGTCAGAAGAGTATCGGTCTGCGACTGATTTTTTTTTTTGTGGAAGTGATTGTAAAAGCCCGTCGCATCCGCGGGATTAAATTGACTCTGCCTCGTAAATCCCTTACTCGATTATCAGACTACTACGTGATGCTGATGTAATTTTCGGTCGATTGGAGCTTCTCTTAAATCCTCATCCTCGAAGGCTCTCTAAACGATCAATAATCACTGTCAATGTCTTGATGCGAAGACGGTTATGGCTTGTAGTACTTTCTTACCGTGGAACGCAAAAGTCGGCACGTTGGATGTCGATAGGCATTCGTGTACGGTTCCGTCTTTTTTTCTTCTGTCGAGCAATATCGGTGGGACGACGAGCGGCTTAATGAGCAACGTCAATGGGTCAAACGAGCGAAATAACGAGCAATACGAACCGATGCGAGGCACACATTTACAAAGATCGACGCGACGATGATGTAGAAAGCAAGAGAGAAAGAGATATTGCAGAGCCTGCGATCGGTTGGCAATGATATCGGGTTATGGCTCGTGATTACACCTCTCGGACCGGACCATCGCCCTTTATTTATGAAAACTCGCGAGACGCATGACTAAGTTATAGTGCCGGATATTTTTGTAATATTCCGTCGTGAATAAAGCAACAACTCAGTCGAGCACAAAAACGAAATTGGTAATCACGTGTTCTTAGAAATATTTCAAGATCATGTTTTTCGTGTTAATTACATATATATCTTTATGTAACGACATTTAAAAGTAGATCAGAGTTCGTTGTACGCTAATCATGTCGTAGGCAAATAGGTTATTATAGGAAAATAGCTTTTGACTGTTTTGACTAGGCGTATACTATCTGTCTGCCAGGCAGATAGCATTTGCCTACCAGACAGATAGCATTTGACTAGTCAAAACATAGTTAAAAGCTATTTTCCTACAGTAACTTACTTACCTACGACATATGTAATACAAAATTATTAAATGGTAACTTTTACACAAATGATGTGTAATAATGATCTATGAAATTTCCTAGTAACTCTTACAATCACGTTGAGAAATTTTTAAAACGTATTGAACGGAATGTTGAATAATGGATAAATATTAAATATTAATCATTTGTACGACGTGTTTGTCGTGGATATTTGTTCCTGTCTAATCGGATGTTTACTGTCCGTCATCGTACAATTTCTTGTTATTCAACGTCGGAGGAAGCGCGGGAACGCTGAAAATTTTACACGAGCCGTGTGTGTGCAGAGAGCGTGAATCGGGGCGGCCGCCAAAACACGTTCGAGCTCGACCTAGTCAGCCTGCCTTGGTTCTTATCGATCCACCTTGCATAGGCCGTCTCCTCTCTTCCGAAATATTTGCTCCGCCGCGATAACGGTTAGATGGACATTGGAGTTTCAGTTCGTCGAGTCGGAGAGTCGAGTTCGGTGAGTCTCGATGTACGGTTCGAGTCGTTCATTTAAACTTTCGCGTCAGTGTTATCTCGGTTTACAGATTAGGATCTCGAATTTCTGAGGAAATGAAGCATTTTAGCTTTTGTCATACGTTTGTCTTACAGTGACGTGTCGAAATTATTATTGTGCGAAAACGAATAAAGGATAACCGAATAAGAATGATTTCGCAGTAGATGTATAACGTACGGCAAGCGTACGATAATCATTGTTTGTTATGTGCAATGTATTGACATTTTCATACTGTGCGGTGATAATTCGTCTTATTCTATTTTTTACTTTTGTGAATTCTTCTATAAAGATAAGATTGTTTGCATTCTCATTTATCGCGGTACAATGTTACAGTGATCAACAGTCTCTTTTCAACGCATGGTTTGTCGAGTCGCTCCTTCAGTTGTTAAAGCCTCTCTTTCAGACAGACAAAATCACGCGATAAACGATAAATGATTGAGATAGGCATGAGAGACAAGTTTCTCTCCATTATTACCGGTTATTTTTCTCAGCGCGGCTGCGCACGTTCCGGCTTGTGTCTATGGAACGACCTGGTTTCGTCATCGCGACAGGTAGATGCCCGCATATCACGTAGTTTACGAACGTGGCTGAGAGAAACGTCATGGGGCGGGATGCTGAAGTATCTGAAACATCTTTGCGATATCCGCAAAATAACGCGTTATCGCTGTGACTGACAAGGATAAATAGGAATCCTCGTTGCTTGGCATGAGCATTTGAAAATGACAATCGAGAGAGACTTGAAGAAATTGCAAATAATTCTTGTAATTTACACTCATAAATGACTTTCACCAACGTTAAATTGTTCCAATTCGATTTGAAAAATTTTATCGAATTGCTTACTGTTGCAAAAATTGCTTATTGTTTGATATTTGAAAGGCCTTGTTGAAATTGGCACAAATATAAATTGTGGATAATTAAATGTTACATCACTTTTGTAAAAATTCGCATTTCGGAATGCCAGATGTATAGATGTATATTTGAATATGTGTTATAGTTGTTCAACGTAAATTCAAATCTGAAACACTGTAATTATATTTTGAGAAAAATTTTTTTAAGTTTTTACATGCTATAATTGGAGACTAAGATAGTTTGATTAAATGTATTGTTGTTTAATGAAATACATATTACATTAATTTAATTTTTTATTTTATTACTACTTATTTACATTAATTAATTTTAACTTTAAATTTTGTAAATAAAACAGTTATACGAAAAAATATCATGTTGAACAAAACAAAAATGTACTGGAGGATATACAACAAAAATTCAGCGAGAAATATTAATGTTTTCTGTACTCTGTGTTCGTTTCTCGAAATCAGATATAAGAAACCGAGGTCGCAATTGTGGATACGGACATGCGACAATCGGCAGATTATTGCAAGGAGTAGTAAAATGGTAGAATGGGATAATATAGTATGTGTCAGTAGGTAAAGACGCGAGTAGGCCAAGGTTGTGGTCACGATTGTGAAACTTGCAAATTGCGTCATTATATAATACAAAAAATTACGTTACATAGAGATTTTTTAAATATTTTTTTTAGAATTTTGATATAATTAATGCAGTGCCTCTTCTCGAAAGAATTTTGGAATTTTTAATATATGTCTTAAATAATAGGCATACGAAAATATGGAATGACTATCTCATGTTTTCGTTACATGAAAATTGATCATAACTTTTCTCTTTCAATCAGAATCAATTTGAATTCTAATTTTCGATATAACTCTTGAAGCGGAACTCTTGAGAAGATGTCAAATTATCGACGACGATTTTTATTTATTCGTAGAATTTTAGAATACTTTCAATCGATAATCGAAAAATTGTCGGAATTTTTACATTTTTATTTTATCGATTCGTATGTCAAGAATAATCGTTAGAAATTTTAGATATCTATTTCAAAGATTGAGATATACTTTTCATTTTATTGCTAATTGTAAGTATTAGAAATGACCATTAGAATTATCTAAAATCTACTTTCTACAAGATAGAACTTGTACCAATATTTTGGAAAACTCAGTGCTAACTTTATAATGAGATTTTTATTAAAATTTAAATTAGGAAGAAAATATTTTTATGTGTATTTTGATTTTTATTAGGATTTAAATTAGGAAGAAAATATTTTGTTCTTATAAAGAATGAGATACCCTTATCTCAAATTTTTTATTATTTAATAGATACGTTGCACGAGAAAATCAAGTAATTAAATTTATTATAGCGATCAAAATTTAAAGTGAAGTAAACAATACGATATAAAAATTATTTTGTTGAGAATCAGTATATATTTCAATTAGTCAATAAAATCAGTAAAAATTTATCATTAGGAGAGTAGTAGATGTTACACAGATTCGTTCATGTTATCTGGAAATGTTGCACAGAGACAACTGCAATAGCGAGGCTCGACATTATGCGCTTTGCGCATTTACGTACCGCATACCGAGCGATTGCGGGTTAATTAATTGCCGCAATAAACGGTCAACGTGGCCCGCTAATTCGAGAGCATGCTCTCGCACTCGGTGTTATCATTCCACTGATTAGGCTTATATATAGCGTTCTCATAGCCCATGATAAAGATTTCTTTCGCGATTACACTTTCACAAAATACAGAATAGAAAATTATCTTTTAATTATTTTTATTATTAAGCTGCATCTATTGAAAATTTAATTATTAGCTCCGAATATAATTTCGAAAGTAAACATTTATAAAATTATAATTTCACATAAACATTTACAAACATTATAAAGACGAAAATTTTGATCAGCTAAATGAATCTACTTGAAAAATTTAGAGTTTATTATAGTGATAGGAATTAATTAGCTATGCAATTACATTTATTTCCTAAGAGATTCAGTTCAATTTAGTAATTTACTTTAATGAAAACGTTGGTTTAAAAAAAAGTATACGCAGTTGCAATACGAATGCGTTAGCATTTACAATCATTATCAGCGATAATTTAGAAATCTCAAAATAGTTTGTAAGGCATATTTTACATTTCTTATCTTCTCGTGATAATACGGTGGAATATTATCTTGGATTTTGAGCAATCTTAGCGAAACTCGTAACTCGCAATTGCCGTTGGTCTCGCCACATTAAATGTCAAGAACAAAATAGTATCTAATAAATTTCCTGTTTTGTATTAGAAAATTTGGCGATAAAATTGTTTTCATTTAACTTTATAAAATCATTTTATGATATACATATATGTTTTATTTTCTTTTATTTATTTAGTCTTTTAAAATATAGCAATTATAGCGATATGGAGATTTTAATTTATGAAAGTCAGGAAAAAGATAAAGATACTTTTCAGAGAAAGAAAGTTAAATAGGAAAGGCAAGTAATTTTCGACTTTTATTTGTGTAAGATTTCATTCGATATCGATTACTTAGATTTATCGTTGCTTTTTCTTCCATCTTGTACTATTTTTCTACTATTGATCGTTCGTGGAAACGATCGCTAATTCATGGTGCGCGAATTCGACGGATAAGTCGAGTATCGACGCTGCTATATATACTATGTGTATATGTACACACGTACCTACGTTCTCGTTGCTGTTACGTCGTCACGATCCCGGATACGGGACAGACGAACGATTATTAAGGTGCTATTCATCTTTTCAAGGTATCTTTGCAACATGGCTGTGACAACTTTTGCGTGTTCGAACTAGCCGGAGAATTCTTTGATTAGGTTGCAAACATGTATTGAATGAATGAATGGAAAAGGCGAACATAAATTTGCGAAGTAGGGATTCCACACAAATAATAGAAAGAAAGATTTTGAAAAAAGTTAACCAAAGGTTTTTAAATTAATCGTTAATTATGTTAAATCATTGACATAAAATTAGTAATTTTTATAACATCTGCACTTGTGCATGTTTGTAAAAGTAAGTAATTCTATGGTTTTATATTAAATTAATTTCTTGCAGAAAATTTCATAGGAAAATGTAAATAATTATGATAATACTTAATATGTCTAACAACCTAGTGATTCATTTTTATTTGCATTATATTAAATTATTGTCTAATCATCATATGTTAAGTCACTATTTTCAACCTATTGATATTAAAGAATTAATAAAATTATTCTTGAAAATTAACAAATTCTTAAAACATTTTTATTGAAACATTGAATAAAAGCTTCTACTTTATTTATAATTCTCCATTTATTGACTTTTTCGTCTACAAATAAAGTATTTTATAAATTTTAATATAGCTAATGTAGTAGTAAAAAAGTTAATAATCAGTATCATTTACAGATGGAATTTTTCTCTTATACAACAATCTTTTTTTTAATCTTTCTAATATACATATAATAAATTGATTTGTGTAATTTGCTACAATATGGATTACGAATAGTTAGAGTGAGAAACAGTTGGGAATAGGATTGAAATAGATACAGATTCATCAATGCAATATCGGTATCCCTGCTTCGAAATCGCTCAATGGTTTATATTAAAAATTTGACTCATGATTTGTAAAGATGCCTCTGATTCATCTTTGTCTGACTACGGCGATTTCTCGGATTAACGATATACAATATATTTTTGCTAGCTTCTCTTCGTTAAACGCTCTCTGAAATGACTCTCCTACGACTCTACGTTGTTTGATATATCATCGTCATTCTAAAGAAAAGGAAAGAAAAGGCGACGCGACTATGAGCGCTGGCAAAATTACACGCGACCTCCGCGAAGTATAATATCCGCGTTGCAACGGCTCACGTTGTGTGTCTTCAGAACGCGACTCACGCACTACGCACGACGCGTCTTCAATGTCGCACACGTAGTTACTCGTCTATCTTATCCTGCGTCTCGATATTTCGACTTACAGTTATTGCTATTCGACGGAAAGTTCGCCCGCCCGAGAGCCGCTGCGATTTCACAGCACGACGTCACATTTTGTCCTTAATGTTTGAACACTTTACTTTTCTTCCTTTGTGTCTCTTGAGACGAGAAGGGGCCACGTTCACTCATCGATAATGTAGTGGCTCCATCCCGACCATGTAGATCCTGTGAAGCCCAAGTTGTAAAATAGATTTCTAGTACAGCGGGCTCGCTCTTACGCCTCTTTGCAGTATATTTATATAGTAGATTTAGCGTTTTTAACGGACTGAGACATTCTGTGCGATTTTCTTTTTTTTTTTACCTGTGTAGTTCTTTTATTTGTCGGCCATAACGTGCGGTACTAATTTCTCTCTAGCATCTCTTTGGGCCTTTACAGATTGGTTCTCGAAGAAGATGTGCTCTTGCATCGAGGGCAGCTCAACGCTGCCGACTAATGGAGACGCAATCTATGAACGGCTTGGTTCCGATCTCACGATCTTCGAACTCAATCGAAGAGGTGATCAAGATTTGCTTGACAGCGAAAGACAAGTATGTACTAAAATATCTTAAATGGTTTAACATTATTTCTTGATTATACATTATATTCAGAAAAATCGAGGAGATAACTATAAAATAGAGAATTTTTATATAAATGGGATTTATATTTGTATATGATGGAAAATGAAAAGAGACATGGCAGAACTCATAAATAGATCGAAATAATTTGTATTATTTTGCGTATTCAATACAATTTTTTTATATGTATATGCTATCTTTATGAAATAAAAGTTTGTCATTAATTTATTAATTTATTTGATTACAAAATATATAAACTGTAAATCATATCAAAGAGATAAATATTTATAATTTATTTACATTACATTATAGAAACAAATTAAGAGAGATTTATATAAAAGAGAAGATTGCGAATTAATTTTATTTGATTAATTATAATTAAATTGGATTGTATTCAGTTTATTTGTATTTAATGTCTTCCTAATGTTTGTTTAATTAGGAAGAATTGCGGTTTTACAATAATGATCATTCTTTTACCACCGTGGTCGTGGAAAAGAATCTGCGAACGATCGATCTCTGCGAATTGCTCAAAGTTAAGAGGAACACAATCGGCGCAGCCTGGTCGATAGTCGAGACATGGCCGAAACTAGGAATTGGTAAGTAACATAAATATGATAATAAATCACATCGCAATTGCATGATATTTTCTATACGTTGTCGTGATTATTTCAAGCGAAATCTATGCATTTCTTTCTTTTTTCTTGGGAATGTAGTTAACGATTATTCAATAAACATGTCTTGTACATTTCTTCGTCACACATGATGCGACTTCATGGACGACACTTTAAAATTTGTTCTTTTTTACGTGATTACTTGCTAGAATGCGGAAAAATTTGCAGAATTGTTTTTTGATATCTCTTTTTTTTATAAAAAATATGAATATTCGCTTGATAATCTATATGTATAATTTTATATTTATATCATTGGAATGTATGCTCGTATAATTCAAAGATATACAAATGTAATAAACGTGTACCCAAACATAATGGATGGAATTTATAGAATTAAACGGTTAATTCGATATTCAAATTGTTATCGGGTTTAACGATAACGTGAATGAAGACAAATATGCTTCAATAGGGAAATACGAAGAATCGGCGGATATTTTCGAAGTATTTTGCGATTATTGCATGCAATGCGTTCGATGTTTGGAAATTCGGTGACAAATAATTTATTTATAAAAAATATCGACGCGCACATAAAAGGCAGATAATTCGTTAAAAGTTCGAGGCCGCGGCGAAGTGACGCCAATGAGCCTCTAATGCATTGGGAAAACTTCAGTCGTCTAAATTTTCTCCGCGGCATTGACTCGGAACGAGATCGGAAATAACGTGTGCATGGCGAGGGGGAAAGGGAGAAGGAGGGAAAGGGAGTAGGAGAGGCCGTAAAGACGGCACAGAGCTCTATAATGCAGCCGAGAATCAATAGCGGGCGAAACCTCCAGGAGCTTGGTGCAGGTCAGAGACGCGACTCACGGCTGTCTCCATACGGAATGTTTGTTTAGCGATCTGAGCGAAATGTTATGCTATTCTAGTCTAATATGCTTTCCGTGAAATCGTTTTACAAATTAATCACATGACGAGACGATCTACACTAATTGTAGCCATAAAACTCGCTTTATTAGAATTTATAAAGATAAACTTTAACATTTATTTTGCTATAAAAAGGACTAAGTACTTCAAGACTGATAACTTTATGAAAGATTAAATAATTTATTATTATTTATCGCGCGTAAAAGGTATAAAAAACATTCTTTCCAAATGTCACTTTAAGAAGAATTCTAATATTATTCAATATATTTTTAGAAAGTTGTTGAATATATTACTGTGTTGATAATAACAACATATAGCAATATGTTTATCGCGCACTGGATGAATTTTTTGTTGCAGAACGTACATTAGAAGACCACGAAGATATTCTCGCTGTTCATAGGGAATTGAAAAAGTTCGCCTCCCAATACGAGAGGCAGTTCTGTTTCAGTCAGGACTTTCTGAAGTATGAAATGTTCATCAAGCCTATGGTAAGTGACAAAATAAAAAATTTGTTATTTCGTTGAGAAAAAAGCTGCTTCTCTAATTATGCATTTTTAAAAAATACGTCAAAATCTCTAGAAAATGACAAAATATTTGCGTTCTTTAAATTGTTGCTTTTTATCATAGCGAATGGTAAATTCTGTTCAATCTAAGCGCGTTAACTTACCGACTGGCTTTATCAGTCAGGCTGCAGTTGCAGCTGTATTTGAATGAGTATAACGACAAGGTACACACTATACTGTTTAAGACTGCCGACTCTAGATAAATTTCCCATCTTCAGTATTACCGACCTTTTAACCATTTGATATAAATTTATTTGGTATACTAATTTTATTGTTTGCAAATATGTATAAATAATGTTTATGTCGCTAGAATATTTTTTTTGCGAAATTATTATTTGTTAAATTTATTTTCTGGTTTTGAAAAGTCGATAATATTAGAATTTTTAATAATAATATTAGATATTAGATAAATAATAATATTAGAATTTTTCAATTATTGGTTCGAGATTTAATAAAACATTCGATTAACATTTTTTATCAACAACTATATGTATATCTTTTTTTTTTACTACCTTATCTATATAAACATTGTCGGTAACTATGAACGTCGTCGGTATTCTTGTAAACGGTGTCGGTATAATCTATCTGAGTGTTGTCGGTAAGAGAATATTCCGTGAAATTTTCGCCGGCAGATTTCTCGTTTACCGACGAATCGTATAGCTCAGCGCGAGGTTGTAGAGAAGATCGTGAAGATGGCACGAGAGACGCTTTTCCGATATTCGGGAACGACGATGGGGGAGGGGTCTCAAGTATTCGGTAGTATTGATTGAAACATTCGTGGCCTGGGATTTTACAGGATTGAACACGTAGCTTCGTTTTAAACTTAATACATCGAGATTGTGTCGGGAATATAAATGGCGACATAAAACTTGAATGAGATTTTGCAGCTGTTATTTCATTGAATCTTATTAGAAAATGTTAATTTTGTGATATATAAAGAGATGCCGATTCATCAACGAGGCTTCGAAGATAATTAGACTCATTAATTAATATATTCGAACGGATATCAATTAGCGGTTTAGAAATTCAATCAGCTATAGGTTCATAAATCTTGTAATTTCGCCGATGATTGCCCAATTAAAGGATAACGAGCGTAGAAACTTGGGAAATTGAACGTCGTAATCGACACTCTTCGGGGAAATCTCGAGACATTTCCTTTTTCTTACAACGAGAGGGAGGCGCTCTTTGCGTGCGAGTGTGTAGGAACGTTTGGGTTCCATCCATTGAAATCTTTAAAAAGATTCTTAAGTAATACGTGTGTCTATAGAACTAACCCCCCCCCCCCCCGTCAAGATGATACTCGCGAAGCACGAGAGATATTTATACTTTCCCGTTCCCGAAATATTTTAGATCCGTCTCCGCATCACTCTTCTTTTCGAGTGACTCTCGTCAATTTTAGAAAACGACTCAAAATTCAGTTTCCCCGATGTCTGTTTTCAAATATAAAATTTGTTTGCAGCAATTTTTTCCCGCGGACATGATTGCGTTTCCCAGCGGAGAGGAAAAGGGCGTATTCACCGATGCCGAGAGCGCGCTAAGAGTGAGTATATACGTGTGATTTATTTACTTGCCGATGATTCGTGATCGTCACGAATGAAAACAGTGCTAGCTGAAACGGCAAATGTACAGTGCTCACGCTCACGTTGTAGAATTACCTGTTACGGGAAGACAGCAGCGAGTGCCCGTACGTATTCAGCATGGTGTGGATGCGAAATGTGAATTCGAACGGTTGGAAGAAGATGTACATGCTACTCCAAGGCCAGAAACTCTACACAACGAAAAAGGTAAGTCATTTTATTTCGCGAGAACCGCAGATTGTTGATTCTTGCATTGTCAGTATTCCTATTTTTATTTCGCATTTAATTCGTTGTATGCGGTTTCGAACTGATACTTAAACGTATATCGGCGGACTTTTCGACGGAGCTGTACGATTCTTTTCTTACCAACTGTGGCTCCGAATATGAATTATGAGCTTTAAACGTTCCGCGGCGAAAGAATTACTCAGCGTTGTTAGCCACTCAATTCAAACGCGCGCATTATCTACCATTTTGCGGCTACGGCTCTGACGTCTAAAATACGAGAAGACATCGTTACATAAAGAAATACTGCTTCTCAATGTTAATAAGCGAACACATATTCAACTTACGATGATTAATACGTTAACATAAAGTGACGGTGAGTTTCTCTTCTTTCTTACGCTCGATTATCTTTATGCGATCGCAGTAGAAAATGCAATCTCGCGATGAAGATCGGGTTCTTACTGACTCATCGTCGGTGAAACGTTCTTTAAAGACCAAGTAAGCGATTCCTAGACGATAAACGATCGTCAGACTCTATGTGCATCGACGCGCGTAGTTCTCGCAGGTGTTAACACTTTTCTCAAGGACTTCGCGGTGCCGTCCGTTATGGATGAGTCACGGCACCGCGCTGACAATTTATTTGTAAGTCATTAAGCGACATTAACATGCAACAGCTGGGACACTTTCGTGGCAAAAGGTATGACACAAGAAACAACGCTGCAATCTTTTTTTTTTTTTTTTTTACGACTGAAGTAAAAGAAACAACTTTATAAAAATTTCACCTTACATAAGTGCGACATGAATTTCGAGTAACAAATTTTTTTAATGATTTGATATTAACTATTATTAATTTACTCCTGGGTTCGCGATATGATGCAACAATTTGTTTAAAAGACACTCGGGATCAGCTGACGAAATACAACGTTACTCTCGCCTCGTGAAATTGTCCCGCGCGATGTATCGGTTTGGCGATAATGCTGATACGACTCAGCCATCAAGCCGATTCATTTGCATAATTAACATCATCCGATACGACGGCAACGCCTTCGTGGCTCATTCGATAACCGATACGCGAAGCGTAAGGTAGTCATTTTCGAGATAACTGGCGGCTAGTTAATGTACTCGGTGATTCCGAATTCAGCCCGTAGGCGCGGTTTGTTTTAAAATTAATTTTATTCGATTATCGATTCCGCGTCGTGCGTACGACCGGTAGCCCGCCGTTAAAACTGACGCGTCGAATGGTCGTTTGGCGAACGCGCTTCCGTTTGGAGTCGCGCGTCATTAATCGCCCCGCAGTAAAGCCAGAATCATATCGGCGGGCGAGCGATTATCCGAAATATCGCGCGGATCCTATAGAAAAAAAAAATCCATTTGTCACGCATGCGTAAAATGTCGAGTGAGTTACGACCGTGATCGCTTTACGGCTGGTGATACATCTAGTTAAATAACGATAGCGCGACGAATAATTACAGACGCACTCGTGTACATAGTCCGCACGACTGCTCGTGAAATATCGCTGAATATTCTACCGTTATCATACATGAGTGCTTCGGTTTACACATTTATTAAGCGATACATGCACTATTCAACGAACGTTCTTAATGTGATTTCCGTCACTCAAGTCTTATCTAGTGCAAACCAATATTTATTTCCAGTGAAGAATGTAACGGATGTAAGAATGTTTATTTTACATAGCTTTATCTTCTCTTTCTCTCTCTCTCTTTTATTATAATGGATCTTTCCAAAGAGAAATTTATTGATTTTTTTAATGATCGATATTGTACTGCTGTAATTATCGACAAGAATCCTTTTACAAAATATATGCAAGAATCCAGCTCTTTTTCTCCCTTTTGTCTTCTGCGTCGAGAACCAGCTTAAAATGCAAGTTGATTGGCTTCGCGCCCGTCGTTGGCATGTAAGAACTTGATTTAATTATTTCAAGCTTCACCGCTTCCGGCGATACCGGTATCAGCGGCTAATATCTCGTCGGACGAAAGCGTTGTTCCGTAAAAAGCCACGACTCGCCGTCATTGTTACCGCTTCGCTCCAACACCTCGGGACAAGACCACAAGTACGTCATTATTACGACGGGTGATATAATCTCTCTCTTAAAAAAAAAAGATGAGGGTTATGTAATAATACGGACGTGACGAACTGTTGTACGCTCTGATGAGGCCGCTTACATATTGCGAGCTCATCGATTAAGGCAGCCATCACATACAGCGACACGTCCCGCGAGTTTCGCAGCTTTCTGCAAATCTGATTTTTTTTCGTAGACGCGATTTCTCATTGTGTGTTTCACGATGTTCTCCTCAAATGTTCTTTTCAGTCCGACGTTTCAATATCGTCTTACCCTTCTGGCGATCCTTTCTGCTTCGACGTCTAGGAGTTCATTTCTAAAAGTGAGTTTAGTTGAAATTTTCTGAGATGCTCAACGGATTCAGACTGTTCGAATGAGGGTTAATTGCTCTTGGAAAGTTTCTCGATTATATCTTCTCGACCAAAACGTGGGGGGCCTCGCGATACGTTCGCGGTTACGATTCATCTTTATATCTCTCTTTATTGTAAGTTTAAAGCTGGCACCTCAAAATGCGAATTTTTACAAAATTGATGTGGCATTTTATTGTCCACATTTGTTCATAAATAATTGTTTTTTGTCCACTTTGCAAAAAAATTAAAAATAAACAAGAAGTTACATTATTAGCACATTTAAATTTATCTTTAATTTTTTTACAAAATAAAAAATACCTAGTTATTTATGGACAAATATGAATAAATGAATGATTATATAATTAAAAAAAAACATTTAGAGGATGATGAATTTATTTATTTTTAATTTTTTTGCAAGGTAGACGAAAACAATTTATGGAAAAATGTAGACAACTTTATTGATCTCTTTATCGCGCACACTCGATCGAGTTACATAAAAAAGAAATGGAACCTTTTCCATTAATTTTTTTCGACAATCATTATCGTTCTTTCAATATTAAATTGGGTCCAGACCAAGTGAGCGCGAATAAGTCCGAATGAATAACTTGCTTCAATGAATGTGAACAGTTCCAGCTTATTGACGATTGTTCGTTCGAGTTTGTCCGCGTTCACTTGTTTGATCTGGATCCGACTTTAAGAGATGACGATGCGAACGCTAGCCATTCTCATATGCGGAGCGTATCGGGCATTGTATGGATATTCGCGCGCGCGTGCTCAATTGTAGTCGCAAATTATACTATACGCATACGGAATTCCATTGTTCTTGAAATAATTGTCTTATTCGTTATTTCTAATCCGACAATGTAGAATCAGCCAAGAGAAGCGCAACGTGAAACTCTTGCAAAAATTCTATTCGTTTTTCTACATCTTTACGAAGCTCTGTAAAAAATTTTCATTTTGAAAAAAGAAAAGATGAAATAAAAGGGATACAGTCTGAATAAGGCGTGTACAGCTTCTCGTGGACGCGTAAAGGATGTTAAGCGTTGGAAAACGAACGAGAGGAAAGGGACTCCACGGGCGAAGTAATGGAGAAGAACGCGACAATTGTGCGAGAGCGAGCCGAGGGAGTGCGAGTGTAGGTACCGATGTTAAATAATACGGCTTTGGGGGTGCCGTGAATAATCCTTACTAACCTTAGCATTCGCACCGCTATTTCGGTCCTCCCGGTCCGAATAATTTATGAACTCCTACCGCAACGCGCCTGCCGACGGCCTTATCTCGAGCCGGTTGAAACTCTCTCCCGGACACAGTATATATCCGCTTCCTCTTAATTTCTAGCTCGCGCACTCCGCTCCTCGGGGAGGTGTCATCGAGAGACCTTACCGAGGCTTTAGCGTAGGGGCATCTTTTACGATGGTCGTTCGGACGCGTCGGACGAGCCTTGTTTATTGTTCTTTGCGGACGGCAACGTATCAATGGGAGTGCCGCATGTAATATGCAGATTCAATATACGTTGATGCACTTTGGGGGGCTTTGAATAAATTTACGTGTTCTTATCGTGTTTTTGTGACGCATGTGTGACTTTAGAGATACCGATTTATGTTCTATTCACTTTATACTCATTAGATTATTAGCTGCATAAATTACGAAGTTACAGGGATTATTCCAAATGCAATTTCTGTAGATAAGGTAAAAATTTAAATGTGCATTTAAGAAAATTAACGTTCGCTCACTTGAGCACGCTAATAAATAATGAGCATCAGATTACATAGGAAATAATCATGAATCCTTATATTATATACAGTAAGTTACCCCAGTTACATCTGTTACCTATATATCTATAAACTGTATAAATTGGTTATATTGAATAGGAACTGATGTTTATATCTGACTTATTGAAAGTCGCGCCAATGTCCGTTTTTATTGCGAGGTAACTTTCGCCACCCCGATGCGTTTATCCTCCGGCCTTACTCCCGCGGAGTCCGATCTCGTCCCCGCCAACCCCCTTTTTCATTTCCTCCCTCGCAACAGCGGGCGTGGCCCCGTTATCGCGGAAACGTATCCGCGACGGCAGGATAATTCTTCGTCCGCTACGTACGATCAATTTTATCGGTAAAAAACTTCCGAGCAAGGACGATCCGGGGGAGAAAAATTGCGCGCGTTTTCTCGTAGAAATATAAATACTCTTTCGCCCTGGCTATCGGTGAGCTAAACGAGTTTCGTTACTTAACATAATTGCCGTGCAACTGCCGCGAAGAAGTGTTTCGCACGCGAATCGACAAACGGGAAAGTAAAATTGCTAGTGAAGAAGCAGGAGGGGGGGGGGGGAGATCGTATTTTACGACCGCGACGGTCCACTCTTCCAATTTGTCTTTACTTCCCTCTGCAAATTTATCGTAAGTACGGTAATTGCATTAACACGTGATCCGCAGTGTGCCGTTAAGTTTCGAAGAAAATGGCCAATCGTAGAGAGAACCCTGGAAAAATATCGCGAGTATCGTGTCGCTTTTTCCAACATCATCAAGAAAATTAGCAGAAGCATTAATTTGGCAAAATATTTGATAACGAAATTGTCGAGAGAGAGAGAGAGAGAGAGAGAGAGAAAAAAAAAACTAAGATTAAAGAGAGGCTAAGTCATTAATTCATTCAATTTATTTCTGGATTGATTTTTTTCATGTTGCAATACACATGTTTCGCCATTCGCCACAATCTCTTTTTATTCGAGTCTCACGCAATAACACCTGCGGTAGACAATGAGATTATGTAATGGGATAGCTAATCCTCAGAGCATTCCCTCGCCGCCGTCAACCCGATCGACGTCACAGAGCGAGCCTTGACGCTGTCAATCTCGATTTACACGTAATACCATCCGCACGCCGAGAACGGGCCGATGGATAATTTCGATCAACCGATAATGGTACGGTCGCAGGAAGCGAATTGGATTCAAGGTAATCACGGGTTGCATACCGACATGTGTATGTTCGTAATTAGTTGCGTAATAGTCTGATTTCACGGGGATATACATGCATCCGTGTCTTTTAGCGCGAGCTTCTGCAGGAGAAGCGAGAGGAGGTGGCCGCTTTCATTGCCGCAACGTTAACGATCACAATTGTTCTCGGCCGTCATTACTTACGCGTTACTTACACCTCGCCAAGAAAGATGATCACCGCTCGCGTTACTCTGCGTTTACCGTGCCCTCCTCCGCTCTGCCTCCCTTCGCCCTCTTTCCATGCGGTCATAAAGAACGCATTTCGCAAGACATAAATTATGGCGTGCGATATTAGCGTTAATGTGCCCGTCGCATAAAGCATAGCGTTGCGTTTTTAGTGTTAGATACAGACGTCGTTATCTTCATTATCACCGATTTTCCCGACTCGTTTGTCTCTGTTCTTATTATGCGGAATATATATTTTTCTTGTATTGTTTCTCAGAAACGAGGTGCGATTCCGGGTTTACGTAAATTTATTTTTTAAACTTGATTCTTTTAAACACCCTTTACTTTAAAAACGGAAATGTATTTGCGGATTACAATTTCTATTTTGTTTTTATTTTCGGATGCTGTATTATTAGGCTTGTACACTCGATTGCGCCATAATAGACGCGCGTTCGGCGGCGTAAATGTAATTCCGTATAACGGTTTGTACGAGTAAATTGTCTGCGATAGTCGGGGGTATACATTGTGCGGTGTACATCGGCCATGCGAAGAGATACTTGGTGTACTTTGTCTCCAGTCACGCGCTGTATAAGATCAGTGTCCTGTCACGGAACCCGGAGACCTCCATTGTTCTGTTTATCGTCTCATCCGATTCCTAGGGCCCCTCGGACCGTAACTTTGGGCCGCGCTTTCGGTCCATTCATGAAGTTTTCCGCAGCTTCCGTCGTAATCGAAGTTTCGGGTAAGCGAGGGCGGGGTAAGGTATCTTGTATCTCACGGGGAACGTTAACGGAGCAGATACGGCGCCGTTACGAAAGATAACGACGGCTGATTTACATAGAAGGGCTGGAACTCTGGTCGTTAGCTGCTAGACGCGCTAGCGATCGCTTTGCATTTATTATCGACTCTCGGCGACGTCGCGATGTCGCGGTTGCCTCGCGCGAAAGGAGCTTTTTACGCTAGGACCGCCCCGCGCTTGCGAGAGTCGGAAGACGATTCTCCAGAGTGGAAAGCCGAGGGCGGAGAGACGTCGACGGCGACGGCCCGGGAAAAAAGGGGTTGACTGACGGTTTTCCGCGGCAAACAACCGTGACTGATGATCCGTGAGCGAAGCGCGATACGCGACCGCGCAAAGGTCCCCATTCTCGCAAAAAGAACGATTCGATAATTAGACGCGCGTTTCTGCATCGAGAATTGGATTCTTTTCGCGAGAGCCGAGCGAGGATCGCTGATGCGGATCGATGCGGGTCCATTCTTTTTCCGTTTGCCCTTGTCCGGTTTTTCTTTCGTCACTTAAAGTAACCAAACTAACTTTAAAGAATATATCAGATTTCAGATTGAGTATACAAGCACAAACAATTTCATGTAGTTTTATCTTAAAATGCAGAAATGTCAACGTTTTATTTTAACAAAATTCTTTATGAAAAAGGATTAAGCGATATTTTGCGAGTTAAACAATATTTCATCCAAATAATACGCGCTAATTCCTCTTATTTTGATCTTATACATCAATTTCTGTGTCAACTATTTTTCAGTCTCTTTCAAAATCGTAAATGTCCCTTTTAACTATCTAGTCGTATTCAAAAGAGATACAATCGCTCTCGCTATTCATTCTCGCTGTTGTCGGGCACTACGCGAGTGATCCTCACTCCAGCTTCACCCTTCCTCGCAATTAACGACGAAACCGTCCACCGACCGAAAAAGCTGGAAAGCCGGCGAAAGAGCTTTCGTTGTTGAAGCGCAGAGGGAGGTGGTCCATCCCGTCGACGACCTGGCCGTGGCTCCTCTTCCGGAAGAGCGAGCCGCTTGATGGATTACGTCGACTAACGGCCATCGTCTGGACGCGTTAGATTAGCCGCGGCAACGAGGGCGGACCTTCCGTTGCCGTTAACCAAGACCGATCGACTCTCTCGCTTTCTCGTTCTTCTCGTTCTTCTCGCTTCTTTCTCCTTTTCTCTCTTTTCCTCCCTCTAACCGATGAATGGAAATCGAGGTGGATAGTCCATGTCAGTAAACTGGTTCTTCCTCGCCGCGCTCAATCATGAGCTCGCTTGTTCTCGCGCGGCAGAGTTATCGAGGCACTTAACGAGGCTTGCCTCGAATGAAAGCGACAGAGATAGGAAGAGGGAAACCCTTCGGCACATCCATGCCAATGAGGAAATCGTACGCGAGTGCAAGGCGAAGTTAGAGTATATTACAAATTACATATTACATATAAACATAACTTTTTGCGTTAAAATGGAATGAAAATCTTCTGAGATAATTTTATATGAAACTTTCTGTTTGAGAATATACATATATTATATTTATCGTATTCTAGCTTCCTTTGTTTTAGAGCATTCAAGGAAGAAAAAATATATCGTCGATAACGATAGATAATAAATATAAGCGCAAATTAAATGACAGTTATCGATATGTATAAATAAATAGGATACTAAAGAAAGTGTTACAAATATGCGGCACATTTTGATCGATTTAAAGTCAATCTTTTTTACATAGATCGTCTCGTACAAGTTTTATGGGCAGCATAAAAGTAGATAGGTGCTGATGATAGGTTCTTCAAATTTAATTTAATTTAATCTTTTTTTAACAAGTAACTCTCCCCAATGCGATCTCATTTATCTTACGATACTCGGAGTAACGAAATATTCCAGCGAGACAGGTTGGGTAAATCGTTACGCGCTATGCACCGGATCGTGCAACAGACGACGGTGTTGGGCGCATGTGAAAAATGAGCCCCGTAGCGCACCGAGAGCCGGAGAAGTGTCATCGTTGCCGATGTTTTATCGCATGGTCTGCCGTATTATATAGAGAGTAAATTCCGTTGCAGCTTGCGTGTGCGCGCGTACTCGCATCCGGAGTAGAGAAGCGGGTTAAATTCCTTGTGAAACACGATAAGCTTGCGCATCGGTATATTTTCCGAGCGGACGAAGTGAGAGAGAGCCCCTGGCTCGAGCGAGTTCGCCCGCGGACCTCCGACATAAAAGGAGGTCATGTCGCGTGCACGGGACATGATGGCCGTAAATACGGCGAGTTACCCCCCCCGCGTGAGCAAAATTCTTCAAGAAATTCGGAGCCGATTTTTTGCTCGCTGAAAATGCCCGGTCGGGTGGCAACTAGAGTTATAAACGAGCTATAATTTTCTGAAATTATTCGCAAAATGACGTGTCATTTAAATCAAAATTTAGGGTAATGATTGATGAATGTGGATTTATGTACTTCTTGCTGTTGCACTTCCTCCGCTATTATTATCATTCTTTCTTTTCTCTCGTGGAGACGAGAAGGTTTAACCACTGGCTTAACAACTAACACAGGTATGGTTAAGCGTGCACTTAAAGTCGTTTCACTCCCCTAAACTCGCCTTTAATGGCGCTCTTTTTCTCTTAATGCCTTCCTGAGACGACCCTTCGTGCACTATTAGTCCCTGAGAAGTCCAGCTCTCTTTCTTCGCGGGTGGGCAGAGAGAGAGAGAGAGAGAAAGAAAAAAAAAGAGAGAAAGAGAGGGGTAAAACGAGAACGCTAGGTTTTTCTTATCTACTCGATCTTCTTATTTCTTCCTTCCTCCCTTTTACGCGCACGCACAATGCGTGATCACGCAGATCGCGCATTCGTACATGCTGGAATCACTAAAAGTAGTCTTGGAAAATGTGTATTTATTTCCTCATATTCCACATGTGATTTTTTTCTAAAAAAACTTTTCTAAAAAGTTTTAAAAAATAATTATTAATATTCTATCCTTAAATAACATGTCCAGTGGCTATATCACACATTAAAGACAATAATATTTTATATTATATTTCATATATGTATATTTATATGTATATGTATAATAATAATTCATATTTATTAATAGGAAGCTTGTAGCGGGCTTTAGTTTGTAAAATTTATTAAACGACTTCACATTTGAGATAGGTTTTGTAAATTATAAATGTGCTTTCTCGTTTTTGCGCCATTCTCCTCGATCTCTTGTACGCCGCTATATTTAGCTAGAAAGGATAATTTTCTTCCACGATGCGATTTGTTAGTCGCACATCGATAATGTCTCCGTGCGCGCGCGAATAATAATAACGGCGACGGCATAACACTTGCAGAAACACAGCTGCATTTATTGTGTGCAGCACGCGACGAGCACGCGTCAGCTGTCAGCACCGCTATTCGTAGCGCGAAGTCAGTACTCGGTACAACGACCCTTTACGTGTCATCGCTGAAAGGATCTCATCCGCGCGCGCGAACGTTTTGAGGTCCATTTGTGTCGATGGATTCGTTGCTGGACCGGTTTCTCTGAATGGCTCGGGCGACGAAGAACGTGTTGCGAAGGCCAGTTAACAAATTCAGTTAACATAATCGCTCCTCTCTTACGAGCAGCGAAGCCGGTTCAGCAAGTCCTCTGGCATAGATCATTATTAAATTCGCAAAATTTATCGATCTAACGATCGATTTATTAACGTTAAGGAGCGAATATACAAATCAGCTTTGTTTTAATTAATTTTTATTAATTAACACAAGAATTTTTTATGAATTCGTATTCCGGATATTTATGTTAACGGATTTATAATCCAAATTACGTATTTACCATTGTAAATGCAGATATTAATTGGAAACTCATTTAAGTTTAATTTTATATCAATATAGGCGCCGAACACAGATGTTATCGTTCGTAACTCGTTCTTAACTTTAGCATTTAGGGTAGTTTTCGTAATGCGGGGGAAACTAAAGATCAATTTTTTTTCAACACACTGTCCAACTCTCTACCTATTCCCTTAAATTCCGTCGCGGCGTTAACGGAGTTAATCCGCTTATGGAAATTTCCAACGAAACTTCCGTAATCTCATCGCGCCATGGAGACAAACGGTTTCCATCCGGACGAAAGATACGGAATACTCGCGAGCACGGTCGAGAGAGAGCGACGTTCTCTCGTCTCGTCTACGGACTTTTGGCGGCAGTAAGAAAAATCCTCGATGTGCAACTTGGACCACCATTGTAACGCGGTTCTGCGCACACGACGTTATATTTATCCGTTCTTTTTTTTTTATTATATACAACGGGAAACATTTATTTATTTGCCCTTTTCCTCTTTTCGTTTCGCCCCTTTTCAATTATCCCGACGGCGTAGCGTTTCGTCGCGAACGTGCCCATTAGCCTGTCTCTCGTCCGGGAAAATATTAGCAATAAACCGTCGCGCTACGTTCATTTTCAAAGCGTAATTTACGGCGGTTTTGCTGATAATTATTGTTCGTTCCGCGGACACGCAGAATTACGATAAAATTGACGATCGACCGCGCGTGTATGCAGCTCGCGTACGCAAGTGCGTATCGGCCTTGTCTCGACCGTCGCGTTCAATTCTCGAAGGGACGCGGCAGCGATTTTTTTTTTTTAGACATGAGTAACCCTCCTTTTTAACGAGTATTTTCCAAGCCGGTACCCCGACACCCGAAAATGAGACTGCTGATTACGACACGGCCATTAACGATGCTGCAAGGCGAGCTTACGTCATCTCCACGAAAATCTATCGACATTTTCTCATCGGCCCGCGCATCGCATCGCGCTTAGTAACGTGTGGGCGGTTCGGCTTTGTGGCAATTGACAACCATCGAAATTTTTACGTCGAGCATAGATTAATAGACGTCGCTGATTCTTATATGAGATCGATCGCTATGTCGAGGTATTTTTACAGCTTATTTTAGCGAGTGGCAATTTAATACTGGATATATTTACGAATAATAAAGAATTCATCGCATCGATTATTAATTTTTCTCTTTAGTCTTTCTACTCTTTTTATTTAATTTTTTTTATTGCATTACATTTTTCATTGCATATGAAATAACTACACATTTATCGAATTATTTTATTTCGAGGATGGATTTCAATCAACTTCGTTACAATTAACTTTTTCCCTCGTCCAAAATAATGAAATGTCAATCATGTCCGCATCGTAAACAAGCAAACATGAGGAAATTTTCTGTTAATGAAATTTTTATTATCTACAAATTGATTTCGTATTAATCAAAGCGTTTATAAATAAAGGATTGCATCGTGATCTAGAATATCTTACAGATATTAGGCTAATTAGATTAATTAATCTTGTGACAGCGTTGTAATCAGATGGCTGTGTCATGTTTAGTTCTCTCTATTATTGGCTGCGCGGCTGATGAGAGGAATAGATAAATAAATAACTAGACAGGTGATGAACGCGGAACGAGTATGCTTATCGATCCAGCGATCGATCGAGGTAGAGCGTGAAAGAGGGCGGACGGGAAGGGGGAGGAGAAAGCCTAGTATTGTCGTGGATTGCGCACGCCAATTAGAGCCTAACAATAGGCCTCCGTTTTTGGCGGAGCGTCTCTATTGTGAGCGACAGCTGACAGTGGAATACGCACACGCATCCGCGATGCCACGACGATCCGCACGCAGCACGCACAATGAGCGATACGCCCGACGCGAGAATAATACTGACACGTTGCTACCTCACGTGTCGCTCTCGCATAGCGCAGCTCGACTCTGGCAGCTGCCCATCGCCGGTTTTCCCTCGAGAAAAGGCGGTCGATCCGTTTCCTTCGGTTATCTCGGAGTTATCGCAGAAATTCAATGAACAAAATGATCAAACCGAAAAGTCGGACGAGCAGTCGAAAAATGTCCAAAGGGATCAGCTAGGAGAAACGTAATTTTAGCTTTGACTAGTAGTAAAAGTATTAGAAATAACCGACATTTTACAGGATAATTTAATACACTTTCAAAAGGCCGTAGTTGTTATAAATATATTGTTTGATCTTTTACTTCGAGATCTTTGATCACCAGCGTAGATATAGCACATATTTAGAACTGCTCTTCTAATGGATTGCTCTATCTGACAAAGATATTTTCAGGTAATACATGTATATTTTATATAGGTATACAAATATGTATGTGTATGTATATATATATATATATATATATATATATATATACATATGTGCTGCGTGGATGCATATGTATACATATATGCACGATATCGATCGCTCTCTATATGCCCGGCGGCACATACACGAGGGTGTACTTCATGGAGGCACGGGAATGGCATTTGAAAATTGGTCGAAGTTAGAGGTAGGTTATCCGATTTCGTCGCTCATTTGCAAATTGCAAGAGATACGCGGAATCGGCTTAGCCTGGCGATAGCAGCAGCATCCGTTTCTCTTCTCTTCGTTACCGAGCGCTTGTATACATATATCTCTCTCTCTCTCCCCTTTATACATCTATATTTGCTCCATTCCCTCTCCGGCTCGGTATTGTAGCTGTTATTCATTCTATGCATGCAGTTTCTCTTTGAAAAGCCGAATAATCTATCCGATAATGCACTCCGTGTAATCGGAGCTCTTTTTCAAATTTGCATATCTATTTATTGCTTTTCCATTTATTGCCTTCCTCTCTTCTTCCCCCTTTCTCGCTCTCTCGGCATCTCCCTCCATTTAGAGCAACCCCTGATGTGCGGTCGATACAGGTCATGTGTACCAGCTGGAGTTCAAGGGATTGATTTTTCACTTGGAACCTGTTCCCTTTGAACCCGAGTCAGAAATTGAAAAATTTATCTCCCGTTAATTTTAACATCAAACATCGCATTAAATCAAATTTTTTGTCAATGTATTTTGTCATTGTACGAAGCGAATGAAAAATTTATAGTGTCGCAAGTATTCACAGCTAAATGAATTACTAACGCAGGAAAATAGGCACCAATTAACTTCCGCGAGACTATCTTTGGCGTATGGCGACTTGGTAAGTTGGCTCGCCTTAATTAAGGGGAACGCACGAGATGAAATGCGTTTTTCCCTTCTCTCCCCACTTTCCATCACCCATTTTTTTCCACGTGTCCTCGCCCATTGTTGGCCTCTCCCTGTTTTCGATTTAGTAAGCGCTTACACGCGCTCGTTCCCCTCTTTACCTTCCCTTCTCACGTGTCGAATCGAAACTCCCTTATTCAACGAAAGAATGTTTTTCTTGTCGGCTCTTTCTTCAGTGTGTTTTTTGGGGTTACCCTCTGCACCTAACTTGGAATAAATACAGCAACCGGTTTTCGATGGGGAGGAAAAGATTGTAGATAAACCGAGATGTCCATTTTATAAAAATCTTTAGCTTACTGACCTTCCGAATTTTATTTTACTTTTATTTGCTTTGAACTCTATTGATACTCTATTAATGTCTGCGATTTCCGAGAATGCTGATAACCATTTCGCGTGTATGTGAGACGTTGTAACCGCGCTGAATCGTCGCGTAGCGCGACGTGAAAACACTTCGAAGCTCCGATTCGCGGGATGGCGTGATTGTTTCGAGGAGTTCCCGATTCATGGGATTCGTGACAAAGGCTCAAAGCGAGGCGCGACAGGATGAGGAAGCCGACAGAGAGACATCGGTCAGACGGCTCTTCTGCGTCTGACAGCCCTAGAGCTACTTACGCCCGAGTGCTCGTTCGTTCGCTCGCTCGATTAATTATACAGTTAATTAGCCCCGGGCGTTCTCCCCATCTCCGACTCGCTCCCGCGAGCTACGAGCTACGTGTTCTCCATACTCCCAACAAATTACGACGCATCTGCTCGGAATGCAATTCCTGATATTCTCGCGCCCTGAAGCGCGTTGCGTAGCGCGACAACGATCTTCCTAATTTTGCGGAAATTTTAACTTCAAAATAACTTTGTGTATAAGCGAGGAACTTGTTATTACTATGTATACCGAATGCTTGAATCATCTTTCACTGGACACGCCAAAAATTTCCGCGACGTCAAAGATAAATTGTGGGTGCTGTATCAGCAAAATGATAGCGAGTATATTATGTTATTTTTGTTTCAAGTTATATCGCGAGGACAAAAATATAGCTCTCGCCGTACGCTGTACTTGCGAATTTCTTTTGGCCGGTGACAACGTTTTTCATATTATGTCGGACTCTCAATGACAAGCACATTCGGCAACATTTTTACCAAGTTCCTTGTTTGCGCTAATCTTTTTCTACGCTGTCCGATTTTTCATCTAAAATTACTGCACCGAAAGCAACACGAAAGAAGCTTCGATCTAAGTCACGTAAGTGGGTAAGATATGATATATGCCTCGCGCTCGCTGGAAAAGTCGATGCTTCCCCAGGAAGGAAAAAAAAACGATCTTTTCCTCCCACGGGGGTGACTTTGGTGACTGTGATGGAACGAAGCCTCGGTTTCGCCGACTCACTCTTCAGCGACCGTTCCGAGACACTCCGCCGACTAACTTGGTTGTTTTTTCGCGACACTCGGCGCCATTGATTTTCAAACAGTATCTTTGCGTTTTACCCTGCGACTCGGCCGTCAGTGGAGCCGCGCCGCCATCAATCTTAGAGTTTTCCACCTTTCCAAGCAGCGTGTCCCCCGCCCCTTTCCGACGAATTTCTAGACTATGAATTTTCGCCGCGATCAGAAATATCCTCTAACGATATATCGACGTGAAAATAATTCGCGGAATTTTCACGTGACAAATCTATCGATCGAAACGCACCTGGTTTATACACGAATTAATTTAACGTTCGAGTTCTGTCGACTGATTACGCGACACGTTTATCTTGTCAACCTTGTATATTCCGACGTTAATACTTCTTTATTTTTCTACATGGAACTCGTGCGACATCCGCCAACGTGTGCGCGACGACGGCGATCAATGTTCTTCGTTGTACAATCGCCGGGTGCTGGCCGTATAGGACGATAGGCAGTCGAGACTAATCTCGTTATCGGCGTCGGCCAATTACGACGGTGATTTTCTCAAAAATGCGGAACTTGCGTCGTTCTCGACTAACGATGTTACATCGCTGACGGGCAGAGAACGGTCAAGCATGTGGTTATACTCGATCAAGAAGAGTATCGGTAGTAGCATAAAAAATTTTTTCTCACGATAGCAAGATCTGTGTGATACTATAAGTGTTTTTAAAAAATATTGATATAAATTTTTTTAACTTGGAATACGTGGAAAAGATAAAAAATATTGAAGGATTTTTTAAATTAATTTGGAAACAAGTCCTCCAGTTCATCATTAGTTTCGAATTTGAATAAATTTGACGTATCAGGTGTCAAAAGATTTTGCTCTTAGCTAATAAATTTCTCTCTCGTTTCCCGCGAATTCGACCGAAAGAAAGAAGAAGCCTGACATACTCGCCGTGTAAACAGGAAAGTGGTACTTCCCGTTGGAGGAATAGTCGCGCTTCCGGTTTCTACGTTTCCGTCGCTGCCGAAGCGAACAGTTCCGCCGAAAAACGCGCGAGGCGCGAGTGCGACTTAACGTCGCTCGATATCGCCGAGGCGAAGTTTATTCTTCCGTCGTGATTTGGGTTCGGGGCGACAACGAACGTGTCCTCGGAGTCCGTAGGGCCTTCGTATCAAGTACCCCAAGACACGGCGATATGCGGCCAAGTCCCAACTTCTTGACATTGTTCCAAGTTAACTTCTTCCGCAGCCCGCGATTCCTCGTTTTGTGCGACGATCGTGCGCGTTTTGCTCCTGCTTTTCGCGTATCGCGCTTTTCTATTCATTTATCCGCTCCTCGTTACGTGCAAGAAGACGCGACCGAAGGAACGCCTTCTTCGTCTCCACCTCCTGCGTATTTCTAAACTCGCGACGAAGAAAATCTGTTGAATTGCGTTGCCTCGATTTGTGCCAAATGTTTTTGCCCACGTCTATCCGTAAATAGCGACTGTACCATAAGCGTTGACAACTCTCGATGATGCGTGAAAAAAGTTAGTGCCGATGCGCGAGCAAGCGAAGTCTCGCTGGTTTTTCCTTCTGTCGCTTCTAGAAGCACCGTCGATAACGAACGACGGCACTCTATTTCGCGTGGTTTGACGGAATCGTCGCACATTGCGAAACGTGCCGGACTGTGCAAAGCGATTTTTTAAGAAAACGACATAATCCGTAAAAACTCTGCAAAGAAATCGTGGTAAACGTTAGAGAAATTTTTGTCGTTTTTTTTTTTTAGGAAGTTGGAACTCTAAAATTCTTTTGATAAACCGAAGGGAAATTGTAATGTGCATTGCGTTCAGTAATCGTGTTTGATTGATATTATTTCGATCGTCGCCATCACGCTGCTTCCTGTCTTTTCCCCGAAAGTCGTAATAACGGGCAGGAAAGCTGGGAAAATGCCGGGTTTTATCGTCGGCCTTCCCTTCGAACAACGTTTCTGCGTTAGGGAAGCGTTTTCCTTACTTACGATTTCCCGAACGTCCGACCCGACGTTTAGTGGCCGGCGAAAAACTGCGGAGGTCAGTGGAGCCGGCGCGGTCAAGCAGCAAGTTTTTATTACACGGCGGAATATATCCGCGGGAAACTTTTTACGGCGGATAAAAAGACCCTAAAAAGAACCGCCCGCGTGTCCCCGAAAAGGAATTACTGTTTGTATCTTCGGAAATGGCCGAAGTCGCCATACCGCTGTTCTCGCGATGTTGCGAAATTTATGTAGGACGATTAGAAGGCAGCTGACTTGAATAGTTAATTTTTTACTGATTCGTTGATCTACAGTAAATTTCAGTATTTGAAAGTATCAAGCTTCGTTATTTAATCAAGTTATCGATGAGAAATTCTTGTTAATCATCCGTCGAAGGTTATACCGGCGCAAACGCGCACTAACTTTGAAATTTCGCTACAGCCAGCGTAAAACCGTGTTCTCGTGTTTTACGTTAAGCTGACGCTTATGGTAACGCTCGCGTAATATGTATGGTCGCGTGTGCAAACGCAAGGGATAGAACGCGCGTGTACATAGAACGTGAGGCCGGCACGTAGTCGTAACACGGATTAGCATAAGAGCACATTAATTTATACAGCGTCGACCCCGAAGAGAGCGCAGGGCGAGAGAGACGCCAGCACGATTCGACCGCTTATTATACCGTTTTCCGCATGTGCCCTCGCGCGTGTGCGCGAAATACACGCTCGGGCGGTGTATTGCGCTGCGCGTGGGTGATAGATCCCGCATTAGCATACATCGATGGCCGATTTGAAATTTTAATTGCGACGACTTGGAAATAGGAGTAGTACGAATCTCCCTGTCAAAGGGACTGTAAATAGAGATTGTGCAGCCTCAGACAGAATGCGGAATTTACAGAACGTTTGACTCTTCCATATCTCGTTAATTTTTTATTAATATTTTACTAATTGCTGATAATAACGAAAATTGCGACATTTACGGTTAAATCTCGTGCTAGTGCTTAATTATTTTCTAGTCGAATTAAATTGTCGTTGGAAGAACGATCCGCTTCGTCGTTCAAGTTAAAATGAGAATTATGTGATGCCTCTTATGTGTACGTAATTTACTGTACATTCGACATTCGTCGCCCCTGAAATTTTGACGTCCAAAACGGTCTGGCCGTTTCACTCAACAGGGCGATTCGACAAGAGGAGGTGAGAGGATCGTTGTAAATCATCTTGTGTCTCTCAGAAGAGATTTCCTCGCTCGATGTGCATTCGCGATATGCGAGAGAAGATAGGCAGGGAGTACATAAACATGTCTCTTCGCCGCGCCCTGTTGTGAAGGCAGAGAAGGCGCAGTGAATTACAAGAATAAGATATAAGGTACAAGAAAATGTAGGAATTCAAGTCGTTGCAAACATTGATATGCAATCCGCATGTTAAGAACACGCATACGCTTTTTGCATTTTGTTTTTAATCGACGACGGAATAATACCTCCGCGTTTTAAAATTGGAAAATCTAAGTGGAAAATCTAATCGTGACTTTGTTTAATTGCTTATGAATATATTTATAATCCGACTAATTATTTACTTGAATAGAGAAGTGTTTATATTGGAATAATCATCAAGACAAGATTTAATGTTAGAAATCAAAAGTTTACGTGACAAACGAAAAGTAGCAGACGAAATCAGAGTCTCGGCTTATGATCCCCTAAAAAGGAGCTCTGTGCAATACTTGCTCGAAGTTGAACCTCGTGCAACCGGCATTTTCTCGGCGCGCTGTTGCATCACGCGGTTGCGCTCACGACCTCCGACACCGGGCGATTTTTATTACTCTCTTACTTTTTGTGCGAGAGACCCGAGCGAACATGCCTAGGCGGGCGCGGCAGCATGTGTCTCGTTGGGAAAGACGCGCCTGCCATTTTTGCGTCGTAAAAACGTCGGAATTATCTATGATCTCGCGAGTGGCGGTACATATACACGTACACGCGCGTGGGAATGGACCGCGAGGGCACCGAGGAACGGATCTGGGTTAATACCTGCCGCTATCTAGGATAAGAGTGGTTCGGTGGGCCGACCGGTACGTTTGGAACGGTTGTCATCGTGCGAGATAACGCGCGCATAATCCCGGAATTAATCAGCCCCAGGAATTAATACGGATTAGAATCGTCGGTCTGCGATTTGCCGATTAGCCATGCGGAAAATGGCGTGAGAAGAAAAGGAGGGGTGGGATTATATACTCCAGTCGTGTATACTCGAGGCGTTTCACAATTAATCGTGCCACACTTTAATGATGTATTAATTGGATTTGAAAATCTTGATATGGAATAATTGGTTTCTGAATTTAATTAAATAAAAAACTATCAAAATCAGCCAATGATATCATAGATTTTGTGTGTATATTTAGATCTATATAATCACTTTTACATATCTTTTATTACTTTTCACAGTTTAGATGATATAAATTTTTATTGCTCGTCTGATGCTATTTTTTTGTTTTTATGTATATATTTATGTATATGTTTTATTATTATAGCAATCAATTGATATTAATAAATTAATTATATTATTAATGTCAAATGTCAGATGCAAATTATTTAATGCCTTTAAAAAATTACGAAAAGTTAATTCCTTCATTTAAAAAAATTTAATATTAAATCTAAATTTAAAGAAGAAAAATTTATCTTTGTTGTGAATAGGAAAATGAAAATTACATAATTTAATTTTATATTTCCTTTTTTTTTTTAGATTTTTATGTCATGAAAGGAGGAGGACATAGTTTTAGAAAATAAAGAAAATGAATTGTGACATTTTTTGTGATGCTTTAACTTTATTTTCTTTCCTGAAATCACAATTTCTCCATTTATATAATTTGTATTATAATATTGTAACATTTGGATAAAAAGTATATAATTTATTTTTAAACATATATATATATATATATATATATATATATATATATATATATATATATATATATACACACATTAACGAAAATACGTAGATAAATTAATTCTATTTATTTTTAAAACATGCTAATTTTATTAGATTAAGTCTCTCATAGACCGCCTAGGCTATTAGATTATTACCTTCTTTTTTGTAAATATGTCTTTACAGAATGAGTATTGGAGATTCATCTGAAAAAAATCAAGACATAAAATTTTTTTACACCCTACATGGATGATTCCGCGGAAACCGTAGAAATGATTCGGAACACTTGCTCGCAGAGATAATAATTTATTTCCTTTTCACGGGTGTGCACTCTCGCAGAACTGGCTTTCGGCGAGCGTAAATTTAACAACTCGACCTCACGGCATTTTTATTCGTGAACACAATAAATTACCTTTACTTTTACGCCTCGCGCTCACGCTCCTTTTTCTCTCTCTTTTTTTTTCCTCGGTACGTAGTCGCATTGACTACACATGTGAACTACACGCGTGGCTAAGCCTGCATCGACTCGCGTTACTCTCTGTACCACTCCGCTCTCCGCTTCTTTTCATCTTTTTCCCTCGCTCTCTTCCTAGCCACAAGAGAGACCGTAAAGAGTTTTCCATCGACGGCAAGCCATAAAGTTATGCCGACGCCATCATTAAAGAGGAGCGCCGCGTGGAGAAAGATAAAAAGTATTTGATTACCCACCGACCACTCTGACGAGAGACCTTTTCCCGACTACCCTCTGCGTCGCCTCTCTCTTTCCTTTTTGTTCTTCTTCCTTTTCTTTTCTTCCTTCTTTAGGTTATCTTCTCTCTCTCTCTCTCTCTCTCTCGCTCTCGTTTTCGCGCTACTAGCCGCTCTCTAACTGCACCATTAAATACCGGGACTGCGATAAAGGCGAAAAAGAGTAACGAGCGCCTCGTATTTTCTGCTGTGCCTTGGCGAAACGAAATATTACCGAAATCTACGAAATCGCGAAACGACGCGACCTGAAAATTGCTCGGGATGTTTTACGAGGAAAAGCCGTGAAAATGTGGCGGGCATGGTATTGAGCTCGGAAACTTCACCGCCGCTCCTTTTCGAAGTGTACAGGCGAGGTCTGACCACATAGTGGTAATATTCACTGCCACTCTGAAGTACGCATGGCTGTGCTCTAGTGCATTCACAGTTTCGTTTAATGTATTAATATATTAACATGTTACCGTTTTAATATATTACTCTTAATACTTTATCGTTGTAACATACATATCCTCTCGACTGTCGTAATTTTAAGGATATGATTATAGTCTCGATATTGAATGTTACCCTTTTTTTCTTCATAGAAATATCTCAAAGCGTGCCGTAATTTTAGCTGATACTTATTTAATACTGACATTCATTATTACGGCATGAAATATCGGAGCAATTGAACCAGATAATTCTTACAAAGCACAGGTGACATTTCCTGCGCGTACGGTATAATTATATTCAAGTTACTGTACTTGATGTAAATTTGATACGCTCGTAGTCCAATCCGAAATGGGATGCTATCTATCTTGCCGCATCTTTTCCGCCAGATCGTAGTCCGTGTCGACGTACGAATTCGTACGTCGTACCCGTTGTACGGTATGCACGGGCTGCTGCATTCGCGCTTACAGTCAGTTCGCGAGTGCACGCGAGTTTCGTGATCAGCGTGGCGAGCAGGGCGTGCTCCGTGCAAAAGAATGCAGCCTGTACACCTGTCCGTCTGTCCATCAGTCATTTAGCGAGTTGCAGGAAGATTAATGGCTGGCCCATGTAAATGACTAGCAGAGGTTCGAGAGCGCGGGGAACCGTACACGAATCCCCCGCCTCTCTCCCTGCCGTCTTCCCTTTTCCTCTTCCTTATTCTTTCACGTCTACGTCCTGCTCCGGGTGCGCTTTACCAGGTCGCCTACACCCCGTCCACGTCCTCGTAGACAGTAATGCCTTTTCTTTTCCTCTCTTTAGTCGCGCTCCTCTTCTCGCAGACCTCGATCTATCCGTCGTCGTAGAAACGCGCCCGACGCTTCTGGCACCGTTCCGAAAGGAGCACGCCGCCGTATCCTTGATCGATCGAGCCTTCTCGCTGTAATGGTTGGGCGTCAGCCGGAGATTAAGATCCCCGCGAAAGACACGATACCGTCCATACGTACCGTATTTTCAATTGATAACTTTCTCCTACGAGTGGAAAGTCGGAAACATCGCGAAATAACTAATTGCTAACGAATCCCAAAATAGGTGTAATCCGTGAAAATAAATGTCCGCGGATAAAAATCTTATATGCGTCTCTTCCAGTGATATAAACGAGAAATTATACAGTCCATCGCGCATAAAATCTTCACGTACCTTTCAGTGAGAGTCTCAAGCGTCTCATTGCATTTTACAATTACAATTCTTTTCTTATTCTGTATTTTTATTTTCTTCTGCAATGTAAACAATAGTAAACAATATAATGTTTCATAGTTTCACGAAATTCTCGATTTTTGCGATTATGCGAGACAGTTTCTTCATGTTCGTACTCTTTCGACGTGCGTTATTTCACGAATTGCTCAAGTAGCTGATATCCGCATGACCGGCCGGGCCGGTCTTTCAGAGGCGGCGCACTCTGCCGCTTTGCAAAGCGAGTGCTCATTTAATACCGTTTTGCGATTTGTTTTATTTTTTATCGAGCGTCACGCAAAGTTTGAAAATTGATGAATACTACTGCCGCTCGTTTATTCGTTCTTTTTCGTTCGTTCATTCCTTCCTTCGATATATCAGCAACGTTTAATTCTGAATATCTGAATATATTACGTGATTGCGATCATAAGCGAGTCGGAAACATTTCATTTTTGCCAAATATAGTCTCGCTTTTAAAAAGTTTTTATGTATTCTGCAATAAATCTGTGCGATTCTTAAAATGCTTTTAATGATTTATATGTGCAACTAAAGATGAACAGATTTTGCTACGAAATTAATTTAATTTGGTTGAATGGGAAATTTTTGTTGTGGCATTAAAAATGCTCGAAATATTAGTATGAAAAAAAAGAAATAACTTTTTCTTTTTATAAGATAACGAGGTAATAACGAGCAGCGTTCTACATAATTCTATATAATTAGAAAGTACGGATAATTATAAGTGCATCTACAAATAAAAGTCCTTGCTGCGAGGTTAACGACAACGATGACGCAAATACGCGTTATCGGTAATTGTTTTAATCCAACGCGCGCAAATGAGATCGCAAACAGGATCAACACGCGGCGCGGATTCTGTTTCTGATGTTTTTTTTTTTTAATCACACATTGCACACACACGCACACATGGAATGGTGGCCAAACAGTATCCTCGCGACTCAGCGATAATATCCGTTGCACCTTCGAGATATTTGCGTCGCGATACGCTCGTCGACCTTTGCTGCAACTCTTCTCGACCACTCTTGCAGAGAGAAGTATCGGACGATCGCGCGGAATCTGTTTTCGTCGATCGCGCACGTACTACGACCGATTGTTTTTCCAAGTCTTTCTATCCGCCGCAGGCCCGATTTATTGTAACTCTGCTGCTGCTGCTGCTGCTGTGTGTTGCTGCTGGCCGTACATATCTTTTATTATCATTCGCATTCCGTCGACGATCCAGCCGCGGGATTTGCGAACGGATTCCTTTGTGACATCACGAAACATGGGATTTCCACTCGATACTCCTTCTCTTTCTTTCTCTTTGTTTCTCTACGCAGTTGTATCTATCGTATTGAATCGTATTGAGGCTTTGTGGAAATTGTAGCTATTTGTTGTCCTTCTTTCTTTCACTCAAATGTCAGTCCTTTCGGTAGGAAAATAAATTTCTTGAATTTGTCCTCGCTCGATTTCTCCGTTTGTTTTCTTACTACGCCGCGAATTCGCGATTCTTGCGATCTTCGCACTTTTCATTAAACGATAACCGGAATTATATTTCTTTCCTTGAATCACGCGTTTCTTCCATGCGCTATAAATATCGCTGACATTAACAGAATGCTAATGAACGGTCTTTGCAAACTACATTTACTTACCTTTTATTCAGTTTTAACCATGTGTCTTTTCATTTTCATTTAAATACATAATTAAGTCTAAAATTAAAATCTTGAAATAAAAATGTAAAACCAAATGAAGTTACTACACGTATCAACCTTCAACCGCGCTAAAAAATTATTTTTGTTAAATTATTTCGCTTTCGCAAGATTTAATATTCTGTAAGCATTAAAAATTAACCATCCGGCTGCATAAATATCGGCTAGGCGATCGAATTTCGCCTTTGGTGAGAATTTTCGCTGAGTGCGCTTTTGTGTGATCAATGAGACGCAAGGCTTCCCTCTTCATCTCTCTCTCTCTCTCTCTTCCCGCTTCTCCCTCTCTCCCTTTCTGCATCTGCGATAAAATCGATTTTATGGCGGTGGTTTTAGTGCTCGCTAATATTAGCGATGCGATTATGCAACGGCATCGAGCAAGCTCCAGCGCACCGGCGGTGCTTGCAGGCTGTTGCCAAGACGGCACTTGCCGAGCTTGCGTCACGATCGAACTGTAGTAGAACTCCGGCACACGAGAGTTAACGTGTGGCCGGGAGGGCCGATAAGTCTCTTCGTTACTTTCGGAATATGCCGAGCAGTCTTGGATATACGGTATACATCGCGAACGCGGAACAATCGTAGGCAACGCTACAGCTCGACAGAGCAATTCATATTTTTCTCGCGTTATAATACGTTACAGCACTGTACGATCTGCGAACCGAGTATCGTTTAAGATCGATTCACATAAAAATCCCGGCCTGTACGCGGTTTCGCTTTATGCGTCTTCATCAAATCGCACCGAATCGCAGTCCTGCAACTGCTATAAATATTACATCGAGACGCAGCAACCGTAAATAATGGTTTGCATGCAATCTTTATCGTTGAGCGTTTCGTAGCATATCACATTTTATAGCATGGCTGAGGAAATAGCTTTATCGCAATGAGATATCGTAAATAGTATAATAAAATCTGACAGCGATAACGGCATCAGCGTAATGCAAACAGGCTATTATCGCAATTGATATAGGTAGTATGCGTTACAGTATAAATCGGATGTGTATCTGTGAAGTGTTAATTGACATCTGGCTTATTTACCATCACTTCCATCGTTTCCTTTGTACAGATTTTTATAGTTGTCAATGTTGTATGTACAGTTTCTCAAACTTTTATCTCCGGAGTTTTAGATAAATCGGAACTTCCGATAATTTCTTGTACTTTTTTGTTTTATCGTACATAAACTCTCTGTTGCCTCACTTCACCCTCGTGCTTTTCTTTACACATCGCGCCTTGGGATAGGTCGTGTCTCACGAGCGGGAGCTTCTTCGAGCCTTGACGTTTCTCGCGTTCACGGCGATGGACGTGCGGGAGAGGTATAATGGAACGGAAAAAGAGATAGGGCGAAGGAGAGAAAGAGAGAGAGAGAGAGAAAAGTTAGAAGTGCGGGAGGGCAAGAGGAAGAAAGGAAAGCGGATCGTGCTGATGCATTTTAAAACGTTTATACCGCCGTCAAGCAGCGAGCGTCTAGGCTGATGAACGAGCGGGCAGTACGTGCGCGCACAAACCCTAATGCGAATATAATTATCATTAGAAGGGAGAGTGGGAGGTCGCTGACCCTGGATAACGCACATTGCAACGCGCCCGTCTACTAGGCTATGGCGGTTATGCGCCAGTGCGCCGTTTTACTTGAGATTTAGATCGCGTTAAACGCACTCGCGGAAACCGACCGACCGGTGCTTGGATCCATTTTCAAGCAATACGCGCGATATATCTCGAGGCGCGCCCGCACGCTCGATCGTTACCGAGGCCGGTAACGAGCGGCGATGCCGAGCCGCGTTCTTATTCCCGCGGAATAATGCACAGATCGCGCACTCTCTTTCTTCGTATGATTTGCCCCGTGTGAGTCAGTCGCTCGTGACTCACGGAAGCGACGAAGGCCAGTGCCGATTGTCAAATCTGCGAAACATGTATAGAAGTCTTCTCAAGGTTTCATGTTACTTTTTCCTCCCCATCGCTTTGCGAAATAGCTCGCGAGGTCTCGTTAGCGATCGACCGACATTTTTCGGATGTGGATTCTTAAGAAATCGACCATGGGAGGATGTCGCATTCGTAGGCATATGAGAGGAAAGAATTTTCTACTTCACAATATTATAGTGTGACACGATAAAATATAAGGGAAAAATGTAGATGCATGTAAGTACGAGCAAGAACTTTGTGAGATACCGTGATACAATCTCGAATGTTTTCAGAAAACATCGGTCCGCGTATATTTATTTCCAAACTTTTACTTTCAACGAGTAAATATCCGTGAATTAATGGTCGGAGCTGTAATGAAAAATCCGTAAGGTTGACAAGTCCGAGCGTGGAGGTTCAAAAACAAGCAGAATCGCGATCATCCCAGCGAGGTCGAGCGAAGTACGAGTTTACGAGGCGCCGCGAAGACGCGAGGACGATGCGAAGTGTACACGCACCGACAACGAGCGTTTTGCGCGAGAGATAGCCAATAAATCGTTTGTATTTACCTGCCGGCCGGCCGGCCATTTGATAGCGCTTCCTTACAGCGCGCGGAGATATCGCTCGCGTATCGATCTCGCGCGTGAGAGTACGCGAGAGTATCCGCGAACCGCGCGTGCGCGCGCGCGCGCGCGCGCGAGAGAGAGAGAGAGAGAGAGAGAGAGAGAGAGAGAGAGAGAGAGAGAGAGAGAGAGAGAGAGAGAGAGAGAGCGAGACTTTACGGTCTCGCTCTCGCGCAAACAGATAGACGGGTTTTATCGTCCGCATGGACTTCCCCGCGGGAAAACTGCAAGATCACCGACGGCGGGCGGGAAAGTAAACCAGACTAACGACGTTACGGCGAGCAGAAAGAATTTACGGCGCGCAATTTACCGCCCGCGAGCGAGCGACGCGCGCTTAACTTTTACCACCCTCCCGTCTTCCTCGGCTCTATCGCGGAAAATAAAGGGGACCGAGATAGCGCGGCCGATGGATGGAAAAGCGAAGGAAGGATGATAAGGAAGACGCGACGCGTCGTATGTCTAAAGGACTCTCGGCTGAAGAATTTATCTCGGTGGAGGGGAATGCGATCCCTCGAAAACGTACTCGAGAGTGTAAAAAGCGAGATTGTACTATTGATGCGCTTTATATCCCGCATACATCCTTTCTCTCACGTGCCTCTCGATGGCAATCGCGTTCCCGTTTTGACGTTTAGGAAGCACACGCTGATGAATACGTCTACCACATTTTATTATGTGAATATATTTACGGGCGTATAAAAGATACGGCCGCGCGCGCGTACGTTACCCGCGATATTAACATTATCGCAGTGGAAGAGAAACAGAAATTAACATAATTAAAATCAACAGGAAACCCAGCCGCCGCGATTTGGTGCATTAATTTCGCCGCGGTCGGTAGCGGCACATAATATCGTAATAATGCGACGCGAAATATGTAGAATCGTCACTTGTGCGTATGCATGTGATCCGTCGATTCGTGATATCTTTTTACGTAAAATCGCCCAATTCACGTGGTTATTCACCTGACAGATTGATTTGATGGATATTAGCAAAATGCAATACACGATGTTACAGATCGGCTGTTCAATCGATTGACCGGCAAGAATTAGAACTGTGAGTGATATTTTCGACAAATTCGTGTTTGAAAAGTTTCGGACGTGCCCAATCCGTCTGTAACGAAGTATTTGATTTTAAATTTAGATATTCCCCGAAACTTGAGTTCTGCATCGCGACGTCACTCTCTTTCTCTTTCTCTCTCTCTCGCGAGTTTATTACACAAATACCCATCTAACTTTGATTAAATATTGTATTAATAGATTTTAAAATACGCTTTTAGGAATTATGTCATTTGCTGAAAATTGTTATCCGCATTAGATGCGAGCGCCGGGCGTGTAGCAATTAGATGGGAAAACCCGTCCGGTACTGGCGGGTAATGAAAAGTGGATTACAACGATTACAATCCCCGGTGAGGACCCGCGTTAAAAATGCAAAAACCGCGTTCGTCCGCTCGCTTTACTCGGCTTAATTTGAAGTTTTCACGTACCGTCTCGTAACTAAATTATTTTTCAACGGCAACTGCCGCCGCCACCGCCGCCGCCGTCGCTTCTCGCCCTACATCTCCTGCTCGACCGACGGCTTTGTTCTCCGCGAGGGAATCCACTTTAATTACCAGTTTCATCTACGTACCTTTGCGTAAACTTGGAAAGTTCGTCCCGCACCTATTCCCTATCCCGCCAGCCAGTGCCGCGCTACGTATCAAAGGATTAACAGGAATTAACCCCTTTATGGCGGAACTTTATCCGGTCCTCTGAGGTCCGTACTTTACGACCTCCCTGTTACGCCCCCGGCAAAAATACCCACCCTGGCGATGAAATCGGTGGAACGAAACCGTTTCTATCGTTCTCGCGTTTATCCCCCGCGTTTTGCGAACGAGTGACTTCTCACGGAAGTGAGAAAGGGCCGAGTACAGAGCCGGATAAGAGTTGAACTTCGAATTGTGCAGCCAAGGTCGTAATTACTTAAATTTATTCATTGCAATTTTCTTGATTCGAGAGATTTGTCTGCTTGTAACGAGCACAGCGAGGCATTAAATCGGGATACGTATTTTAACAACTATATATCGTGTATCAGGCGTATATCTGGCCGACTAATGTCGACTTGGCGTGCGGCACGATTCCTCATCTTGAGTACGCAAGAAAGCCACAACTCGCGAGAGAGTTAACTGCAGCGGGAGAGAAAGTTCATTCGCTTGAATCGATTATCTTTCTCGCCGTGCGCGATTATCGCTTTCAGGAGGGAGGGAGAGGAGATCTGATAAAATTTTCCGCGATTTTCAAGGATTTCGCGACGAGAACGATGACGAAGCACGGCTGACGTAACCGCTTCGCGAACCGAGACCGAGGAAGAAGGACCGGTTGGAATAGGTCGCAGTAAATGTAGCGTAGGCAACTTTCTTCGATCTTCGTTAGGCAGGGCACCCGCACGGAAAAGTAAGGAATCGTTAGATTCGCTATACGCTCGGTAAATATAAAGCCGAGGGTCTTGTACGTACCGTGGCTACGCCACCCTATACTTCTGTTCTTTTCGGTTTCTCGCTAACCGGCAGTTAGTGTCTAAAGCACGCGCAAACATCATCAATACTGATCTTTTTTATTCGACCGTTATAATCACGGACGCAGATAGTTTATAAAGAAGAACACAATTGTTTATATCGTCTATTTTTTTTATTAGAAAAAATACAATATTTCTTACATATAAAAATATAAAAATACATAGACATTTACAAGATTATAATTTAAGATTTCCTGGAAGTGTATAATTTTATTAAAACATCAATCTCTTTGCATTTCCTGATATCGCTATCTTCTGAGGCAATCTTCCTTTGCGAGTGTTGTCGGAAGTCTTCTGGCTCGTTTCCAGTTTTCTTTACGTTCCAATCGATCAACCGATCACATCTGGCAAGCACAGTCGTCGTTGCGCGAGTTCATTATTTTCCTAATCCCTCCCCGAGAATCGTTTTCGCGATATGCTTACAATGCAGCTATATTCAGATATGAATTTCGCACTATGAGAATATCAATTTTCTCGATATATTCGTTAGGGATTACGCCATTCGCCAAGTCACTTCCCGTAACGTAAACAGTTCTAAAAAGACCATTCTCTTTTAATCAATGAATATGTGACGTAATATGTTTGGAAATATCAAAGTGAGTTTGTTAACAAGCGTGGCGAAATTCAGCCACTTTATGGTGAAATTTTCATGATTTTATGAAGAGCTAAATATAAAATTTTGTGGTGAAATAAATGTTTATGAGCATGCGTAACTGTCGCGTATAAAAGTCTTTCTGTTATCTCTCACTTTATTTGCATCATTTATGTCACTCTGTTGCCGACTCTCTTCTATCCATACTTTATGATTACATATCTGCCCGGTTCCGAAAGAGAAGGGAAAACTCTAGTCCTTTCGGAATCGAGCTTCCGAAATAGAACTCTACCCCATTCCATCCGACCCTTCGCCCTCGTAGATTGTATATGTCGCCCTCGGAATTGGTTCTCCGGCGTTCGACATCGGTGACCGTTCGCTCGTAAATTGGTACGCGCCGTGCAATAATTAAACGCGCGGTTACGGGGAGCTCGTAATCCTCGTACGGCCCCCTTCTCCCCCTCTGCCCGTTCCCCCTGCTCCTCTCTTTTTCTCTCTCCTCGACCATCTCCTAAATCAATTCGTCGTACGTCCGCGAGACGTCGAACGAGACCTCGCAATAGCTTCGTTAAAACGTTGCCTCGAAATCTAATATCCAACGGAGCGGCGCGAGACCGACGTCGATTACTTTTTGTTCGTTAATTTTCTTCTCGCCCTCGCGTACGCCTTCATTTCGCACAATGGCGCACAGCTGCAGCCTGCAGAAACGTTATTGTAATGCGCCGACAACTCCATTAACGGTTTCGTTGCGGATTTTTCACCTCGCAGTACGATACCAGCCCGACGGGCTGTTGCAACACAGTTTGTATCTTTTATCAATAGACGTCCATTAATTCCTACCTCTAAATCTCTATTATAACGGTTTGAATTTTTCCTCGAGCAATTTTATCACGACTCGGGAATTTCTTGAGAATTTCCAAATGTATTTACTTTCGAGATCGTCGTTGTAATTATAGATAAAAGTGATTTATGTAAGATATATATATATATATATATATATATATATATATATACACTGTTCTATTGCGCCGAAATACGTTGTGGATGAAGTTTGACTTGCAATTAATTCTTCCAATCGGAGAAGCGACTTCGATTAAATCACGTCTGTCCAGTGACGCGACAGGTGTTCCGCCATTCTGACGTCTTTTCTGGAGGTGGACGTCGCCTCACCTCCATTTCGACATTTACGAGAGTCTGATTGCAAGTAGAGAGACAAGCGTCGAGAGCGTGGACAGGAGAGTGCTCCAAGGTGCTCGCTCGTGCCTGGTTTTCGTTTAGCAACAGGTGCGTTTCATCTCCTTTTCGCCCGGTCCTTCCCGTTTGTTCGTTTCGCAGCTAAAACTGGAACATAATCGAATGTTACTCAAACATTCCGCGGCTTGACGAGAGATGTTCCGGATATTCTCCGGATTTCTCATTTTGCGTACATTAATATCACGATGTAATGCAGCATTTCGTAATTTAATAGACCGCAATTGACATATTATATTATAATTGTATAGTAAAGATAAAGAATTATATATACCGTAATTACATCAAATCATAACGCGAGCAGCATTTCTTTTTTTAATACAATATATAAATTGGTAGAAATCAAGATAGAATTGACGGAAAAATGATAAAACACGAAAAATAAAGTCTGAAATAATTTCAGAGTTGTTATATTTCAAATTTTTTTTTAAAACAACAAAATATTTGAGAAAATATGATATTTAGCTTCTAAGCTTGTTAACTGCAATTTATAGAGGTCGATAATTTTAAATCAACGAATAGGAGAGAGAGAGAGAGAGAGAGAGAGAGAGAGAGAGAGAGAGAGAGGAGAGTTATGTAACTATCTATCAGATTGCGGATGCATTCGCGATACTGGATAGTGTTGCCCGTTTTATGATCGCAGTCGATGTACGCATAATAATGTCATGTAAGATATTCACCGTCCAAGACGGCGACAATTGCAAAATACTGTCGTGTGTCGCGGCTCTAAGCATTATTTGGTCGTTGAGCAATATTCACGGATGCGCACCGTCTCATACGTATGTATGGACACACATTTGCAGTCGCAAATACGTCCTCGTGATTTCGAAATATGGCAATACGAACAATGACATCTCAATGATATCTTTAGACAAGGATTAACTGCCTCATTAGATTAGGTTTTATTAAAAGACTCTCGAAATTGTAAAATATAATATTAAAATATGTACATACATTGTCATAAAAATTATATTAAATCCAAATCGAGTACAAAGGAAAACCTATTTTTTAATACATGGAAAATGGACACGTGGAAACAAACACGTTATTTATAAACGATATTTATAAATATAAAATCTCATCTAAGAGGAGCTTACAAGCTTGAATTCGCATCACTCCTGCTGCAAACAAGTCTTTTTATTGCAAATTGAAGTCTAAAGATAGAGGGATAATTAATTACTTTAGGACATTTTGAGACACCAATTAGAAAAATAAATCCCAGATCCTTGAGACTGGCAAGGATGATCCAAAGCAAGCGTAGGCGCGCACGTGATTGCATGGCTGCGTATATTAAGTATATAAGCATTATATATTGCGCGGGTCAGTCGCACACCGGTGGAGAACACTTTCACCGATTTACGATCGGCTACGGCGATCCGCCTTTTCTTTCCCATGTTATCGCGTCGTTCTTTCTATCGCATTGCTCCCGTTCTCTATTGCTAACGAAGCTGCTCCAAAAAAAGAATCGTCTTTGTCATCATCATCGTTCAAGTTCACATTTAATCGAGATAATGATGAGCATATGGTCGATGCTACTTTCTGTCCACACTCTGGCGAAACACGAGAAGACTTTCGCGACTGACATATGTCTCCTGTCTTCGAGCGAGTTAGGCTTGACAGCTATTTTACTGAACAGCGAAATGAATTGGTAAAAATAAAATTTTGACACGCGTACAAAGTGTTTGTTGTACTGATCATTGCGAGTTTCGTGCATTCGATGGCACAATAAAGGGATATCGAAAACAAAAAATTTCGTTTCTTTTAAATTGACTGGAACTTGCAATAAAACAGGCTTTCGGATTACGACGCAATATTTATTCGAAATAAATATGCAATAAAAATACTTCCGTTACAGTTTCTTTTTTGCTTATTATACAGATTTCGAAGCATGGAGGCTGAAAATAAATTCATATTATTTTACATGATTACTAGAAACCAATATAGCTGCGCCGTCAGCTGGCACGTCTATCCTAATTCCGTCTTTCGCTCGCTTCTAAATCCGAGAGTCGAGATTCGCGTAGTTCGCTCGCGCGCGCGTTAATGCGCCCCAATGCACGTCGCCGTGCAACGCGTGCTTGAAAACAATAGGATACACGTACGAATCTCGGGGCAGGGAGGTGCGTACAATGGCGGCATTGTACTGCGAGGGCTGGCATCTTCTTAACGTCGTTACTTACGCGGCTTGCTGGCGATCGCGCTGTACATATGTGCGCGCCGCTGGCTTTTTGCCAGCGAGCAACGCGCCGAGTCTCGCGGCCGAAGTCCGGTAAAGCACTATCGCGCCTTCCTTGACCATTGCACGCGAGGTGCGTCCGCGGGCTCCGGGTCGGGATGCCGCGCGTGAAAGTCGACAGTGACTCGCTTGCGACGAGAAACGTGCCTCCCGTACTCGCTTCTGTACCGCGATGTAGAGACCCGCGAGTACCACACCTACTTTCCTATTGCACCTCCGACCGCGTTATCGCAGAGTCCCATGCGGTTTTTTGTTGCCTTTCACCGCTGTAACAATTACTTAATATAACAGTATAATAACGCTCCATGAGAAAATATTTAATAGCCTTTGATGCGTGTTATATTATAAATGTATATTATTACACGTTATAATAATTATATTGAAAGAGAATAATTGTTGTAATTATGGCAAAGTGGACAAGTACGCGTGATTTCTACGACCGCACGCCGGTTAAACCGTATTCAGAGCTTCGTGTTTAAGCATAATTCAACGTAAAAGCAAATTTTATCGCGGAGAAGAGTGGTTTACGAGGACCGAATTGAGCAAACGAGGAGAGACTATTTTCGTATCCGCTTTTATGAGATAGGACTTTATACGTCTAACGATCGTACCACGCGTATCGATTTCCCAATTGTACTGACTCTTGTTTGTCATTTTCTCTCTTTTTAACGACACATTGTGGAATAGCCGTGAGTGACACTGTTTGGCCTAGATTCTAGATGTTGTTTTCGCACTCTTAACCTTTCAGCGGTGGGGATTTAAATTTCCGGTGAAATATAAATGACAGGCTGATGTTTGTCGATATAAAATTTCTTCATTAGCAGTCAATACAGTACATAGGTTGCCTTTACAGTTTTGTAGACATTACTTTGCACTTTGTGGAACGTACGTCTGCGATGAAATCAATATCAAAATATGATATATTGAAATAATTGGAAAAGTTAATTTTTTTAATAATTTGGTTGGATCGCCATAAACTTTTGAGTAATATCAGAACAAATGAATTGATAATTTTTTAAATACAAACGGAAGATTATAATAAATCACACACATATTAATTAACTCACAGTATCAAAATTGTAAAAAAAATTTCGACAACAATTATATTAGATTACAGACACCAGTTCTCGATATTTGTTATATTTTGCGATAAATAAGTTCTAAAGAAGTAAGGTCAAGGGGAGAGTCTTGAAAAATGTCGAGAAAACACGAACGTTGCCAATAAAAATCTCTATCTCGAGCAGAAGACGAACAGACCGCGACGTGTTTCGAGAAAGACGTTGAAGACGCCTGTTATAAATAGCCACTTTATTATGTGTGGAGAAGAGAGAGAGAGAGAGGAAGGAGAAAAGTAGTTTAAAGAATCACGAGAGAGTTACTGGCATACTGTAAAACGTCACCTCTCGTTCCGCTAAAACGTGGCCGGATGCGTTTGTTTCGCAACGCGGTGTATTCGAGCAAAATGTCACGGTAGTTCGCGACGTTGGATAACGATCGTCGCGAGTTTCTCGATACGCTCGTGGAAATTTGCATTACCATATGGGATATCACTGAGCACACGGGAGCCGCGGATAACTTCCGCCAATGAATTCTAGAGCTAATCTTGAGCGAGGAACATTGTGTCCACGTAGTCGCCTGATTCCTGACGTTTATCAAGATAGCACGCCAGAGTCTCAGAGATCTGGAGATAAGGAATATCTGCTCTTAACGCGTTCCACATGCTGGTTGCACGAATCCATCGTGCGCGGAGTGGCATACCGTCCGTCTTGGCCGCGAATAAATCACGATTCGCGAGCGCTCTCGCGAAAGAGCGACGATAAAAGTGCGACGAGCCGCGTTCTCAGAAGCAATTATACGCGGCGTGGCTCACTATCGCGAACTCTTAATCTGCAAAACGTTATTTCTACATAGGGAAAAGTCGACGGGCCGTCGACTCGACTCAGCGATAATTATTCGGTTCCGTCGGGGCCAGAGCAATTATTTCGCGCGGACCCGTGTCGCAATGCTATACTTCTCTCTTTTTCTCTTCCTCTCTGTCTCTCGTTCTCTCAGTTCGCTAATCTCTTCCGTCTGTGGATCAATGCCAGAATAATCTATATCCCGCGCATTTCTATCCGTCGGGTATTCCGACAAGCGGTTTTCCCTGGGACGCGAAAATCTCTAACTGACAGATTCCCGAGTTAGGGTAAGAGCACAAAGAAAGCAGATTTTCGGCTTTCCGATAACCAGCGCCGATCGGTGCGGATTGTCAACGCTTGAAGAGGGCACAGTAAACGCGTGTTTAAGCAGAAAATTGGCCAGTTTCTGAGTCGATGTCTTGCAGTAAAGATGTCTAGTTCATCCGATGAAGACATTATTTTATTAGACAATATTTCACCAAAAATTAAAAAAAATTTGGTATACACAACATAAATAAAAGTAGAGGAGATAGTTCCTACTCCTGTTTCTGCCTTAGTTCATTCTTCTACTTTGGTTTTATTTCTTTTATCCTAAATGGGAGGTCTTGTAAAAATTGCCGAAATTAAACGGTCAATTTCCATAATTTTAAGATTTTTATATATAACCAGCGCTTATAATCGGCGAGGAAGAACTAAAATTTCGTTCCGGCACATTTGCCCGTACCGATGACCTGCGCGGATACGCGCGAACCTGCATTTGTTGTGCGCGGTCTGATTGGGTAATACGTATATATTTCCTGACGCCGATCGGCGCTGATCGGCGCTGGTTGTCGGAAAGCCGAAATCTGCTTTTGTTTGTGCTCTTACCCTTACCGGGAAAAAAACTTTTCAGAGTTATGCTTCTTGTTCGCCATGAATTGATCATTTTTTACCGATTATTTTTGTTCCGATGAAAATTATCGCTTATCACACCGTGATTAGCCAAACGAAGAATAGCTATTAATCATAAATGACTTTCTCACGAGCACATGGAGCAATTTCAACTCAGGATCGATGTTTCTCGATCGACGAAAAGAGGGAGCAATTTCGTAGTAGCCATATACTGCATCGGTAGATATGATTAAGTAGACTTCGTAGATTGTAGTAGTCGATAGTAGTAGTCACATGGACATATATCTACTGAAAGCTTTCTATTTAATACAGTAAATATTATCTAATAAAATATATTTACTTAATATGACACATTGTCCTTTTATATTCTCAATTTATTTAATTAGACAATATTTACCGCATTAAGTAGAATGGTTTTAGTAAACCTATATCCACGAGCCTATTACTATCATCCTGTAGAAACCTCTTTAGTTGCAAATCTCTAATCTAACTTGCGCATATATGTTTACTAAGGCTCTGTTACTTAATCGGGCGAGAGCTACACGCTCCTAAATTTCCCGGTTTTCCCTTGCTTTGGATCAGTCCGCACGGCGCTCAGCGCTACGGGGGGAGGGGGGGGATATATGATCGCGTCTGTTATACTAGCGAGCTTAACGAAAGCACACCTTACCCAGAGAGAACAGGTACGGTAGTGTGTAGAAGTTTAAATGGAAACGATTCGCGTCTACGTGCGCGTTCGCCCGCGGCAACCTTTAGACAGCGATATTCGTACCGACGAGCTAGAAACGCGCCGTTTTCTTGCGGATAGCGATAGACATCTGAAATTGTCCCGACTCTTAACCAGAATACTTTGTAAGCGTATGAGAAGGAAGGACTTTTAAAAGAATGTGCGCGGGAGGTATTACTTTTTCAAGATTTCCCCAAAGGATCATTTTATTTTAATATTCATGTAAGACAGACTACGAAGCGATTTTATAAAACTTCACAACTTAATATGTCGGAGACTAAAATTGTGCATGACATTCCAGATTTAATTACTAAGGTACTTACATAAAATTATATAATTTCTAATACCTTTTCATTTTAATGAGATTTCTAATATCAGTGATTGTAATCATTTTAACTCTTTCGGTTATTAATTTTTATTGCGAGAAATAAATATTACATGACATGTATTAAAGGATAAGTTTACACATAAAGGTTATGCTATAAAGAAGAATAATCAGCGGATTTATCTCGCTGGATTGCTGCTACACTAGGCTTACTTGGCGCGAGTCGATATTGTACCTTTTGATAAATGACGTATGAATTTCATAATCAGTGATTACAAGACTGATGATCATTACGGTGCGCTTTGGGACTTGAGTATTATTTCCTCTTTTCAAGCTATGCATTATAAATTGCAGGAAAATTGATATCCATCGCGGTAGACGCCAAGGCCGAAAGGGTTAAATGCATCGTATATTATATTCCAAAGTTACAAATTGAAATTTCTCTGAGCAAGATAAATGCTAAAAGTCCTCTTGCGCTCCTCGTCTCGTTGCCTGGCAGAAATTGACCCTCCAAATCTTTTTCACCTCGCGACAGGCGTTTATCCGCGATTTGCGGCGCGTCTCGCACGACCCGGGTTTAGTGTCGTGCGTTCGACACGGCAACGCGATATGCAGTGTGTGCCGACGCGCAATACTCGTCGCTATCGGTAACGTCCGTGCGTGCTCGCGGCGGCAACGGGAGAAGCGTGCACGCGCGATCGCGAGTGTTTGCGCCCGCACTCTCACACGCGTCGCGCCGCTCCGCGCCGCGCTGGCACACGCAAGCGGCCGTGTTCGCTGCGGAGCGCAGCGAGTGTGCCACACGTGACACACATTCGCTGGCAAAAGAGCTATTCTGCTAGAAACAGTGCTCGGCCGGGTCGACGACCCGTCCGCCTTCCACCTCCCGCCTGCCCTGCCCCCGCTGTTCACCGACACACGCGCAGCGTGCACGCGTACCGACTCAACCGTTGGATGCGTATGCGTGAAATCAAGAGCCTTGCTCGCCGAGTCGACGGTGCTTGCGTTTAAGCGACGTTCACAGCGATGAAAAATGTGTGACCGCCTTGATTCTCATCTCGCATTGAGCGTGATCATCGTATTAGATAAATGAAACACGAAGTTAGACAGCCAGTATTCAGCAATAAATGGAGATGGGATCGCGAACCCTCGTACTCGAGTCACGAATCGACTCAAACTTGATATTCTTTACTATCGCACAGCATATGGTAAAATTACACTCCATCAGCCTCTCGGTTTCTTTTTACAACTTTCTATTTTAAATACAGAAAATTAATTGACCATTAAATCTTAAGCTGTAATAAAACAATCCGTTCTGTTTCCACGACGCACGTGTGTGCATTAAAACTTTACGCGTGAACGAGTGCACGGTCAGGAAATGTACACGAGTTCCGCTCCAGAAATTATTGCCAATGTAATGTGTCACGGTTACAGACAGCTAATTAACTAATACGCGGCTGATTTGATTTAAGGCGAAATGCCGCACCGATAATTTTCGCTCCGCTGCGCTCTGTCGTAGCGATACCGAGTGGCTTACTGACGAGGAAACGGACCCTCGTCGATTCCTATCGGCTGCTATCGGAATATATCATAGATCATCGGGAAATAGATATCTGTAATGAAACAACATATCTTCAATGAAAGGTATACTTCTCTTATTCTATTTTCTATAATAAAGAAAACCGCGAAGCTCAACCGACTAGAACGAGAATCGTCACGAGTCCTTCCCTCCGTCTTTTTCGCGCAAAATGCAGCGACGTCGATGTCATTCGACGGTGTCTTTTAAACGCCACCGTCGCGTCTGCAAATTTCACGTAAGAGATCTCCCCCCTTTTGCCTTTATCTCCGCTCGAATACGATAGAACGGACGAGCGACGAATTCCACGGAAACTACCTCGAAACTCGCGAATCTCTACTCGCTTGCAGCCAGAAATGGACCCGCACCGTACCGGAACTTAAGATTCCGCATCCGGGAGGCTCTTGGCGTCAATAGCCCGGGCTACTTTCTCGGAACAGGCATCCCGGGCATCGAGCGCCTCGCCCGATTACACCGCGATCCGATGCGCCGGATCGCGGATCGCAATCTAGATCGGGATGTTAATGCGGCGGGCGGGAGATTAGTTACGCATGGATATACCTGGGCGCTAAAGTGTAACGGTTCTCTGTTACAAAGGAGGTCTACGCAATGCACTGGTATTGCCGGATTTCTCCCCGATCGACTCTGCTTCACGCAAAAAGTTTACGATAGAGAGAGCTTTTGAGCAATTAAAAATAATCAAAATCTTGAGCTTTTGTAAGCAATGAAAAATGAAAATCTTCATTAAAGATTTTTTTAAAAATTGAATTTTCAAAGTGAAAATAGTTTTGCACAAATGGTTTTTTTAGGATCACATTAATACTATTACTTAAACAAAGAAAATGCCGTAAAAGTATCTTATTGGAGAATTAAAAAAAAGAAAAGCATTTATAATTGTATTAAAGTTATTATACGCAAACGCACACATTTTTTATTTTTCAAAGGTTTTCTATAATATAAAAATAAAAATCATACCGTGTATTTTAAGAATATTAATATTTCTCTAATTAGATGTTTCTCTTTTTAGTTTACGCGTTCTTAAAACGCGGAGAAACGCAAGAAGTAAATTACATTGAGATATCAATATATAATTACAGAGAAAATGGAATAAATTATGTATATGCGGTATGATGTATAAGCATATAACGTGTTCATAAACATAACGTTAAGAACGATTAACTAGCTGCGAAGAGAAAGAGAAAGAAGGAAAGAAAGAGAACGCTCGGTCGTAATAATATTAATCGGACCGTGCGCGCACGCGTTCGATGCATCGACCGCCGCGCGCGTATTGACTAAGGCGTAGACATGCACGTTCGTACACACGTACACAGCAATTAATTATTTGCTAATCGTTACATGCACGCAAATGGCCCGACTCGGGCCGGCCAATCGGGCGGACAATTCGTGTGAGTGTCCGTCGTCATCGAGAGCTGCGTAATTAGCTGCGGCCACGGAATACTTTGCCGCGCCCATAAAGAAGACCTACGGCGATAATAGTATCCGCGGTAATAAGGTTAATCCCCGTTATTATGCCGCCCGTCATTAATGCCGGCACCGTGTATCGGTGAGAATCGCGGCGAATAGGGATAACCCGTTTTCAAGACCGCGGACAACCGTTACTGTCGCGTATAGCGTGCTTTAATCTGGGTTAATCTAATCTTAATGATCCAGTCCAAAAATAAAATCACGCCCACGCATATAACTATAACATATAGGCATACTTTTACGTATGTATTAATCTTATACTTATATTTTTTGTACAATACTCTGACACTGGTAAATTGATACAATTTATGTAAGATTTAATTTAAAAGATTTGGAAAATTCAATATTATAAAAATAGAGAATTTTTTCATATTTGATTTACGGTAATTTGTCGGATTTGAGAAATTTTCTTTTTCTTTATTGAGCGATGAAGTCTAGATGGTTCATCTTATTGTTAGATATAATTCTTGTAATTTTTGAGAGAAGGAAAGAGATTCCGTGTTATCCGTGGACGTTCCAAGATACGGTATAATCTCGCGTAAAGCGCGACGCGACGAAGCGTGGAGCTTCTTTGCATTCGCGTAACTGTTTCTCCCGCGGGAACTCGCGTAATCGCGTTACGTCGTCGTCGCCGCCGTACGAAACGCGGGCGTTTACGAGCTTCTCGGATCGCGTGGGAGTCGAAATGTGTGGAATTGCGACCGAAAATTTACGAGCGATGGTTCACCGGTCTTTTTTACCGCACGACCGAGGGAAAAGAAAAGCTGGACGCGAGTAGAGAAAGACGAGCGAATACGAGTTTGAAATAGGCTGGCTCGCGCTCGACGCAATAAACGACGCAATACTTGCATCGATGGACGGAATAACGAGTATGATAAATCGTTTCCGGCATAGACTCGCGTGCGCGCGCGCGGAAACACTAAGACGAGGACGGACGAGAGAGGACAAGGAGATATCCAGGAGAGACATGGCGTGGAGGAATTAAAGGACGATGGGATGCGAAGTAAGAACGCTCGGACTGGCCGATCGTGACAGCCGGAAATAATGGTCGCAGGAAAGTGGTTCGCCGACGAGGGCGGATGTTCTCGTCGTGCACACGCCCGAACGAATCCGCCTGGAATTACGGAGTGACGAATTTCCAGTGTAACCGTAAGTCCATAACCTGCACCGAGTACCGCTCGATTCATCGTTCTGACGTGCGAAGAAAATGTTATTAAAGAACGGAAGTCCGTGAGGTTTGACGCTGTGCCGCGTCTTCCCTCTACCTTAGACGCGATGCGTTATGCTCTTAGCAGAAATTTTCTCGAGAGATTAATCCGTCAACATACATTGCAACGTCCAAGATATTTTATGTAAATTAAAGACATGATAATGATCCATTTATCAGATTAACGAAGATGATAGAGATATCGGATGATTGTGAATTAATATTATTACATGATCGGCCGAAGGAGGAAAATTGACATTTCTACGTGAGGAATAAGTACATCGGTGCGACGTGACATTTCTCATGTCGCTGGGCATCCACGGCCTTGAAAGAAACGCAACCACTTGGAAGAAACGTTCGACTCGAGGTCGCTGCACGTATATCGATTACACACCGGTGCGTCGTATAATTACAGCGACATCGGCATTACGCAATTTTCCAATTACGGCGAGCAGCTTTCCAGCCTCGGGCGATGCGATTGCTTCCTCCACCTCGTGATCGCCGCCGCCGTCTTCGTCGTCGTCGTCGTCGCCGTCGATACTCGAGGAAGAATGTCGCGCGCAGTCGCTTCTCTTACTTGCCTTCGCCTTTGTCGTCTCCCGTCGGGCGACGGGCAATGTGGGACGAGACGGGGGCGGACGGAGAAGCCAGGAAGTCGTGCAGCATGGTAACAGTGTATATACCCATCGGGTAAATTACACCTGCGCCGACAACGCAACGCGCGCCTGGACGCAACACACACGGCCCGGCTTTGACCCCCGGGGGCATCGTAACAACCGCTACCACCACCGAGCCGGCGGTTCCAGAACGGCGGTTTCGGACGACAGCCGGACGTACGCGCACCGGAGGTGCCCCCGAAAATGGCCAAAAGCGAGACAGGAACGGCGGGGGGACCGCGCGGGGACGAGACCGGAGAGGCGGTCCACCTTCTCTTCCATTGTGTCCCGTGCGCTGTTCCCATTGCATCGCAATTACCGTACGCACGCACTCCCCCTTTCACCCTCCCCCCCCCTCTCTCTCTCACTCACTCACTCACTCACTCACTCACTCACTCACTCACTCACTCAGTATACCGTACGCAATAAACATTTGTCGTACCCTGTCCGCCCGTCGTTCCCTGTTCTCCCTTTCCGTTCTCTCTGTCTCTCTCATCCCCTTCGGCGTCTCTGTTCCTCTGGCCGGCGTGCCGGGCAAGCACGATATATTTTCGCGATGCATAATATTACTGCGTCCGCCGCTGCATCCATGTCATTGTTCGCGGTCGTGGTGCATGACGGCCGCCGTGCCGCGTGTTCGTATGCGTGCACGCGTGCGTGCGTGCGTGCGTACGTGCATGCGTGAGTGCATGCGCGTGTACACGAATCGTCGAGGCTGCCTCTGTGGCTATTCTCCGTGCAGAATCGCCACTGCGGCCAGTTAACCAGAAGTCTGTTACTGTTTCGACCGATCTGAAGATCGCTTTTTAGATCGAGAGGCAAAAGAAAATTGCGGGCATTGCAAATATTTTTATTCATTTTTTTATCAATAGAATACTTTTATCCTCGGAACGTAAGATGACTGTCAGTTGCTCCACGTAACGTTTTAATTAATCGCCCTTTAAGAAGTATCAGCGTTATCGGGTAAATATAAACGATCTCGTGGAAAATCGCGACAAAATTTGCGTCGGCGGAGCGAAAGAATTTCCGGCGATGCGATCGACGAATATTCCTGGTTCTTTCGTGCGGCAAGGCTATGATCTTTTGCCGAATGTGCGACAGATATCGCGACGGCGGCGACGACAGTGACGGCGTATGCGTCGTCGATCGATTCTCTCGCGGTGCGATAGTTGGAGAAAGCCAGTCCTGGTAACGGATATATATATATATATATATATATATATATATATATATATATATATACCCGGTTCGCTCTCGGCATAATCGTGAAAGAGGAAGCACGAAGAAAATAGATGGAAGAGATTTTACTGCATCGTATTACAGTAACACAGCGTAGGAGAGAAGGAGAAGGAAATGACTGAGTAGTAGCGGAGAACGAACGGAAGAAAATCGCGAAATCAGAGACGTACGTTATGCAAAAAGCAGGGGTGTGTTCGTATCTTTCCATAATTTTATATGCGCTCTATTATTAATACATGTATAATGACGCGAACACAAAAATGAGGCATCACAATAGATGTCGATATTTGATAATAATTCCTAATAATTTACAAATTATATTTCAAGCATCGTAAGGTAAATGCATATTATTAGAATAGACAATCAGATAAGTTTTAGTTGATTATAATTAATTAATAGCCTGCGCACGCGTGCACGTGTTTACAGAATACAACGAGGATATATCCAGAATTAATTTCTAACTACGTTCCTGGACAGGATTATCCTCCTTTGAGTTATATATGGTGGAAAGGAGCTTACGCTTCCTCGCGCTTGATGTTTTCGAACGAACGACGCCGACGTTTCGGACTCCCCGGAGATATTTTTCGAAAACTTTATCCGCGTCCTCCACGCTGTGAATTCAGTGGCCAATCAAGAATGATTCCGCAAATACTTCGTTTCCGAAGTTCGGCTTCGAAGGAGCTTCAACTTCGCCGAACGGATGGACGAATTCGTCTTCGTGAATCTTCGTGTCTCCGTGAAACATTTGATTACGTAAACGCGAATCCTGAGCGACGCGTATCTCGATGTATTTCGAACAGAAAATAGAAGCGGAAAAATTCGGCGCCGATCGAAACATGTTAGGTTTACTCAACTCTATAAACTCAAATCTATAAACTCGTAGAGTTAAAATTAGCGTTAAAAAATGCATTCGTTGCCTCTTATCTTTCTCTTCGCTCGATTTCTGTAGCTCGGAATGGGAACCAGGCAAAGCTCATTTTCTTTACGGCTAGGATTTCTTGCTCGCTGTTTTACGTCAGAAAACGGAAGTGAGGTTTTATGGATGCAGGTTTTCGATCGGATTGCTTCTCGAATAAGAGGTAAGCGGCCAATGAAACCAACGGGATTCGGGATGAAAGAAAGGACGAAAGGCCAAGGAGGTGTCTTGCCTCCCGATCCGATCCGCGGTTTGGTCTTCTTTATGGGACCACCGGCGGCTGATTTTCCGATGGCAATGCGGGCTTCCCGTTCCTTCATGTTCCTTAAATCTTCGCGATTCTCTGCGGACCCGTCGGGATAAAAGCGAGTATGCAGGGAAAGCGTCGAACGAATTGGACGCTGAAAAATGCAGACGCCGCCGAGTTATGACGCACAGAGCTGCCGTATGTACATACATACGTTCGCGAAGCGTTGCGCCGGTATATCGAATAACGAATGAATTTGATTTAGCGCTCGTGAACGTGGAACAGGAATGGTGAGAGCGGAGCGATAGTTACAGTCTAAGTTACAATCTAGTAAAATATACGATAAAACTGCGTTGGGAACGCAAATAATTGAGAACATAAGATACACGAGTACATTTAAAAATAAGTTTAATAATAATTCAGTTTATTATGAATATGATGATAATTTTAACGACAAGTTATTATATTTAAATTAATTTTAATTAATATTATCTGGTTATCTGTGTCCGATAACCGAAAAATGTTCAAAAAGTATTATCCTATATTTTATATTGTATCAGTTATTTATTTCTTAAAATAATTTTAATTAATTTCCTGATAGTTAATGATTTAGGTATTTGTGAATTATCATTATTAATTAGGCGACTTAATTAGATACTTTATACTTAAGATAACTAAGAATGGATGATGGCTATACTTGCTCATCGTACCTTCTTATTTTTTGTCACGTTTAATAGGTATCCGGTTGCATAATTGTATAATTATCACTTGACTTCTGTTGTCACAATTCCGAGAATTCACGGTCATCTCGCTGGGAATTAATGAATTAATTGGATCGTGACGTTGCAACTCAGCTCGTCAGTTTGTCAATCCAGTTGGTCTGTCATCTTTTTACCTAATCATGTAAATATCTTCCAGGAATTGATAAAGGCATTTTTCTGCCTGGAAATTATTAAATATAGGATCTTTCAGCCAAAGATTTTTATAACAATTTTAATATTAATGTTTTTCTTAAAAAATTGTGGACCATTTCTTGGCGCAGTCTTTCGACATCAGTTATCTTTGCAATTAAATTACATAAGACATTCGGTACGTTTTCAGAACCCTATATAATTTTCCGAACCATTTGTGTGATTTATTTCGTAATTCTACCGTTCTACGAGCGATTGTGTTGTTGTGAGCCAACGTAAAGAAAGAGGGATTTGCAGTTTTTCTCGTAAAAATTTCTTGCGAATCAAAATGGAAAAAACCTGAGGCTGCGATATTGGTTACCTCAAATCCTACCCCCTTCGTCCTCTTTGTCGCGAGATTAAGCAGCTGTCCCGGTTCGCTCCGACGTAACTCTTTTTGACCGAACGCGTATCACACTCTCTTTCTCTCTCTCTCTCTCTCTCTTCCATCTCCGTACCCCGCGTTGTCGTTAAACCTCCTTCGTCTCCGTCGCCGTTCTCTCTCGTCACTGTCGGGCAGAGTCAGGACGAATGGAAGGGGTGAGATAAAGACACGGGTGGCGGGGGAGGGAAACGACGTCGTTCCACGCCGTAGTCCAAAAGCTGGGTCGCGATTCGAGCGGCGGTCGTTAACCTTTTTTCGATCCTCGGGATCATGGTTGCCGCGCGACCTCGTTCCCTATGTCCCAAACGATCTCGAGGATCTTCCCTCCTGCCTTCGCCGCCCACCATCTTTCACCCTCGATCAAATTGCTCGCTGAGAAAGTCGATGCGCGCAACGAACTGGACGGGCGATGGTCTAAAAGCAGGTGGAAAGGTCGATTTTTAATCGTGCTTCAATATCACCTATGATAAACCCCTTTTGCTACAACAGCGATTCTTGTGTGTGCATTTGTTTTATCCTCATCCATTTCTAGGTAATTTAATTTAATATTCAATTATGACATATAACAGTTGATTATTAAAAAAAATATTTTAATAAAAAATTGAATTATTTATTCCTATAGAATTTGTATTTGGTTTGAGAAAATGCATAATAATAATAAATATTATCTTGGCTTTGAGATGATTTCTCCTTAATAGATGGATTCCATTCGCGACAACTGATTCGATTTTCCTCGGTGTTGCGACGCACGATTACAGATTCTCCTCGTAACACGCTAATTACCTGGCGAGAATTATCGCGCGGTCGTTTCGCCTATCGACGTATCGGCATCGCGGACTGCGCGAGGTTTAACGGACGGCTCTCATTAGTCGCAGCTGCGTTTCGCGTACAGCTGCGACGCACCGCGACGACCGTAGTTCGGATGCATCGCTTAGTGTATGGAAAAGCTTTCCCCTCTCCCCATCTTTCTTTCTCTCTGCGTTTCTCTCTGCGCCGCGCGATTTATCGAGCGCGGACGCGCGAGGATAAATAAGCCATGGCACATAAATACACGAGTCCAAGCCCTGGTCGCGGCTTGCTCGCTCATGGAAAAAGCGAGAATGGAGAAAGGCGAGTAAGAGAATAGTCGAGGCAACGGAGGCGAAGATGCGAGAGATTTATCACGTTTGTGCGAAAGCACTGCCGTCTATCTCATATTAATACAATGATGGTTCTTTCGTCGCTGCGGAGAGTAAAATAGGGAAATTTCCGCGCCGGTTTAGAAAAATGATTATTTTCGCAAGTTTGTGCCAAGTTTTCTTAAGAATCTCGTGGGTAATGATAGTTATTCGTACAATTTTTAATCTGGAGCAAATTTTCTTATACAACTTCCAGCGTATACAAGAACTTCAGAATTATTAATTTAATTTCTAAAGATCCCTTTTGATGATTCACGAAATAGATTTTTCTTTAAAATTTCGATGTTTATTGTGTGTGCATATATTGTATAAAATATTATATACAAAACTTTTAAAGGTTTTTTTAGAATGGTTTGTTTCTGACATTGTTATTTGATGGTCCTAATATTTTTTTTACTTTTCGTGAGTGTGAGCGTTTAGTCTGGTAAAAATAAATTTCCGAAGATATCTTTTATTTAATTTAAATAAGCAAAACCAGTTTAAACCCTTGTTTCTATATAAGAGATGCTCTTTGTGCAGTAAACTTGACCCGGTCGTGCTCGAGCCACTACATCATCCCTCTAAAAATTGAATTTACTATCGGGTACGACCGTATATTCGGATCTACCCGTCGCGGTGCATCGCGATGCAACCGCGTCCGATGCGATCGGGACTCGACCGCGCTTGCGATTGAGTTTATCTTTGTTCGTGCGCCATTAAAAAGGCGTGCAGTTCGACGGCTAGACCCCATACGTTCCGCTGCAAAATCAGTGCGCTTGGAAGTCTGAGCCGTGTCGTACTCGAAGGGCAATTAAGATAACATATCGGCCCCGGTCGTTTCGATCGGCGTCGCTCGGCGTCCCGTCGCCATCGGCATCGCCGTAATCTTAATCGTGGACATATTCGTTGCGCCGGATACGATTTTACGGACGTCGATCGCGATCGTGGATAAAGAGATGAGAAGGGTGGGAGACCGCGAGCGGGTAGCGCGGAGAGAAGGAAAGCGCACCATCGGCATCTCTGCCGTGTATTCGTGAGTTATGGTTTATGTTCTTCTTTTGAGCCGGCAGCGGTGGCACGACCAGATATTATACTCTATTATTATTTTTATATATTGAATGATTTATGTGCGAATGGGATGCCCGCGTGGCTTAATAATTATCCTCACGGAAGAGGTGAGATACGCGATAACGCCAATGATATTAATACAAATTTCAATTTGTGCTAACATTTATTTATATCGAGAACTATTTTATTGTATTCTGATTTGCTTGGAAGTTCTCTTAGGAATCTAATTTAATTACAAGTAAATTGTCTATGAACGCGCGCTTAGAGACAAAGCTCTTTGTTTTCCGATAAGTCTGACGAATTCCAATTACGCTTTTGTACGAGATTTTTTGTATCTTTGTGCTATCAAATACAATGGTTACTGAGAATTTTCAACTTTTTGGACGGTACCTAATGAAATGTAGTATCTCTCGAGACGAGACGGACAGAACGTCGCTTTGCAACAATGTCTCACTCAATGTCAATGTGTCAATCTGATATGATCGATATCGAAATTCTATCTGCGACGAAGTCTGGGTTACGACCGATCATAGTAGCGTTACGTAATTCCCATCCGTTTAATCAAACGTCATCCAAACGTCTTTGCGATATTTCTATAATCACTAACGCGTGTCAGTCGCGGGCAGCTCGCCTTTGAAATCTCCGTAATTGCGGATCAATTACTTCAGCTTAAGTGCCTTTGACAGGGATCACATCGCAGCCGCTTCATACGTCTATCTGATCTCAAGATGAATCCAATAAAAACATCTAGCAAAAAAATCGGAACTTTGCCTCGATGTAATCAAATTAAGGTACACAGGATAAGTCACTTTAAATTACTATATATATCTCTCTCTTCTATTTAGGAATCTCATATTGCACTCTTTTACCCATTTCTTTGATATAAGACAATTTTAAGCTTGTTCCCTCAGAGCTCTGCCAAGTTTAGGATTAATCGGTCATTCACTGGCGCATCTGCCCTACAAACGACGTCGCTTCTAGCTTTCGTAAAATCTTGTTTCCTTCTTTTTCTCTTTCTCTCTTATTTCGCCGATTGACGGAGTGCACTAGAGCTGCCTGCGCAACATTGGGCAGAAACGAAATCAAGAGAAGAGCCTCAGAGCCATGCGCTCGTACCGTTTGCCATCGAGTTTTGGAAACGAGCCAGCCAGCAGGTGCATTCGCCCTCAACGTAGAACAGACGTTAAGGTAGATCGTGCAGGGCGTCTTTATCCCCCTCGAAGCTCGAGGAAGAGAAGAGAAAATGAGAGAAAAAAGAGCCGAGAGTGCCAGATCTCAGAGGAAACGTCGACAAAGTAACGTCGTCGAGAGGATCTCTACAGTGTCGTCGCCGGTCACGCTGGCTTCCCTCGTTAATGAGAGAAGGAGTCGAGGCATTTTCGGCTGTGTGGCGGCTTCTCCTTCACGCATTCGGCCTTCGATGATGTGTATCTTCTGGCACGAGAAGCAGGAAGCGGCAACAAAGCCGAGATTTTCCTTTCCTTTCATTAAATTGCGGAGCGGGGCGACTTGACGAGGAGAATAAATCAAGCAATCGCGATGATATGCCTCGACAGGTGGGGAGATGGGGAAGCGTTCTCTGCGAAATGAACGTGCGATTATTTGCCTGTGAAATAATCGCGTGCTGAATGTAATGGTGGTAGCGGTAGCGGCAGCGGCGGCGGCGGCTATCTTGATACCGGTGCACAATTACGGCTCGCGGAACGAATCCCGGGTTTCTCGCCAGCGCGAGGGTTTTTCACGACACATTGGTTTCGCCGAAATGCGCGAACTTGCACGCGGTATTTTATTACATTTAATTAACAAACCGCGACGGACTAGATAAATTACGAATACGTTCTCTTTGTTCACTTTAACTTATTTTGAAGGCGGATTTTCGGATTGCAATAACCAGTTAACTTTGATCTGTTCACGTTACGATATGTTTTACTTTAAGGCCACAAGTCTCCTATTTTTAAATTGCATTCGAGAACGGAGGGAAAGAGAGACCGAGGTATCGAAGCTCAAATTCGGAGCAAATAGGCATGGTCGCGCGGGATCTGCCACTGTGGCTTGTATCCGTAAGCCCGGCTTTGATCTCTCCGAAGGCGATTTCGTGCGATATTACGAAACTCAATGCCTCCGAAGTTGCCCGGAGCTTCTCGTATCGAGGATAGACTTTAATGGCGATCCCGTCGATATTGTCTGGGGAACTGGGATAGCTCTCGGAATCGTATCGATCCGCGGCACTCGCCACGCATCGTATGGCGAGCGCCGCGTTTTTTTAGAGTGCGACAAAAAGCGCTAAAGATAGATGCGCGTTGTAGCGACGCGAGAAAATGGCGTTCTTAGAAAAGCTCGCTTTTGGAGCGGCCCTGTCTGTTTTAATTGGTTACAAGATGTTTCTCTCGGTGACATCCGGCCGCCCTCGGAGCGTAACCGACTTCTGTTTTCCGCTCGACAAATCATTGGTGACTAACCCAGTGTCATCTGACTCCAATTCCATCATTTATATCAAACACATGAAAGACACGATGAAAATAAAATGTGTTTGAAATTATTTAAATTCTGGTAGGCGAAAGGGAGATGATGCGCCAACGAGTGAAAACCATTGATTGACTAAGAGAGAGCATTTAATGAAAAATGTTTTTGGTATTATACATTTACCTATGTTATGTGTCGGTATTCACACGCGCATTCGTACGCAATATTTGCAGATTTCTTTGTCAAGTTTTTCAATTATTGTCGATTTCGATCCACTGGCAATCAATCGTCGCTTCGCACGTCCCTTTGTTCGCTCGTCGGCGGAAAGCGGAAAGTCGATACGCGCCTCCGTTGAATTAAAAGCATGTACTGCCCCTTCTCCGCTCCAATAATAGAACACTTCCGACGTGGCGGACTTAATCGAATCAGCGTGAAATGCTCGTACGAGGCTAATCCCGGGGCTTCGGACTCGTTAGAGCTCGCGAGAGCGAAGGGTTGCCCAATAACAATACGAAACCGGACAGGCGTGTTACCTATGGCGATCGTCGGCGCGCCGAGTTAAACTTCAAAGCTCGCAATTAATCACTGCCAGTGTAATATCTGGCCGAACTTTCGCGGCGGCTTTATCGGCGGCTTACGAGGGCCGGAAGTTTCGGACTAAGCTCGCTTTCGCACCACGCCACATATCCGGTGAAACGGAGGAGCCTAAATATCTGCGGATTCGTTTGACCGGCAGTAAATTCAAGGGGGATCGAAATTTTAAGTACCGGTCGCTTGTTTACACCGACTGGAGCGAAAATCTAGTCGTCTTTAAGCGGGACGAGTGGTGGCTCGAAATCCCGAATGCACAGTTAGGCAAAACCGTATCTCTCGGGGGATGTATTTCAGACGCCCCGTTGAGGAAGGGTTATCGTTCATTATCCTTTTCCACGATCCGATGGATTTAGGAATTTCCTCGTCCTTCCACGGCACAAGTGCCTCCTGCGTGCCACTGATATACATTAATCCTTCTAGATTTGTTTTCCATTAGAGTAAGCAATATAAATGCTTTGTCTGATCGATATTTGTTCACGCATTGCTGAGCAAAATTTCATAAAGTATTTCGCGTCTACTTTTACACTCACTGTTTTGTCGATTGATTGACTGTTATGTCATAATAGTTACTTCCGCTTATATTTTTCATTTTCCAATAATTTGATGCTGATTAATTTGAAATCTGTGAAGTGGCACCCCGAAATGCAAATTTTTACAAAATTTATATCTGATTGTCCTCAATTTGTCTATATTTTAACATAAATATTTTTTGTGCTGATAAAACTTTTATTTTTAATTTTTTTATAAAGTAGGTAAATTATTTATGGACAAGTATGGAGCAACAATAAACAATTGGAATTTATATATAATTTAAAAAATCGCACGTAGAGATGCTGATGATGACATTTTTTCTTTATTTTTAATTTTTTTTGGAAGGTGAAAAATGATTATTTATGAACAAATATGGATAAATTGTGGACAATCAAATATCACATCAGTTTTGTGCAAAAATTTTGGATTTCAGAGTGCTCACTTCATGACATGATTAATTTTATTGTTAGAACATCGTCATGTGAACCTCGAAGCTTATGCGTTCATGCGCCGCATTTTACGCTTATCTCCTTTGACATCGTATACTATCAATCATTAATGTCGGATCGCGATCGTAGCAGTTTTCCCAATGTGTCGATGACTTGGTCTTTTGAATTATTTACTATCGTACGAGAGAAGACGAGGGTCTCAAACAATAACGATGTCTGAAGTAAGAGAGAGGGACATGCACTCATTCATCGGGTTTTGCTCCGACGCACGAACCGAAACGTTTCGATCATTATCGGTGTTTACGTTACGGGCGATTGGCTCGAGTCAATGGACGTATCTTCTATTTCACGTTCAAAGGGGTTACGCAAAGATATTGAAAAACGAGGCTTCCGTGTGCTCGAAACGCAGTCACGCAGCTGGAATTCTGTCGATGGGATCAACGCGCTGCTACCAACCAGCCGTCGTTTGGGAAATAAAGAGCGTCCGATTTCCATGAGTTTCCGCACTTCTATCTCGATGCGACCATAAAATTCGACACCGTCGCCGTACCGGCTCGCCCTTTCATTCTACGTGACTATAGCAGCTTGTCAACCTTTAAGGACGGGTCACAAAAATGCGTTACGGGAGAAGAGCCTAGCTACTGCAACATATTCAAAAATCTAAAATTGCCAGCTGCAAGCCAATTGAAATAAATCTTTTTTGAATATACTTAAATATTAATTTTCGTAGGATAATTTTAATAACAGTAAGAGATGATTTATTTTTCTCGATATCATACTTAAAATATTTCAATGACAAAAGACTTAAACTTAATGACTTGCCCTCTTCACATAAAGTGAAATAAGCAATTATTAAATTTTTATGAATATATGTACATATAATTAATCACGAAAGTATTTAAACAAGTTAATACATTAAAAATATTTAATTCTTATTGAGCCTATAGTAAACTAAATTTTAAATTTTAATTTATTATTTCTTGGATCATTCAAATATAAATAAATTTTATGTTAGAACGTGGATTTGTCATTTTCTTCTTGCAGCTTGTGGAATTCTTTCGTGAGTTAACTGTTTGTTTTGTTTCGAACTGATTGAAGCATTAAATTTGAATTAAAATTTACGTTTATTGGCTGAACCATTCGTAAGACTTCCAGATAATATAAAAGATGAGTGTCCTAGGCATTTGGCGTGTTTGGGTTTGCCCGGAATATGAATACGGCAAAGAATAAATATGGAGTAAAGGGGGTTGGAGCCGATCACAATCGCCCGGCTGTCGTCTGGCTTTCGGCAGGCAAAATTGCGACTATGGTCCACGAAGCCGTCCGGTAAGCTCTGGGGTAGATTGATTGTTTTCCGAACGATATGCGGCAGGCTTCATGCACACGTGGGATGTATACAGCATGTCCCGGTGAAATTTATCACCTCGATTATCTAGCAGAATGGCGCGTCCCAAAGGCGACAAGATAAATGGCGAGTCGGCTTTTCTAAACTGTTTTTCGATACGCTCCTAATGGCTCCGGCGTCGCGATGACAATTATCCAATTGTATAATTTTGCAACTGCTACAGTCAATTGACATCTGAAATGATGATTTCGCAAGCTTATATCGCGACGTACGCGGTAAAAACACCGTCGTCACTTTTACAAAAGTCAGAGTCATTTTTCATTATAATGTAAAGTCACGTTTGCAAGAGATAATCCCAATAGTACGAAGTCGCGCACGCAAGAAAGCGCTATTTCCCGGAATATACTTTCCTTTGTCTTTTATTTGTGTCGCATAAATACCGAGTTTATACGGAAGAAAACGGAAACAGCGGACGATGGTTTAGGGCGGAAGCGACGGAATAAGGAGTCACGTCGTGCAGTTTCACCGCCTGTTGTTCCTCGCCTTCGTTCGCATTCGAACAAACAACGGCAGTTTGTAGAGAAGCGAAACCTGTAACTTTTATCATCGCCCGTTAAAAATTCTCGGGATTTTTTCTTTCATTTGCACTCTTTAATATCTCCCAACGTATAAAAGGTACCTCGATGAATATACTTGTGAATTTACAGTCAAGGAGTATTAGACAATTTAATTTCTTAAATTGATATTGTTGTTTGTGTAGCAATCCCTTATTTTAATTTAATTAGAAACGTGCAATCTCATAGCTCTGAAAAGAAACGATTACGTCACCGTCGTATGTGATTGCGGGATTGCGAATACATCGTTAATCTCTTGGAGTCTTTCGAGCGAGACGAAAGTAGAATTTCAATCGGTGCAAAAGAAATGCGAAAGTACACGTGAATTCTGCCGTTGCCCTGCAATGTCGCACTCTCGATGAAGAAAACTCGCGCCGTTTAAAACTTTCTACGTGGACAAATAAAGGTGCAACAGGATTGCAGGCGCAATTAATTATCGCCTTAGCGAAAAAGTCGCTCGTATCTTGTGCAGGGAAGGCGCTTGTTTGCCCGGCTCTTTCGCCAATAAATCAATCGAATTCGCGAGGAGGTACCGACGAAACGTAGTGTCGGAGTGCATTTGACGGTGCACTTATCGTCGAACGTGCGAGAGATCTCCGGGTGTTCGTTTTTCTCGTCACGAAGGGTACGGCAAAGAGGATTAGATAGAGGCGAAGCTAACGCGTACGCAATCTTTAAAACAGACCATATTTAATGCCACGAGATAGACGCTGAGTCGGCAATGCATTTAAATCCGGGCTGTTAACCGAATTGGTCATTGCAGACATATATAATATATACGTGATACAAACATCGCACGTTATATTTTTCGTTTATATGATATATCATTGCGTATATCACGAAAAGAGGTTTTTTTTGTTTGAACAATAAAAAACCCCGTACGTTTGTTTGTTGTTTGATTTTTGTTTTAAAAAAGGCTATTATAGCTAAATTATGGTCCAAATGTTTCTGACTGCTATTTTTTATCAGATTCGGTATAATACTTCGCCGGGAGAGAAAAATAATTGCGCCGCGTTGTATTTCGCGTCGCCGACATATAGGCAGCCATATCTCTGTTTAATGGAATGAAGTAGATTGGAAAACGAAATTGGAGCGACTTTGTACGAGGGCGAGGAGGGGAGGAGTCTCTCATCAGCTACGGCTTCCTAAAGAATTAACATACGTTCCCTTATTTATAGTTATCGCCATTTAAAGCATATTTCCTGGCCGCGGGTACGACCGCGTTGAAAATTTAATGCCTTCCGCACCGTCCCTCCTGCCGAGGATCGGCACCGAGGGCGACACAATGCACTGGAGAACCGTTAATCGCCGTCCTTTTGCGTCGCGCCAGGAGCCAAGGCGTTACTCGCGCGGCGCAACGGTTCTCTTTCTCTCGCCTCGTTCGAAATTTCGTCATCGTTTTTAATCCACGGCTGTTAAATCCGAGTAATACAGCGGAAATAATGCGACCCTTGCTCGGAAGATGGAAATTTGAAACAGCCGAGCGCGTGTATTTTTTTTTTTCACGAGCTCCTCCCCGTGACGTTACGAGTGTCACACGTGCTGCCCGTTGTCGATGCGCGCGTAATAATTCATCCCTCGCACATTCGGCAACGCGTGTTACGCCCGTCGGCGGCGGGCGGTTGTCGCGCCCTCGCGTCCTGCTGAAATTGCGGTGCCGCATAAATTATACGGACGAAATTACAGCGTCGCGCAAAGTACGGCAGATCCTACATGTAATTACACTGTTTCGCTAAATGATATCCGGCTAACTGACATCACGCTAAACGCGGAAGTACTGATGCCGAGTCACTTGACGTTACTATTTAGAAGCGGACTATATTGGCGGAATTGCCGATGCCACTCGCCCCCGTGCCAGCTCGCTCGTGTCTCGCATTCGACTTCGACGTGGTTCGCCGTTTAAGAAACGGAGAGAACCAAGTAGAGAGTGCATATACGCGTCACGTTCGTGGCCGGGAAAACCTTGCGCTATGCGTAAAAGCACATAGGCCGCCGAAGCATCAGTGCCGTAGTCACGCTCGCTCTTTGTTTCGAGCGAGCCCGAGGTCGTTGTCCCAATTCTCGACTCGTGTGTGTGTTGCCGTCGTCGTCGTCGTCGTCGTCGTCGTCGTTGTCGTTGTCGTTGTCGTTGCCGTTGCCGTCGTTCGTCATCGATAGAGATAACAGCGATAACTCACGATTTAGCGACGCGCCGCCGGCAAGCTAATAAATTCCTATGCAGTTAGATCGAAAAGAGCCGCGGCGCTGGTAAAAGATGGAAAAATTATTATTATCCTTTGATGTATATTTTCTCTCTCGTATTGAACAGAAGCGAGGCCATAATCCGATATCGTATTTTACAGGGGGTAAATTTTATTTATTCCTGAACCTTCGTCGCTTTTACGGCTTCTATGTACCGCGGATCCGTATTATTTGATGCGATACGCGTGTTGTTAAGACAAATATTTTTTGTTGTATCCAGATCCGGATTTACTGTCGCCGATAAAAAAAAAAGGAGACTATGCGGCGATAAAAGTTTTTCAAATCTCGCATTTACGAAACTCAATAATTCGCTCCGAATAAATCGAATTCGCGCAACGTAATTCTGGTTCATTTTGTGTATTCGATCGAGCATCCGTACGCTCGAAATTGAAAATGCGCGAGCTCAGGTGCGCACTCTCGTAAATAATCTCCATGCCATCTGTCTTAATAGGTAGCCTGGCTGGCTTTACTGCTGGTACAGAAGCGAACGAGTGCGGAGATATGTGTGTGCATGTGTTTGTGTGCAGCTTGAATAAATAAACAATCCGGCGCTCCGGCTGCATTTAATATTCCGCGAGGTAACGTGCATATGCGACGATCTCGCGACCAAATGTCACGGTTTCGGACATACGTGTCACATGGAAAATGGAAAATCGCATAAATAAATATAAATGCATCATTGATTTGCGCCCATGGCCGATCCGTGACGTTTCGACGTCCAAGTTTATATCGCTGCGAACTTTTTCCGAAGTAAGATAAATGTGAACCCAGATGGAGAAATATGTGAATTATGGCACAACCTACTCATAGCATGAATTATAAGTTATGTCTAATAAAGAACACACATAGCGTATTTTTAAAAAGTTGTTTCAAGTCAAATCAGTCGACTGATAAATATTAAAAGGCAAATTAAATTTTTAAATAATTTCCCTTTGTTCGTCATATCTCATTATTATAATTTTTAATGTAAGAATTTACTACATTTTGAAGCGTGTATGATAATCGGTACGACTTACTAATTTGTAAAAGCTCTGGATTAAGATTTTAAATGGACGGTAGTGTACCTCGGAACGTTTCCCTAGATGATACAAACAGACGATTTCCATTATTGTTTGCCATGAAAGGCGGAAAGAGCTGCCGTTTAAAGTCAGTCGTTCCGTCTGCCGGAAAAGCGTGAGGGACGAACGCTTTGTGAACATCACATGAAATCCACCTTCAGGGGTGCATTCACGAACTTGGGTCGGTTTCGTATCGTTTGCAAATTTTAAGTGCCGTCCTCGGCTCTTTGACGCCTTTACGATCGCGCAAGGGATTTTTCCCGTTCTTGTTGCCAGAAGTATACGGGCGAATGATCTTCAATGGTATGAGACGTGCGCATTTTTAGTAATTTGGGATTTATTTATAACGACAGATTACGAAACGGCGATGTTGTCCCGTTTTGTTAAATCGAGCTGGACACCTTTTGGCTGGTTTTTTTTAACAAAGTATTTTAATAGATCTGTGATGTTGGCACTTCGAGTATAAATTTTTACAAAATTGATATGGCGTTTGCTTGTCCACAATTTGTTTACATTTATCCATAAATAATCGTTCTTGTACAACTTGCAAAAAAATATTAACCCTCGAGGGACACATAGGGTCATATTGACCTTGTAGTCAACTTTGATCAAAAATAGTTTTAAAGCCAAAAATTTTTAGTCATTTTTTTGTCGTTTTTTTTAGCCAAAAATATTGAAAACGAGAAAAAATATGATTTTTTATTTAAAACTTGTCTTTTTGCAAAATTGTTATTTTTGCAAGATTTTTTTACAATGTTCATAAAGTTAACGACACATGTAAACTATCTAAGTATATTTCAAAATATTTAAAATATTACCAAAAATTTTTTCAAGACAATCGAACAAGCATCATATTTAAATCAAAACATCTTAAAATGTGGACAGGATCAAATTGACCCTGAGTGTTCTTCTTGATTGAAAAAATAGGTATATTCCCCGAGGGTTAAAAAATAAAAAATTTTATCAGTATCGCTAAACGCATTTTTTAAAGTTATGTGTGGATTTCAATTGTTCATTATTTGTCCATATTTGTCAAGTAAATAATTATTTTTTATTTGCAAAATAAAATTAAAAATAAAAAACGCACTTAGGAGTGCTGACGTTGAAACTTTTTTGCAAAACTTTATTTTTAATTTTTATTTGTTAGTTGGGCAAAAAACGTACTTTGTAGACAAATATGGACAAATTATGGATAAATGCCACATTAATTTTGTTAAAATTCACATTTCATCGTATCAACTTCACAGGCCTCATTTTATTGTAGAAAATTTACTTAAATCTATGCAGATTAAATACATAATTGAATGATCATTAATACTACTAAGAAGTAACGTGTTTAATTAAAATGATTATAAATACAATTTACAAATATGTTAAATTAATTAAAAGATAAAATATCTGTGAAAACCTCAGGACGGAATGCAAATTTCGTATGCAAATTTATTCGAAGTGCCCGCGAATAACGCAGCTACTCGAGCGTTTGTAACTATGTGTGTATAGTGTATGCGTTCGTGTACAGACAGAAGAGCGTATACACACGCAGCCAGAGAAAGTACAAGACGAAAGGAGCGAGAAAGACCGGAGGGGGCACGACGCTTTCCAATAATTTCTGCGCTTTGTTGTAAATTCCCCCCGCTAATTCGTGGTATTTTCTCGCTGTATTTTATGAGCGGCTACCGGCTTTGCCTCGCAAATTGTTTCCAGGAATTCTCCGTATGCTGTTAAATTACTGTACTTTCACATAATATGTGTGGTGGATTTTAGCTCGACGCGGCGCGGCGTGCCGTGCCGTGCCGCACTTCGGCCCGGACTCTAGGCTTCTCATTGGAATTTTGCGTTGCGCTCGTTTCCCCGGGAGAATTTTTTTTTTTTTTTAAGCTAATCTTTCTTATATTACGTACAAAATAGTTTTAACTTTTCGCTCCCGTGGCGGCCGTAAGTTGACAAACGACATTCGCTAAAGACGTTTTCTTTTTCTGTTTCAGGCGATCGCGACGGTACCAAAACGGCCTCTGGTGAGTACGCGAAATTATTTTTACAATTTTTTTCCTTCTTATTTTTTCAATTATACGATAGCCTTGATCGCTGCAAGCCTCAGAATTGTATCGTTAAGATATATACCCATACGATGGATCATTTAACAACATATCCTTTGCCGATGAGGATCGTAAAAGCTTGTATGATGGAAATTTATTTCAATTAGTGTGTCGCGATACGACATGCATTTCGCTTGTCTCGAGGTAAAAGAAACGTCAGAATAGAGATGTTTCCAAAACCGGTCGTCATTTAAAAATTTACGACTTCGACGGGCTGGCACTCGAGGCACGTAAAAGCGAAATGCTTCGAGCGATATAACGCCGCCGAATCGATTGCCGCCAAATTTCCATATACTATTTTTAATTTCGCATAAAACTCGCCACCCTCGAAAATATCGTAAATAAACGTCGAACAAAAAACGAATCTTGTGGCCCCTCAGTACGATATTTCCGAAGCTATTTGGATGTTTTTGATAGTCCATTAACGATCACGTCGTATACAAAGTATTTAAGGAGTACTTATGGGTTGGCTGTAAATCGCGTTCGTTATCACATCACTCTTAAGTAAAATCGCTTGTAAATCATAATAAAATTCAAAAGAAAATATTTAATATTGGAATCAGGGATTATTATTGATAAACAAATGTTAACAAAAGACTCTAGATCAATTATCGAATCGGAGCCTAATCAGTAGTAAAGTAACATTTTTCTATCGATGCGAAAAATGGAGCCGATGAGTGAAGAAAGATACGTATAAGCGCGCGCGCGAGCTTTAACTACCCGGAGAAGAACGAGAGAACCGCCATTAGTTCAAAAGTTTTCCCAACAGTCTGTCAGTCTGTTTTCGCCGACGCGCTTCATCTTACTCCGGTGAGCGTGCACGACGATTGTCTTCCGCCGGATTTTCGTCGGCATGAAACTTTTCGAGGACTCAACGAATCGCCACCAGATTGTCGTCGATGGAGATCGACGATCGCAGATCGCTTTTCCGATTTTCTCCCCGATAAATAAGAGGAAATTATTACGTGGACAAAGTTGTGAAAAGGTCATAATATTTTTCTTATCAATTATACGCTCGACGCGGGACTATTAGTTTTTGAATGCGACATTATTGCGAGGAATTTAAAGCATTTAGGTGATTTAAATGTTCCAGATTACTCAAAAATTGACTTATTGTTATGTTGAAATGTGCATATTGTTACATTTCTCTTTATCATTTTAAATCATTTAAACAGTTAGGTAATTATTCAATTGCTTGTGTATTATTTTAAATACGTGGTGAAAATCATTTATGGTTAAGACAGAACGGTGAAATCGATCTGGGATACTTAATTCCTTGTTAACGAGGATTGAAGTTGTAAATGTTTATGGCACGTATATATGTTAGCTCGAAGCAACGCGGCTTTCGCGACGTGAACGCACGAGAGTTAATACATTCCGCTGTGAGTACCAACGGTGCCATCGACGGCAACGGTATAAAGCCGGTGTTAATATTTGATTTGCCGGTTGCTGGGCGGCGATGCGCATGCCTGGCGTATCTTCGACACCCTCTTCGCGTTCCACCCCCTTAAATCTCGCCACCCTTATCTATCCTCTCGTTCCCCTCCCCTCCCCCACGCGAGGGGAGAAACTCGTATTTACCTATCTGTCGCCGCTCTCAATAATCGGGATTTAATATTAGATAGTTGCCGCGTGGTAAACTCGCGTCTTGTGTCTCACGGATAAGAATTATCTCTCGAACGATCTGGTTTTGCGGCCGGCGAGTTCAACGATCCCTCGCGCAACAACTCGCGCAACGGTACGATATTTTATTTCGGATAATTTTGGCCGGTGTTGCTAACGTCTGGCGGTCGATATACCACGGTAATTTTGATGCAGTCGCGAGAGCAAGAGAGAGAGAGAGAAAGCCTGAAGGGGAAAGAGAGGGTTGAGAGCGCACGGGACACCTCGGAAATTGTCGATCGGACTTTACGATGAACTTGCTATTCTCGTCCATCCTGCCCTTCATCGTAGCGCTGCGCCAACTCCCATGGAGGGTTAAACGGCGGTTCGCGTCGAAACTTTTTTTCCTACATTTATAAAACGCAAGTATCGATTAACCTTTGTGAGTGACGTGGCGAATTTACCAATCGTGCTTCTTTTTTTAACGGAAATTTATTAATACCGCGCTCTTATGTGGCGGAAAATGGTCTATAGACTGCGATCAAGCATAACTTTGTTTTTACCTACTTGCCTGACACTTTTCCATATAAAATGCATCATGATGCATCTGTTGTACCACGTCGGTCACTAACGTATCATTGTGCGCCTCCTAGCGTGTTAATATTTAATGTATAACAATGTTAGACGAGCAGGAAGTCTGCTGGTGCTAAGCTAGCTATTTCAATGCATAAATTTAAATTCTTTGAAATTCGAATCTCTGTTTAAAAAATAATCTAAATTTTATATGAGTTGCTCTTAAATTATACTACTCATCAAGAGAATCATTTTCATATCCGACTTTATAAGATATGATCGCAGAAAAATTATTTGGATCTGTGAAATTGGCACCGAGAAATGTGAAATGTTTACAAAATTGATATGGCATTTGATTGTCCACACTTATTAACAGTCTTTTTTCACTTTGCAAAAAAAAATATAAAAGTTTCATTATGAGTATTTCTAAATGCGTTTTTAAAAATTATACATATATAGATTCCGACTGTCCATCATTTATCCACATTTGTTCGTAAATAATACTATATTCATAAATAATACTGATACTAATACTTTTTTGCAAGGTGAACAAGAAATAATTGTGGACAATCAAATGCCATATCAATTTTGTAAAAATTCGCATTTTGGGACACCAACGTCAAACCTTAATCTTTTTGTTCAGTCTTGGTGAAGACACCGAGTATTCCTTCTGTCGTATATCCTTAGGGTATCTAAACATTTAAATGTGTCACGAGTATTTAAATGTATCACCTTACTCCCTACTAGAAAGCCAAACGTTTCCGTTCGTCGGAAAAATTATTTTAACGATTATTCGCTGTCTCTGAGAAACGCCGTACGAAAGCAGATGGTCGCAGAGGGATTTCGTAACGTAGAGAGAGAGAAAACCACCGAGCCCGAAAATAGACGACTTTGCGGGCGCGCGCACGTCCTCGCTTTATACGAGGAAACGAGAGGCCTGTCAGCTGATTGGACGAGTGCCAATTTTTGGTGAATGAACCAACGGTCTCGTGTCTCGAATACACACCCTCTTTGGTAGTTTGCTCTCGTCATGGCTCGTATCCGGTCGCAAAAAAAAATATGAGATCTTTTTTTTTTATTTTTTTTATTAGCCAGTGCCTACGGAAATGCGATCAATTCCTATACTTGGGAGAGATGTAGCATCTTGATTCATAACAGAGAACCGCAGGCTCGAATATTACGCGTCAGTTACTCGCAGAGTTCAGATATTGAAACCGCTACTATTTTTTTATTTTATTATAACCGTTACAACAGTTGCGAAAATATCAAAAAGTGATATCTACTTAACATATATTATGAAATCATTAATAACACTTATAATATGTCGAGAAACTATTCAGACGAAATTCGTAGCAATGTCGAAATTAGCTTGACCAACTCAACGTCAGGTTCTCTAACGGCAAGTTGACTCGTCCTATCGAGTTAAAGGATTAACGCTTATGTCTACCCCGAGAGGCGTGCCTATTACCGCGAGAAGCGGCTTTGATATGCTAATAAAGAACCAGTAACGCGATCTCGATGTCAGGATATTGTCGCCCGATAAAGACGTTAGAGACACGGGTCCCGAAAGAACAACCGCGCGTGTGACATCGTACGTAAAAGCCAACAACAGGCTTAGTCCCCGGGCCTCCGATTCCCCTGGGAAGATAATGAAATTTCGCATGTGCGAGAATCGAAAATCGTCTCCTTTGTGCGCCAGGAGCCGAAGTCGTTTAACGGAACACCCGGGAGGATCGCTGCCGTAGAATCTCACGGGTCAGCTTGACACTGGATGCTGCGAGGGCCTTTTGCAACGGACGCAGAAGAGGCCGTGCATGCAAATCGCAAATGGCCGAATAAAAACATGCGTTTACGCATACGTAATGTTCTTACGCGATGCAGCTCTTGGAAAAAGATTAAGTGTGCTGCAGTAAGAAAATAAAAATATAGAAGCGTCGTGTTAGAGAAAATAGAGGTAATTAACCCGGTGGATTTTACGCTGGCGCCAAGTGGAAATTTTCGTTGCAGAGACGAGAGATGAGATAAGTTGAGGGATCTTTCCGCGTAGAATTTCGGGGCAGCGCGGATACATCGGTCTCCATTTCTACGGCTCCGCTTTATTTTAGACGCGCGCTATCACGTACATCCGACCGTATCTTCTATTCATTGAACGGAGGGAGGGGTATGGAGGGGGAATGCACCGGCATGCTTTTCTCTATTATTGCACTTCCGGCCACGTATATTCTCCCGCGTTTATTTATTTGCGAATCCGTTAGACTTAGCTACCGAGAACTCTATTACGCGCACGAGCGTCTCCTTGCCGGCTGGCTGGCCGCAATGCTTCTTGGCACGTAGAGCAGGTCAGGGCTGGTGGCAGCGATACCACTGTGATAACCTTGCTCGATAAGCGTGGCGGCTTACGTTTCCGTTAAGTCGTGCATCCTGCCGCGAATTGAGCTATCTACGAAGTGGTATCAAATGCACGAAGCTGCAGGCACGATAAAAAGGAATTTAATCACCCTCTAATGTCGATGGAGCTGACGTGACGGTTTCATTGGAATTGCGAGATAGTCTTTTCACGATTAATTCTCGATCATAAAATAGAGATTGATTTAATAAATTGCTGTCAGAATTTTATTAAGGATCAATCTCTTCTGTTTTCGTTATTTTCGTACGTCCTTTTTATCGTTATTTATTATTGACGCGAGGAATAAAAAAAATTACATAAATTTTTTAACGTGTTAACGTAGTTTATTTATTGCAGTTAAATAAAATCGTTATTGCATTATCTATACTCAACGTTACGAGACTTAAGATTTAAGATTAGCTCCTTTATACATATATCTTCGGGGAAATCTTCAATTTCAAGTGGCACTTTTGCCAGACCAACTAACGAGTTTACGGGCACGCGCGCAGCTTCCGATTTGTTCGTGGCAATTTTTGAGCTTTCCCTGAAAATTCGATCATCGAGCGCACGCTGGAGAGAGACGGAGATTAGTTGGCGTTCGGGGGGTGGGTCGCGGAAGAGATGAGGCGACGGTAGAGCGGTTTCCGATGCTGGGATAGAATCGGCGGGATCATTTCCTTGAATTTAGAAAACTGTGAAAATCCACTCCGGATTCGTTGCAATGGCGTGCGCGCGCGCGGGTCAGCTTACGACGGGCAAATTGGATTTCGCAGGCGCGAAGGGCGAGACAGAAATCGAATCGCAGGGGATAAAAGCGTTCGGGAACAGGGGGAGAAGGGCAGCGGAAACCGTTTCCGTTCCCGAGTGCTCCCGCAGGAGCGGCTTTCGTGTTCGTGAGTTGGGAAACGGCGCGATCGCGAGAGCCGATTCATCGCATCGCGTTGCTGTGGGCTTCTTTCGATCCACTGCCTTGCAAATTGAAACGTCGGACACGGATACATCAATGAGTGAATAGTGAATCTATACTTACTTTTGTAATCACATTATATAGTAAAATTGTATAATTTAAACTCTTCGAATATAATGAAAAAGGAATTAGGTAGAAGAGGAATTAGGTAGAAGACGGAGTAATCAAATAAATTAATTTATTTATTGATTCATTACTATTACATCGTGTCGAAGCTAAATTATTCCGATTAAGTAGATGAAAAAAAAAATCGTCAGATACTTACCTTCATAAATTTTACTAATTTCGTCCCCTTTTTGCAATCGTTTTTCATATTTGCATATCAATATAACACTTTTATATAATTAATGCTTATTTTTTTATTATTCCTTTAATTTCAATAATAATTTTTATTTCCAAATGCATATTGATTACAAAATTGATAATATGTAGTATCGCAATTTGCGACATTTGCGTTGTGTTTAATAATCACAACATTTAATGATTTAATTAAATTCTTTTCTCGTTTCCTCGTCCGCGCTTGTAGGGAATCCACGTTGTACGAATAATCAGCGTACGCCTCTTCTCTTGTTGCGTTCTTTTCGTATTTAACGAACGAGAACGGGAGAGAACGTGAAGTATCTCGGGGACTCGTAATTAGCAAGGGAAGAGTTCTGAAAATTTTAATCAAACCGAGTGGTCGCTCCTACCAGTCTTCCTATTTGCCACGTTTGTTCGTCGTCGGGCACATATTACTCTTAATTTTGCAAAAGTCCGTTCTCCCCGGGCCTCGATTCCTTTTCCCCTAAAGGACGTAAGATAATATTTGTCCCGAAATTTCCGGGCGAGGACTTGCGACAGGTCGAAGGTAGCGCCGGTTACGTATTGCATACTGCGACAAAGAACGTTTGCTCTTCCCGGCACAGGCCGAGACTCCCGTCTCTCGAGAGCCTTTAAAGTTTAAAGGGCCAGCTGGAGGGCATTAGGAAGGAGGCGCTGCACTACACGACCCTTTAAATCTCAGTGAAATTCTTGCAAAATGCTCGAAGCGCTCGTCCATCCGACCGACATATGACTTTTTAAAAAGTCCCGAGAATATATTTTGCATATTATTTATTGCGACGGAACGGAGGTTTCTTTCAAACAGCTACATTACAGGTTCTACCAGTATTTTGCTAATTTTCGTCTGTGCCCCGGATTATTTTTGTCTGCAAATCGGTAAATTAAATTTCTCTTCAGTACACTCCTTAATGAATTTGTAAGACTATGAATTTATAAGGGATTATGAAATGAAGAAGGAAGAAGATTATGGGAATATTGCAAATGTCGTTTTTCTTTCTTTTTTCATAAAATTTGCATTGCTAATCGAAGCGTTAAAAATTTATACTCTCGTTTTACTTGAAATCAGGTTCAAGTCTTTCACCGATTTCAGAGAGATTGTCTTTTTTTATTATATTTTCCGAGATCTAATAACTGTTGACAGTTTTGTGGCACTCATCGTAATGAAATGATCTTATTTTAATTAAAATGTAATTTGATTTAATTTTTTTTTATACTAAGAAGCGTGCTACTGTCAAAGTTTATGGAGCAAGTTTATTAAAAAAACTAATTTTTTAAAAATATTTCTTGCTTTCTATTCTGTTTTCCTATATTAGTTATCTTTCTAGTTTTAGTAACTGTTAAAATAGTATTCAGCTTACAAATTTATTAAATTAACATACAATATACATTATTTGATTTAATGTCAATAATTGAATAATTGAATTGTATTCCGAGATGACAAGAAGTATGAATCAGGTCAAAACTAAAATTATCCCTCCAACATTTCGGCGCGAGATATTTCCATATTTACCATGGGGCACCCTACGGGGCTCGATTAAAGGGAAGGAAGCCTGCCGTGGAATTTAACCGCGCGGAATAACGAACCGGTGCGCGGACGCGCGAGTATAGGATCGATTGATCGGCGAGCACGTCCGTCCGATCTCCCTCGCTGTCGGCGTCAACATCGACGTCGGGGAGTTGCGGCGACAGGGTCCGCCGGGGGCAGCAGTACCGGGAATCGACGGATAATCGATATCGGGCTCGATTCCCGACTGCCTCGCCGTACGGAATAACGATGTCTCGTTAATGTCGTCGAACGAGCGTGAAAGAGATCATTCGTGTCGGTTCGCGACGGCGGTGCCAAAGAAAGGAGGCACGCTCCCTTGCCTTTCTCGAGCCCGTTTCCTCCTCTTCCTGCTCTCCTTCTTTTGCGCTTACGGCGGCGGTATCCTCGAGCGACACCGCGAACCGAGAGCGCGCGCATCAAAGGAACACCTTTGTCTCGTTAGTTAGCATATCCTAGCATATCGAGAGATACCTAGCTGATTCGCATCTCCCGGCATCGCTCCGCGATTGCCATGGCGGCACGGCGGCGGCAACGAGAGGATTTCCCGACGGGGCTCCCCGAGGTTCTCCTGGATCGAGCATCTCCCCTTCCCTCTCCCCCGATTCTCATCTTCTCTCACATTCCGCACCGCTCGTCGGGGGTTGATATTCGAAAGCAACCATTTATCACTTATGCAGCATGGATGGTATCGTCGACGCAGCGATTCCGGGATAATTTATCGCGTGTTTTTGCAACGGCGCGGCGCGGAACCGACGGCGGCGACGGCGGTTGCGGGCGTCTCGCTGTTTCCGCGCGCACGAAATGAATTCCTCGCTCTCTCCGCGAGCGAACGCCGCCGCGTCTTCGCCGGCATCTTAAGTATCCGAAATTCTCTGCCGCGGATGCCGTCTATCTTTTCCATCCCGTCCGAATTTCCGTTTTCGTCCTCTTCGGCGTGAAACATCCGCCATCTTATGTTTGCTTGCGAGAACGCGTATCCGAGGGCCCGAAGTATCGTTCTGTTAAATCGGCCTCTAGCTTCGCTTCTAACAATAAGATCAGGAATACGAGATGCCAGCTCGCTATTCTGTTTCGAGTCATGTAACAATTTCACGATTAGCGACGCGAAAACGCCGGTTTTTTTTTGTTTCCACTTATCTATATGTCTCCGGAAAGCCATCGTCTTCGTCATGGTCTTCGTCGTCGTCGTTGTCTTCGTTCCGTATCCCCTATCATCATGGGTATACTTTCATCCTCATTCTCTCGCAACCCCGAGGCAAACTCACCTACCCGTGCAGGATAAGCTTGGACTCCTCGGTGTACAATACACTTCCCCTTTGTACGAATAGTCTCGTCTAGTGAATCGCGCTTTCAGAAGCAGTACCTCGAGAGAGCGAGAGGTACTCGCGTTGACTCGCTAGAATTCTGACAATGCATTTCGCCGATGCTTGAAATTTTTTTCCTCCTTCCTTTTCTTTTTCGCTCCTCGGCCCTTGGGCACGCGGGAGATTTTCTTTTTTCTAACCAGACCCGAGAGACAGCGACGAACTTGCGAAAGAAATTGCGAGAGAAATTGCGTTCTCGAGAGAGCGAATTATTCTTGTCAGCAACGGGGATCTTTGCTGTGACGTTATAAATGAAAAATTACGTCTCTTATTATTACGCGATTTTAAAATATACACGCGGATTCCCATCCATGCGCGATAATAATTCTAATGACGAAATTAATAATCCAATACTTATAAGTAGAAATGAAAGTCAGATAACTGAATTAAGAGTTGCTCGACAAATTCTGAACGAAGCGTGAATTATTTCTCGCGACAAATTCATGTACAGGATGCCCCAGATACCTCGAATTTTCTCGCGTCTATATTTTCCAAGCTTTCGCGATTGAAAAATAGCGCCACTGAGATTTTTCTTAAATAAATACCGGCGTCTGTCGACCGCCGCGCCGTTCCGATTTGCGTTCGCGGGACGCGGAAATGGGTCGCGATAGCGTACATACATAATAGACAGATGAAGGTGTCTGCCGCTTTGCATACCGAATCTCTCGCGACGACCACGTTGTTACGTGAGTAAAGACTTTTCCTCTATTATGGGAACAAGATAGCGGCGACGTCGGATGGCGACGGAGACGAGAACTGAGAAGGAGACGGCGGTGGCGGCGGCGGCGGCGGCGGCGGCGGCGGCGGCGTCGTTGGCGCCGGCCGGGTAAGAAGATAACTTCGTTTCCTAGCCGGGAACCGAATCGACCGGAATAATTAATAATTAACGCCAGGGCGTGACCCGCCCCTGCCTTCCGTATTCTAGTTCGCGGCGGCGGATGTCGACCTCGTCGCCATCATCTCGCCACGAGAACTCCTAAAGTATCGCTCGCATAATATATAAGGGCGCCGAATTTCCATCTCCCTGCCTCTCTCTCACGAAATTTTTCGCGAGACTGTTTTTCCTGAAACTAAGAATTACTTAAGAGCGGAAATGCCCAACGGCCTCGTCGAATTATACTTTAAATTGGTAATAATCTTTCAAAAGTAATGATTAAGTTAATTATTAGTTAATTACTTGATAAAGCTTGGGAAGAGCTTGGGAAGCTAAGAGGATTTAATGAGACTGGCACGGTGCATAGATGTGAAAGACGCGATGAACGCGTCATTAAGGAGTTTCTCGAGGTCGAGAATAGTCAATGTACGTTCTACATACACGTGTAATGTAACGAGCAAAAATACACGCAAAATATACGTAACGTGTGCTCGCGAGATGGATTACGCAACGTTGATTGTGGAAACTTTTTGAATCGCCTCTGCGTCTTTTTTCCTCCAGCGCGCGCTTTTTTCTCCGTTAATTCCGCGAAGAACATCAAAGAGCAGCGAGCGAATGACGTCGATATAATGGTCGTGAAAAGCGTGCGTGATGCGTGATCGCGCTCAAAAGAATTCCGCAGCCGGCGAGGTGTGTTAGCCCGATCGGATTTCGGTTACCGTCTCTCTCTTGTTGGCAGATGCGAGTATGAAAAGCTTCATCCTGCCGTCGTCGCGCGAAAGATGACCGTCGTCGTCGCGGCTTTTGACGTCTCGCAGAAATAGATAAGCTGTAAGGGAATGACGAAGATATCGGGATGTACGGATATTAAACCACTTCAGATCACACGTAAAAATCGCCATGGCGATTCGCGACGATCGCGTATGAAAGGTGACTTTTCGAGGACTTTCAGAGAAGTTCCAATAATCTCTGAATGCTAGTAAAGATATCCAGTAGAAATGCAATTAAACGGAGGAAATATTAAAAGGAAACTTTTCTTCTTTTATATTTGTTAGGAAATTAAAATTAATTAATTCTCTATCAATATCTACGAATTTATCCGCACGCTGCTGTAGCTTTAAAAAAAAATTTTTTTTTATTAATAGCAAATAACAGTACTTACATATGTAGATTCACTCGGTAATTTCTCAATATCGCGCGATCGGCATCAAGAGCCAATCTGCGTTGCGTAATGCTAATTTTTCAATAGCTCGCGCGATCATTACGCCTCGTAACCACGAGATCTCGTGCCGTAATGATGCGCTGGAAACTTCCCGCACAATCCCTCGCGACGCGCCGCAAAATATTCATCGTCGTTTTGTCACGCAGACTGCGCGGACGTCGGTACAAAATGTCAATTTGCACGAGGACAGGTGCGAAAGAGCGGTATGTTTCGAGCCAAAGTTGCACCGACCAAATTTTCACGCGACGCAAATGCGCTACGCTTTAAAAATAGCAGATCGCTATTTTCTGTTAAATTACGTGCGCTCGTGACTCATGTCGTATTTCAAGATTGAATTTCCATTCTTCGAAGAACAACGATCGTTAGGGACCACATCTGGGTTAGACTGATAATGCCGGATTACAAGGCTCGCGACAGCGGGGGTGCGACGCAGGGCAGAACTTTTTACCGCGAGGATATTTTTCTATATAAAAAAATATATATCTTTGAGATTTCGCTCGGGGGGACACATTTTCGGTACGGCCCGTCGTTATCGCTAATAGGACGAGTCCGTATCGTCCTGTAGAGAGCGGGCTATAGATCCTCTCGAAATGACGCTCGTGTCGTCCATCGCGCGATCGCCAGGCCAGGCCGGGGGCCATCGGAGACCAATAAATCGCGCGCGGATATCGATCTTTATTACGGCAGAAAATAGAACGGCGAAACGCGAATAGAGGGTGTATGGTCCGTCGATGGTTTATTCCTCCTCGTTTATCGCGTCGGCCGTCGAATTTGCTCGCGCGAGCGCGAAGCGTCGGGGCGGGCGCGACGGGGAAATCAGGCCGCGCGCCGCGCGCACAGCGAGCGAGACGCGCTGAATTTTTGTTCGGCTCATCAATCCAAATCAGTTGGATTGACTTGTGAATTAACAAATTATTTATTGTACGTGCAAATTCATTTTGTAAGACTAAAGTGATTTATGGGTAAATGAAGTGATTTATAGCGAATTCGATGGGACGTGTCAGCGCGCGCAAGTTAATGGTAAAGGCAAATGCAAAGTACATAAACGGATTGGAACCGCGAAATATTTAATATAATTTATCATATTATTAGAGAAAATATATGTCGGGCGTTTCATCCATCAAGTTATTTCTATCGCGTTTTTATTTTTATGTAGATTAATGTATACAGTGGTTTTTGTAATCTGTGCGCTACCAAATCCGCCGTTGAATAACTGAGATGAAGCGTTGCAGCGCGTTTAGAAGTGAAATAAATTGAAAGTTCATCTCCTTTCTCCGTCTTGTCGCGTTATTTTACTTTAACTGGAAAACAGGTCACTAAGCAGCTGATTGTGAGATAACGCGGCGCGGCACAGGTTCTCCGTGCCGGAAGCGGATCGTAAATTTGTTATTAGGCCATCTTCTTTTTAACTGATTGTGAAATGATGTAGCGAGTGAAACAATCCTCTCGGATAATGCACTCGAGTCGCATGGCGAATTTGCCGTTCGGAAGCGAGATAAAATCGGACGGTACCGCACGGATGTGCAGTTTGAAAGGCCGCACGATGCACGGCACGCGGTCGTAAGTGTCAGCCGGTTCGTGCGTTGCCGAGCCGCCTAATTTATGCGCCAATTAGATCACCTCGCCGAGGAACGCGTCGCTCGTAAAACCGCGCGCGACCGACGCGCAAAAAAATCGCGGAAGGGACCGGTCGAGGGAGTCGCGAATGGGAAGGTATGCAGGGCGGCGGTGCGCACGTCGTCCGATATGGATTGGGACCAATAACCATCCGCCTCCTTCTATTCCGCGATCATTTATCTCCACTCACGTAAATAGCGTCGTATAATCTCGTATTCCGCATGGAAACCGATTGGCCCGTAAAACGATTTTGACTTTCCTTAAATCGCCGACGTCGTATCCCTTCCCCATCCCCGTCGGCCTTTCCGCTCTTGAGAAGCTGAAGATATTTCTATGTCAATGTTAATTTACCCGCGTTAACGTTGATATTTCCTACAGTCCGTTTTCTTCCTGCCAAGTCGCGATTCTATCGACTGAATGCATCGTCTGATAAGGCTTTTAATCGAGATACATCTTAATATTTCCGTGTCGTTTTTCAGGCGAAGAGATAATTCATTGACCTCTCAATAGAACCTCTCGTAATCCAGCTGTAATAAGTAACAATTGCGAAACACATTTTTTTTCTCACAGTGAAAACCTTTCTTTCGCGGAGCACAAATGCTCACAATCATTTCGCGTCTGTTGAGATAACATAGTTGAAAGCATGGCATGCGTCCGCTGCGTAAGAAGTCGATTAGGTACCTGCAGATGCGCAGGTGGCGAATGCTTTTATCGCTGTATGTCCGTTACAGCGCACGGCCGGCGTCTCCGAGCGACCGGCAACGTCATCGCGTGTGCCGTATTGTTTTAACGTACGCTTGAGTTTACTGGGTTAGGATATCTGGAGTGGTATGCTCGCTATATATACGCGCGGGTTCCTTGGACCGGGGCCAAAAAGTGCGAGTTTTCCGGGCGCGAAACCACTGCTTTTAGTGCCGCGAGTTGAAATACACGAGAGCGAAAGAGAGAAAGAATGAGGAGGTGAAGGGGGAGAGGGATTATTCTTCCCGCCTGCTTTTTCTTCTTCCGTTTTAACTGATCCCCGTCCCGCTTACCCCCCGTCTTTGTTGCGTGTGTATAGCGTGGTTCCCTTCTTAATGAAATAGTAAAGCTTGTTGAGACAGTACGTGACGGTCGACGAGAGATCGTTCGGCATTCGATTTCGATCTCGGGAATGATCCGTGAAAAGGTGCTCGACAGATCGGACCGAGCTCGCTTCAAGTCCTCGTAAAATACGTCGTCCTTTCACTTCGGTTCGCTCCACAGCGATTAAAGGGTCAGGAGTGGACATCTTTTTATCGACCATTTTCAAGAAAAATAGTTCCTTCGATATTAATCCCCTGTGAGAACATCCCAAAATATCGGATGGTTTCTGTACATACTTTGCATTTCAGGCATATAAATAATTTTACAATTATGTAGAGACACATTATAATATTCATTTTTAATAAAAATTTTACTTTAACGGCAGATCTGTTCATCTACGTTACTCCTTTCTGAAATTTTTATTTTTTTGGAGTTTATTAAAATTAATGAGTAAAGTGATGGCTGATACTCCAGGGGGGAGCGTATCGGATAATTAAAAGTTAAGGGTTTTTTCTAACGTGCACCGTCCATTGAAAGAATGAAACCTTTAATCGAGTCTGGGCGAGATGAAAGGCGCGCGAGCACTTCTTTCACTCAAACACACTCGCGTAATGAACCAGCCGTCATTACACAATATAGCGGGGCGACGCCTGCAACCGCAAAAGTTCTCTCCGCAAGCTCGGCTCTCAGAGCTCCTTCCTCCCGCGACAAAGATATTTCCTGAAAATCGCCGCGATGCTTTTTCGCCAAGTGCAACCGGCACTTTTCTTTGAACGCGAACGGCGAATCCGCCCGTAGTTCAAAGAGCTTTGCTGAAATATGAGAAGACAAAGACGAAAGGAAAAAAAAAGCGGTATATACTGTTTTAGAGAGCGGGTAGAGAGCGCGGAACCGTTGTTATATTTTATTGACACCGTAAGCGAGAAATGTCGAAATGCCGCTGAATCATCGAAGTAATCGCGCCATAAACGATCTTTTAACGGATAACGAATGAACGAGTGAATGAGAAACGCAGAGTCACAAGACACTCTTGCGATATCGTAGCGACTTTTATTGATCCTACACTCGCGCGGCGCTACTATGACGCTACACTGTAAATTGCACGCATACAATTACGTACGAAAACTCATATTGTAAAGGTGTCGGGTAATTGTACGTCTCGCCCTATATAATACACGTTTCCCCCGGAAGCACGCACTTCCGCGGACGTCGAATTGTTACGATTCAGCACGTTTGATGAATGACATTGAAAACGTTGAAGAGACAGAGGTCCGATGACATGACAAACGGAAAGAAGACAAAAGGACCAACTAGCGTGACGTGCGAGCGACGAAAGACACGAACGTCGGGAGAATAGGACGCCCCGTAAGAAGGAAAGAAATTATAAAGAATGTATAAAGTTTTAGCGGAGAACCCGCATACACAGTCTCCATTACGACTGTAGGTTTTTGGTTAAATTACCCTACAGCAAAAATAAGAGACCAAGTGGCGTACACTGAGAGAAAAATATAGTTACTTTTGGACCCAACCATAATTTTCGAATATTTCTAACATGAAATATCATCAACTTAATTATATGCATCATTATGTTATCCATAATTATCATTAGAAATTTATAAAATTGTGGTTGGATCCAAAAGTAATTATATTTTTCCTTCAGTGTACTGTAGAATCTTGCGTTCTCAATTTAATTCCTAACATCCCACGAGTTTCCATTGTGTGAGTATCTAGCCGCACGTAATGAGGAGAGAATATTTCATCAGACGTGATAAATATCATGGATAATAATAACCCGTCAATTTTTATCCATGACCTGCGTTACGTTACGTCGTTACATATTCATGTAACGCGCGCTTAATAAGAAACACGTGTTTAAATCCAGCATTGAATGGTGGAAAAGAGATCGTAGCTGTTGCGGTTGATTAGTGGCGAGCGTGATGCTCGTGAAATGGGCGATTATCAGTGATAATGATGCTGAGGATAGGCAGTATAACTTGCGCGAAACAAATATTTCTCTGCGTGCTCGCAATCGCCCGCCCGTCCGTCCGTTCGTCCGTCCGTCCGTCCGCGTGGCAAATTTATTGCCGAAAATAAACTGCGCGTCGTCTACGGGTGCCAACTAGTGCCATATGGTACTAGTGGACTGGAAAGAGTTAATAACGAAACGCACGCGTGACTACGACGATGAGACACGTCCGTGATACACGTCAAGTTAACGGGCACGCCACTCTATAAAGTTAGCTCGTAAATTCCGCCACGCGGCATGCGGGACGTTTCATATTCCAAATGATAGGATACGGAAAGGTCGGGGGCCTTTCGCGTGCGCGAGCGCGCGCACGGCAATAATATCGAGGAAACTTATTCGATGTTGTTCGGAGTGGAGTTATAGGATCCACTTCTTGGAGTGAATTATCTTTCCCTGCACTCGCCTCCGAGGATGCCGTGCGAGTTTCTCCCCCGAGTCGGTACACAGAGTCTCCGATTGGCAATAAAGTCGTCAGGCGAACTTGGAGAACTATAAAAATATTGAATTCCCCCTTTTCAAACATACCGACTTGGATGCTGTACACGCGGGACAGTTCTCGAAATTCCACCCGTTATTCCTCGCGAGAGAGAGAGACCGCGCGCGCTGATTCTCTACGGTCGTAACCGGGGGCCACGCTGTACAACGTCGTTTTCGCCAAATGAGCGAATTCAATTATTCCGCGTACGTTTTTGCGAGAGATTCGCGTTGATCCGCACGTGAAACCACACTCGTGTCGTCACGTAATGCAGCGAGTGCGGTGGCCGCCGGGCCTTGCATGCCGCACGTGCACAGCCGGCGCGACAGGACAATTTTCCTCCGGGCGTACTCTGTTTAATCGGAGCAGCGCGCGATCCCGTGAATTGATCGGCGGTAAAATACATTTTATCGCGCTAATCGTGAAGTACAGGGGGCGAGAGGAAGGGCTCGGGCGTAAAGGGGAAGGGGGGAGGGGGCACGGGAGGGAAGGACACCGGTAAATGCGAAGCGGTCGAGTATCGGCGAAAAATACATCGTGGATCACCGCGGACGGGCACCGGCGGCGCGATTAACGAGCGCGCGTTACACCGAAAGCCCATTTCGCCGATATTTTCGCAATTATACGAGGCAGACGGATGCACGTGGTTCCCCCCGGCCATTTTCCTCTCTTCCCCCTTCCCTCTTCTTTCGCCCCGCGGTGCGAAATTTAGCGTGCACGCTCACGTCACAATTATACGGTCGTGCGTAATCACGCATAGTCGCTCCGCGTTGCGTTAACCGCACGCCTGACGTGCGCGATTCGCCCGCGTAGCGACACGATGTTAACGGGATTCATTATAACTCATTCGTCACCGACGCGTCTCTTATGCAGCCCGGCGGCGCGTCGAATCCCGTGCTTAACTTTGGAGCAAACTCGTGCGACGCCTATTTCCATACATCTAACATCTGATATACGTCGGACATTGTATTATAGATATTACACAGAAAACAAATAATTGACAATTTATTTGGTCTGTGAAGGTGGAAATCTCGAAATGCGAATTTTTATAAAATTGATACGGCATTTCAATGTCCATTATTTGTCCACATTTATCCATAAATAAATATTTTTTTGTTCACCTTGTAAAAAAAATGAAAAATAAAAAAGTTTCGTCATCAGCACTCCTAAGTACATTTTTTAAATTATATGAATTAAAATTTTAGATAAAAGGGTAGAAGCATATAAAATAATTTCTGACAAATTATTATCTAACATCTTAAATTTTTATGTTAGAAATAATAGAGGAGCTTAATAGAAAAACAATGTCAATATCCTAAGAAGGATAGAAGAAAAGAAAGCAATAGATTGTATTATTTATGGATAAATATGGCCAAGTGATGGACAATATAAATTCTCATCTTAAGGTGCCCACTTTGCAAACCTCTAACAGCTGATAATTTGTTACCTACAATTATGTTATTAATTAATATTATTTATTTGTACATGTTTCCCTCTTGCCGATAGATTTTCGAGACGTTACGTAAAGCACGAGAGACGTTCAATGCGATTGTATAATCACCGACTGTTTCGCAAGCGGGCGGTGTAAAGTAAATCTCGAAAGAATGAAGAAACACGCGAGAAAAAGGGAATATAGCGGAAAAAAAAGAGAGGAAAAAGTGCAACTGCTTGCACATGTCGTAACATATCTAATTCCGGAACGCGAGCCTCGCGACAAGTGCGTTTCGATCTATGTATAGCGATGATGCGGGACGTACAAGCCACCGCGCGACCTAATCGCCGTCTCGTCTCTCCCCGCCCGTCTCTCCCTCGTCCCCCTTTTCCATCGTTGCGCGATTTTCCCCGCGTGCCTCCGCCCCCATCTCATTCTCCCTCTCTCCGATCTCTCGCGTCGGGCTCGCGTGCACGAACACGTGAGCGAACGCACCGCCGCGTATTACAGCCGTCTCGCGCGCATAGATAGACCTGGTGTGCGCGCGCGCGCGCGCATGCCGTTAACTTCGCCTGACAGACAGTTCGGCGGCACGCCGATATCTCGCGATGACGCACGCACGTGCATGTGCGTGTTCCTCGTCCGTCTTGCCGCGGCGGCTGCGGCCGCCGCTACCACCCACTTGCCAACCATTCGAGAACAGATAGCGAGTGTTTCGCTCGGGCGTCCTCTTTGTTCGCGGACGACGTGTATGTACGTGAGCAGTCACGCTACCAGGGAAACGTAATTAACCCACTGGCCGCGGGAATGTATAAATCGATCGGTGAGCCCGCCGTTTCTTCCGACTTTGCGGTCTTCGTCATTAAATTTATCGACGCTAATTGCGAGACGAAATTTCCGCTCGAGCAATGGCTTTTACTCTTTCAGATTTCTGAACTATGTTATGCAACGATTACTAACATTAGCTCGCCCCACGAATGCATAATTTGATGCTCAGGCTCGTTAGTTTTCCTGAGTTTGCTATTCTCGACGTTATCTATCAACAAACAAGCCTCTATGCAAATCCGACGGGAAGCACAGATCGAGAAACGAGAGAGAGAGAGAGAGAAAGAAAAGTTTTTCTCGAAGTATATTACACAAAGTAATTATTAACATATTAATCGCATAAATGTCAGACACGATCGAGTACAGGACTTTCAGATGAAACAGTTTGCGGAGACTCGAAGACAAGCAGCCTTACTTGTAACGAATAGAGGCACGAATGTACGGAGTTTCCGAGTCATCAGTTAAGGCCCATTTTCGCGTGACATTAAGTGTCCCGACACTTGCGGTTGCGACAGTGCCACTATTAGTCTTCATTATGTATCGCGACCTCGCAACATATGGCAGTCGCGTTACCACGAAAACGAGTCTACGAGGATTCAAATTATTACGGGAAAATAATAACTCGGAATACAATTAACAAGAGAGAAGACAATTTGCTCTCGCCAAGAAACGCAAACTCAACCCAATTACGCTATACATTCAAAGTTCTTTTAATTTTCTATTATTGTTGCATTAGTTCTATTATTATCTCTGTATAAGTTAAGTAACGTTTAATTTAGCAATAGTAATATTCATTCTCTCTGAATTGCCATTTCAGTATTATTACATTTTGACATTATACACGTGATTATTAAATGCTATCGGATGGAAAGAAGTGTGACGAATGTGTCTAACAAATACAGTCTAAAGTGCAATAATGTTCCTTCGAGCGCAACGTGTATCGAAATATATCGAAAACGTTACATTAGCGTTGTGGAAAACTCGCCTAACGAGAACGGCACCTGCATCGGAGATGGCAAAAACGAAATCACATACGACGACGACGACGACTCGCGCGTATCGAACCCTTTTCAAAACGACGAAAGTTCTCGTTCGAAGTCGCCCGCTCTCGCGGTCGTCAACGGCAGCCGCGTCCCTAGCAAGTCGGAAATTTCTTTGGCAGGCACGTAGGAAATACGAGGACGTCCAACTCTTAGAGAGAAGCCGGCGACGGAAACTTTTCGGCAATGTTTTCCAGTTTGACGTATGGCGAGCGTAATGCATCGTCCGCGGTGTTTTATCTCCGGATAAAATTGGGGTTCTCTCCCTTCTTTAGATATCAATCTTTATCAGATTGACACGAGGCGCGAACCTAAATGTTGAATTCTTATATCCTTTTGCGTTATTATCGTCCACTGGTATCATTTTATTGGCCGCGAATCGACCGAGCGTGATTTCGCGATTTGAGCCCTTCGGGAAACTTGAGTTTTTGAAAACGCGAGCTATCCGGCGAAATCACCGGGTCATTCGATGTCGAATGCGCGACGGAAGCCGGCGTAACAAGAGCGCGAGCAAACGATCTATAATCTGTCGATAAATCGTGTACCCCGCGCGCGTTTCATTAACGTGCCGCCTGTTCCCGGTCCCGGCATTCGGCCAATATTCGGCGTACAATATTTCGAGCTGTCCGTCGGTTGGTCGCAACCGCGGTTACTACGAAGCGCTCATTATTCCCGACAATGAAATCCCATAGAATCGACTCGTCTCGTTACTCGTCCCGGTTAACTGACGCTAATTACGATTCCGGGAACCATTAGCCGCCATTGTTCTCTCTCGCGCAATAGATGCGCGATACCGCCGCCGTTCGGCCGCTCGTGTGTGTTTATGGATAATCAATCCCGCTGTCTTCCATTAGCTCCGACCAGCTGACCGCCCTCTTCCGCTTCTTGTCTCTTTTCCTTTTTCTACACTTGGAGAACGACGAAATCCGGTACGTGCGGTTACTCTACCGTGTAGAAACGTCGTATGACGAAATATACTGAATTCTATCCAGAAAGAGAAAGAGAGAGAGAGAGTGAGAGCTCTTCAGCGTGGATTTCTACAATTAAATTCGCGACCGTTTTCGATGGTTCAGAAATTGAATTGTGCCATCGAGGAATCGCATTCCGCGAGCGCGATTCGCATTTTCCGGACGAGCGCATCTTACATCATCCGCGTACGACTGTGATACCCAAGTGCCGATACCCTTTAAGATTCGATTGGCGAGAGCCCCGAGTGGGTATATCGATTTCGCAACCGCGAAAAGATGGGTATTTACGCGGCGCCGATATTTCCACGGAAATGCAGTCTACTTCGGGGGCGATTCGAGGGCGATGAAGATAGAATCCGATCGAACAGAAAGCGCGGATCCGTAGCTGTAGCTTGTTGCTAAGGAGAGCAGGAGGAAGCGGTGTCGCCGCCCGTTCAGTAGTGGAGGACACGACGTCTGTGCGGCCCGGGCGCGAAAGGGGGTGGTTGACGGCAGGGGGTGAACCGCCAGCGTTCTCTGAGGCTCGCTCTCAGTTGGTTCAGTGGGACATATCGATCCAGCGAGCGGGGTGAACCCCGTGGTGCAACAAGGGGTGGCAGGGAGGAAGGGTCGACTAACCCAACCATCCAAACCACCCAGCCGACGAACCATCCAGAGCAAGCATGCGTGGTTTCCCCCTCCCCGCTGGTTCCACCCCCCGCTGTCTCTTTACCGCCAACATGCCGTTCACCTCCCGATGCCCTCGAAGAGAGAGAGAGAGAGTGAGTGAGTGAGAAAGAAGGAGGTAGAAAGGGAACGGGGGAAGAGCTGGTCGGGCCTCCCCTTTGTACCAGCGGCTATATCCTGGACAAAGAGCTATCGCGCTCTTCGGCGAGAGAAAGATAGAAGATAAGCCCCGCGAACAAAGGAACCGCACTTTTTTGTCCATTTCAATTAAATCCTCATCGATATACTCTTGGCGGCGGAAGTGTTTCCGCGATACGGCCGCGCGTACGCGGCACCGTTGTTCGAGGACAACCGTATCTCTCGAGTTCGCCGAATTCGATCCGAAATTCTCGTCTCGCGTTGACGCGACCCGCATATTAATCCGCGTGCGTATCGTCCTTACGAATTGGCGATGCTTCCCATTGTAACGGCTTTTCTGAATTAATAGCGGCGCGCGGTGGCACTCGCGTGCGAGAAACGTCAAACGACTTGGTCGTAAATCCAACCGTTCATTGCTTCGTCGAAGAAACGAGACTCCAAATTGAATACGTCCTCGTTTAACATTCAACGCAAGTACATGTGATATAGTAACAAAGGAGTAAATAATGCGTCGATCGTGAATTTTATTTTCTTGGCGAGAATTGCCCGAGAGGACGAGAGAGATAGATAGAGAACGAGCACGCAGGCACGGATGGTATCGATTTTGCGAGTTGCTACGTAAGATATCAAGGTTTCGCGGCGCGGCACGGCGCGTATCTCGACGTGGGGTTTCCCCTTTAGCGAGGAGATCAGCGAGACCGCCACGGTGTCTTGGCGCGCGACGGCTCTTCCTCGTCTCTGTGATTTATAGCAACCTCCGTGATCACGATAGTTACGGCGGTAGTAGTAGCTGTGGGTGGTGGGTCGGTAGTATTCGCGTTCGTGCCCGTTGCCGATGGAACATACACGGTGTCCCTGGATCTCCACATTTTCCCTCGGATATCTCTCGATGCACTATCGAACATTCTTATCTTGTCTCAAAATCATATGTTATACGATGTAGAATAATAATAACTCGGATCCTTATTCGAGTATAATACGGTGAATTTATAACAATGTTCTTCGAGTCAAACCAACCTTAAAGATGCATGCGTGAAGATTATATATTGGCTGATTTTGTTTCTGAAAGTATATTAAAGGTTTAACATAAAAAAAGTCGAAGTTTTTATAAAACAACTTATGATTTTATCGACCAGGTGTTTTTTCTCACATTTATTTTTTAATACTTTTATTATAATTGATGCGTAAATGAAAAATCTTGTCAAAGTAAATCCTAATTAAAAGTAAAAGAAAGATAGCTTCATTATTTGGTTGTAATTTGAGCCATGAAAATTACATCCAAACATTTTCAATCGTTTAGAATTTGAAGATATTTACATTTTGAAGAAAAGAATCTCTGCGCAGAATTAATAAAAAACGTTATATTAAGAAGCAATCAAGGACACCCTATGGAAGGTGCGAAAGAAAGTCGACTTATGTGGCCGTGCTTGTGCACACGTCTTCGCTAACCACGATCCACCATCGCGTCTCGCCGTAATTCTTAATAAAGCTTTATAACCCCCGAGATGTAAATTACTTGTCGCCGCGACTCGATTAATAATAGCGTAATGTTACCGCGGTCGTAAAGGGATCCGGGACCTTTGTCATTTCGCATTTGCATTTTGTGCGTGTCATAGGACGATCGATTGAAAAATAAAAAAGAATCTATGGAAGAAGAACAAAAAGAAACATGTTCGACATAAGCGAATGAAAATGATTGCTGTCTATGCTATATGAACAACTTCGAAGAATCGGAATATAGAAATTAGATATATATTTAGACTATATGACATAGAATATACATAATATAAATATATATATATATATATATATACATATATATGTATATAATTTTTTTATAGAATTTTATATTTTATATATATATATTTTATATATATATATAATTTTTTTATAGAAAATATTAATTTTTCTACAAAAAAATTCAACGAAATATCTAGTAGCAAAATGTCTTGTGATACGGTTTAAAAAATGTTCATTTTCTAATCGACATAGTTATACCCATTTATTTCGCAGGTACAACTGACGTCACTACTACTGTATTAGTCATTAAATTTGCTGTTGTAACTATAATCTGATATGAGACGACCTGCGAACACGCTCGTTACAGTAGACGATAGATTAGCACGCGTGCATATAATCGTAACACAATTGAGCGCGGTTTATTATTCTACATAATGCAACGGCATCATCAGAAAATATATGAAAATAGCGTTTATTTATTTTCTGCCCGCGGACTTGTGACGTAAGTACTTTATTGCAAGGACAAGAGAAACTGATGTCTTTTATTACCGTTCCCTTCTCATGCTGTTAATAAATATAAAGTTGTGTAATCATTAATATCAAGAAAATCTAGAAACTAAAATTGATATAAAACAGTTATAAATGTAGAGAAAAGTGATGAATTTAAATATATCGTAAATAAAATAACTTTGAGAGAGAAAGCAATACAGAGAATTGGGAAGAAAGCGGATTCTATGCTATATTTAGAGAAATATATGCTCGATGCGTCACGGAGAATGTTTTACGAATTGGCAAAGAAACAGAGAAGAGCATACGAGCATGAAAGAGTTCTTATATACATAGATACGTACGTAAGTATATATGTACAGGGTTGAGTTTTTCACCGGAAGTGAGGAATTTTACGACTCTCCGCGTTGAGACGGTGGACATTTATAGTGACGTGACGTAATCTCGCAGCAATAAGCGCAAAAAGGATCGTGCGGCATTACCGATGAACAAAACTCGATCGAAACGACCTCTCTTTCTCTTTTTCCTCTTTCTTTTTTTTTTATTACCGAGAGTTGTCTGAAGGATATTGCGTCGCCTTTCTAGCTCGATAACGCCAGACGCCTTTTACAACGGCCGCAGTTTATAGCGCGACTTTATAGAATGAGTTTCTTTGGCGTATCAAATTTTAGTTAACTTGTTATGCGAATTTCTAAACATTCGCGAATTAACGACCGATAGCTTTCTTGTAATAATCGAACAAACACTAAAACATTTATAATTTTTAATTGTTTAATTTTTTATTTTAAGAAACAATCATGGGTATACAATTAAACTGGAAAAGGAGATTTATTAGCGCAGTTCGCAAACGTGTTCTCGCAATGTGTCTCGAGCGAACGAGAGTGTCGAAAAGAGATCGAGAAAATGACGGCGAGAATTTCGAAACATCTCGGGCCTCTTTAAATAACGCACTTCCTTCCTCGCGTGTCACTGGGTTACTGTGTTTTCCCCGCAAAACCCGCAGAAGAAAAAGTTTCCGTCGTGAATCTCCGCCATCCACTCATCTTCTCCTTCTCTCCCTTTCGCTCCCTCTTCGGCAACCCACCGTACGTTCTTCGGCCTACAGGCAGGTTCACCCGTCGTCGTCCGTGTGGCGATGCGGAGGTGGAGTATGAAGCGCCGAGAGGATAGGAAGGGGGATCGAGAACGCGGAGAGGGTTAAGAAACGCCGAGGAGAAATCGTAGGAGAACGAAGTCGTCGAACTGGGAGGAAGAATTATATCGCATCTAAATCATACACGACGCCGGCGCAAGGCCGTTTTATTTCACCGGTATGTTTTACGGGGTTGAAGGGAAGGATGGGTGCGCGGGATACAGCGAAGGGGCGAGATCTTTCTTCGTCGCGGATACATCCTCTCCGCTCGTTCCTTTCTACTCTCTTTTGCTTTCTGTTTTCTCTTCCTACCTAGCGAGAAACGAGCGCGCCTTCTCTCCCTTGTGGCGAATCAATACGAAAAATACAAGGAAAATCCATACTCGGTTCAGAGAGAAGCGACGCAGGTTTTTCCTTCAGTGTCAGAGTCGTCGCCGCTGCCATCGTCGTCGTCGTCGTCGTCGTCGTCGCCGAAACGATCCTTTGATAAAGCAGCGATGCATGCAGATAGCTTATAGGGAAGAAATGGACTCAATAAAAACGGTAACAATGGCTCGGGTGCGAGGTAACGTGGGCGTGGGTTGAAAAAAAAATGGGATGAAAGGGATCTCTGAAGGTGGAACTAAGAAAAAGAGCTTGCGAAGAAGGGAGGATATTCTCGTAAAAGCGCTGCAATTTCAATTCGATTAATTTAATTCAATGTTTACTTTTCTCATCATTTTATTTTTATCTATTATATTTAGTTTTATTTCAACTCACACTCTCTCTCTCTCTCGACGGTTTGTATTTCGCGATAAGGCTCGAGATAAAATTCTATTTATAAGTTTATGTATCATATCTATTCTGTATGCCAGTCTGGTACTAGTTAGCTCCAGATCCTTTCGCAAATATTCTCTATGCTCACGAAATTCTTAAGTATTCGGCGTGTAGGTTGCACTAGGCTCTCCCCCCTTTAAACACGCCATAATAAAACCTCTTCCAAATTGCACGTTAGACTACAACGCGGCGTCATTTAATCATCTACTCTTAGAGAAGACGAGTCGAAAATGACTCTTCGTCCGTCTCGGACCGCTCGTCATTCTTCCAGACACGGTACAATCTTCTCCCCATTCTTCTCCGTGGCACAAAGTAGCGTTGTTCCCAAGCAAGCCCAGATTTAACCGGGGTCCTCTCTTTGCCTTCTTTCCCTGCCCCTCGTGCGACTTCTCATTCTTTTTTTTTTTTATTCTTTCGGAGATGCGCTGCTCGTAAAATTTTTAAAAGCATCCTTCGGCAACTTTGTCTCCCGCTGAACCGTTCCCTCCTCTGCCCGCTGTCTCCTCTCGCTTCTCTTTCTGTTCTATTCTATCGCCTGGGACGACGCGATCATCGACGGGGCCGACACCAGACGTCCAAGGAAAATCACGATAATCCCCCCCCGGTCGTTTGTAAAATTTGGCGCGCTCGTAAAACCGAGAGAGACGGTAGTTACGTGCAGAGGAGTAGAGACAGAAGGGAGATATTATGAGTGGCCCATAGGAGGAGGGAGGAGAATGATCCCTTTCCGAAACGCTCCCGCAGTGCCCCAGCTCTGGTCGTAAAATCGTCCCAAACCGTAGGGACTTTGCCTTTCCTAAGAACATATCCGGAGCGTTTCCGAGTATCGATCCTAGGGCAGCGAGATCCAGGCCCGGCATTACAAGCAGCCCGAGCTAATTGCTAAGCCGAGCTTACTTAACGCAGATCGTTGGTACGATCGGGTCCTTTAACCGGCCGTAACGAAAATTAAGAAATACCTATCCGTTTTCAGGAATCTTTAATAAAGGGTTAGCTCGGTTTATTGACTTTTTTTATGAAGATTTGTTGTCGCTTTTGCTGTAAAAAATTTATCCAATTAGTTAGCTGTAAGCATCACTGGAGTGCCGGGTTTTAATTCCGCTAGATCGATCGAGAGAACGAAGTTGGTCTCGTAGTACAATCGCGAGGTAGATTTCTTTCCTTCGTCTCGGCAGATCGTAACGTTTTTACGTTCCTTCGTACGCCATTTCCGGTTTTCTTTCTTTCGTTGGCTAAATTGAAAGCGTATCCTTCTCTTCTTTCCATTCTTCTTACATTCGTGAATTTTTACGTTCGCAAAATTTTGCATTACCTAAATCTCGCGCCGAGTAAAGTTCAGAATTCATTTAGAACCGAGATGCAGAAATCGTGAGTTTACCGAAATCGATGGAAAATTCTTTTCATCGATTTATACGTTGCGATTCAAGCAAAATTCGAGGATCATTTTTGTCGTTCTTCGGGTTGGACGCGACGACGTAACGGAATCGACACCGTTTAAGCGTGTCCCTGTATCTTGAATTTTACGAGCGCCACAAAAACATCCCCGCGAGTCCGTCCGGCCGCGAAAAAGCAGCCTCGTAAAATCAGGAGCGGGGGTAGCCCGACAACTTTTGTCTTGGGCCCTTATATTTGCTATTTTCCATGAAGAAATAGTGAAACTTTGGCGCTCGCCGAGTTCTCTATGGCTCGGTCGTTCATTGTTTCTCGTGTGGAGCGAAGCTCCGAGCTTGCAGATCCAAATTCTCGATTCAGTTATGAGAATGATCTTGTTACGAGAATAATGTTGTCGTGCTACAAGTAATAAACGTATCTTCCAAAATCTAAAGACATAGTAATAATTTACAAATGCTCGTAGCATTTTTATTTGCAAAGATGTTTTACTACTTTTATATTTGTTTTGCGAGATGCGCGTAATTGTTTGGCTTGGTCTAAATTGACGTTAAAAAGTCGACTCGCTGTTTATTCTCGCGAGAGCAGGAGGATTTTATCCAGGAAAAAGTAAAATGTTCTGCCAGTTTACGAGCGTCATATTTCGTCTGAAAATAATGTGAGACTCGATTTACATGGCAAGAATGTAATCGTTCATTTTTATGCGGATCACCGCCGTATTATGAGATAATTCGGATTCACATGACTACTCGCAACACAACTCAGAATTTTATGATTCTTCATATTTTATGAACTTCGTATCTCACATAAAGTACTCTTATTTATGGTTTTTAAACATTTTTTAAAAGTTGTATATGTACACAGGTTTTCTTTTAGCAAAATCAACTTTCTATTAAAATACGTCTATGAGCATACTCTTAATTGAACTTAAATTAATTAAGATAACATTTGTTATCTTTTCGAAATAACCGATTCTATTGAAATGTGCGGATTTCTCTCTGAGGACGACAAAACAATGCGCGACTCTCGCGAATTTGGCGGCCGAAACCCGCACGACAAGGTCGTAAAGTAGAAAAGCGAAGGTCACACTTCTCAGCGAGAAAGAAATTCTGCATTCCTATGCGCACCGCGCTCGCAGATATGTGGTGCTGCGTGAGAAACCGACTCTTGCGATCCGTGACTATTTCAAGAAGAACGATCCTTCTCTTTCTCTTTCTTGCTCCTTCGCCATTCCGTCTCTCTAGCAACGTCGGCAGGCGTGTATCGCATTCGCGATGCTGCTCCTCCGGGGCCGGAAAGCCGCGACATCGCCGAGATTGATCCCCGAGCGCGCGCGTTTGTAATAGAACGCGCCGACTTTGTAACGTTTTCATTTTCTTCTTGCCTTCGTGCATATCTGATAACTTGGTCGAACAAACGGAAGTTATGCTACAAGTTTATTATATGATGGAGAACATCGCTTTTCTCAATATCTAACTAATAGATATTAACATATCTTTCCTCATTATTTATATATATTACATATATTTTTAAAAATTATTCATTAAAGTTATTAGTTTAATTGTAATATATAATTACAATTGGAAAATATAAATTTTCAGCAATAATTCTTTTTTGTATGTAATATAAATAATTTTTATTAAGATATCTAGAAATGCAGAAGAATAGAGGAAAGAAAATAATTTCATTGAAATTAATAATTTCAAGCATTTATTTATTTTACGTGAGAAGTTCCACATATGTATTTTTTGTCAAGAGTTGATGGAAATGCGCGCTGTTGGATGAAATGTCGCGGTGTCGGACGGTCTAATCGAGATACTTAATGAAATCTCGACGTTTCTCGTTAAAGAAACGAATAGTCTTTGAAGAACGTCGTCGTCGGGGCAACGACGATATTCGGGCTGACCTCGTTTCGTGACGGCGAAGACGTTAGCGGGGAGTCGTTTCTGCTCTCGCTCTCGCTCGTGCCATTTGTCCATCGAGCAGCAGCCGGGCTATTTTCGGGGTTTTATTCGGGCACCCGGTTTCTATCGTCCTTGTGTAATTCGCCTGGAGCAATGAAACACACGCGAGCGTCGTCTCGGCCACTCGAGAGAAATCAATTTTGACTTCGACCATTAAATCCGTATCGTCGCGCTTGCAAAAATCTCCGTAGGAACCCGGGGTAAGGCGAATCCGCGACAGAGATGCAAGAGCCGGGAGCAAAGACAACAGGGAAGAGGGAGAGGGCTATTTCAGTGTGTACTTTGCATTATTCGTCGAGTCGCTCGTTAAAATGGCGGTGCCGCCGCGGAAGAAAATTCACTCTGAGAGAGCAACATCGTTCTTCCCCGAATAGAAACATCCTCCGCGAGGATATTACCCCCGATTAAAATAATGGCACAGGACATCTGGCCTCTTCTTCGGTGAATTAATTTTAACGTCCCGATTGCGCCTCTTTAACGCGATATCCTGCTTCGCATTTACTTGATAATTTTAATTTCAACGTTTTGATATTATCGTTTAATGATCACGGGAGCGAATTTTACGTTCACGGTTGCTTAACGAAATCTGCACTGCCGATGATATATTTGATTCAGAGTTGGCATGAAACCGCGAATATAAATTTTTTCACGGCTTCAATCGATCGTTGCGACTGCAACGGGGCGTCTTTTGTCCCGGGGACAAGGATGCTGTTCCTTCAGCTTTAAGAAGGAAACTCTCAAAGGAACAAAAGGTTAGTGTTTGCCGCACAAAATTCGACCACGTGCCGAGGCCTCTTGGGGGAATACATCCTCCCTAGAACAGCGGTGGTGCCGGTGGTGATGACGACGGTGGTGGTTGAACTCTCGCACGTTTCCCTTTTCCTTTGTTCCGAAAGTTACGCTATCGCTTCTCGCCGTTGTCGTCGACCGCGCCGGGGTCGTTAATCGAGTGTGGATGACGTACCGATCGTATCTTCAAGTGAGACGTGACATTTTCCAACGTAGGATCATATTTTTCTCTTTTTTATTTTCTTTTCTCTTCAATCAGTCCCTCGTGGAGGAGATGACGTGTTCCGCGAGCGTTTCTCAGGTGTTGCGACTTGCGCCAGTAAGTGTAGTAAAATCGAGGCGTCTTGGCGAATTTAGGTCAGACGACTGATAAGAAAGGATTAGATGTCAAGTAAGTATGGCTCTCTCGATGATTCATCGCTGTCAATGAGTCATTTCATATCGCGAAGAATCTGTCTCGTGACTAATTCCAAATGCCGTGCATCGCAGAGGCGCGTAACACCGATTTAACTTGCACGAGTGTTACGTATCTTTGAAGACTTCGGAAACAATGGTGCCCTAAATAAATCGACTAAAAACTGGAACAAAGAAAGGAAATAAAATTTTTCCTTGTAATTTGTCCCTCGTGTTTTGTTCTCGGAACTCTAATTAAGTGCTCTCTTTCTATCACTTTCATAATGTACATTTTGTACGTTGTAAAAGATTCTTTCCCGTCGGATTCAAGAAATTTTTATTAATCTCAGCCATCCGAGGAGTTTTAGAGAAGAGTTTCGTTTGTCGTCCTTCCAAGAAAATCTCATCGAAACGGAGTAATTTCAAGAGAAACGCCGGAAAAGGCGAAGGCGGGAACGAGATATCCGTGGCAGGATGCGAGTCCTTTGTGTGGCACTGTGGCGCACGCGGCCTTCCGTCCTTTTTGTCCTAGAGGCACGCTTCTCTCAGCCAATCGATAGAACGCCTTGTTTTAATGCGAATCCCCATCGCCCGTCTCCACCCTTCGCCGTGTTTCCCACCGCTGCCACAATCCCCCCTGTTCCCCATTACTTCGCTCTTATATGTACCGCGATGGAGATATTGGGCTGCGCGGATATTTGGACAGCGGCTATCGCTGACGCCTTTTGAAAAATCGATGTTTCATCAATCAAGCGATATGTTACTCGCGCGCGCCGCCGGGGCGATTTTTCCAACTCGGCATTTCGCACACCCGATCGATCCCTGGACGACCGAAAACCGGCGACCGATCGCGCTAACGACTTCGGCAATCAATACCACAATGGCGAATAGATAAGAGTGATGCAGGATTACCATATTTGACAGAAAAAAAGATGAGGGTACATATTTCATTTAAATTTTTTTTTTTTGCCGAGAATTGACTGGTTTCGCATTAGAAAAACGACATTTCGTTATCAATTCATTTTCTTTTTAGCCGTCAAAACGGATATTATAGAAAGTAGAAAACTCGTCTGGAAAAACTGGGAAATTCGGAGAAAAGAGGAAACTGGAGAAGAAACTTTTTTAATAAAATCGAATAAGAGAGAAATGAAGGCTAATGAGAGCGAACAAGATTTCCTTTTTTTTTTTCCTTTTTAAATTCAGAGAATTTTACGCGGGAGTTGTAATAAACAACAGAACATCATATGCACTTTTCAGTTACATCTCCAATGATTCGCGCTCTCTGCTTTAAAGCTCGTGTTCGCATAAATTCTGTATCCGCCCTCTCTTTCTGTCTTTCTCTCTTTGTCTCTCTTTAAAGTTCCCTTTGTTCCGCGTGTTTAGCATCGATCGCTCGGAGCCACCTCTGCTCTCGCTAGCTCTCGCTCGCATTCTGCCAAAATTCTAGTAAACATTTGACCTTCATCTGAATATCGAAAACGTAATAGATGCTCTTTTCCTCTCTCTATCTCTTTCTTATGCTTTTTTTCGACATAATTTTCTCTAGATGTCCGAATCCAATTTCAATCTGTCAATCTCCTGCATTCGTGCATTCGGCACAGATGCGAGAGTACGCGAGTGTCCCCCTCGCGCGAGGGCGGCTTGTCGGAGCCTCGTTTGCGTACGTAAACCGAAAGCAGAAACGGTCCATAGCTCTTTCAGATTCGCTTCTTTGTTTCTGGTCGCATCCTGGATACGATCGATACGCGAGCGCGCTCGCTCGCGCTCACGCGACACATCGTCTTCGTTTTCTTCTTCTTTGTCCGCGAATTGGAAAATTAACGGGGAGATCTTTCCCGTATGACGGCATCGCGGTTGCCTGCTGACGCTGTATCGCGTCGACGTTCGCATGACGTGTGTTACATGTACGTGTATTAAATATTCGCGCGCGGGAGCAAAGGGCATTTGGAACGAATGCCAATTCTCGTCTCGCTCTTGGCCGCCGCGGCCTCGCTGTCATGTGAAACAATAACGACAATGGCGTGTCATCGAGTAACGGAATTGAAGGGGCCGCAGGAAAAGAGGCTATAATGCGATATGATGTGTGAAGCAGCCTGTCTGTACCACTCGTCAGCGTTACGCATCGCTTGACCCGAGGCCAAGAGTTGACTTTGACTTCTCGGATATTCGGATAAATGCGAGCTACCTGATCGATTATTGGAACACGGCCAAAGAGATTTATAGAAGGCAAAGAGAAATACGTTGCGGTATTAAAAGACTTTTTTTTCATGCTGAAAGGAAAGAAAAAAAAGAAGGCCAATGCGATCCGTATCGCGGACATTGATACGCAAGCGATTCGAACTTTAATTTAATGAACGCGGGCACATCGATCTCTTTTTTTCTCTCTGCTTTGATAAATTAAAACGAACGAAAGTTTTTACAGAAATTATTTCTATAGTGCTAAGGTAAGAAATCGTTACGAATGTAAAAAATATGAGAAATATCCTTCACTAATATCGATTAGCTTAAAATACTTGGTAATTGCGAACTTCGTTCTTGCATAGTCGTATGAATTTTTCGACAATTGAATCGATACATCGGGACTAAAGCGATCAATGTTGTTCTACAGGTTCTCAAGTAGAAGGACGAACATCCTTTGTTCGTTGCGTGATCGTAGTCGCACTTTATTTCTTTATCCTACGAACGTACGATCGATTATTCCCAAGGTATCGACGTTTTCCGTTCTAGAATAAAGAAACCGGTAAATGCAGATTGTACTGTCGATGAATGAATCGACGACGACGTCGCGTATTAGATTCGCGCGCTGATTGCTAACAGGACGATCTGGGTCATCGCTTTCACCCCGGGGTCATTATTTTCCGGTAATGTCGCCTCGAATTCCAGATGAGTTTGGCCTTTTACCGAGCGTCGCACGCCCGCGGTAAAAGCGCCATTTAAGAGGCGCGTAATAAAATGTGCATTAACGTCCCGCGGCCCTGGCACGTAGCCGCGCGGAGGTTAACGCGCGGCGTGCATTCTGCGTTCTTCCCTCCGTCCTCCCTTATTTCACCTCTTCTGCCTTCTCCTCTCTGCCTGTCTGCCCTTCCACCTTTGTCGAGAGACAGTGGCAATTTAGAATTTCATAACGAGAGAAAAAGGATTTCAAAAGCGTTTAATGCTTGTCGCCTTGCGCAGCTGACTTGGCCGCAAAAAAAAATGGAGAAAGAAGTAGGAAGGAAAGGGGGATGAAGGAGGCGAGGAGGAAGAAAAAGCCCGAGACGAAGATAGGGAGAACGACTATTATCGCTTTCGGGAGACAATGAGAGCGACTAATGGAGGAAAAGAAGTGCTTCAGCGCCGCGCGTTCCTTGACATAATTCTACGATCAAGATATCGGTAACGATACGGTAATTGCTCAGCGCAGCTGTTACCTTGTCCCTACTCTCCGCTAATTTTGCGATCGCAGCCGGAAGATATTAAATGCTGCGGGAGCGATTTCTTGTAGTGCCGAGTAAACGCACACGATCGGCGATTGATCCTTGATTTGTTTAGTTACGCCAGTCACTGTCCGTAGAAAGGTGTAATAATTGAATGCGTTGCATAAATTAATGTTTCGATCACTCGATACGGCGTGATATAATACCTAACGTTGTCGTGATGTAATTACATCACAACCGCGCAACAATCACGTAACATTTGTGATATTTAACATTATAAACATTTAACATTATAAACATTATAAACATTATTACCGCGGTATTTAAGTATCTAGGCGTTATAAACACGGTATTATTAAATATAAGGCGTTTAAGCATACGGGAACAAATTTAAATAAATCTTTTTCCCATTTTAACGTTTAATACATTTGGGATTGGTAAGCATGTGAGAATTCCCTTCGCGAGGAAAATAAAAATTCTTATCCGAGTTGTCGATAAGTTGATTACTGACGAGATAATCTTGCAGCGAGTGCTCTCTCGAGTACTCCTTACTCCTGATCTTAATTGAATCAAAAATCTTATCGATGCAGCTTAACTTATGAGTTCTATCGTAATGATATTTTATCGCTTTATCATTGAAGAGACGTGATCAAGGCGGTTTTGATTTTTCTGCTCCAATTCTTTATTTTATGAATATTGAGCCTTGACGAGCTCAATTAGATTATTTTAAAAATGCGAATGTGATAGTTGCACGCGTAAATAATAATTGACTTTATCTGTAAAAAAATAAATTAAGATGTCATTTTTTTTAATCCAGTAAAATTAAACTGAAAAGACTTTAAAAATTAAACAAAGCTTCTATTGTCTGTAATTAGAAATAATTTCAGATTTTAAATTACATTCTAATTTTAGGTTTATCCCCATAGTTTCATTGAATTTAGGGTGTAAAACGCTATCATGCGAGGCGACTAGCGTGACGGTGAAGGGTTAAGCGGTTGCGGCGACCGAAGAAACTCCTCGGGCGCGGATCCGAACGTACGCTTCCGGCTGCTCCTTTCCGGTCTTTCTGTCTAGTCGCGTAGGAGTGGAATTACCCTGCTCGTACGGGGCTGGCAGGATGCCTCACCCTAACGCGATTAACGCCAATTTACACCGCGCGTTGGACACGGAGAAAGCGAGAGAGCGAATGTCGAGAGGGAAGGAGAAGGAACAAGAGCAAGAGAAAGGGAGAGATATTTTCACTTTCTCCTTTATTTTTTTTTGGTCCTTCCGTCATTTCTGTTCCGTCAAACAAAACGAAGCGCTTTTCGAATTCTTTAAACGTTTATCGCATATCTTTAATTCCGAATATTCCAGTCATTCAAATATCTCCACTCGAGGAAATCTCGTATTCAATCCTGTTTGAATTATTCGGACGATATGATTATTCGAATATTTCCAATCCTAACCGGCGGGTGAGGGCGAGCATGGAAAAATCAGCGGCTGTTGCGTCTCGCATGTTGAACGAGCGAGCGAATGAACGACCAACCGGCCCTGGCGAAGAAACTGTGTTACTGCACCCTCTCTCATGCCCCCGTCGATCCCCGGTTGTTGCCGCTTTCCAAGGCGCCATCGTGAATATTCATGAACCGTGCGCGCCTGTCGCCGTAGTCATCCTCCCGGTCGTCACGAGACGTCCCGTCGCACGGAAATTCGTAAGGGAACTTCCGGGGGCGGCCGCGAGGCGCGAGGGGATGGAATTTCTATCGAGTTTTTGAAATGAGGGTGGGCTCGCGAGAGCGGAAACTTTTTGGCAGGGATTGAAACCCATGTTAATCCCGATGACGCCAGCGAAAATGTGTCTCGTGCCAATCGTCGCCATGAATCGTGAAACGAAGGTTATTTTACACGAGGGAAAAGTGAAATCTCGCGCCTCAATGTCGACGGGTCTCTCATCGTCGTGCGAACTGTGAATGGATGGATTATGTTTTTTTTTTTTTTTTTCTTTTCGCGCATCTGCCGTCGAATCTTCGGTTTCAAATCCCTGCGCTCGTTTTAGACGGCGATTTCGCGAGTAGTCCGGCTTACGTCGCCCGGCCTTGCGAAACACGAGTGCTTAGAGCCTTTTGCGCGGCGACATTCGCTATTCGCCGTACGAAGAAGGGTACTTGAAGGCGGGTCCAGCTGTTGTTTCGTCAGCGATTGGGTCAGCAGCGCGCTTGGGAGCGCAAGAGCCTCTTGAAGAGTGCATTGAATTTCGTGTCCCTTTGCGAGAACCGGCCTGGAACGGCAACGAAATATCTGGTATAAGAATGCGTGTACGAACGGTCCTCAACGTCGTCTTCAAATATTCATACGTCGCAGAGATGGAAGATACTCGTTCGTGGTTTCTAGTGCACACAATGTGGTCTATCAAAACCGCTTGTTCCGAGCGCTCGAGATATTTTAATCGATCGGCTGGTGTTTATTACAAGAATTTGTATTGTATAATCACATATAACGTATAATCAAGATGAATATTGTGCAGACGTGACGATGGCAGTTTCGAAATATTATAAATTAGAACGTGTACGAGATAGCGAGCCGGTAATATTCCTCGCGCGTGGTCCGCAATTATCGGTAAACTATTACGCGATATGCACACGCGTGCCACATATTACGCGCGGAGGCGGAACGTGTTCGTGCAAGATGGTGCTTCGCGTTAAACCGAGACACCTCGCCCGTTGAATCGATCCTGACAACACCTGCACACAATCTCTAGACACCGAAATTAGTCATCCCGCTTTTATAGGCCGAAAGCGTGTCGGGGCTTGAGAAAGCTCGTAATCCTTGCGTCACTCGCGGCGTATCCGATATCGAAGCCACCTTGTAAAACGAGACGCCCGTAAATTTAAGCGTTAGAACATTCTGACTGAGGCTTACCTCATGTGCAACCTCAGTTTGCAACTGTAAACGCCCGTCATTCTTTCGAGCGGCTTGGATCAAGGAAATCAATCTCTCCAATCTCCTATGTCGTTCAAACTTCAAAATCTGTTTAAAATCGGATTCAATTCGTGTGCTGTCTTACGTTGCTTATTTTGCGCCATGTAAATTTATTTTATTGCACCGCAGAACGGCACGTGCACTGTTGCGAGAGATTCTAAGAAAAAATTTAGAATTAGAGAGAGAAACGATTTTTTCATCTACGAGGTGTAATTATTATCGCTGTCATTAAAGTATCTGCTTTCAAAGGATTATATATAATTTATCTCATATGATTCTATTTTACGTGACAATAAAACAGATTTTTCTCCGTCAATTTACTTTTACGAAATGTGCTCGGTGCATTTCTGGTATTTTGCGAGTTGCGACGTGAGAGGATTCTCCGTGGAATCTCATGGACGTGAATTCCGGATCTAGATGACTCCGGACTCACGCAGGAATTTCGTCATTGACGGTCGGTCGGTCATTCGCTGCGGTTTAGAGACAGAGCGCTCCCGCGTTTACGGTGCTTCACGAAACCCCGCACGGTTTGCGTCTTACGAAAAAAAAAGGAACCACCGGGAGTTGCACGTCGAGTTCTCTCTCTCTCTCTCTCTCTCTCTCTCTCTCTCTCTCTCTCTCTCTCTTTCTCTCTCTCTCTTTCTCTCTCTCTCTTTCTGTCTCTCGGATGGATCGCGTGCCCGCGTTCCGTTCTGTTCCCGAGGTGACAGTATAACGACGCATCGCGACAACGTAATTTTTCCGTGCACGGTGTGCCGCTGCAGTTAAACGATAAAACCGTGGCTTCACGGAAGCGCGCTTCGTGGAAGCGCACTTCGTGGAAGTTCGTCTGCTTCGAGTGACAAGGCGATTGCACCTGCCACGCGCTGCGTTGCGCAATCGCGACATGCATGCTTCCTAACGTAATATACGCGCACATGATCGCGACGAGCGATTGTAAAAGCGATGCTTAGTAATGCGCGTTTTTTTTTTCACGTCGTATCGTAAAACAACGATCGTTCTTTTTTCAGTATAATTTTTTCAAAAAAAAAAACGTATGCAAGTACAGTACAAATTGCAACAGGAAAAACAGGTCTGATACAAATTGATTCGCTTCACACCTTTGAAACCAGATACTTTAATGACAGTGATAATAATTGCACCTCGTGGATGAAAAAAATCTCTCTCTGATTCAAAATTTTTCTTAGAGTCTCTCGCAACGACGCACGTGCCGTTCTGCAGTGCAATCAGGACGGGGCGTCACTGGGTCGTTGTTTCGAAACTCGTTCTCGCTCGACCTTGGCGCGCTCAGCTGTCCCGCGGTGATCTCGTGATCTCGCGCGAGAACTAGGCTCGAGAACGTAATCGGTAATAGGAAGAGAAGCGTCGGTAGATGACGAGGGGCCGAGGGAGATGTGCGTGGAGGGGAAAAAATGTCGACCCAGTTAGGAGGTAGTGTAGAGTTCAAGCTCTGGTACAATGCAGGCAACCAATGCCCGACCTGTCCCCTTTAAGGGTCCGGACCGGTGGGACCAGCGGTCGGTCCCCCTCTCCGTCATAAAATTACAATCCTTTTGCCTTCAGAGAGAGAAAGAGAGAGAAAAAGAGAAAAGAGGGGTGTAGCTGACCGCTCTCTGCGCGAACAATAGGGGGGGATTTATAGAACGCACCCCGTGTTGTTCGCGCGCTACAGACCCACATGTGTGTATGTGTGCGCGCACCAGAGAAACGACTTACTGTACCCGGGGAATAGGTTCCCCGTGTTCGTAATAATCACCCTAACCCTCCCTTTTTCTGGACTTCGCTTTCGTTCGTGCTACGAAGATCACACTTGTGGGCCATTCTCACAAACAGTCGTCAAAGTTAACCGAGATTCGACCGATTGATGCGTATGTTCCGCAAATCTTCTTTCGAGGGACGATATCAAACGGTGTTTATCTTTATTGGAGAAGCGATTTGATAGATGAAATATAATGCAACTAGGGGCATTGAAAGGAAGAATGTCGCTATAAGTCTACTTGAGATTATTTGATGCGTTTTGATTGACAGCGTTAACTCGTATTGTAATCCGTTAGGTGGTCCAGTTAAACTTGAAAGATATAATTGTTGCTTAATACAGTTATTGTAGTAAGTGTAATTTCTAAATGTTTTAACAGATCACAAAGATATGAAAACATCCGGACGAGCAAATGCGGATCATCGATATAGATATAAATTCACTGGCGTTAACACATCGGGAACCTTTATATTATTTATTATATTCATATAATACTCAGCTTTTACAAATTGAAACGATATTCAGCGTGAAAAATCACCATGGCTGGTTAAACCATGTTTATTGCATGCTCATGCAATAAAATACAATAATTCTATCAGAGAGTAATTTTTCGACGTATTTTCAGCCATTGTCGAAGCAGCATAAAACATTGCACGACGCGACTTGATATGAGTTATTCACTTGAATTACGACTCTCTTTCTGCCTCTTCTTTTTTTTCCAAGTCCTCTTGTAAAATCTACCGTTCGCGTCTATATCACTGTCGGCACTTCGATTATTTGTGAGCCAATCGTTGCCGGCGCGCGCGTCTGTATTTTCGCGTCGCGATTAATTGAATCGGCAACCTCGGCAATCTCAACGAAACTTGACTCGATATTAATTTCCAGCGCGGCCTCTCCGCGCTGTACGCGATCCGCGTTTGTTCGCGCAGTTTCAATTTACGACCAGACAGCGCCGCACGACACCGGAAGAACATTGTCGCCCCTCGATGCCAAAAGTTTGCCGGTTCGCAGACACGAGTCGCCGCGCGATCTTTATCGCAAAACTTTGTTCTCCTCTTTCAGCTTTGTCTTCTTTCCTCGGCGGCGCAGTGGGAAGCCTTCTAATTCACATGGAATCATCGTCTCCCAGCGCGGCGTCACGTTTACGAACCTTGACTCCTTATTCGCGGCTCCCATTCCCGTCCGTTTATGCCGCCGATATCGTACGATGCTTCGGAGCTGCGTCATTGGTGGAAAATATTGCGCGAAAAATTGCGATAATTCGATAATTTTCTTGGCAATTGACCCGCGCTCTTGTTCCTCGCAAATGCGCGCGTCATTGTGATCGTGCAACTGCTTCACACTCATCTATCTTGCTAATCATGAATATATTGAGAAAATTGCTAATGTTCATTTCTATCAATGTAGATTAACTTTAATCTCGGTTTAACTTATCTTGTATCTTTTTTAAATTCTTAGAATTAGAGAAAGATAGAAAGTAAGTTAAACCGAGATTAAAGTTAATCTACATCGGTAGAAATAAGCATTAGCTAGATTGATAACTAATGTATCGATAAGAAGGACGTAAAGACTGACGCAAATTAAACGAAAAGATACTAAAGTTTTCACATTGAATCATTGATAACGAGGAAGTCCAGAAATGCGAATCGAACGATACGTCGCCATCGATCACTCCGGCGTATCGGTCAGCGATACGCATCGAAATGCGGATCGGATAAAAAGGTGCTATCGCAGTTATCGCTATAACGGGGCCGGCTAAGATGAACCCTCGCGACATCGACGATGACGGAGGATCATGGCTATATGCAACGATCGATCGCAAAAGTCTGACCTTACGAGATTGTGAATTCGTCGAACTGGTATTTTAAATAAATTTAAAAAAATTATTCCATATTAAAAATGCGATGAAAGTATAAATAATTCATGTACCACGTAACAAAGAACAGAAAATCTTTTTTTTCCTTCTCGCGACGTACTGTTTGCAAAACGAATGTTAATTGTAACAGCATTAGTCGCGCAGAATTGAGAGAATTCTGCGAAAAATGCATTCCTTTCCAGCTCCTAATCCAGTGAGAAACATTTTTTCTAACTCCAGTTACAATAAATTATAATCTGTTTCTTATCTGAGGAGATTCAGTAGTAATTCTTATGTGTCTTCAAAGTGAAAAATATAGCAAAAAGAAATTAAGGAATTGGAGTTAAATTCTTTTTATTCAACATTTGTCTTGATTACAATTATGTGGAATTAAGGCTCGTTCTTTGTTTCCCGAGCGATTAGGCTATCGCGAATATTTTCCGTCTCTCACCGCGGTAAAAATAAATTCTGAGTAATGAGAGGAGATCCGTCCTACGTGCCGCGTTGCACGCCGATAAATTCCGTCAATCAAGGCAGGGTGACGAAACCGCAAAGGAGAAGCGATATAGCCGGATATGCCTCGGCCGGCGTTGCACCGGGGGTTCGCGACGAAAGCGGGAAAGGCTCGCCGCTTCCTGCTTCGGTTTCCACCGTCGCCCGGTGCGCGCATAATTTTCACGCGGCTCGCGTCTTCCTCCCGCCTTTGTTCTTTTGTGGCCGCTGAGGCCGGCCGTCGCCGTCGTACCGTGGCCGATATGCGGCGCGATTAGGAAAACACATATAGTCGCGCGCGCCGCGGTCGGTGCAATGCGCGCACCGATCGCGCGCGAGGCTAAGGCCTCGTCCACGTCATCGAGCGACGGTAGCTGCCGCCGCGCCTGCTGTTTTACAGCCACTCGACACTCCCGTTGCACTCGACGAGCGATTCCGTTCGCTCGCTCGCGAGGATATTGCATGGGCGAGAAAGCGGCTGCTGCGGCAGGGCTTTCGCGGCGCTTCCGGTCGGGGCCCGGAGAGCAACAAGATAGAGCAGCGCGCGAGAGCACGGAGAGTGCGTACGTACATATATACGTACATACATACATACGTACATACATACATACATGCATACATACATACATACATACATGCATACATACATACATACATACATACATACATACATACATATACATATATGCATACATACATACATACATACATACATACATACACCGGCGCGAGAGTACTGCGCGGCGCGGGTGACGAGAAGAGAGAGAGAGAGAGTCGCGCGCGAGAGAGGGAGGAAACGACACGGATAGGACGACGATAGAGGCAAGGGCGCCGGGGACGGTTGGGCGAGAGGATGAGGGGACCGGCGGGGACGAGGATGCGGCGCGCAGCCAGCTGACTCGGGAAAGTTCGTGGACGACCGTCATCGAACCGAAGGAATGGAGGATAGCAGCACCGGCGCACGGCCGATGCAGTCGGCTGCCACCGGGGAGCCAGCTGACTGGCCGGCTCTCGGGCGTTTCCGCCGCCTCTCGGCCGCCGTCGGATCTTTGTCCGCCGTTGTGCACGAGGGTACCGGCGAGCGACCAGCCGCTGTCAGTTGGCGCTGTGACACCGGAGGGAAGTAACGGTGCCGTTCCGAGGAACGACCCAGCACCGGAGAGAGAGAGAGAGAGAGAGGGGAACAGGATTAGAAGGAAGGAAGCGCGAGGACGAGGCAGAGAGAGCGACAACGGGGAAAGAGAACGAGGGAAAAGGAAAAAGAGAGAGGGAGAGAGAGAGAGAAAGATGATCGGGAGTGTACAACCGGGAAATTAACGATCGGCGGGGACCGACGTGTCGTGGAAGCCAGGACCATCGAACGACACCCTCTCACCATTGGACGAGTAACACTGCGCTGCCGGTGTCGAGGAGTCTCGCCGGTGCCGTTTCCATACATTAGGTTAGGTCGAGGGAGGCCCAGGTATATCCATCGAGGCGGAGCTCGACGCCCATCGCCGCCGCCGCCGCCGCCGCTGCCGCCGCCGCCGCCGCCGGTCCCGACAAACGCCGCGCCGAACGGAATCGTGGAATTGCGGAGGCAACGAGAGCGAACGTGGCGAACAAATGGGAGCGATCGTTGAGAGTAAGATAATGACGGCTGTGATATAACGCGGGAGAGAGGAAGAAGCGCGAGTCGGTGCTTGCCGTTTTTCCGCGTGCGGAGTGCATTCGCGACATCGTATATGCGTGCCGATAGATTCGCTCGCGCGAATCGACGTGACGTCCCGAGGGGCCGAGGAAGGGCAGTCCGTCGTCAGCGGGAGGAGAGTCCGTGCGGGAAAGCGGAAGGCGGTCCACGACACGCTCGCCGGTTCTCGAACGAGCGCCGGGGGATCACGAGGACGGCTGCGATTCCGTTCGGTAAGTCGTCAACAGTCTGACGTTTACTTACTCCCCGATCATCAATTCGGCAAAACTCGCGTACACATGGGAGCCTCGTTCGCCGACGAGGGGAGAAAGAGAGAGAGAGTGAGAACGATCGATGGCCGACGAGTGCACTCGCGAAAATGATGTTGCACCTAACTGGTGGAATGGCCTTCGCCGATTACGCGAGCCAGTCTTTCTCCCACGTCGATGACGAATTGCAATTGTGCGTAAAATTGTACGTTTCGTGAGAATTACGCTATCAAATGGGTCAAACACTCGGGCGAAAATTGAAAAACCGTGGAATCAGTGGGGTTCTAAAAAGACGATCGAAAAGTATTTCAAGAGCGAAGTTTGATGAAAGAAAAAAAGAACAGGTTTCTATTGAAAATACGTGAGATAGTAAACGCACGGTTGGGAGGAGAAAATTTAATCAGATGCGCAGGCAATAGGAATGAGTAATATTCACTCGCGTACGGAGGAAAACGCGAAAAATTTAAAAGCGTGAAAACTGCCGTCGGGCACTTGCGTGGCGTTCTGCACTCCCTGCAATTTGCATCGAAATTGGCCTTGCGAAGTCGACTTTCGTCGATCGGCTTATTAAGCAATCATATACGTCTCGATATTTCTTTTACATATGTATATATGCACACATCGCGCGAACAATCTATCATTAAGCGGTATAGGCGAGCGTCCGTCCGTCTGATCGTGTTGTAATGTGCGATTATCGGATTACTCATCCAGCGAATTCTCGCGAAAGACTTTTTTTTTTTTTCGCTTACCACAGGCGCTTATAATGCCCGCCGCCTGCAACGTTAACGTTCGGACAGCCGTGTATGACTTGTACGACTTGACTTCGCGTTTGATGCGAAAATGCGAATCAGACATCGCGCGTTTGGCATGTGGCGGCGCGAGAATACACGGAATCTTTGTCTCTCTGGCGGAGCGCACTTTACGTGTCTAGCATTTCCGTGAGAGAGAAATCTAATGTGGCATATAAATATCGTGCCGCGCGCGCAGCGTCGCGTGATGGATCATCGTGCAGCAACGTTCCTAAATTTTAATGGTCTCGAACGCGATGCCTTGTTTAACCCATTTAGAGGGAATTAGTCGTCGTAGCCGGCTGTGCACGACCCCGCCGTCGTCGTCGATCGGCGAATACCCGGTTAGATGCCGTCGTATCATAGCTATCGTACGGATAGTTACGATATGGGCCAGTGATTCCAAGTAAAAAGTTCCCTCCGCTTCTTGTATCTCGAATATAACACTCCGATGCATTTTAATGCGATTTACGTAACCCTCTTACCGCATACGCGGCTTTATGGGTATCGACTTATCGCTAAAGTTCTATTTTACCCCGGGATTCAAGACGACGACGACGACACAAAGAGCCCAGCCCTGCTTTAAGTTGTGTCATGCATAATTTCTCCGTAAGGTGGAAATTGGATTGCGCAACGGAGAACTAATGGCGACTGGAATCCGCTGGATACCCTCCCCCCTCCCCATTCACGATAAATGCATCGGTATCTCTTTCTAAACTGAGAGAAAAATATAGTTACTTTTGCCCTCAACCACAATTTTATAATATTTCTAACAATAAATATGATTAACTTAACTATACGCATCATTATGTTAACTATAATTTTCGTTAGAAATGTTACAAAATTGGTTGGGGCCAAAAGTAACTTTATTTTTCTCCCAGTGTACGCCGACGGTAGCGGACGCTGTTCCGTTTGCACTCTCAGATTAAAGGATTTGAAGGGCCATTCTATTATACGCACGCGAAGAGGCGCGGTCGCGAGGCACACATTCATTGCGACCAGTTTCCCGGGTAGCGCACCATCTCGTCGGTGGCCGACGAGAGACGCGCTCAATAGCGGTCGTGTGAAACGAGCTCGACGCACGTGCGTTCGTATCTTCCACGTCACGTTTCGCGATCACGCGAGCGATCGTTCGAACTTGCGTTGCACAAAGTAGACGACACCGGGAACTCACGTCGCTCGGTGAACCTAGGTTTTTTTACTTGTCGCTCGGGTTCATTGTGCCCACACTGGAAATCTCCCAGAGATAATGATCGAGCAGGACTTTATGGTTTTATGAGACTCAGCCGCTGTCTCACACACGTTTAATTCATGTACATACGAAGTATCACAAAGTTGCAACTGTTGAGTCATTTCGTTCGATTATGTAAACTCGCTTGGAGTCCAACAGATCTCCGGTCGTTGAACATTACGATAGGTATTTTCTCATTGTTGCAGGGAAAGATCGATAAAAGTGGAAGTTATTTCATATACGCTAAGTAAAATAAATTATAAGGAAAACGCGATTAAACTGATAAGTGAGTCTTACGTCTCATTTGATACTTAATCGAAAGTGTCTTTAAATTTACTTTAGTAGTTTATTACGGTTTTCACAATTTCACCTTAGAAGAGACGCTTAATGGAACATGTAGAAAAACCGCGAGGAAAGGGTCGATCTTACGGCGTGTGTGTACGTGTGTGTGTATGTGGGCATGTAAAAAGAGAGAAATGAGGGACACTGCGATAATTCGACGCGAGCGATCCGCTCGAACCGGCCCCGATGGAATTGAATTCAAATTAAATCGAATTTATTTGCGGATCACCGTGTCCCTGCCGCTATTCTCGCTAACAACGCGAATCTCTTTCGCCATTCTCGCTACCTTCGGAACTTTTCCCATTTCCCATTTGCGATATATAATTACGTATATATTTTCTCGCTCCGTAATAAATCTTTCGCTAAAAGTTGCCAATCTCGCGCGACGCTTCCTCCATTAAAAAAAAAAACACAAAATCACACGTGATGCGGTTTGAAATATTCACAGTTATCGTTAACATTCGTATCTCGCTCTGGGATATTGCGCAGACTGGTTTGCGAAATTGCATTGCGTTAAGGCGAAATGCGTTACGTGTGATTTAATAATTAAAGATTAAAGGGAAAACACGCTGGCAAATGTTTGTCCAGACTTTTTTTTGCTGACGCAAGGTCTGGGCAAATATTGCCGCGGAAGTCTGGCACAACCGGCGGGTATCTGTATGCACGCGCGCACGCACGGGTATACCGCGGCACCGTCGGACTCGCGCAATTTCGGTCTGGACGCGTGTATTTCCATTCCGTGCGGGGGCAAAAGCGCACGGAAACCTGGGGAATTGCGCGGTCATCGCGGCGTTTGGACAGTCCTGCACGGTGGCCTTTATTGGCACGTTGACCGCGGAGGTTAATTGATAGGCGTCCAGCCAACCGGATTTGAAGTTCGGTACGTCGGTTCGGCGCTTTTAATTAGAACGCGCGATGTACCGGAAAAATTTCTATGTCCGACAACGCTGCCGACCGATGTACCGTAAATTCCTCTCATCTTCGGTGAACTTCCTTTCCCGGACATCGGCTCTTCTTGATCATGCGATCGCGGAACATATCAAAGAGCTTAATTCTGCAAAGACGATATGCTCACCGAAGACTAAAATTTCTATTTGTTTTTGTCGAGAGAACTCTCGCCTCCGCTTTTACCTTGAACACAATGCTTGTATGTAGGTGGGTATAAGTGATGTTTCTTAACGAGAAATTAATTCTTGCGGCGAGGAGCTCGCGATCGTGGCTAGATTCGAAACGAGAAATAAAATTGATATCAATATATACCCCTCATGTTAAAACCGCATAATATAAACTATAAACAATACCGAATAATATCGGTATCACGAAAGTTTCGATTACACATCGATATTTAGTATCCAATAGCGGCATTGTCAAAGATTTTTATTCAGCTTGAATTGAATCTTCGCATATCTCGCTTTCGTCGAGAGATTGAAAATACATGTTCGCGGACGTGAGATGCGTATATTTCTCGAGCTGCGGTGTGGCCACTCCTGGGATCGTTGTTCGCAACTTATTAGCAGTCATTGCTGGCCCGCTTCTACTTAATGCATCGTTTATTGCGTTAGCTCTTCGATGCGTCGCCGCCGCCGCCGCCGTCGTCGTTGCTCGGCGGCGTGGGCGAAATTCCATTCCGCGCGCCACGAGTATCGTAAGTTTCTCTCGAAGCCATCGAGAGTTATCAGGACGACCCTTTCTACCGGCTAATGCCCGCCTAAGGAGCTACCGTGCCTAACGATGCGTTACGACGATTGTCGAGAAACGAGCACGAACGCCCACGAGGTTAACACTTTCACAGACGATAAATCTTCACCGGCCAATCGGCTGTCGCGAAATTTTGTGCCGCTAATGCCCTGGCAATTAGCCGTGCTGCTTTTTCTGGGAGACTATGCTTGAACTTTCAGCTCCGAACGAACCGAACTTTCATTATCTCCATCTGTCATTCGCGCAAATTAAATTGTTTATATTTAATATTAATTATAAAACATGATACGCGTACAAGTTTTACACTTCACACGTGAGAGAATATTTATGTATATTACTTGCGATAGACAGTAATTTTTGCTATTATAAAGATTACGTATTTAATAAGAATTTTTTTTCTTCTGTCTGGAAAACGAGCTGTCTGGATAAAAGTTAGCAGTTGCTACGTCAATATCTTGATGTAATATTAAAGCGTTTCGCCGCGAGGCTCCGATCTTCGATCGCACGATCATGCGCGGCGAGCACGATGATTTATCGTGCCACGCTTTACAACAAAAAAAAAGAAGCGGCGGAGCATTATCAGGACGTTGCGCCTGCCTTTTTGTAACGCGTTATTGAGGGTCCGTTGTTATCGTGCAAAAGGTTTTTCAGATAACGGCCTGTTGAACATGCATGACGCGCAGCACGAATTTCAATTTGGCGAAATTTTCGCTTCCCACAGCCATTGACGTATTCTCGATAATTTTCAATTTTTCCTTCGACTAACCTGAGAAGTGTGGATACCTTCGGAAACTTTGATTTCGACCGACGTGTCGCAATATCTTCAGGATTGCATAATGAAGGAAACAACTTTCCATCTACAATTCTTATTCTCTTATTGCATTTTTAATATTTTTTTTTTTTGGTACACATTTCACGAATTATGGTAACAATATAATGCGTAGCTCCTAAGATAATAAATACAGACTGTCAACGCGTCCGTTTCGACTTGGCACGGAAGTCGCGTCGCGTACGGTCCAGCGTTCTTTGTGGGATCCCGTTTAGCATCGTCCCGCCGCACGTAGTACGATCAAATGTCGCGCGGTGATTTTATGCGTTCGCGCGCTTCGCCGCCACGCTGACAAGAGAAGCCGGGGTGTCGAAAGTCGGCCACGGACGTTCTCGCGTAAGGTCGTTACGTCACATAATCACGATCCGACGAAAATTGCTAGCGATCGCCTAAAGACGGCGCACCAGATAAATCACATCCTCCCGCGCCACCCGTCGTTTGCGTCATCGTAAAAGCTATTTTATTTTCCGCATTTAGATACGGGTTACGGGTGAAAAGATGCGCGCGTGTAATCGGGTGAAAATACGAGCCATGAAAGCCAATATAGTTTCGGTACGGCTTGGTTTTTGATGACGCGCGCGCGCGCGAGAACCGTTTCGGTTGGTGTCAGCGATGCCGCATTTTACCTTTTCCGTCGAGAGTCAAAGAGTCGCCGAAATTACGGCGTTTCCGATCGCCGCCTATCGCCCCGCGCGCGGAGAAAGCAGACCGCCCGAAAACCGGGCAGTACATAGAGCATGGAATAACGATAAAAATTCCGGGAGCGTGTTTTGTCATTCTCTCACCACCGCCACCCTCTATTTCTATTTCCCTGTCATCGCCGGGGAAGCCTCTATCGTATCGGGGGCGCTCTATTCACGGCTCATAGATTCTTAAAGCTTTCTCACGCGGCGTCGACTCCGATCGGCATTTGCATCACAACGCGAGAATCGTTCGTAATATACGGCGGACGATGCCATAAGCACGGAAGCATCGATTATTCTTTTGGCCGCTCCCGCCGTTATCCGCCGTCGCGATTGCAGTCCTTTCCCGTGCCTGCCTTTCTCCTTCTCTCTCTCTCTCTCTCTGTCTCTCTCATTCCACCAAAAGGACATACACGATGTTCGCATTGTGCATTGTGCATCCTCGCGCCGCGGGGAGGAGGAGGGGAATCTCAAAGTCGACCGAATCGCGCGACTTGTGTAAAATCGATGAAATAAATTCCGTTTCGCCACCTCGAGACGCGCCATCGCAATTTCAGGACCTCTCGGTGTCACTCATGTATTCTGCATATTGTCATGCCGTCATTTTACTGGAAATTGCGTGTAACGTGTAACATTATGCGGCGGGCGGGCCGCTCCCATCGCATTAAATTTTAATGACGGATTCTCTCGACAATTTAGGATGGATTTTTCGTTAACGGCAGCTGTCGAGACGGCGTTACTTTTTGGAATACAGAAAAACCGTAATCGAGTATTTTTCGGGGAACCAATCGTGGAATCAATCGAGGAAGACAAAGCGAATTAACTCATTAAACGATGAGAAGGCTAAATCGTACGTGTCTTATTTTTCGCGCAGCTACAGAGTAAAGAGTCCACTTTTTCAAAACATTAATTTCAATTAGATGAGTAGAGAGAGAGAGCGTAGTTTATCGGAGAATTTTAATACTGATACACTTCTCTGCTCGAAGTTGATTGTCTCTCTGGTTATTCATGCGGCTTATTGTCTCGCTTCATGGTTGGACGGTACACGATGGGAGGAACGGCTATAAGCCGCTTGCGAGCCACCGAATTTAATTGGCCGTATTGAAACAGCTCGTAAGTCAACTAGACAAAAGAAAATGTCAGGTAGGTCAAGAACCGGTTTACCACCTTAGCTATATTATACATACTCGGATCGTACCCGGGTCCTGTCTACGGATTCGATGCATACGACGCTCTCTCTCTCTCTCTTTTTCTACTCTTCCTCCTTTCCTTCTCTTCTCTCGCCCCTTCCACTCTCTCTTCCTTCTCTTAGACGGTGTGCCTTAATTGCAAAACTTTTTCGTCGAATTTCTACGGTTTCTCAGAAGATTGGTAATCACGAGAGCTCTCTTCCTCTCGGCATCTCTTTTTTTCTTTCTCTCTCTCTCTCTCTCTCTCTCTCTCTCTCTTTCTTTCTTTTTCTCCTTCGCTCTCGAGCACTATCCGCTTCTTGTTCCTTCTGTTCTACCGGGGGGCATTTTCTTAGCACGCGAGCAGGCACCGATGTGATTTGCGCTCGCGATCGTTATACGGTTTCGTTCCGAGGAAAAAGGACGAGAAAAAACGATGCGAGGAAGGACGAGAGAGAGAAAGAGAGAGAACGGAGAGGCAAAGGCCAGAGGCTGCCTATGAGCGAGTGCGCATCATCCTGGGACGAAAAGGACGAATTGAAATGCGAGAGAGCGCGGGCGCAGAGGCGGATGATGATCGATCGCCTCTCTCGAGGCCTTGAATTCGATTTTAGCTTCCGGCGACGGGAGGAACGCATACCGTACACCACCTCGTTTCTGCATTTCTTTGTTTCCTATTTTTTTTACCACTCCTTTTTCCGTATTCCGTTTCTCCCCCTGAAATAGTCGACGTCGAATTTTCCGACTGCGCGCGAGATCCGATACTCTCCGTATCGGATCCTGGCGATTTTCCAGATGCGCGCATTCGATCGCGGTTGAAGGGTGTCATTGGGAGAGGATGAGCGGGCAGACCCTCTCGACCGAGCGAATTATTTCAGCGGTCTCGATTTTTCGATATTGCACTCGGAATGACATGGCGGTTTCTCGATGAGACGCGCGACCGATTAATACGTTCCGCGTCAAATTTTCAGGGTTTTTCCTCGGCAAAGCGAATTTTATTCGATGATTAAATCTCGCTGTCCTACTTTTATCTCGGTCCCACTTGAACTTGAATCACGTCACCGCGCCGCAACGCGTTTAACACATAGTAACGGTTGCTTTAAGCAAAGTTTCACGAAACGAAATTGCCCGCGGGTTCCCCCTCCCCTCCCTCCCCGGGAGTTTAGATACCAAGCCCGAGATATCATTAAATGCGTTTTACTCGGGACCCGATTAAGTTCTCAGATATTAATCAGAGTGCGTTTATAGCGAATCGCGCGCTCGCGCACTATCGATATCCGCGGTATCGATACGCGGCGGCGAGTCGCGCGGCGCGCTCGTAAAAGCGCGAGCAGCGACTATAAATAGAACGGCACGGCCGAGGCTTTTCAGGGTAAACCGACTTACTCGGAGAAACTTTATTAAACGAGCCCGCGCGCCATTAATCACCCAACGACGGAAATGCGTCTGGCCGGTAAATAAATGAAAGCTCCTAGGCCGTAGGATATATCGGATCGAGGGTGGTTGGTTGGCTGGCTGGCTGGCTGGCTGGCTGGCTGGCTGGCTGGCTGGCTGGCTGGCTGGCTGGCTGGCTGGCTGGCTGGCTGGCTGGCTGGCTGGCTGGCTGGCTAGCTGGCTGGCTGGCTGGCTGGCTGGCTGGTTGATTGGTTGGTTGGTTGGTTGGTTGGTTGGTTGGTTGGTTGGTTGAATGGTTGGTTGGTTGGTTGGTTGGTTGGTTGGTTGGTTGGTTGGTTGGTTGGTTGGTTGGTTGATTGGTTGATTGGTTGATTGGTTGATTGGTTGGTTGGTTGGTTGGTTGGTTGGTTGGTTGGTTGGTTGGTTGGTTGGTTGGTTGGTTGGCTGGCTGGCTGGCTGGCTAGCTAGCTAGCTGGCTGGCTGGCTGACTGGCTGGCTGGCTGGCTGGCTGGCTGGCTGGCTGGCTGGCTGGCTGGCTGGCCGAGAGAGAAGGAGAGGGAGAAACTTTATAACCCTCGATCGAACGTTTTCGTACCTGTACGTTCTTTCCGCCTCTTCTCCATCCCTCTCTTTTTTCAAAGGGAAGACTTTTTGACGAAGTTTGCGCCGCGGTAAAAGAGAAAGAGAGAGAGAGAGAGAGAGAGAGAGAGAGAGAGAGTAGTCGAGATTTCTCTCGAGCGCGGAGGACCGAAGAGGGAAAAAAAATCGATACGAAAGAGATCCTGTTGTGTGACACTGTCGAGCGGTGCCGGTTCGCTCTTCTCCCTTCGCGATTTGGCATGCCCGGCGCATGGGGGCCAAGGTTCTATTTCTAGCACGGTCAGCGTGCCAGAGAAGTGCAACGGATCCGCTATAAACTGCGTTCGCGTAATGGCGACCGATAGCGATCCCTCTAACGCGTAATCCCTCTCTCGCGCAATACGCGTACGCAGAAGAGACTTTCGTAATGGAGCACGCTCGAGCTGGATTTTACAGATGGTGGCGTGTAATATCCAGCATTTAAACGACCGTAAGCCAAGCCGGCCAAATCTCTACGTTTTCCTTGTTTCAATTAAACGCTAGAAGCCGCGGATATGGCACTTAGCCATTCATATGACGGTTCAGCGTTGCAACACCGCATTGTTCTGGGAAAATGAAAAGGCCACACACTAAATCCTAAAGCGTGGAGTCAAATGTACAATACACGTTCACTTATATCGTACCGTATATTATATGTACGATCACGTGTCTAATCTCAACTCCTCCCGCCAGAAAGTTCAGATTGAATCGCCTTTGTCAATCGTCATCATAGTTACCACCTGTAACGTTCATAAAGAAGGGAAGAACATCATTCTGCCTGCCTTTATCATCTCGATGTGTGAATTTTTCCGGTCGACCTTCCGCGCCTCGGCGGAAATTGCTTCCAATCGACAGCCTCCTTGACTCAACCCCTCCGGGATATCGAGCGCAATAACGAGTAACATTCCGATAGTGGTAACATTCCAATAGCGAGTATTGCGAGGCGTATATAAATTTTCTTACGTTCCTTCGTTCTTGAAATAATTTTTTTTCCGCTTTATCGCATCCCGCCTCAGACCTGCTTTGAGCCTTGAATTTTCGTGAATTGCACAGATTGTCTTGCGTCACGGTCCAGTATCCCTCCGAGTCGTATATCACGCGACTTCCCGTTAAACTTTTACGTTCGCTCGTATTCTCGGGTCGGCTTTCAATGTTACGTTCTGCCGGCCGGGCCGTTTCTTTTTTCGGTCGATCGTAAAGTTGCGGACATGCCGCGCCGGGGCCAGGCCGGTCCTGGGCTATGGTATCGCGGTTGCGGATCGGCGCCGATTTAATTCGGTACGTGCACATACGTATGCACTCGGCGAACAACGCGCGCGCGTACGAGGCAAAGACGTCAGTTGGATTTTTACGAACCGGTCGCGACGGGAGTTTTTAAGAGCGCGGCCGAAGTAGCTGTTTTTTAAAGCTAGCGAACGTGCCACCGGCGCGTATCGAAGAGAGAAACCCTTATCCCTGTTTCGATTCTTCCTGCGTTTAAAAGCTCGCAGGCTACCCTGGAAACTCGAGCTATCGGCAGAAAATGCGCTCGATTCGTTTCGCGATTTCTTCGCCACTTTCTCTCGAACGAGCGATCGCCGATCACCCATGATAGACGAGATTATTCTGTCGTTTGAGAAGGCACGAGCGGAACGAATCTCGAATTAGAAATGGCTTCTTTCTTCTGCAAAGTTTTGTCCCCAACGTGCGATAAACAAATCATCTAAATCAGCGGGCATAAAGAAATTTATCTCTTTCTGCAAGACGAGCAGTGATTAAATGTAGTTTGTATATCGTATACGTATCGTTTGTTGAATATTTTATTGTATTTTAGGAACATATTTATTAAATTAACGTTAGAAATGTGAAAGGAAAAATACAGGTTCTTCAAGTTCATAGAAAAATTCCGATACGTGAAACATGAGCGCGAATGTTTAATCATCCTTCATCACTTCTCGACTTAATCGAGTGCAGTTCTATCAATGCAATGCTATCGTTGTGCGTCAGATGTTATCGTATATCGATTATACTGATAAGTATTATCGCATTTTACGTCGAAGACGTGGTAATTAAGCACACATATTACAAATTTATCTTGCGGACTTCTCGCAATTTCTCGTCTGGCAGAGAATTCTTATTCTTCCACTCGTAGACTTTTCGTTTCCGGTTCGCCGCGCATCACGGCGAACTTTCCGTGACTTCCGATGCGGCGCGTGTATCTAATTGACCGTAAACTTGACGAAACTAAGCAATTGTAAACTCAGGATTATATTAAAATTTTTGTAATACACATTTTGAACATAAATTACAGAGTACGATAAACTGTAAAATAAAAATGAGATGTATTTTACGTTTTATGGAAATGGAAATTGGGAAAGTAAATTGTTAAACAACGTGAGTATCAAAATCAAGCTTTGAGTCGCTACAAATTTATTGGGAAATCGGTGAAGGAAAGGACGGAACCTCGTCGTCGAAATTGCTACGAAGATTCCACGATAATACTTTAGTCATTCCCGCGAACTGCCGCGGACTTCCCGTTATGCTACTAGCACTCAGGAGCTGCTCGGTTGCGGTAATGCCGAGGGATATACAATTTACGTGAGTCTTTAATTTACAATCGGCCGAGAGCGATTCTTCAAAGCGATCCATGATTTCTGCGATCCTTGCTGGGGTTGCAGCCTCAAGCGCGACTTTTAATTGCATTTGGCAAGCGAGCGGAAGGGTATCCTGGGTATAATTAACCTTCGGCGATCTTCCTTCGAAGAACCTCGTGACACGCGCGTCCTCGTCCAATAGCGCACAGTTTATAATGGGGAGTACGGTAATGCCGAGGTTGAAGAGCTGCTGATTAACGCCTAAAGTTCCACGTTCGACGCGGAACGAGGTAACGACATATTACGGGCAATATTTCTCAGACCTCTTCTCGCATTCATTGGGCGCGCGCGCGACCAGACGCACGTGATCGGCGTGATTACCGTATTCGGGGCACCATGTCGCAAGCAATCCCTGTTATCACTGCGAAGGCCGTTCGCGATCGCGCCGCGTCTCGCGTGTTCTCGCGGAGAACGCCAACGCGTGTGCACTCAATGCGAGCTCTTGCGTGCTTCTGAAGCTCTTCGGCTCGGCTCGAGTATCTCCGCACCGCGGCCGAGCCGTGGCATGCAACTTGTGGGGGGTACAACGGCTGAAAGTGCATGCGCGGTGCATTCGCGATTCTCTCTTTTCTTTCCGCATCGGTCCTCCTCTTCCTCCCCGTTACGCCGGCCTCGCCGCCGCCGTCCCGCTCGGCTCAAATCGACTTCGGTCTTGCACGAATAGAAAGACATCGGGCACGTCGACCGCAATTATCGTGGCAATTCGTCCTGAACGCGCGGGGGACGACTTTTTCCGCCGAAGGATGGATGCACCGTTGCATGGCCGCAGCGTCGCGGATTTTCGCCGGGAAAGTAGCGCGACGTAGATCGTCACGTTACTCGCGAAGGCAGAATCAAACTGGTCTCCGTTCATCGATTCGCGATGAGGTCGCTAGGTACTAGACGTTAGCCACGATGTTTTTTTTTCGCACACCTACTCTCAGATCCGGGGACTAGCGAGTTCGACGAGGGTCAAGAGTCAAAAGAATCGAGAGATCCGCGTATCTCCGAGAATTTAAATGTCCTATGCTTTATTGTCCAATTTGTTCCAGAAGAAATTAATGTTTTTTCTACATTGAAAAAAAAAGATTGATTATAATGGGTTGTAATAATTTAGTCTTGATGAAAGTTACTGAGAACCTTGGCGAAAGGCTCATTGTGACAAAATAATGTTATAAAAAATGAAGTGATCTTAATTATTATCAAACATTTTGTTATTATTATATTTGTCAATAATAATTAAGTATTTCAAAAATTGCATTACCAAGTGCATCTTATAAATTTACCTAAAATTTTTTTTCAATGTATGATTTATGGAAACTTAAGTAGATGGGAAAAGATAATTAGCATAAAATAATGAAAAAAAATGCAATCTTGAACATTGCGTAGGATAATTACAAGTGACTCTATATTGTATCATTCTGCGGCAACTTGATGTAAGTTCTAAACTATGGACTTATTCGGGCCTGTTAACGTATAACGACGAGCAAAATGATCGCCGAGTGACTTGAAGCGAGGAAGATGAAGCGATTTTCAGCAGCGTATTTCACATGTATATATGTATATATAAAAAGAAAGGAGATAATACGTCGCGATATATATATGTACATATACCGCGACGTATTGTGCATACGTTGCTCCGTTTCGTGCCGCTCGATCGAATCACTTTCCGTCGATTTTTGCCAACGAGCGCAAAACGGAGCGCAATCCGCTTACGCGGCAAGTTTTGAGTTGTACAAATAGCCTTACGCCTCGATTCTCTATGTGGTGGCGCCTTATTATGCTCACAAGTTCGTTATCGTCGGATATGCATCACACATGCATACGCGCCCCTGTTGCCAGGCGCGGATGCAACAAGCCGAGACGAGCGCGGAGCATCCTCTGTTTGGAATTACTGAAAGGCGCTTCCGAGATTTTCCGATTTTTCCTTGCTCTTTATAATTAATCTTGGCAACAACGTGAAAATGATAAAAACCAGTACTTTATTCTAACAAAAGAATTATTGTGATTTTTTTTTAAGTGAAACAATATTTGAATAACGGTATAAATGAATGTTGGTGTAAAGTTAACGTTTTATTGTTTTATTAAAGTTGAAGTTTTACGACGGAGAGATATCTAAAAATATTAGCAGCATTCAATGGCACCAATGTTTCATAGTTTCATCCGGCGCTGTACCCAAGCAATATCTCACTTTTCCGTATCGGGAAACGGCGATTCTATCAATTCGTGACACGGATATGTCTCTGTCAATTTATAGCGCATACTTGCACGAAAGTATCATGTTGCTCGGGATAACGGTACCCCAGCGACGAGCGCGGGCGAAAACGTCGTCATCAGAGCAGTAACTGCAGATATTGGTACCGACCTATCCCACAAGGATAGTCCGAGAGCGATGATGATGACGACGTCGACGACGACGACGGCGGCGATAACGACAAGAAGGCTCTTGCGGGTAACGTCTTGCGAGAGCTCTCTCTCTCTTCCTCACATGCCTCGCATCAGCTGGGCGCCATAAACTTCTTTATTCCTCTTCTCGTTCGCGTTCTCTATCGCGAAACCGCTCGTATCTTATCCCTCTTCTCACCGGGGCTCGCGGCTCGTTCCTTCCTTCTCCTTTTCCGCCTGAGGGCGTGAAATACGAAGTCGCGTGTGACAGAAACGAGGTCGTAGCTCCTTAAGTTACGGGAGGAACAACCCGGCTTTTCTTACGTACGTGCGCCACGTACGCGGTCGGGGCTCCCCGCTCTCTCTCTCCGCTTCTTCTACGAAACTTCCGCGAAGGTAGACTACACACCGCACCTCTATCGCGTATCGCCAGAGCCAGCATCGCCTAGCTACTCTCTGTCCGCTTCGCGGCCGCTGAAATCGTTCAGCCATTTTTCACGGCCGACGCTGGAACACTCTCGCGAGGTTCGCGTTCGCACATCACGATAGGTCGGCTGAATTATACTTGGTCGAACGATAAATTTTCCGGAAATTTATCGCGCGCGCGGTATACCGGTGCTCTTTCCCCGTGAAACTCCCCTTTCTCCGCTCCTCTCTTCGCGTATGTGTACGAGCTCTCTCGCATCTTCCGGGCAATTCGCTCTTAACGCACGGACTCTTTGCCTCGTTTCAAAGTTCCTCCAGTCTAGGATCGATACTAAGAAAAAGTTTCATTTTTTTTGTGTCATGAGAAATTTAGATTCTGTTGAAAGAAATAAAAAGAAAATATATCATCTATTTAAATATGTATTTTAATTAATATATTTTCTGAAAAAAATTGATATAACGTTAGTATAAATTAATATTTTTTTTTTATTACATAAAGAGATGTTTGATTTTTTATTTTTTTATATAAATTAATTTATTCTGTTTACATATATACACGTCCTGAAATTTTAGTATACATGAATTTCATACATGCCATGAAGATGCTCAAGATAATAATTTAATATGTTTTTGCATTATCTTGCAATTTAAAGCAAATTAAATACGTGAGCTTACAATTATCGCAAATTTTTTTCAATAATTTATTATTTAAGCATTATTTAATTAGTGGTTGTGGTGAATATTGTTTTATATTTATATTTTTTTATTCTGTCTTCCCATTTATACAGATTATCCTGTTGCCTTTCAAAGAGTTTATTCCCCGTTAATGTAGCATTAATTAATAGAATAGAATATTTAATTAATGTAACATGACATATAAATGTTCTCCTGTGGAAATTGTAGAGACAGTGGGAGAGGATTTATTCCGTGATTGGATAAAACTGTACAGATGATCGCAATTCTTTTTATGATCTGGAACGCAGAAACATAGCGATAGAGTTTCGTTCTTTTTCTCGTTTTCCAATGATCATCGGACTTGTTTCACCGGGTCTTTAGTCGGACGCGGTGCGTCGTTCCTTCAGGGTAGTTTATTATCCGCCCATGCCCTTGCTTTTCTCCCTTCGCCTTCTCGTTTATGTGAGTTCTCTCTCTCTTTCTCGTCTTGCTCTTTTTTCAAACTTCAATTAATCACTGTGGCTTCTACCATCGATTCTATGAAAAGAATAATCACCAACGACTACTATTTTCCTTCATGCCACGTAATCTTGCGCATCGTCATTATCGAAGCGAGCGCCTTCGATCAAATGAATCGATCGTGCTTGGAAGAAGCGTTGTGTTTATTTCTCGAATTTATTTAATATCCAAAGGAGTATGTTTCAAGAAGTGTTTTTTTTTTATTTTTCGAACTGTAGAGATATTTTATGGATTGTTCTATTTTATATCTTATTTTTGGATATTTGTGCAATTTATATTCTTGAGATTTTATTTTATTTCTTTTATATTTTAACAGTGAAATTGTGCGTACTAGGAAAAATAAAGATTTTGCTATGTTAAACATTATTGAGAAGTTTAAGTGCAAGTACGCTATTAAATTAACATGTAATAGCATTTATGAATGGAAATTTTGTAGAAAGTTGTTAGTTGCAAAATATGACAGATTTCTGGAAGTTATAAATTGGAGTATCTCCAAATGAGATAAATGCGAGTTAGAATGCGGCCTTCATTTGCTGATGTGATTAAGGACTAGGACGTTTATTAACGTACTTCGGGGAGCACTGCCGTGATTCACCTCGCCATCGCTGGAAGTCGCTTGAAGCCGCGCCAAAGTGTATTAACTCGCATAAATCCAAACTTAACTCTCGGATGATCAATGCACTTCTCGTGGGACAAACAGCGATCCGTCGCTACGCCGGCGCGTCGTCGTTGCAGCGCCTGATGCAGCTCAGGATTTCCTGAGAAATCGCGCGATCGGATTCGGCGAATTAATTTTGCGCGTTCGGCAAAATTCAGTTCAGCGAATTTACTTTGCGAATTCTTCAAATGCGTAGAAGCTGCTTCTACGTTTCTTATTTCGCTTTTATTTAATTTATATTAGACCTCTTTTGCGGTATATGAAACATTTATCAAGCGTCTTCTTTCGTGTTACGAAAATAAGGATCGCTGCAATTTAGATAACGAGATAATTCAATGACATGCGAAATTAATGATATTTGCTCGCAACAATAAAAACATGACAGTTTGCGTGTACTCCGTGTAAATTAAATCAATCAGAATTATAGTGGCTGTACCATGTAACGTTCAGAGTTGTCGGCATTCATTTTTAGAATGTTTCCGTCTCATTTTGCTTTGAGAATCACTGTCGCCGCTGTCTAATCTGACCGACTTGCTCGCGAGCCGCGTACACCGAGTTTCACTCCCATCATTCGAGGATCCTCGAGCGCGAGGAAGTGTGGAGTCGATTTAGCTACCGGTTTTCACAATCGGGACTCATGACTCGTGTCCAGCATGCCCGCCTTACTCGCTTCCTTAATCCAATCCTCATACTCTCTCTTCTCTCTCTTTCTTTTTCCGTCTTGATATAATACATTAATCAATTTTATGTGCAACGTATTGCGTGTACTTAGCGTTAGCCTCTCTCATTCGCATACATATTCTCTCTCTCGCTCTCTCGTACTTTTTCTCTGTTATTGTATTCTTGAAGATTGGTAATGTTCTTGTTATCGCTAATAAAAAAGCAAACAGAGATAAGAGGCGGACGAAAAATTTATTCCTTTCTTTTTTCCAAATTCCGTTTAGCGTCGATTTACAGTCAGTGCGATAAGCGAATAGCATGAATAAAATTAATGGAGGTAAAGATATTGTCCGGTGACACAACTCGTCTCGCAAATGAACTCTGAAAAGTCATTTATCTCTTTTTTTCTGTAAAATCTTTCTTACAGGAAGTTTTTCAAATGCCTGACTGTAAGAAATGACTTTCGAAAACTCGATGGAAGTTTTCTCATCGTGAAATTTCGAAAGTTAGAAATTTATTACTTGGTCGTTAATAAATTTTCATGAACTCGTTAATTATTGATTTAGTAATATCATTAATTTAACTTTGAAGATTGGATACAAAATGGATTGTTATTAATTTTTTTATTTGCCCCATTTTTTGCACAGTTGATATCTCTTATCTTATTCCGAAATTAGCGCCTTTCTGGTGCACGACAATTCTCTCGAACAGCATTAATAATTTAATAACGTACCTCCACGTTTAACGTTAGTGCGTTTTCTTACAACTTTTTTTTCTTTTTTTTTTATGCGGCTTTTTAATTTGCCACGAAATTATGGACATCGACACGGTCGAAGTACAAGACACAGTGAGATTTGCGAATTACATCACGTTTTACCGTCTACCGGTGCACGTCTCGCGCTACGAGACGTAAAAGGAAAAAAAAAAGAGAAATAAAAAAGAAAAAGATTAGTCGGCGATGACCTCGATTTCGCGCACGTCGTCGTTTTTAATCGCTATAACGCCTCTGGGCACGGCGTGGGGTAACCGGCATGTTGTCGGAGTCTGCGTGTTCAATTCCGAGTCCTTACTGCTACTTTTTCTTAGCCCGAGGAGATATCCAGAAATTAAGTGCAGTAGAAATTCAACTGTCACAATGAAATGCTATTTTAGATCAAGAAATACCGTTTACTCATTAAATCACACAATGAAAATGAAATCATCCTTAAGATTTATTGCTTCATTAATTCAGAGATTTACTCGTTTAGTTTATGGATATCAATTTAATAAATTGTTCGTAATTTTTTAAACGATGAAAAAATTAACATATCGTTAATGATGAATGTAATGAGTTACGATTCGTAAATCTCAAAAATGTCAAATACCTTTTCTAATATTAAGCGAGAGAACTCTACGCGCAGAGAGAAATGTCTGTGTTCGATGACAGCTAGACGTTTCGAAATCGTCCATTGTCGACAACGCCTGTTCGATAACTTCGACTCGAACGTCGAGTGTGACTGCGACGCGAAATTTTATTACACGAACGCTGCAATGCGCGCGCGTACAACAAATATTTAATTATCCGCACTAGCGAAGCGGCAGAATTTTAATTTGGCCAAGGGAAGCTTCGTATGAAAAAATGAGGAAAAAAAATCCTCCACCCCAAAAAAAGAGAGGAAGTGAGAGGATTGCTCCCTGTCTCTCGTTCGTTTCGGACATTAAAATTCAAGAGCGGACATCATTGTAGGTGCGCGCGCACGGACGACGCAAATTTTATTAGAACGAATCCAATAAAGAGGCGCGACTGCCTGCATCCGCGCACGTCCACGCGAGGTTTCCTTCTCGTCTTGGCTCGACGGATTATCGAAGAGGTCGAAGGGGAAAGGTCCGACAGTCTTTTCGGCGAGTGTCAAAATCATTGTCGATTCGCGAAGGATCCTTAATCGAGATTTTCTAGCAGACTCGTAAAAATCTTCAGAACAGAATTGAAAGATAACACTTATTTATTTATTATTATTATTACACGGGATATCACGTGATATTCGACGTAACGTAGCAGCACAGCTTAACGTCACGGAATAACATGTCGATCGTGATTTCGATAATAGTACGTGACAAGAAGGAAAGAAGGAAGAATGAAGGAAGCGTGCAAAGGATCTCACGAGGAAGTCATCTTACAGGTCGAAGCCCGATGTCCTCCACGTTCTTCCTGCGCCTTCCTTTCTTCCACAATTTACTCCTTTTTCCCCGACAGTAGTACTCGAGCCGTTGTCTCTCCGGCTCGCCTTTCACGGATGCTTACCGTTATACGCTCTCGCATTATTAGCGTAATCATAGTGCAGCCCGACGCCGGGAGCGTGGCCTACATTTTCTCAATGTATAATCAATGATTTATTTCCCCCACTGTCACGGATGATCCTTTTCTGCTTCTACCGCTCTCGTAATTTCAGCCGTTCTCATGTTCGGAAGCACGGAAGCACGATTTGCAATTTGTATCTGCGTACGGTTTTTAGCAAATATTTATTCGAAATGGTAAAACGAGACACACGATTTGCTCACGTTGCGTTTTATCTTCGCTTATTCGTTCTATACTCGCATTCCATGAATAGCGAGATATTATAACTTTTGCTTTCCAATTTTTGCAAACTTAAATTCGACTTAGTTTAAATCCGAGGAATGAGTATAAAATAAACCGACGAGACACGAGGAGAAAGCCTTTCCGTGGACTTTCAATGCAGCCTATTGCACGCAGGCCTCTTGTTGCATCCCTACCTTCGGCAGCCTCTCGGTCTCTCCTCGCTTGTCTTTCCTCATTGGCTTGCAGCACGGCGTATCTCTCCGCCGCTTCCAGAGGAAGAAAAACCTGACCTATCGTATGCTGTCCTCTTCTCTCCTTCTCTCCCTCTCCGCCGTTCTCTAACGCCGGTCTAACGCCGCCCTGGAGTCAATCCTTTCACTGCCACGCGAGCGGCAACTTAACGATGTCATTTCGGGCCAACGACCGCTGATGCGGTTCGAACTTCGGTCGGACTCGAGTTCGTCCTCGGCGCGACTGTATGAAGGATATACTCTCATAATAATAAAAATTGTGAAAAGATAAGACCTCGTGTGAAAATTATTTATGCTAAGAAAATATGTCATTAATAAATGATGATTCGAAATCGGCGATCTACCGTAAAGTAGTATCGTAAAGTAGTATCCTTGAGCGAAGATGGGAAGGATTACGACGATGTGGAAAGGACGAGAGCGCAGGACCAAATTTATTGGCAATGATTGCACGGACCATTGGCATCTGCGAGCGTTGCCGCTGTGTGTATCTTCCTTCTTTTTTTCCCCTTTAATCGCGCGCGAGAGCGTGCTTCTGGAATTATTTATAAACCGGTTTTGTTTCCGAAGCCGTGTATCTGTAGACGGAAACGCCAATAACTCTCCTGGCTCCCGCGCATAAAAAAAACAACGAACAGGAACAGGCTTCGCGAGGTTATCGCGAATCTCTCATCTTTGTAGTATCTTATATACTTATCATTATACTGCTTGTTGACGTGTTACCTGGACTTTTTCGCCACGGGGAATCGTCGATTTCGCGACGACAAGGTATCGTCTGTAAAAAGAAAAGTCTTGAGGTCTCATCTCGGATCCTTGGTTTTCATCTTGAATCTCCCTTTCCTCTCTTTCCCATTTCGAGTCAATTCTCCGTTCGATTCGCATCTTTACCTTCTTCCTTATTTTTGTTCCCCTACCGCATCAGCAATTTTTCGTAACTGTCGTCGAATTTTATAAAAAGTATTTTGACAAATTACAAAATTGCGTAATACCTTTCATATTTTCTAAATCTTTAATAAATGTAATTAAAAGAAATTGATAGCTATTTCAGTACACCTAAGATTACGAGTTAATAATTATATATTTAACTTATGACATAATTACTATTGTCTTTACTTTACTGCCGTGATAATGACGATAAAAAATAATAGCAATAATAATGAGCAGATATGATTGTGAGAAACAAGATTCATATCGGTGCACGATTATCATAGTCTACATTTCAGATCGCTAAAATAACAGGACGAACGATAAAGGAATCTCTTCGACTATCCTACTTTCTTTTCACGTTCGAGTAGCGGCCATTGGCTACTCGGGAGATCATATGCGCAATATATGCTGACATCGACTTGAGATATGCAGATCATAAAGTGCTTGCCAATGTCTCGACACGATTTTGCAATGGAGATCGAATACATCTCCATTGCGAGTGGAGATGTATTCGTTGTACTCAAAGTTACGACAATCCTGAAGTAAATACTCGTTCGAATAAATTAGTAATTTACGTTGTCAATATTAATTGAAGTATAATTAAAGTATTATTATACCATGTACAGTTTTTTAAATAGTAATTAGAATAATTTTAAAAAACAGAATTATTACTCAAATTACACGCGATAAGAGATATTTTTAATTGTAATCTTAATTACATCTTTTCATTAGCGTTTTATAATAGCGTTTTATAATAGCGTGACCGAAACGGTACCGAAAACGGGCTCCAGGCTCTTGCCTTTCTCACTTTAATCGCCCATCCGCCTCCTGACATTGCTATTAATTCGTTCGTGTTTTGACGTGTACTTTTATCTCCTGCGTGTATAGAGACACGATCTTCGAAAGATTACTGGTCACGATCGATCACGGGACATGACGGGCGCGTCTGATATGCATATGACAACGGTTTACACGTGTCAGAATTATGGCGTTCGCCAAAAGGAACGGAGCGAGGCTGCATGCGCGCGGAGGCATGCAAATCTCACGTGGGCAATTTACTCGTATATAAGAATACGAAAGATACTACCGGATTTTCCCGTGCTTTTTCTGTCGCCCTTCCCCCCCCCCCCTCTCTCTCGCTTTCTCCCCGCTTTCTGTTCTCATATTTTCACATATTCTTTACGCTTGACATCGCGCACGTCTGTTTATTTTCCGTTAAGTACTGTACACTACCCCATTGCCGGGGATTGTTTAACTACTACCTTTCTGCCTTTTCATCCTTCTCCCATTCGCTTTCGTTCGTAATTCCATGGTTAGCTGGATAATAGTTATGTAACCGTTAACGCAGCCCCGCGATACAGAGTGCAACCGAGCTAATCGTCAAATATTTGCTGAGCCGTATTGCAACGGTCCCGCCGCTATCTCGCTCTGCGCCTCTTACACATGCTTCTCTTCCTCCCCCTTGTCTTATCCGTCTGTTTGTGCACGCGTGACGAATGCTTGCGCAGCAGCAGCGGCAGCAGCAGCAGCGGCAGTATCGTCGTACGAAACACGGTGGCGACCACGGCCAACAGGATTTTCTCGAGGGGACCTGCGAGTCCCTGACCAACCGCACCCTTCCTCTCAACACGGCACGAACAAATGAGAGAAACCTTTCTCGAGAGATGTGCCGCGTAATAATTTTTTTGAAAGAAGAGATGATGAAAAAATTGAATAATTATTTTGATTATATAATAATATATTTTGATTCTTAATTAACATACTATGTCGTATCACGTAGGATTTGCGCGACGATTGTATTGAAAGAATGTTCAAGTACTCAAATATACGTACATAATGCTCGCTATTATTAAAAAGTTCATGACATGTCAGGAAACGTAGCGAGATTATGCGAGATGATTTTTGAAAATCGACCGGTCGATGGTTCACGGTTGGCTGCTTATCGTACAGGTGCCGATAAGCGGATAAAGGTCAGAGAGTAGAACAACGTGGACAGTACCTCTTGCGATAATACACGTCGAGTTAAATATAAAAGCGCTGTGACACCGGCTGCGCGTGAAATTGTTAGACACCGGGGCGTCGTGCACGCATCTCGTTATCCACGCTAATCCACTGTTCCTCTGTTAACGCTGGTAATTTTATTTAATTACTTAGGTCTGCGATGCAGCTCGAAGTAGTGCATGTCGCGTTATTGGAAGCAAGGAAGTATATTATTAAAAAAAGAATAAATATAAAATTGCGCGCTAAAGAAGGACGACTGTATATAATATCTTTAGATATACACTTTGCTATTTCTTTGTTGGCGCTAATAATCTTACTTAATCAAAATCGCGCATTTTTAATGCAGCTCGAAACAGCACATGCAAAAGATGGTGTTATCCAGAGGAATTATTATATCAATTTATATTATATCAATTTGTTATTGCTATACGAAAGTAAATGAAATATCATTTTAATAAGTTTTTATTTCCACCAGACGTCTAGTTCTAACTCTGACATTATTTTTCACGTTGAATGAAATATATTTTAAGAAATTAAAACCAGGTTATTATTTTTTATTTATGAAATACCGAGAGAATACGGAGAGCGCATTTTTTCGGACGTCCAAGCGGATTTTTGACGTGTTTCATTTAAAGTATACCGAACGCACCCAACGTCTATGAATATTTACTGCCGGAAATCACTCGACAAACGCGACTTTCTCGGTCTCCGTTGCGGGCAAATAATGGTGACTCCGCGATAAGAGCTGTCGTCACCGCAGTGCTTCCTGCGCGATGCGCGGTGCGCCGGCATACTACCGTAAAAATTGTCCCGCCGTTATAATAAATTACCTCCGCGATTCCCGGCGACGTTGCGAAAGAAAGTTTTCTGCTGAATCCGACGAGGACTCCCAGGAAGATTCTCGGCGGAACGAGAGAGTCTACTGGGAGAGGTATCTCGCGACGGTTTTTGCACGCGGGCAACTCGTAGATACACTTATACTACTTTGTTCACATTGCTCCCAAGGGAAGATCACTATGGTCAGCTCATCCGCAACCATGAGGACTTGTTGGCCATACTATTCAATTATTAGACCGATAATCTCGCGATTATTAAAAATATAGCCGGTGATTTTCGTTATTATTGTCCATTCAATATGCAATAATCGGCCAGAAACTGTTTTGCTATCTCGTCAGTAGTAACTGTAGATTACAAACACATTTTCGGAAGTTCAAGTATTAATAATGAACAATATTATACAACTTGAATTTTCAATGCAATAACATTGCAATGCAGGATAGAAAATAATTTTTCGGAATAATTTAAGCATTTTGAACTCTCTAATCATCTTTTGCATTTAGACTTTTCAAGCAGAATTTTTATGATGTCTTCTTTTTGTTGCAGGACAGCGAACATCTAATCATACTCGCGCACTTATCGGACTACAACATCTACAGGATACCGAACGCCAAGCGGGTTTTCAGCGCACCCTTCGAGTGGGGCGCTTGCCTAAGGCCGAACAGCAACGCCGGGACCGAAGACACGGAGGCTGGTGAGCCCGGGATCAAGGTCATTACTTTCGAGAACGAAAAATCGCGCACCTGCTGGCTCACAGCCATGAGACTCGCTAAGGTAAGCAATGCGATTTCTCTTCCTCCCTCCGTATTGTCGTTTTCTATTTGAAGAATACAGCGTACTACGGAGATTTCGATTGCATTGTGAGTAGTTTTAGAGTGGATCCTTGAACGGACGGACTAGTTGAGCGAAAATTATTGCTCGCCCGAAATTTCATTCTTTGCAATGTCGATTAGGATTACAATGTTGGCAAATTCGCGTGGAGAGTGTATAATTGAAGATTAATGACACGGGGAGTATCATAAATCTTACAAAGAAGATTATCAGTTTCAGTAAATAATCGCTTCAATTTGTAAGTAGAAAGCTAATATCAACCGGAGAAACGTGTACTTAAATTCGCGGCGAGGATAATAACGTTTATAAAGTATCGCTACAATGTTTCGTTTCCCATCTGATTCCGCGTCGTTTTATTCGACTCTCGGCTCTCTTCCTTCACGACGTGATCATCCCTCTGCGGCCGTGGGTATCATTAGGTCTGTGATGGAGCCGGGTATAATGAGCCTTATTTTCTTTCTGTTTCTTCCCCACATTTCTACGGCGCCCGCGTTCGCGTCGACGTCGAATGTCGAAACTTCGTGAAGTTCAAAGAAGTTGCGTGACTCGCGCGCGGTTCGTGTTTAACGGAGAGAGAGGAACACTTCACTCTTGTCGACGTGCGTACATATTATACCACGCAGCTTCAGCACGTTTCGCATGGCTAAAATTTTTTTCTTCCTCTTTCAGAAGACGTGGGCACTAATGCGGTGCATTTTTCTTGCCTCCCCCTTTTTTTTGACAAAACTCGAGACACCGAGACCCTCTTTTCCCATCGCTGATAATATCGGCTTATATTTGAGCGCAGACAGCTTTTGTCTTCTCTTTCTCCTTTCCTTCTCCCTTTCTTTCGCTCTAGTCAAAGTGCTCGCCGCAAAGAGTAACTCGTGGCTGGTAACGGTGTGCGCTAGCAATGCGCGATTGGCAGTTCCGCTGAAGGAAAAGAGAAAGAGCGAGAGAGACTTTAGAATACCGGCCGCCTACTCCCTATTACGCTACTCTTTACGAGCCTATTCTTCCTCAAGCTCAAGTGGCTGCTCAGACCGCCTCTCCAGTCCGGCTGGTCTCTAGGAAGTGGTGCCCGGGCACGGTATATTATCATCGTTCTATCGCTCGCGGAGCAAATTAAGAAAGTAAAATTTTAAAAAAGTTACATTTACTAATGTACAAGTATCCTGTCTTCCGGCAGCTATGCTCTAAAACTAAACTGGAATGTTGTAATTTAAACGATGTATTTATGGGAAGAAAATTTTAAATGACGTTTCATTCGCGCTTCATCAAGTTCGCCAAACTCTCAAAATTGGTTTTTAACTGAATTTAATTTTTTAAATCTAATTAATATAATTCTCGATTAAATCTAATTAATACAATCTCGACGATATTGTTTAATTTACACTGCTATTTCTCGTAAGTGTTTCTCTTTCGCCATCATTATCGTCGTGACTTGTCTTCATTCCGAGTAACGCTCGCGCTGGGTGGAATAGCAAACTCATCTACCGAGATGTAATTTGGGGACCCTTGCTCCAGAGAATCGTAACTCAAGCGGTGCATCCTCAGAGATCCCTCGAGCCATGCGTCTATACTACCGTGGCCGTCGACGGGCAAGGCAGGCCAGACTTGCCTAGTGTTTATCGGCCTCGTTGGTCGTCCATGCCTGTCTGCGTCTCTTGTCAGCCTATCTACCTACCTACCCGCTCTGGATCTACCATGTACTCTTCCTTTTTTCCCCGGCTCTCGGCGTCTCTCGCTTCGCTCTGTCGTTTACCGTCGTCACTCTCCCTCTTTCTCTTTCTCCGTTTCTCGGCTCCGCCTTTTATCCGAAGGGAAAAGGACGGGACGTCGTCTTGGTTGGTAACGGCACTAAGGTAGTACTTATACGTGTCTCAGTGAGGCCTTTGTAACTCTTTCATCCGAGAAAAAGCTAGGAGTCTGATGAGATGCGGCGAACGAGAAGAGTTGGGAAGGCGGAAGGGTAAGGACGGGAGACAGAGATAGAGGGAGGAAAAAGGAACGAGAAAAAGAGAACAAATGAACGAGTAGGCTCGGAGAAATCTGCAGGACTCGCTTTGATTGAGAAGACATTGACACTCCTATCCGTACCCTTTTGTGCTCCCTTTGTTTCTACGTCATTCTTCCTCCTCGTCCCGTTTCCCAGTCGTATTTCTTCGCGGACTTCAATTCACTTCACTGGAAATCTGTGAAGTCTAAGTATAAGGCCCGGATTCGCCTTCATTAATTTGCGAAGGATGGAGTCCAAGATAAAGGATGTCACGGTGACTTATTTCAGTAGTCTTATTTGTGTGAAAGTTTGAAATACATTCATAGAATTAACGTTATCTGTAATTAAATCACGCGGGAAGTCATTAGTCTAAAAAAGAATATTGATAGATTTATTAATATATACAAAATAATAGGCTAGAATGCATAACCAGTCAGATTAGTTCAGGACCAGATTCCTCGCAAGATGAAAAATATATATAGGAATCACAAAAATATTGCCGTTCACTGCCGAGCATAAATAAAATATTGTCACTCGACATTAAATCCCGGTTATTGCCCGTCTCGCGAAACGATAACGATAATGAGAAAGTGAATAGATCGTAAAATGCTAAGACCCCGCGGATGAAATTAAGCCGCAAATACCAGGTCGCTTTCTACTCGATTACACGTATCTCTATCCTCATGGAGTTTCTTGCGATCCGAGAATTATAATTACCTGCGACAAGAAGTATTTTAAGAATGAATCGCGCTAGCCTGCACAGTCATTCAATTATAAGGGGAATTTGTTGTGATCAGCTCGCGGGGCAACTTTTCAGCAGCTTTTAATCAATAGCTCCGTATCATCGGGAACGTGATTTTGCGATATCGGGGGATTCGACGCGGCATTATCTTTCGTTTACTTAGAACCCGTGTTCTCGCCTCGTTATCGCTCTCCGTTACTCTATCGCTGATTAACGTTAGCATACATTCGTGCCTTGCCGCTTTCCTCGCCGACGCGGTTCCCGTCTGCGTTTGCGAATAATTGAATTACGTAATTATCTCTCCAAACGCGGGCGCGCCGGCAATACTCCAGGGCCGCCTTCAATTAGTCGCCACCGCCCTTCATCTTCGCATTCACCTCGATCACGCTCCTGGCTGCCAAAACGCGAAAACGGCGAATCCCGATCTTCGTTTAAATTCTCTCGCTTTTAGCGAAAATGTCGAGCTGGAATCACAAGACACGATCATTGACCGAAACGGTATTCGTGTTTTTGATCAACAGGATATTTCTTGACATGTATGAATATATGTAGAATCTTTGTTTTGTTGAAATTATTTATAGTATCAAATAAATAAATAAGAGAAAAGCCGGTTTTACTGAATGAAAGTATTGACGTAGCAATGTTGTTTTCGTAATAATTTTTTAGTGAAATTAAATGAAAGTTAACGAAATTATTTATAGGATATTGCGGGTACAAGAGACGTGCTTTTACACAACTCGAAAAGTTTAACATACACGTTTGTAGAAAACTTGGAAAGGGCGTTTATTTTTGCTGTTGCTAAGCGAGTTCTCGTCGGTCTCAAAGCTCGCCGGGATAATTTTCGTACCACGGTGCAAGCTACAGCCCGCATTGGTATATTAGTACCACTACGCGTGTATGTGTGTATACCGTGCACGTCACGAGCAATTTACGCTTGTGTGTATGGGTGGGCGCGCGTGTGCGTGAGCAGTCAGTCGAGCATGGATGCGCCCGACTGTCTTGTGGGTCGATACGATGGTTATACCACTGCTGGGTCTACGGTTATGCACACATTCACCGTCATTATTTCACGTGGCACCGTCTGTACCTCCTGTCTTGTCTCGTCTCGTTTTTCGCGTCCACATTTGTCTTGTCGCGCCGTTGACATACACTTGCTCGTCCACGAAGTGCGTCGAAGTACACGTCAGCTTTTTCACTTCCTTGTTGAAATTCTTCAGTTTTCCAAAACAAAGTTCTTTGGTAATATAACTTTTTATTTAAGACCGAAATTTGATTTTTATTTTTTGACATTAAATATTGTATAATTAAATCTTACGATATAAAGTCTGTTAATATTAAATTCTTAATTAAAATCTGTTTGAAATTAATTAAAAATGATGGTTTATCTTTTTTTTGTTGTAATATATTTAAATTTAAAATTAGCAATTTTTCTCGAATAGATGAATTTATGGGATCTCCGAGTTGAGCAAGAAAGTTAACTTCATTCATAAGTCAGCTTGCCTTAAATGACTATGTCTTAGCACGTGGACGATATAAGGAGCTTAAAGGAGCTCACATGGATTACCTTTGACTCAATCATGGAACCTTACCGTTGCCTACGAAGCGTAGGTACTTCTCGAAAAGAATCGGTTGTTTCGATCGAATATTCCTCCTGCATTCGCAAGCCGCTTGCAAGAAATGGGATTACAGTTCGTTCGAGCCGAAAATTGAATATCGCTAATCTTGTTGCTCGAAAAATAGATTCGCGGAATGACATTTATTCATGTTTCAACATTATTCTTCTCCAAAATATGGTAATTACATTTAGAGCTTTGCGCTTCCCAAAAAAGCCCAGGGGGGAAAAAGGAATTTAATTGTCGAAGAAAATCGGAAAAAAGTCGGGTGGTTACTTTCGTATTCTGTCCGCGTAGCAACGTTGAATTTATCTAGGCGAGCGCAATACCTCGGCGGGCGAGGTATCGATCGGCGGTCCGCCTCGCACAGCTGGGCAGCACGCGCTAGCCGGCCGGCCGGCCGGCTGGTCGACCGGCGCTATGCGACAAAGTGACGCGTGTAAAATTATGCAAATCGTAGGTGCAGGTTTTTTTTTTTTTTTTTTTACATCCGTTTGCTTTATCTGCCTCGGATGTTACGATGCGCCCGGAGCGTAGAATCGGTTAGACGCGCGGCGCGGTTTGCCCATCGCGCGCATCTTGCGAACTGCAACGCTCGCGCATTAACAATGTCCGCTCCGCTTTGTGTTCCAGTACGGCAAACAGCTCCGAGAGAATTACCGAGCCTTCAAGAACAAGCAGTGCGAGCAGAACGGCGGCGGCAGCCCTAAAGAGCAATACAGCAGCTACAATGTGTCCAATGTAAGTACTGCTGCATGTACGTTTTCGAGTGAATGTATAGACCTAAGATCAATTAAATTTTGAAGGACGATAAAGCGAGAACTCTGAGAGAATATAGATAAATAATTTGTAATAACTTTTATTTTTATTGACTTGATTTTTGTCGATTGTACGGTTGCTTATTAGATCTTTATATTACTCGTATAAAGATCTGGACGAAACAACAATTTTTATGAGATTATTGACTTTTACTTAATTTTGCTAATATAATCGTGTTAATGAAATCCACTTTATTTCGTTAACTATGCCACGAATTAATATATTAATAAATTTGGAATACATTTTAAAGGTACTCGTTTATTATATATGTCCAGAAACAGAAAATTAATCGCGCACTCTTTACTCTTCATAAAATAATCACAATTTCGACCGCGCCGCGGTAATCGCGAACTGAATATAAAGCGAAAGAACAGATGCGTAGAAAAAAATGCACGTCAATCGAATCAACGTAGATCGTTGTGACATGTGTAGGTAAAAGAATGGGTAGAATCACGTACGGTGTCTTCTGGCGAATTGTTTCGCCATTGCGCTCGCGCGCGCGGTGTATTTTCGACGGCCGCTCTCTCGCCTCGGATACGCTCGAAAGGTAAATTTCGCTTTAGACGCGGTAAATGGAATGGAAGAGGCGATTACGCTGAAATTACCTCGAGTGACAGTAATTTGCCGGGTCACGCCACGTTCGATCATTGCCTTCAGTTATCCCTTTTCCTGCACGAGCCGTCGTCTCTCGTCGAACTTTCATAGCGTCTGCGGGATCTCGATTAGCTCGCGCGATGTCGCGCTTTTCAACGCTTTTCTTTCAGTAATATCTCCGTTCCTTTTTAAAAAATTTTCTTTGTTACACGATTTTTTTATATTTTTCTTGAAATGCTGTCGAGATTTGTTTAAATTTAACTAGGTGTGTAAATGATAATGCCAGCGTATTTTGTTACTTTTTCATTAAAAAGGCTTTGCTTTTTACAATTCAGATAAAGAAATTATTAATTTTTGCGAATACTCGGGTAAATAACATTCCCGTCAAGCAAACTATATTATTGTTCTCCGTGGGTTGCGCGTGTTTATCGGTTCTCTCTAATTGATACTGAAATATAAGGAAATTCATTGCGAATAAATGAATGAACGGGAATACGAGAATATGCATGCATGGACGGCGTAACGATGTGGTGCACTGGATGCCGATACGGTTAGCGACTGAATAATTATAGCAAATAGCTCGTTAACTATTGATCTTTAATACGAAATTCCGCGCGAAATACGCGGAAATCGTCAGGGCTGTGTCGAGATTCTCTATTCGCTATGTGTTCGTGTATTCGTTACCTCGTTATTGCACGGGTGCGATAGTTCTCTTTCGGCTGCTCTCTCTCTTTCTCTCCCTCCGCTCTCTCTTGATGCATACAATGTGTCCTGTTTATACAATGGTTAAGCTACGGCAACGAATTACGCTGCGACTAGCTGGTATCATGGATTTTACCATGACCGGTGTAGCTTTGCTATAATAAATTCGTTGATCCACGATTGATTCGCTTTTCGGATGCGATTTGTTGTGATTATTTGTATTGGTTAATTGAAGATGAAATGAAAGCCGATGGCAAACTGATTTAATAATTAAAGATTTTCGAGCAGTTGATTAATCAATTTCGTTTTCATCAATTTAATTTCGTTTTTTTTTTATTCGTTACGATAATTAGATTAACATCTTTGCAATTTATTTGTAAGATATAACGTAGATGGAAATGTTGAAATCACACAAAAGACTTCTTAATTAGTAGACATCAATATGTGAGTATGCTTTTATTTTACCTGCTGGAAAAACAGATTGTTTCGATAAAGAATTTTAAGATATATCAGTGTTATTACATGCGTGTGTGCATTTTTTCAGATACCTTCTATAATTAAATTTAAGCGAATAAATAATCTATTGACAGCACTTTACCTTATCTGTTAAAAATATCGCGTATATACCAATAAAGCGTAACAATAATGAGATAAAGAGAGAAGAGAATCGATTATATTAAAATGTAAATGAGGTACTTTATCGGTTATTCTTTACGATTCTCTTTATTAATAATTTTCACGAATCTTGTTCAGTGAAAATTAATAGCGTGCTCGTGCAATATTACTATTAATTATCGAATATTTGCTATTTATATTACATTCAGGTTGAAATGACAAATAAGAACGAAATGAAAACTTTGTAGGAAAGATTCGCCGTGTAGATGTTCTTCTTCTTCGATATACGAACGAAATTAAAGGGAGAAGAGAAGGTGTTAAAAGACACTTGCATACCCTTTTTACGATTCGGAAAGCAAATTTCCTTGGAAAAATGTCGTCGTAACTTACGCAAAGAATGCCGAGAAAGATCCATCCCCATTGGATCTCAGTGACCTCATTGTCGTGCCATCCTCGACCTCGTCGACGAAATAGTGGCTCTCTCTCTTTCTGCTCCTCCCCTCCTTTCTTCTTCTCTTCCTTCACGTTATTCTTCGAGTCTTCCTACGCGCTAAGACGTCGACGCATTTCACCCAGTAGGAAATTTTATCCTCGTATCGCACAGCTGATTCCAAGGTCGTTTCCGTACCAGTCAGCCAGCCAGAAGGACGACAACCCCTCGTCGTCGGTGTGTACTCTCAAAGCTAGACACGTACCGATCTACCCCCGTCCACCCTCTCGTCTCGACCAACTTATTTCTTCTTCCGTCCCTCTTTTTCCCCGTCGTTAGAAAGATAAAGATATAGTTCTTGTTCTCATTACGATCACTGTCGCCGATGCTTGAGGAAGAATTTTTCAAGTTGTTGAGTCGTCTTATCGATCTTATCGAACCGCGAGAATTGCACCATTTCACGTTGCGAAACTGCGGTAATAATAAAAAGTAATTCAAGATAATTTTATCATTAATTAAAATATGCTCGATTAAATTACAATAGAAAAAAAATTTAATGTTAAAGTTAAAATAATATAAAATATTTTTCGAAATAAAATTAAAACGAAACTTTTGATAAAATTTTTCATTTAAAGTGCTACCCGAATGCTACATGTTTGTTCATTTCACGTATATACTGAAATATATTTTCATATTATTATTTGAGTTCTTTATGCTCTTTAAACAAAATTTTTTTTTGGTCACCGCTGATTCTGTCTTTTTATCTACATAATCTCGACGAGTTATCATAGTGGTTTTACTCTCGTGATAATTGTAAAACGTCGTCCGCGTTTCTTTGTCCAGTCGCGTAACTGTTATAATAATGAAATATCTACGAAATCTCCACGAGGAAGGAGATATCGATTAGGTAAAGCGGGCGTGTGAGATGCATTATCGAGCCGCTTTGAAGAACTGGTTCTGAAGTAGCGATCTTAACGAGTTTCCGGCAATAAATTACTGTTCGTGCCAGTTATGAATTATCCGTCGAAGGAGCATGGAGGATGACAATTAAAGTCCAGTATGGAAAATAACCGGTATTACGCTCTTAATGCGCAAAAGTGCGAGAGAAAAGATAGTTTAAGCGTTGTTTCACAAAACACTGTAATTGATAGAGGCGGTTTGACATGATTCAACGACAATCTCAGAGTAATGGCAGGAAATTATGCTCTTTATAATGATATGTGGATTTAGATAATTTTACCGCTAAAATAATTATAAATGAAAAACTAAATTTTTTAAAAATAAAAGCTGGAATTTCAAGATATTAATTTAATTGACGATATTTGAAAGTTTTTATTTTATGTTTTATGTAATTCCGATTTTTCTGATCGTGTACATTATACGACAATAGAAAATGGAAAAAGAGAACGAACTTAAAGATAACTATCGGAAAAGGCAGACGACGAAAAGCGCGTAGAGAGACGGAACTTCCAACGATCCTCTCCGAAGTCTCATGCATTGTATATCCTTGCGAGAAGGTCCAAGAGACGAAAGCGTGAGCCTGTCTTGCACTTCGTTTCGGTTGAAAGCTTCGATCACGGATATCGTTCGTTCGTGTCTCGCTTTTATCTTTATTCCTAGGGAGATAGAAGTGCGCTTCGCGTCGCGACGATAACAAACCAACTGGGCGAGCTTCGCATTTTCTCTCTTCCGTATTTTCTTTTGTTCTTCGTTGCATGGTATACGAGATTGAACATTTAAATGGGTAGAACGAAGGTTCCGAAGTAAAGTTTTACGCGAAAATTAGTCGAATCTAATCTTTTGAATTTAAAAAGATATATATGAAAGAGAGAGATAAAATAGCGAAATTTCTCTCCATTACATTTTAAACGAAATGTATTTACAAGAACGTATGCGAGAATATGAATAAAATATTAATTCATAATATAAATTTTTATATTTAAATTTAACGTGTAAAATATAAAATTTATTATATTTAAATTTATTATATATAATGATAATGTATAATTAAATTATTTTTTAGGCATATATTTTAAGAATTGTGGATATATTGATATCGCTAAATAAATTTCGATAGTATTTCTGAAAATACATTTACATTTGAACACTTTATTTTATTTTCGACTTGTGCAAAATTTTTTTTCATTACAAATTTTAATTTTAATTATACCATTTAATTGGAACTATGTCAATTGATATGGCTAGACGATATCGACTATTGCTTTGCTCTTATTCGTGATCGTTACGTCATTTCGTTAAGCTCAACGAATATCTACGCGTGGATCGCGTTTAACAAGCTGCAACATGAAAGCATAGTCGCTCTGCTTTTAGTCAGACATTATATTTCCCTTAATGGTGCGACTAACTTGGATACGGAAGTTGTCGGTAGCACCCAACAACGATGTTCTTTCCGTTTTTCCGTCGCAGGAAGTCTCGGCATTGTTAGTTATCCAACTGAGAACCCGCGATCGATCCTCATGCGAGCCATTTATTTAAATTTATACTTCCTCGTAATTTCAATGCAAATCTTAATTACTGAACTGTTTAATGGTAGAATTTAACGGTTTCAACAAATAATTGCCTTTCATGGAGCTTTCATTCTAAAGTCGTAAAAAGTATATTGTTAAAATTAAATCTATGAATTCTTTTATTGGTTATTAATTAAATTACGCTACGCAAATAAGACACACACACAAAAAGTTCTTTCTTTGAAATATTAGAATCTTGATCTCATGATGTTGCAAAAATCGTTACAATTGATCCCAGCCGACCGTACCGTCTTCAATGGACATCTTTACCGAATTCTCGTCTTTCTTCGATCATCAGTCATGTGATTGTCCCCTTTTTTCTTTCCCATCATTTTCATCCGCTGCCAGGTCGGATATCAGGCTTGAATAGGGAGTACTCCGTTCGCTCGAGGGGTGGGAAGGCCGGGGGTGTAGAGTACCTCGGTTACAGTCGGGAGTTTAAAAGTCGGGCAAAAAGCCCCGGCCGGCTGTTGCTACGCGCGAACTATCGACCAACCCGGCTTCTACCTATATATCCGCGAGAGTGAGTGAGTGAGTGAGTGAGTGAGTGAGAGAGAGAGAGAGAGAGAGAGAGAGAGAGAGAGAGAGAGAGAGAGAGAGAGCCCTCTTGGGGTATGGAGGAAGAGCTATAGATGGTACATGAGCGAGAGTGCGCGCGCGGTCCTCCGTGCACCGGGATGGTCTGGAGAGGCATCAGTGTGTGTGTATGTGTGTGTGTGTGTGTGTGTGTGTGCTCCATGTGTGCGTGCCGGAGGGAAAGAGGATCTCGGAGAAAGACGAATGGAGAAAGAGGAAAAAAGGCACATCACCCAAATGCGCGAGACTGACGAAGCCCGACGAGGCTTCCTACACCTTTCCCCCCTTTAGCGCTTCTTCTCGTCCGACGTTCTCAGATATTTTAGCCGCCACCCCGAAACGTGCGAACACCGTATCGTTTCGTAGTCTCTCACGATTGCTCTATTCTGCGCTTTCTATCCTTGTACTTTCATTATTCTTTATTTCGCCAAGCTTTCCCGGAAATATCCAGTCCCCGCGGTCTCGACGCGCGAAGCAGCGCGCGTTCTTCCGCATCCTCGTTCTCGGCGAGCCTCGCTCTTCCCCGTCGGCGCGGGAAGAAGAGGGAAGGGGTCGTCCTTCAGTTTGCATACGGCGGAATCGCGCGAAACCGAGAAGGGACATCCGCGCGCTGCAAGATTGGATCGTAAAGGTAGACATAAACTCCTGGGTATTCCCAGACGTCGTTCTCCTCTCCCTGCTTGACTACTACCGCGTCGCATCGTTCCGAAATATGCGCCCGCCGAAAATAGTCGCGACACGCCGGTTATGAAACTTTCACGTGCTCGCTACCTCGCCCCCTCGAGTCCTTTTATCGTACGCGACTACGGTGTACGTGCTCCGTTAAAAGCTTAAAACCGTTCCTCCGTTAAAAATTTATTTCCAATCACATGCTGATTTTTCGAAGCGTATGCCGGAGGGCACGGGCTTTTACATGTCAATGAATCTGACATTAAAAGAAGTCGGCGAATGTCAGACCTTTATGTTTTTCACGTGTATAAAGGTTATAATCTAAAAAGGGCAGAATAAAAGCTAGAGTCAGAGGATATAACGAAAATTAAAAATGTATCAATTAATTAGTTTCTATGAAGTTGATTCGCGTTTAACATGGAATTTTTTTTAATCGTGTGAATATCACGATATCTGTTTCAAGTCAAATTCCAACGTGGAGGCTAGTCGATAATCTACAAACATATCTATATAGTTCGTAACAACGAGACTAAGACTAACGACTAGGATGACCCATTTCCTTCAAATTCGCGTCGGGAAATAAGACGACAGACTAAGGCAGGGATAGGACAATAAGGGGCACGGGAGAATTTCCGGCGACGACGTTTTCCTTATCGGTCTTCTCCCGTCCTCTTCGGATCTCCTCGCCAAGCCGTCGCATGGAAATTTTTAATTTAACTTTACGACTCCACCGAGACGCCCTGCCATCTCCTTTGTCCTCCGGCGCTCTCCACCTTGCGTCATTGGATACATCGTCGTAAGTGAAAAAGATGGAAGTGTTCGAGGAATCACATCGCAGAGCAACATCGAAGTAGAATAATTGTATGGTCGGAAAACACACAATCAGAATGTACATGGGTCTTGCTTGAAAGCTCACTTAATCCCTTCGTGTTTCTTTTAATTATTGATATAATTTCTTTTATTTGCTTAATGTCAATAAGTTAATTAAGACGATCGAAGCTAGACGATTAAAAGTAATTTATGAACACTGTTTATATTATCAGTAATGATAAAGTCGACACGATTTAATTACTCAATTATTTTACGCTTCAGAAAAGAGAAATCGGGAATCGTAAAAGAGTTCTTTAAGGGGAGAGGACTTCGCGGACGAACTTTCTTTATAGCTCTTCGTCGATGGAGAGGTATTCTTGCATATATATCTTCGGGAGAGAAGTGCACCGGCTAAATCGCCGACGGGCATAAAGCCGGACGTTCTCGCTTTGTTTCCGTTGCGCCATCTCCGCCGTCGTTGTTATCGTCGCCCCGTCGTCTGCACTGATAACTGTCATCACCAGACGAGACGGATACGGTGGCGTCCGGGTTACCCCGTAATCGAGTGCACTCCTGGTTAAATGATTCGCCCCGCGACAGCGGTGATGAAGCTGCGCGCTTCATCCAACTACCGCGATTGCTATTATGTGCGAGCTTTGTCTAGAGGATAAGTTGCCGGAATTGTTGCCATTTATATCCTAGCTTCTATGGTTGCACTGTTCTCTGAATGTCGCGTATAAAATCATCTGATATTTAAATAAAACGACGTGTAATGTAATAGTTTATTATTACAAATATATCCTGCTTGTTAAAGTAACAGTCTCGAAAATTGTGCCACTGTTTAGAATTTGCGAAATTCTTTAGCTTTTAGATGTAAATGTCAGAATACAATTTAGGGCAACAATATTCATAATTTTGATCTTCTTCTATTTTTCCGAGAAGGACGATCGTGCTTCTATATATGGCCACAGAGGCAAGATTCAGAGATGTTTCGCCATTGCACTTAGGGTGTGGTTTTTGCCGGTATCCTTTGCCGGTATCTTCCTGCTCTCGTCTCGGAGCGTCGCCCAAAAACGAAACACATGCGCATTCTCTTCTTTCTCCACCCTCCCTCTGGTTTCTTTCCTCCTGCGCGAGTTTGCCCTGCCTTCTTTATGACTCGCTTTATCGATGGTAATACGCGGCCGTTTAAAGCTCGCGCAAGTGCTACGGTCGATGCTTTTCGAAAAGTGCGCGACCAGCACTAAAAAACTTCGCCGGCAGTTTTATTCGCGGCCCGGTGAGATGCCCGAACCCAGACGAAACGTGTGTGCGAGGGAGCGAAAAAGAGGAGCCACCGAGTATAAATTAAAGCCCTGGCCGCCCGTGGCTGAAGGGAAGGAAGTGGCGGAGAAGCGATGCGTCCGAGTGAAAAATATCCATTCGCTCGTCTGACATTTATGTCGCGACAAACTCTGAAACTACACCGGTCCTCGTCGTTTCCTTCGCGCTAAAATTTGTTTAACTCTCGGCGAGAAGGAAAGAGAGAGAGAGAGAGAGACCGAAGGCGTTATAATGCCTTCAAAACAGTATTCTGCTTTCAGATCAAACAACATTCAACTGCGCTAGGAACTTTAACGGTTCGGGAAAACACCTTTCCGAATTCATCTTCCCTCTCTCTCTCTCTCTCTCTTTTTGCTTTCTAAAAGTTAAGGGTCACCTTCCGATTCTTCTACTCTCTAAAAGTTAGAAGCCACTTTCCTATTTCTCCTTTTTCGGAAACGGTTGCAACAGGCACCGTTGCGCGAGGCACTCGGTAGTAAGTGAACGTATTTGGCGAAATACCACGATACTTCTCGAAAGCCGTCAATAATCCGACGTTCCCTGTACCTGGGGAAAATTCACGTTAGCCTTCGGGAAAGAATATCGCGCGCGCAGCGCAAACACGGCTATTACGAAATTCTCCTGTTGTACAATTCGCTCGATTTTTGTACACTCGGCGCCCGCTCCGCTTCCATCGTTTTTCGATACTCGATCTCACTCGCAGACGATACGAGTTTATGCGACTATCGGCCGTTTCTGCTTTTCCGAAAGAGAGAGAGAGAGACAGGCGGCTCGCAATTCGCCGACTAAATGGAATGTGCTTCGTCTTGCCGCGGGACAATTAACGAATACTCGACGACAGGGATTGCCGAAAACGGCGTTCGCATTGTGGAAATTGCGTCCCGCGTCTCTCGATGCTTCTCTTCAGAATAACTTAAATTGCACTCGAAACTCGCTCCTTCGTCTCCCCCTCACGTCCCGTGTTCGCAGGAAGTGCATTAAAGTCGGTACCGAAAGAGGTTGCCTGAGGCAACTGTGCCGTAAAAGTTGGCGAAGTTATACTATTCTCTCAGATCTTGTCAAAAGTATTAAAATGATGTGTATGCGTCATTCACGTACGAAAGACAAACGAATTTAAGGAATTACGCGAAATTGAAAATATAGTAGATTGTACATTAATTCCAAACTTGAAACTGAATAACGCAGTCATGTCGAGATAAAATTTTTCTCATATAATCGTACGTAACGCTATTTCGATTTGCGAATCTGACGTGCTCGCGTTTAACGTTCGTATCACCATCAATCATCGTAATATCACATCGATGATCGACAGAGTTATTCTTATCGTCTCTCTCATTTTCCGGCGATTTATCCGCGAATCGCGAATCCTCTCGTAGCATGAAGCACGTAACGGAACGTTCCAGCCTTACGTATTTCAAGAATATAAAACGGTATTGCGAGCGGTAATCTCGTTCATGGCTGTTCTCGTTCAAATAAATTCCACGTGCTTATACAGTAAACCCCGGGCGGCGCACGCAATTGGCATTATATTTTCGTCGACCAGATGCAACCAGGAGATGCATCTTATCCCCACTGGAGAGCATCCTGCCAAGGCTAGAGTGGGTCCTCCCGTTCCCGCGCCCTTCTCCTCTACCTACGCCGGTTCCCTTCCTCCTGGCCCGCTTCCGCCCTGTCTCTCTTCTGCGTACGGTCGATTCTGTGCGCGTGCGCTCATGTAACCTTGACATTGAACGATTTCTCCCTGCCGCATCGCGCTCCCCTTCATCGCCGTCGGGCCCTAGTAGCAGCCCTTCCTCCTCTCTCTCTCTCTTTCTCTCCGTCAGCTCTGCCGCGGACACCCGCGTCATCCGCCCGGAGTTCGAACAAAAAACATAAAAAAAAGGAGAGGAAAAAAGAGATAAAATAAAATAACAGTGAATCGCGCCTGTCGGCCTCGACGCCCGCTCCTGTCAGACTTTCCCGCTGATGCGCCACTGACGCATCTCGCTCACGTATCTGACGTCGCGTACGTACGCGCGCGTCGCGCATTGTTCCTTCAAGGTCGCCACGTTCGACTTTCCCGCTGATGCGCCACTGACGCATCTCGCTCACGTATCTGACGTCGCGTACGTACGCGCGCGTCGCGCATTGTTCCTTCAAGGTCGCCACGTTCGGCAAAAACGGTACCACCAAGTTTGGCGGTCCACGTATCTTCCGGTATGACAGATCAGGTGAGTTGTCGTTTTCTCTCGCCCTTAACCTATCCTCCGGAGATTCTCCGATAGCTTCCAATCTGCGTGTTACCTGGCAGTACCTTCCGGTATATACTACGCGACGCTTTTCTTCTTCGTTACAGCGCAACGTTGCCCGATATATTCTCCGGTTCTCACCTCGAATTTCCCGGTGCTGGTAAACTCGATATCCGCTGGAAATTCACGCGCGGCACACATCACAGTCGTATGCGAGGTTCTACATACGTCATCGCGCTGCGAATTGGGTGCGGGGAGATGGTATAGTGCGTGCGTGCGTTGGTGTGTGTATGCGTATTCCTACGTGAACATGCGCGCGAGTGGGTGGGTCTGATTATGGGCCTCGGGGACTTCGCTGCACTTCCTGCGCAACCTATAATTACTATTATCTAATCGCCGCTGCATTATGTAATGCGGTATAATGTCTGGCCTGGCACACGCGACCAGCTCCACCGATTCTTCTTTCCTTCTTTTCCTCTTCCTTTTCTTTCTCGTGCAGATACGATCTGTGCGATTTCAGCGCGCAGACTCGTTGGCGTTACAACAAAATAAGTGAGGGATCGGGGAGGGGGAGAAAATTTCGAGATTTTCGAGAAAAATTTCATATTTCTCGTGACACTGATTGAACTGCTGCGTGGCCTGGTTTCGCATAATATGGCGATCTGACAAAATACGATGAGAATGCAGAACGCGGATTACCGTAAGCTCAAGTTAGACGACGCGACTGTGATATGAAGGCGGGGGATCTTTTCAGGAGTATTCGTATACCCTTCACGATTTTTGAAAGAGAAAATTCGCGGGGAGTTCACGCGAGTAGAAAATAGCGCGGGGCGAAGCATTCTGTAACTTATTTTACGTATAAAAGTCAGTTACGGCATCGTATTTCTCAATGACAAAGATCAGATGGCTAGACAGTCGTTGTAAAACGTGGCAGTAAATTCTTTTTGCACGCTTCGTGGCGATCCCACGCTGCTTGATCTCTATCCGTTGCCCAAACGTCTAGATAAATTGATTTGTGACCTCTTTGCCCGCAGTAAACCGGTTACGCGAGTCCAGCTGGTCATTCAAGCGATCAGAGATCTCGTAGTAACCTAGTGACATGCAGAAAGGATACGCGATAGTCCCTTTTTTTTTTATTTTTTTCAGCAAATTCTTTTAATTCTGTGGCAAAACTAATAAGAATAATATCTGTTATTAAAGAGCTTTTGTTGAAACTTGCAATATTGTAATTCTTATAAAATTTCTAATTATTCAACAAATCTAACAAGTATTAGATTTTTAACTATTCTCTCGTAAAAAATTCGGAATTTTCTTGGCTCTCGTCTGAAATAATTTCAGAGAGAACAAATTCTTCCAGAAGAAATATCTCGAAATTGCGTCGCAGAAGCGGAAAGGAAGAAGGATGCGATGATAAGTACAACCACGAATCAGGGCCGAGTCATAACTCCTTCTTTCTTTCTTGTATCGTTCTTCTTTCTATATTTTATAACAACGACGCCGAGTCCGCGTTTTTCTCCTTCTCGCATGGCCAAGTTTAAGGCAGGTACTTTGAAGACCTTAATCATATAGATCGCCTAGCGCCAGTCATAAATATCGCCGATGCAAGTTCAGGTTTGGCGCACGTCCAACTTCGTTTAAACCCCCTCGCTTGGCCACCTTGGACGCGGTTCGCTGTTCCGTTCCGCATTTAGCAAATTCCACGTCTTTTTCTCATTCCGCGCTCCTCGCTCTCTTCCGCTTGCCGTAATTCCGCAGCTGCCGCGACTTTAGAGTCGCACGACTGTCAGCGGTTATTACATAATCTACGTGGTCGCCTATCTGTATTTTCGCGGCATTCCTCGTTCCCGAGCGTACCGGGAATATCACCTCGTTGCTTATGCCAAACGCGAGTATCAACATTAATTCATTTACGGGTCGGCAGCGCAAGATGGAAAACAAAGTTCTCTCGATGAGAAGAGAGAGGAACTGTCAGCTTTAATTTGACATATGCCATGTTTCGGGCTCTACAAACGATCGCGAATAACTGCGAATAATTGATGTGAATTTTTACGCAAAATGAATATTACGTAACACGTAATTTCTCTCATGGACATACAAATTAATTCTGCAAGTCAATTTTATTGAAATAAATTTTTTGTGTACATATATTCCATGTGTATAATATTTTTATACACACAATGCAACCTGTTTCTTAAAAAAAACAAAGTTAATGTTGCTCTTTGCATTTGGAAAATAAGTTGGTTGGGTAAGAGTTAATATAACATCAGAGCGGAAGACAGAGTTTGAGGAAATTCATGAAGGAACCCCACGGTTTTCCCCGAGTTGGAAAATTGCGGACACCCTCGTTCTGGGAGTTCTCTCTTGCTCTCGCGGAGATTTGCACCGCACCGCGAACGTTAATCCGACGTGTACCGTATTAGCAATGCTAAAATTGCGGAACGCGACTGTCTGAGAGACGTCCCGGGCGACGAAGAAGATTTGTAGTATCTTGAAGGTTCGTTACCGTGAAGAGCCGTGTGGTGACCGAGTTTAGTGGGCTCCTATTGGCAGCCTCACGTAATCGAAATTCAATTTGAGAGATGTCGTGTCGTGTTCGCTCTGCTTTAATATTCGTTTTATGAAATGCATTTTTGTGCATCGACGTTTGAAAAAAAAAATCATTTGAAGATATTAACGAGAGAAAAATTCTTACATTTTGAAAATGCGACAGCGTGGAATGCTAAAACATGTAATTAAATAACTCTAACAATAACGTTGGCGAAATAATTACATTGTGAAAGATACGAGTAGCTCTTATTCTCTTTGCTAAAATTCATGATTGATTGCGAAATGCGCTCGTCACTCGCGATTTCTGCGAGGATGGTATAATTCTGTCCATATATCTATCCTCTAAAACGAGCGTTTCTCTCCACTTCTCTTTGGACTCGACGTTGAAAGTGCTACTAGTTACACACATATTTCACGGTTACTAAAACCTGAAGTGGCCATACATTAGATTTCTTCGCTTTCGACGCCGTCTCTCAGCAGTTCTCCATTGTACCCGTGGAGAACGATAATTACCGGTGTTACCTAACGTACAATCGTGGAAGAGAGAGAGAGAGAGAGAGAGGGGGGGATGGCAGTAGAATGGAAGTCGATCTAATCTCACGGTTGCGGTCGTCATCATCGAAGCGGGAACGAACGAAAAGGCGGAGAAACGACCGAAATAGTTCATTCGCGTAATTTGCATGATTACACGGAATCGACGGTGGCACTTGAGAGTTCGTGCATTCGCGCGCCCCAGAACTGCCAGACGATCACCGGCGGGGCACGGTGGTGGGCAACGGCTGGCCGCATGTTTACGAGGACGACGGCGGGTGCTCTCTTAAGGCTTTACGATCGGCGTAAGCGTTTAACAAGCGCGCGACCAGTACCCATAATCTCATGCTAGACGCTTCTCTAGCTGCCCCGATGTTTGGTCAGACGCGCGTCTAGTGACTTTACAAGCGACCGTAATAACTCTGACATGACTGTGAGTCTCACCTCACCCACGGAGTAAACCGGCTCCCTTCTCAATTGGTGGTCTCTGGTCTCCCCCGGTTTTACTTCATCTCTTTCCTTTGCGGCTCCTTTCGTGCTGCGTCTTCCTCCTTACTATGTTCCACTTGTCTTTCAACTCAGCAGAGTAATCGCCGGGAGCGAGTGATCAAGGTGACACGTTCTTCAAAAAGTTACTTAAATATATAGCGAGTAAAAGCATAGATTTCTCTACCCTGTTAAGGGCTATAAGCGTTGATCATGCGAGGCAAATTTGCTTGGAAAAAATGTAACACGCATTTCCACGATAAGAAATAATTTAGAATTATCCGAGATAAGAAAGAATTTGCACTTGTTATGTTGCGTGTTTTAGCTGAGCCGGCAGTGTCGATATTTCTTTTTGCAGAGTAAGTTAAATGTACAAAACTACAAAAGTTTTTTACAAATCAAGTTTCAATCTCCTTGATTTATGTAGATTGTTTTTTTTTTAATCAGGATTCTGTTACTTTTTTTGTGAATGTTCATAAGTTAATAATTGAGGCTGTATTGACAATTGCATGCTCATTAAGAATCGAAATTTAATATAAATAGAAATTCATTTCGTTCATCATGATACATCGCTTAGAAAAACATATGATTATATAGAAGGATATATATAAATTAGTGATGTTTTTTACGTGTATCGGATCGATGGGCATCAGAATGAATCGGATGACGCAAGCTTTTGAGACATCTTGTTCAAGGTAATCATGTGTACGACAAGGACGAGCTAGTCACGGCCAAGGACAACTGTTAAAAGGAATCCTTTTTTTTTTTTACGTTTGCCGCAGGCAACTGGTAGAAATAAATCTATTGGGAATAATGATGTAACAACAAGATCTCGATAAATAAATCGAATCATTGCAATTTTTTTGTCTCCGAAGAAGAGAATGTCTAACTGGTCGCGAATTTTAGATAAAATTTAAGAAATATTTTTATACTTATCACACTGATAATTGAATTATTTTGACACGGAAAAGCGTTTCGTTGAATAGTATTACAGTTAAATTAGCCTTGTGTTAAAAGATCGTGAGATTTCTCTAAAAGCCCGCTTTTTACATAATGATCGCGGTTGCGTAATGGTCGAAAGGGATTATTCTATTTTTTCGCGTGCTCGCGACCTCAGGTAACCCATTAATGACGCAAGCGTGGTTGCAGCGGGACCACTAATTCCGATCTTGATTAACTTACCACCGAGGCGAAGTCGGAGTTACTTCGAGTATGACTTTGCGTAAGTCGCGCGCGACCGGAGATTAATCTCGGCGCAAACGTCGTTAGGCTGCTGCACTCTCGAGATTTGGCCCCGCGAGCTTTCTCGAAAGGCAAACCTTTGAATGTCATCCTGCTCATCATCGTAGGACTCGTTCTATTTTCTTATTATTGTAGCAATTGCGGATCAGTCGATATTTTATCTCCTCTAGATGTCGAATGAAGAGCTCGTTCTCGGAAACGAGTTCATGTTTTCTTCTTTGGTGGAAGCAGAGAGATCTGTTCAGGGGTATGCGCGCTCGTTAAAAATTATTTTTCAAGTCTTCAATTTAATTAAAAACTAAGAGATTAATGGGGTACATAGTCTTGTAACACGAGGGTTTGCATAAAGTATAAAACGAAAGAAGAGATAGTTTCGAAAAGTTTAGTTCGTTCTACGGAAAAATTAGTTTGATCTACAGATTATTTAGAAAAAACAGTTTTACGATCAAAAGTACTTCTGCGAGAAAACATTACGAAATTTCGTTATTCTGTGAGGAGCGACGACGATGACGAGATTAAAAAAAAAAAAATTAAAAAATTAGATCTGTGAAGTTGACTCTCTAAAATGCGAATTTTTACAAAATTGATATGATATTTGATTATCCACAATTTGTCTATAAATAATCGTTTTCTCGTTTACCTTGCAAAAAAATTAAAACGAAAATATTCGCATTTTAGGGTGCCAACTTCACAAATCTCAAAAAATTTTGGCTTTTTCGGTACATTATAAGGGAACGAGAGTCTTCGCGACTTTTGGCCTCTGGCAGTTAATTTAATGTAGAAATAACGAAGACCGTTTGAGCAAGTTAAAAGGTGCATTGATGTCAATAATCGGCCGACTATCCCGTGGCGTTCGGCTCTTGGCGTGACTCCCTTTCTCGCTATCCTTTTCTCCCTGTGTCTTTCGCTCTCCAGCTCTTCCGCCCGGAATTATCACGTCTATTTTTATTCGTCGGAACGTGCCTCTGGCAAAATTGTTTAACACTTCTGTCGGGAACACTGCACACGTGACCGAACATCTAATTTTATCTTATGCGCGCTGGCACGTTGCCTCTCGCATGCACTCTTTATATTTTGTCCGGTACATAAACCATATCGAGCGCGAACTTTCGTACCTTGGACCTCGGCGACATCGTACATTCCTTAACTCTTAAACTGGAAAAATATTTATCTTTTATACGGTGTAACACACAAAAAAAAGTAAAGATTTGCCTTATATCAAAATGTGAAAATATATTCAAATATTCCAAATCATTTATGAAAAAAGTTAATTTTTAATCGACACATTATTATATTTTATTAGATATATGTTAATCGTAATTATGTATAATTTTTTAGACGAAAATTGAATCGAATTAAGTAATGTACTTGGATAGACGATTTCAGACGTGGTACCTATAACAACATATTTCTCGTTGATTCGCTATGCGCAAGCTTCGCCGAGGAAGTCGAGAAGCTTTCGCGTTTCTTCGCGAAGCTCATTTGGTCCTCTCCAATCTTCTTAACGAGCCATTTCCCGCGAGTAAGCCGCGATCGATAGCTGCTAGTGCTTTCGCGCACTTCCGCCTACCGGCGCAATTTTAGCTTCTTCCCGAAGCGACGCGACGCATCGCGTCGCGTCGTATCCGCGACGTTGCATTGTCGTGTATCCCTTGAGAGAGGAAGTCATCTGATGCTAGTGCGCGTTCAGATTGAGGACTCTAAGAGAGGCCAAAGTGCGGCTTACGCGGCACAACAGGCACATTGTGCTCGATCGCCCCTCTGATCTCGTCCTTCAGATTTCCGTATCCCACTCTTAGCTACCACCGAGGGGCGGTATTGAAGGATGTGATGGTACATTTTTTGCAGAGAGGCACGTTTGACTCATTCAAAGACCTTAAATACTTGGAGCGGATTCCAGCTCACGATATCACGTACTTCGATTTCTTTCGCAGTTTTACCGTAATTTGTACCCCGACAGTGATAACGAAATATAACGCGACGTAATTCACATTCATGTCGTCAACGATATTGACAGATAGTCAAGCAGTTAAATGAGAACGAGAACGTTTCGTCGGAGTAAAATGATCGAACAACACGTTCTTCCCCCTCCCCCCCCCCTTACTTTCGAACTTACGGCTCGTTCGCGACTTCATGAATCGTAAATCGACAGCGGGAACGTAGCTCGAGAGAGGGTAATTTAGCTCGGGCACGAGAGACGTTAGCGCGCACGGTTATAGTGCGTAATCGCGACGCGGATACGAGCCCCGAGGTTTTTCTCGGTTTAGCGAGCGCGCCGTTTATTATTCAAATTGCACGGGCGCGACCGATCGATTTATCACTCTTTCTCCCTCTCGTATGCGACACGGCTGGGGCATAATCGTCGGGTGTTGCATGTATGCACGACCACGGGGAGACGCGAGAGATCGAACGCATCTGAATGCCGCGGTGCGCGCCCACGCGGCGTATTATACTCGCGCGCGAGACGTCGGTGACGTCGCACGAGAGTGCACGTGAGTTATCGGTCTAACGTCTGCAATGCCCTCATAACGACCGACGGACCTCGCCTTTAGCGTAGTTTGCACGATACCCCTTTTTTTCCCCAACAACGAGCATGCTTGTTTGAAACTTGTTAGGAAACTTGTTGCGGCTGTAAAGTCGGAATATTTTAGCTTGAGACTAGGGTGCTAGATAACGAACAAATGAACGAGTTAGTCTATTATTTAGCGTACATGTATTTTAAAATACATGTCTCCTTATTCTTGGTAATTGCCAACGCACCATCGTGATGGACTTTAGGAAAAAACGGCCGGAGCTGGCTGTGCGGTTCCTCGGCGTGCGCAAATTACGCTTTAATGCCCGATTAATTCGGAGGAATCGGATTTCCGCTCCGTGCTTTGTGGCGAAATCGCGCTCGCAAATCCGTAAAAGTTTATTGATTGCGAGAAAAGACCTTTCTTTTATGCGTAAAAGCCCGTATTGTTATCCCACATTTGACAACGCGATAATATTCAATGTTCCGCAGCTACAACTTCGATGTCCATTGTATGCAGTAACTACAAGTCAGACTCGTTTGCATTTAAAGCTAAAATATAAAACACAGCTTACAGACTTAAAAAAATATAAATCGTCTATAAATAGATGTCTCCTTCGTACGTTATTATTGTATAAATAGTCGTTCGAATTAGAGATATTCAGGCGATGTTTTCTTTCCTTTGAGGAATTGCCATCAGTGATCAAAGGAATTGTTTTTGCTCCTCTGCGGATACCGATCGATCTCCAGAATGATGTCAGCTTGTCTGCCTTTACCTTAAGCTCTTTGTCCGTGTTCGCCATGAAGAGGAGGAAGAGTACCTCGAGCACATGAAAGAAACGCATGTTCCGCTCGCGCTCGAGTGCGGGACGACAGTTTTTGCATAATTTTACGTCAATCATTGGTCCGTGGCCTGCGAGTTCTCCGCGGTGGTTGCGCAACGGCGACGATAGGGATCTCTTGAAAAGCCGAGGAACCGCACAGCCAGCTCCGGCCAGCCGTCCGCGTAATTTGTCTTTGTTCGACGATGCGACCGAGCTAATGTCGGCGGGCGGCCGGGTTCTTCCATTATTTCAGAATGAACTTCGTCTTTGCTTCCTCTCTCTCTCTCTCTCTCTTTCTCTCTCTCTCTCTTTCTTTCTCTCTCTCTCTCTCTCTCTCTCTCTCTCTCTCTCTCTCTCTGCGCCGGACGTGTTCCCAAGCGAATCGCCGGGCACAATTAACGTCTATCTAAACTACCGGTCGACTACTATCTGAGACCGAGCGTATCCGATGCAATTTAGGAGACGTCCTCTTCTCCTGTGTGTCTTCTGCGACGAGCGAAGCTGCGCCACGACGACGACGACGGCGGCGACGTGCACCGACGACGGCTTTGTGACAGTAATTCGCCTTTGTTCGATAACCTCGGACAATTAATACCGAGTTGCTCGACGTGCGTCATCGTGCAAGTCGCATGATAGCGGTCCGTCGCTGCCGGCGAGATCATTGCGTAACACCCCGTGCACGGATGTCATAACTTTGCGGCGATGGTCGATGTGGCGGAAGTGTGTCGCCTAGCCTCTGCGGTTCTTTCGTCTCCTTTCAGAGCCGGCTAAATTATTCGAGACGTAATTTCGTACTCGTATAAAATCCTTCCGCATTGTTGTCCCGCCATACTTTTCCTCTCTTTACGACGAATAGCCACGGAATCGTCCCCCGTCCTCTCGACCTCGCGATGAAGCTGAATGGGACTTGCGTAATAAAGTAGCGCTGACAATTTTAGCTCGCACTAATATTCAGGTTTTAGAGACAAAAGACGCTTCTGACGGACAAAAACTTTCTTAATTTGCGAGCGTCCTTTTAGAGTGCTTTTATTACGAAACTTTCCTACAAAAAATACTTTCCCCCCGATAGTTTCCAATATAGCGGCTACAACCTCTCGAGGGTAGCGCCAACCCTTAAACGTGACCACATCAGCAACAGCGAAGAAACTCATTAAGATTTTTTTCCTTTGTTCTACGAATTCGCCAAGTTTCGTTAAAGTAGTGATAGACCGGGGTGGCATGGTTCGCGAACGTTGTTGACCAGAGCTGAAATCCGGACCGACGTGCTTTTTATTTTGGTGGCACCACCCGGGAGACGATTTTGAGCCTAGGCTCGTATCGGGGCACACAGGCGAGCTAGGGGTGCAAGGTAAAGACAAACAGGGGGAGGGGACCGGGTAGAATGAGGGGTACCGTATTACGAGGAGACAAGGGGAACAAAGAGCAGCATGCGCAGTAGCGTCGATCGGTGCAAAGTGAGACAAGCCCCACGTTCGTTCGTTCGTTCCTCGGTTACCCGGCTCTGTGCAGGGACAGTTGATGGGCGCCTAGCAACAGGCTTGTCAGGGGTTGTCAACCCTAAGTTGCATATCTCGTAATCGCTGCACGCCGCTATGCAGCCTTTACTGTAAACAGATTCTGCGAATTTGATCGCTGGAGCAATAGATTTCTAATATGAATCTCTGGAAAATTTTCCTTCAAAAAGACGAATATATTTATGCCCCTTTAAGAAATAAATATAGAGATATATATGGTATTAAATTATTACAGAAAATTGTATGATTTTTTATATTTTTAAAAGGTCAGAATTTTTTAAGAACCAAGGAATTTTTCTATATAGTTTTATAATTAAAAAAAATTAATATTGGAATCATATTTTAGTATAATAAAATTTGAAGTCTAACTTATTAGTAGTTAAATTTTTAATTAAAATATTATATAATACATAGAGATAATATATATTATATAATATATAATTATTTTATTATAAATATTTTCGTGGCACAAAATATTAACATATTATTCTCCAAACATCACTTTTCAGATTTAGTACACACTGCATTTATACAAAAGAAATATCCAAATAAACTATCGAAAACATTGGAGCGAATAGGAAATTTTGTGTAAGATATTAAATTAAAAATGACATTGTTTTAACGCAAGCTTTAAAAAAAAAATACCGTTGAATTAAGCTTGTATAAATAAACGCGGAATCGTCATGTACTTTGTTTTATTTCTGCAAAATATTAGTCCGAACGTTTCTCGCGTCGTTCTCGATGGTGCGAGGAGAGAAGGTGGCGTAGTGATAAACCCTCGTGGTGTACTACCGGAAATAGTCTCGATAAACCCTTCCCCGCATATCTCTCGTCCGGCAATGCCGGCCGGCCGACCGACCGGTGTTTTCCGAGTAAATATAATGGAAACCGACGCGAAAGTTTTCCACACACATAGTTCTGCGTGCGCTTCGAAGGAATCCTTTTATCTCTTCGGTCGTGCAACCAGCAACGTGTCCACGTGGCTGATAGCGATACGGCCGGTTGCCGGTGGGATCGATAGCGCGCGAGTCAAGTCGCGGGTCTCCAGGTGCAATCTCCCACTTCTCCCCCACCTTCTTTGACGGCTTTATCTTCGACCGTGCTTGACCCTCTGCGTTACTATGCAAGACCCGTACGGACTCGCGACGCTCGCGAGACACCGCGTGTTTGTGAAAGTTTCGACAGAGTAGAGCGATCACTTACCTCTCCTCCTTATCTTTATTGCAAGCGGAAGACGCGTGATTAATTAACGTTGCGCACATATAAGCATGCATAATTTTATTCGAAATCTGTTGGATGCTTCGAATAGTATCATAATTTTAATTGATCAGAATTGACCATAATTTAAATGATCATTTTCACGAATACTTGAATTCGAAGAATCAATCCTTGAAAAAAATATCTTAATATTTGCTATAGAGCTTTAATCTCCCTCTGATTAAATAATGCGTTAAAACTCGGTTGTATAAGCATTTTGCATCGTCTACGATCACATCGATTACGCTCTCGGCGCATTGCGTTATCACGAAGCGAGATAGTAACCCAGTAACACGTGGAAAGAATGACTATTGATCGCTCGATGCGTCTCTAATCGGCAACGGCCAGACCGTCATGCAGTAAAGATCGGAGTTCAAAAAGTTGGCAAAAGCGCAGATTTATTTTTTGTCGCTATAATTTGTCGGTATTGCTTGAGAGATTAGAGCTTCTAAAATGATAGAAAATATTTTATATATGTATTACAGGCCGTCACTATAATTTATATCGCGTCTTATTTAAATCAGAACAAATGAAGAAATTAATTAAAAAGAAATGAAAATAATTCATAAAAAATTTAAAATCTTTAATAAAAAATTCAATTACTTTGTACTTTCTCTTGCTGCATTGTAAATTCAAAATTTTATATTGCATAAAATGATTTGTACATTTGACTTTATACTAACCATTTTATTTTCATTAATTCTTATATAAGATGCGCGCGACGAACTACGAAATCACGAAGATAATTAACCGAACAGAATTTATCTCATTTGCTAATTCCTCATACCCGCTCAGCAGACATTACGTGACATCTAGCAGCCATGCAGCTCCGGGTAAAACGATACGCTACCAGCAGACAAGGGAGGGATGCTTTTATCGGTCGTAAAACAACGTTAGGCATCCACGATAACGAGGGAGTCGCGAAATGCTGCCGAAACGGCGACAGAGCGGAGAAGAGATGGAGAGCGGAGGGAAATCCAATCGCTGGTGGAACATACACGCGATATTCTCAGGAGTGCATACTCGCACGTTGTTATCGCGATGTGCAATATCACTTCGAAATTTCGTAATATCACCATTATATTGACGACAATTTAAAATATCGTAAAGCGAAGTAATGCGACGAAGTAGTACTTCGAGTAAGAGTCTTCACGCGCGAAACACCAATATGTAATCTCGCGAGTCAGCGAAATTTCATTACGAGGGGAAAATAATGAAATTCAATTTTAAAAAAGTGGTAATGCAATTTTAATGCGAAATAAACTCATTTCAACTAAAAATCTCGATATATCATTACAATAAATGTTAATATTAATTATTTTTTAATTCTTGTTAAAATTTGCGAAATCAAAATTTACATTGTTTTATATGTATCTTATAATGCATATTTGCTTTCTTTTCTAATATATAATTACCTGAAAAAGATAATTACGTTGTTTTTTCGATAACATTATTATGTATGTTTTACGATTTTTTATGAATAAAAAAATGTCGAGAGAGCTTTGGAAATATGCACAAATAACGAATCTTTATTCCTCGCTCATTTTTAAATATGCTTTAACAGAATTCAAACTCGAGATTTAACTGTCAAGATGTTTCACGTCGAAGTCTAGTTGTGTGAAGAGCTCGTAATATGGTTTGTCGATACAGCGACGATTTTTATGTCTTTGCGAGGTGACGTCGACTTTCCATAAGCGACATAACGAAATTCCTTTACGAGGGGAAATGTGCCACGGGGGGCGGGCAGGGTGCGCGTTGGTCGTGCAACCGGGACGCGTCATTTCCGACGGCTAACGCTTCGTGTAGAGGTTGATCGAACGACGAGGGGGTTGACGAGGATAAGAGGGAGGAAGGGCGGAGAACGTTATCCGCTGCACAGAGTCGTAAACTTCGAAGGAGCTTGTAATAACGATAAAACACGACGAGGAAGCCTGGCCGAGCCGGGGAAAGCTCTATCTCTCCCTCTCTCTCTATGTGTTTAAACCGACGAAGTTAGGCCGGAAGTAGTAAACTCGCCCGGAACCCGGGAAGCTCGCCGCGTTAACTTCGCTCGTCGGACATCCCTTAAAATATTATATACACGTGGCCGGACTTAGATTGGTCTGGGCTACGCTGCCAAGCTTTAATGCCGCTAAACGTTCGTCCTGATATCGCTCAGTGTACCGTTTAAAAATCAATTTACCTGCAGAAGCCTTCCTGATAGTGCACATCGTTATTAGCTTCCTGTTGTATCTGCGATACCAACACCTTCCACCTCCTTTATTATTGTTTAACATCAATAATGCAAGCGAGAGGAAACGCATGAAATAGTGACGAGTATTCTAAGATAAATTTTTTCCTGTAAAACTCAAAGAAAAAAAATACTAAAAAGAAAATATAAAAAATTGTATTAAAATATCTACATTTTTTACATTTATTCAGAAAATGAATTAAATCATATAATTATGCATTGAGAGAAAAGTATAGTTACTTTTGGCCTGAACCATGATGTTATATTTCTAACAATAAATATAATTAACTTAACTATATGCATCATTATGCTAACCATAATTATTGTTAGAAATATTATAAAATTGTGGTTGACGCCAAAAGTAATTATATTTTTCTCTTAGTATGTATTTAAAAATGTAATGTAATTATATCATTGTTAAATTATAAAAAATAATAACAAGAAAGATGTGTCTTTTATATATGAGATATACGATTATTTCTCTTCTGTGTGCTTGAAAGACAGTTTCTAAATTGCCGGAGCATATCGGGTCACTCCGGTGTCAAGGCCACACCAGGACGAAAGCCTATCGCGTAGCTACTTCTGTCTCTCTCTCTCGAGAGAGAGAGAAAGATGAGAGGTATAGCAGCTCAGAGAAGGAGCAAGCCGAACTGGAGAGAGCTGGTTGAACATCGATCGCGGCCGGCCACGTTACGGGCGTATGCTCGGGGCCGCACCGGCTTTCCCGGTTTCCGGGGGCTCCTGAAAGCACCCTCGAGTTCTCGCTCTACGGTAATTCTCCGGCTGATGAGGAACGCCGAACCCCTCTCCCCCCATATCTCTCTCGTTTTCTCTCTTTCTCTCTCCTCTCCTCCCGTAATTCTCTCCCTCGTACATACTCGCGCCGCGAGCGTCTATTTATTTTAACGACTGACTAATCCACTACGTGAGCTCCAGCTTTTTGCTCGTTATCAAGGACCTAAAGAGCGAGGGGATAGCACGGAGGTTGCTTATGCGATGACGCAAATTATCCTTCGGGATACACATCCACATTGGGCTTCCAATAATTCCGTTCCCAAATATTAATAGAACTTATCGCTTTGATCGAGTCCGTGAAATTAGATGTCACAGGTGCCGCGGCCACAATTTTAAAACTGAAATGTGATTTTGATAAGTGTGACTCTGGGATACATCCGAATGCTAGAAAATTGTGGGTATTTTCATCCGCGTGGGATCTCAATCATACACTATTATTGTAAAGGTGTTCCAAGCTATCTCGCGCTACTAGTGCGATCGTCTCGCGCGATATCGAGACTCGTTCGGCATCGGGTGTTCTTTATCGTCAATTGTGGAATCGCGGTTCGTGGAAAGAGAGAAGTCCGCGGAGAAAATTATTGCCGGGGTGGCGGCGATGAGTTATCGTTTGCGATTGTTACCGGCTGTATCGCATTCGGGCCATAATTTTACGGGAGATTCGCGGGGCGCGGTTTATTCGCCAATGGATCACACCGCGAGAGGAAGGGATGGAAACAGGAAGAGAATTCGCTCTCCTTCCTCTTTCTCTCGCCTGTGCAGGACGAGTTATTTACCGGACTGGAAACCACCCGCGCTTCTAATCCCAAATAAAAGCGTTCGGCGGCAGCCCGGAACGGCTCGCTCCCTTCATCGTGCTCGCTCGTAAAGGACGGGCTTCCGTTTGCCAAGAGATGAACGTCGAAACGCTCAAACTCACGTTCATACTCGGGATATAGATGGACGTATTTATCCCGGGATCATTGAGCACGTTGAAACTCCGGTGCGCATCGTTCATCGGGAACATATCCATGTATCCATGTGATAATAAACTCCCCTGAAAAAGTTTCGCAGCGAGTCTCGTTAAATAAAAGATTTTTCCCAATATATGGATAACGATATAATAATATTTTTCAGAATTATTTATTTAATGAAAAATATATGGAATTTTCTCAATCGATATCGAAGACTTTATTTAAATAAAGTCTTGGTGTTTGAGTTTCAGCTTTTGAAGGCACCAGATGAACGTTTACGAATGATCAAATTGTTTTTTCTTGCAGGAATCGATACGATCACGCGTGGCGATGGATTTTACCGGTAGCGTGGGCAGGATAGTCGAGGATCCCAAGGAGGCCAAAGACATAGCTGAAAACGAAGGCATGGTGTGGCGACGGAGATGGCGACCGTTCTCGCGAACACCACCGGGATGCGCCATGATGAGGCTGCACGGTCTCGATGCCGGTATACATGTTCTTCAGCCTTGGTTTCACGGCGGCCTCAAGAGGGATGTTGCGGCAGCTATTATAAGGGATCACGGCAGCGTCGACGGGTAAGTTCAATCTTGTCAATTAATCAACTTCTGAAGTCAGTTTCGCGAAAAGCGCGATTTAAATTTCGAAGCGAATTAAATAGATCGCAAAGTTTTATTCTAGTCTGTGAAAGTTGCCGAGATATAACTCAAAGTTATATATAATTAAA